>CM019066.1:331272076-332472076 GCA_009667805.1 Leptobrachium leishanense | reverse complement strand
GTGTTTGTTTTATATTTGTTTATTTTCCGTTTATTCTGTACCCTGCAAATTTCATGCCTGCAGAATAAAGAAAAGCGGAAGCACTGATCCCTGCGTCCAGTGGCTATATCACACAAGACAGGAGGGTTGCTGTTTAAAAAGACGCATTTGCTTTTACTTCAGATTGTGAAATGCTTCACCAAATTTGTGTACTCTCGAGGTCACCATGCGATCCCTAATATCGTCTGTACCCCATGCGAGTGGTTATATATTCCAGACTATGCTGCATTATAGATGAGAAGGGGTGAACCACTTTGTAGGTAAAGATTGTCTGACTCTGCAGCCTTTATCAAAACTTAAGAGAAGGCTGCAGAGTCAGCCGAAACATTGCCAATATCCAAACATATTTTTGCTGGATTCCAGGGTTTGTTTTTTCTAACTTACAGTTGAGCCGGTTACTCAGGAACTCATGAGCACCCAAGATGACAGCAGTGTTTCATTATATTTCTGCATAACCAATGTTGTGGTTATATTATAAACACATCCATTAGTTTGTAAAGGATGTGCAAAGAAAAAAAATGCGATCTATCCCATTGTAACCACAAACATGCTCTAATTCACAAGCTTCTGCTGTCTGCACCTGCCGAAAATTTACAGCAAAAACAATACCTCTGTCCTTCCATTGAGTATTTTGGGTTCCACAAGACTAATGGTAAAAGCACTTACAGGTTAACGTATGGAATAGGTGGCGTGTTGCTTATGTTACCTAAAAGGAACATATGGACTGATGCGGCTGCATTAGTAAGTCTCTAAATTCAAGGGTTGCGCCGATACCATTTTTTTAAGACCGAATACAAGTACCGATACTTGTTTTCAGGTACTCACCGATACTTTAATGTCATGTGACCGCTTCCCAATAATTTAGGATTTTGCTGAAAGCCTATCCAATTTAAGTTAATATTGAAATATATGGCCAGACACCCCATTTACCCACCACACACACACACACCTCATCTCAGATATATATGTATACCCACATAGACCTCAAACACATATATATACCCACCCAGTGATTAATGGTGGTATTTGTGGATCCCTACTAAAAGCCACACATAAACATTCTAATATAAAAAAAATAGTTTCTTACCTGACGTGTTATTAGTGTTAAATATTCAATTTAGGTAATTTGCCAACACCGTATAGATAACCACAAAAGAACCAACAAAGTGAATTATATAGCAGATGCACTCTGATCATATCAAGACATTTGTTTTCTGGGATCTATGCGACACAAACCTCTTTGCGCTGCAGGAGACATGAGAGGGAATGAGCCGGTTAGTATGCTCTCGAAGACCGGGTCAGGAAGTCCTCTATCCAGCTCGGCGGAGCCTTCATGATCCCACCAAGGTATGACTCCCGTTATGCCGCATGCTCCACCAGACTCACTTTCATAAAACCAGTCGCTCTGTTCGTCATCACCTGAGAATGCGAAAGAAAGTAGCACTGTGAAGACAGGGTATTCTCTGAACGCAACTTGAAGAAAAACACAAAAAGGACAATCAATAAACAAAAAGAATCATCTGAAATGTGTATTTATGAAATGCTTCCAAAGCCAAAACTAAAACATGAAAAGTATCCTGGGATGAATTATTTTGGATAGATAATGTCATTCCGGTGCAAAAACTACATTTTAACTCTGGCAACAAGCTCACAATTGGCAGTTTGCCTAATTCGTCAGATCGATTCGGCGGATCTATTCGCCGCAATTCGGGGACCCTGCGGTGAATGCTGAATTCACCGCAGGGTCTGTGAATCGAACGCACTGAAGTACTGGGAACAGGAGTGCACCGGAATATCAGTGACATTTCGGTGCGCTCCGAATAACCATGTGTATATATTACATAATCCTCTTCGAGCTGACTGGCAAAGGATTAAGGGAGTTGCAATTACACAGCTGAGGGGGGGGGGGGGGCAGCAGATCATCATGCGAAGTCACCCATAGGACAAGCTGAGCATTATAGGACATGAAGTTACAAAACATCTCTGGAGAGACATACGGTGAACACTTATCCAGAAACGTACAAACGTATAACCGGGCCCTCATATCGGAGTTTTAAATTGTATTTAAACAAGTTTGATGATTTCTGAGGTTTGTCTGCCTTACAAACTACGTGCATCACCGTGTTCTATATGCACATCCTAATTACACGAGATTTAAACTGAACCCGCTACATAATTACAAGTGCACCAAAGAAAACACACGGCAGAGCTAATTACAACTAAATGCTGCGACCGGGTTGTATACGCCACCTGCAAATAAGTCTTTATCGTGAGCCGAGGAAATTGTGTTAACAATTATTTCTTCAAATAGGCATCATTAAGACATGTAACATTATCACATTAGCACAGGAGAATTACGCACACCTTTGTAGAGGAGGAAAGCCCGGAATGTTTAGTATTAATTAAAAGAGGGTAAGAAAAAAAAAATGCTTCACCAATTAGCAGATTTCAATTAGATTTAATTCGGCAAGAAGAGAACGAATGAGGTTTGTTTCAGTACCTTGGCGCCCCTCGTCATTGGTAAACAGACCCGCGTCGCTGCTACTTATGCTGCTCGACTCGCTGCAATAAAAATAACCAGAAAAGGGAATAACGCAATTATTATAAATACAAATGTGATTTTTTTTTTCATTAAAAGAAACATGAAAAGCACAAAACTTTATAGAAATAAAAAATTAAAGATTAAAGATATATATATATATATATCTTGAATTTTTTTTTTTTTTAGAAGAAAAAAAAAACAATAATAAAAATAAAAAATTAGATAGTGCCCAGGAATGCTGCTTACCAGGAAGGAGTATATACATATAATACTCGGTCGAACTCTATGTTATAAACTTTTTCTCCCAGCGGGTAAGGTCGGGTGCACACTAGCGTTTTCTTCTGCGCACAGTACATGCGTTAAAAAGGAGGCACTTTATGAGGCGAAAAAATTGGTAGACGCCAGACAATGCGTTCATTTTGTCGCACGTCGTAAAAAAACCTGAATTTGAGCAGGTGCGCTCATTTGACGTTCTGTTCCCGCCTTCACCACGCGGCCAACGTCGTCTATACAGCGTCAATCCTAGAGCTTTCGCGTTGGTGTTTCCATGACGGACGTCTTCAGCGTGCGTTATGCGCGTACTATGTGTGTTCTTCTCTATCCGAGTAATTATATGCTACAATAGACGTCATATAGTGCATCATAACGCACGTACTGTGCACAGAAGAAAACGCTAGTGTGCACCCGGCCTAAGTTGCTAAAAAAAGGCTGGTGTGCTGCATCAGCTTAAGCCTAGAATGAGATGTGCAGCGCAAGTTAATTTCCATGAAATGCCAGGCTGTGCCACGTCTACCAAGATCACAATGAAAGCTCACTTAAAGCAGGTCTTTACCACAGGGCTTGACAAAACCTGGTAGCCACAGGCTCATAGAATTTTACTCCTGGCTCCCAAATTTCCATTTTATTTTACACCAATCTAAAAACATCTAGTTGGCTTCAATGTTTTCTTCCACCTCCTACATTTAATGTAAATATATCCAGCCCTGGTGTATGTATTTATATATGAGGTCTGGTGTATGTATGTATGTATGTATGTATGTGCGCGCGCGCGCAGTGGGTAAATAGGGTGTCCAATGACAACAGCGCAAAGAAAATAACAAATAAATCAATATCACAACGACACAATGTACAGATGTTAACACAAATAATATAATATGTATGTATGTATGTGTAATAAATAGAGATTGATAGATATATATATATATTTCAGAGTGACCAAACTGATATTAGAAGCAACGGTCTACAATTCTAGGCTCAAAAAAGTAGCCAAAAGACCACATGCACAAAAAATACCTAACAGCAAAAAGCACCGGGTAACAAAGTGATAAATAAATAGAAGCAGCTAAAATCATAATTTGGGTCAGTACAAACCAAGTCCCAGCTGCAGAGGCAAGGTTCCCAATGTTTCACCTTGATCAAGGTATACCTTGATAAAGGCGAATCCTCGCCGAAACGTTGGCTCCTAACTTTTGTAGCTGGCTCCTAGATTCAAAGCAAATTTGTCAATCCCTGCTTTACCATCATAGTGACAGACCAGCTTTAGCTGCCGGAATGGCAAACAGCACATGGATTTGGCAAATTGCTGCTCTCACATTATTGCATTTCCATTTAGCCTTGCGATGTGTTAAAGCGATCAGCAAAAAATGTTCAGCTTGATCATGCCACAAATAACTGCAACACCATAATGCCAAAAATAAACATGCAGGCCAGGTTTGCCAGAAATCTGAACAGCACAGGTGATATGATTTGCTGCTCCGTGATTGCAGGATTCAGTCTGCATTTCCCAGAGAGAATCCTTAAAACCTGGCCTGTTAGGGGGCCATGGATTGGTGGCCACTGCTATAGAACACATTCAGAACTGAGCGCCATGGTATGTGTAGATCAAAAATATTCGGGTGTCAAGGCCATCATTATTCCCTGATAAATAGTGAAAGGTGCTTTTAAAACACTATGGCGGCGAGTCAAATGCCGACGCCGGTTGCCAAAGTTTAAAAAATCTGAAAATCGTTCAACTTGATGAGTGGCTGAGCATCATGGTAGATGTAGTTCCAACATCTGCACAGCCAAGATTGGGGGTCCTGTTGTTGAGATGTTGAAAGGTATGGGGTTTATGGGATGAAATACTCTACTACTATCAGTGATATTTTCCTGGAATATCCTCCACCCGGGACTGGTAAAGATCTGTATCCCAGATGTTTCTTTGCTGATCTCTACCACGAGATACCATGAGGTGATGTAGGTGGCAGGGAAGAGCAGGTAATGCAGAGAGGAAACCGCATTTGCCAAGAAATAACCGTCTGCAGTTCTTTCTCCTCGATTCCCAGTTTATTTGCACAATGGATCACATTCTAATAATCTTCCTATTATCCTGCGGCACTGACACTACGTCCTGGTGTGAGGGCTGTATTATTCTATGGACCAACTAGACCTGGACCTAGGGTAGCAGACTGGAAAGGGGTGGCATTTATTTCCTAATATCCTGCTAGAGGACGAAAATATTTGAGGTGTGCGGGTGTATAACAGAGCTGTACAACATTAAACGCTCAGGAATTAGTTTTTAACCCCATAATGATGGTGGGCCTCAGATTTGGCCTGCCCACGCAGTCGACGCATGTCTTTGGCTGCAAGTGGACAGCCTGAGTTCAGGCCGGCTCTGCAGCCAACAGAAGGCAGTGCCGCCGGCTGCGGGGAGGGGCCAAGGCAGCACAGCAAAGTCAGCAGGGCGTACTGGTACGCCCTGCGTCTTCAAGGCCCCCCCGCCACAGAGACGGCATAGTACGCCCTGTGGCTTTAAGAGATTAAACTTTGGTAAACATTGTTAAGAATTGCTCACTGTAAATGAGATTCTTTGCTCTGGTTCTAAATCACCTTCTTATTGACACAAATAGCCCCGGCAGGTTTGAATATTTATCTTAATTTCATGTTCATAATTCTTTAAGAAGAGAAAAAACTTCAATATGCTCTGCTCCACTCAGTACCACTCTGTCTATGCTCCTGAGGAAGCCCTTAAGGGAGAAACGCAAAGAGTTTTGATGGAGTAACCATGTGTTTAAATCTTTTTCATTTCTCATGATGCTGCTACCTCTACTATGAATAACCTAATTCACTTTTTTTTTTTTTATTCAATGCAACAAGGTGAGGTTACATACACGCGGCATCATACAGTGTCAATATACATATCAATAAACAGGTTGCATTCTCAGAACAGCTGATAAGAACATGAGAGATAGCTCGCGACCTCGACTCTTCCTTCGGCAGTGGCGAGAGCCAACATTGCGTAGCAATTGTCGTGGATGTCGGGAAAGAGCGATGTCAGGGGGGGGCCTCTGAAAGGAGTAAAGTCAAGCAGAGGGGGAGGGGGAGTACAGGAAATGAGGTTCAGGGAAAAAGGAGAGTAGGAAGGGGGAGTAGAGGACAGGACGGGAAGTTGAGCGGTAGAGCCAGTTAGACCTCCTGAGAAGAAGGGTAGACAGAGTGCTGTACAGCTCTTGCGTCCGTTGTAACTTCCAGGCCTGTGTCCCCAGGACAATAGGGACAGAGCGGCGACTGGGAGTACTAACATGACCCCCCGCGTCCCAAGGGCTAGAAATGGGGACCGACAGGGTAGGTAGTGTATGGGCGACCAGTAGAGGCTCTGAGCCCTCTAAAGACGGGTGACCGGGGGCCTTTGGTTATGGAGCGCCTTCCAGTGGCTGTCGGGATAGCCAGTGAAAGAAAGGTCAAGGGCCTGGTGGGAGCGGGGAGTGGAGACATCGCAAGAGCAAGGGGACATCAATAGAGGAGGACAGGAGGCGGTAGGGGGCAAGCAGCCGCGGGGCGGGTAAGATGTGAGAGGGGAGGAGAAAGAAAAAGGAGACGAAGAGCAAAGAGAAACGAGAGAGAGGGAGAGGAGAGAGAAGAGAGAAAAAAAAAAAGGCGGGGGTGGAGGGGGGGCTGGCGCGTCCCTCATCATAAGGAGGGGGACGGGGGAGAGAGGGGCTGAGGAGGGGAATGGAGGTTACACAGGGCCACGCGTGCTTCGTAGCTGGCAGTAAGGGTTCAGAGCAGCGGAGGTGCAGCAGCCCTGGCGAATGCGGGCCGACCATGACAGTCCGAGGGGACGTATTCAGGACGAGTGCTCAATTCGTTCTATGATTTTTCAGACGGGGCACTAGCTCAGCCTATTCGGTTCCGACAAGAGGCTGAGGTCACATACAGTTGTGTTCAAAATTATTCAACCCCCAATGCTGTAAAGGGTTTTAGGGAATTTAGTGTACATTTGTAATTGTATTCAGAATGAAATCCTACAAGGACTTTTTAAAGAACCGTATGCAACTAAAATGATATCAATTGGTTTTGTAATACAGTAGTAAATGTTTCTTTTGTGAGTTCTTCATTGACACAATTATTCAACCCCTTAAAGACTACCACTCTGAAGAACAGAGGTTCATTCAAGTGTTTTCAATCAGGTATTGAAAACACCTGTGGATGTCAAGGAGCAGCAATAAAGCATAATAAGCACCAATTAGGCAGCTTTAAAATGACTGATACTCAGCTCCTTCTGGACATTTACTGGTGTGGTTACAAACATGGTGAAGTCAAGAGAATGGTCCAGGAAGACAAGAGAAGAGGTGATTACTCTTCACAGGAAGGGCAATGGCTATAAGAAGATTGCAAAGATGTTAAACATACCAAGAGAGACCATAGGAAGCATCATTCGCAAATTCAAGGCAAAGGGTACTGTTGAAATGCTACCTGGTCGTGGCAGAAAGAAGATGCTGACTTCGACTACTGTGCGCTACCTGAACTGAAGCGTAGAGTGGAGAAAAGTCCCCGTGTGACTGCTGAGGAACTGAGAAAAGATTTGTCAGATGTGCGTACTGAAGTTTCAGCTCAGACAATACGGTGCACACTGCGTAATGAAGGCCTCCATGCCAGAACTCCCAGGTGCACCCCCTTGCTGTCTCCAAAGAATAAGAAGAGTCGACTGCGGTATGCCAAAAGTCATGTGGACAAACCACAGAAGTTTTGGGATAGTGTTCTGTGGACTGATGAAACAAAATTAGAACTGTTTGGGCCCATGGATCAACGCTATGTTTGGAGGAGGAAGAACAAGGCCTATGAAGAAAAGAACACCTTGCCTACTGTGAAGCATGGCGGGGGGGTCAATCATGCTTTGGGGCTGTTTTGCTTCTGCAGGTACAGGGAAGCTTCAGCGTGTGCAAGTTACCATGAATTCTCTTCAGTACCAGGAGATATTGGATGACTATGTGATGCAGTCCGTCACAAACCTGAGGCTTGGGATACGTTGGACCTTTCAACAGGACAATGATCCCAAGCATACCTCCAAATCCACTAGAGCATGGTTGCAGATTAAAGGCTGGAACATTTTGGAGTGGCCATCGCAGTCACCTGACTTAAATCCGATTGAGAACCTCTGGTGGGACTTAAAGAAAGCAGTTGCAGTGCGCAAGCCTAAGAATGTGACTGAACTGGAGGCTTTTGCCCATGACGAATGGGCGAAGATACCCGTAGATCGCTGCAAGACACTTGTGTCAAGCTATGCTTCACGTTTAAAAGCTGTTATAACTGTAAAAGGATGTTGTACTAAGTACTAAGATTGAATGTCACTAGGGGGTTGAATAAAACGGATAATGATGTGTCCATTGTCCAGCTCACAGAAGGGGGCGGTATCATGTTCCTCGGGGCAAGGTAGCCAGCCCCCATCCCCAAAAGCGTGCAGCTCCGTGCAGGTGCCTGGGCAATATTCTCCGCGGGTAATGGAAAGGGGCGTACCAGGGTGCACAAGCGGGTGACCACCGACAGTGAGGTCATAGGGGCCGAAGTGCAGCCCTAGTCGTGTACGAGGACATCTGTAGAAGGAACGGGCTGCTCCATACCCCCAGACCTCCCAGTCCACCCCACCCCCCTCCCCACCATACTAACGCCCTCACTGGAAGCCATGACCAGAACTGAGCATCGTATCGTACAGCGTATAAAATCAGGCAGTGACGGGGAAGTCCTCAGCCTCTGCGTGCAGCAACAAGTACGCCGACATGGAAATTGGTTCATACATTCGTCAGCGTCGTTGGACCGTGAGTAATGGGGAATACCTAATGTAGCCGTCCTCCACCCCCTCCCTCCGGGGCCCCATGGCATCCAGTTCCCTCGGAATTCGCGGTCACGATCCCCTTCGGGGGTGGAGAGGAGTGGGTCCAGGGCCGGTGTCGGACAGCGTAGGTATGGGGTGGGAGAATCTCGAGGTGGGCATCAACCACAGTACAGTGTGACCAGGCACATCTCATGTGGGGGCAGGCAGGGTTGGTGCGCAGGCGGCCCACATCAACGGGCTCCCGGGTAGCCGCGGCAGCCATCAAGCGGGAGCAGTGGTGGTATTACCTAGTTTAATGTGCATCGTCCGGGGGCCTCGGGTCGCCCAGGTCCCGCCGGCGTCGCGGAAGGCATTGTGGGCGGGCTTGTCCGCCAGGCTGCCAGCGTTCTCCTCTTTCCCAGTCCAGTATCTCCATTTGGGGCAGGTTCAGTGTTTCCAGGAAAGGGGTGACATCTCCATGGCAGGTGATAGCATGCGTGGTTCCATTTAAGCGCACGACAAGCGCGAATGGGAAACTCCAACGATAGGGCACGTTCTTCTGTCGGAGTGCTTGCATGACCGGGCGAAGGTGCCGTCTCGCCGTCAAGGTGAATGGGGATAAATCATAGTAGAGTTCCAGAGTTTGGCCCTCAAAGTCCCACGTGCGAGACGTGCGTGCACGCTCCATGATCTTCTCTTTTAATTTGTGAGAGCTGAAGCAGCATATCACGTCTCGGGGGGGTTCACCCTCCGGAGGTCGCGATCGAAGAGCCCTGTGGGTCCTATGAAAGGATATGTTCGCCTGCGGATCGCGGCCTAAGAGCTTGTTAAAAAAACGGCCGAGTACCTCCTCCAGGTGTTCCGGGGGATCCATTTCGAGGAGACCACGAAGCCGCAGGTTACAACGCCGTCGCCTGTTGTCCAGGTCATCCACTAATCTCCTCAAGCCGGTATATGCGGGGGCCTCCACCGAGGCAGGCGGTAACGGGTGGGCCGCGGCCTGTTACAGCTGCGACACGCGTTCCGAGAGTGCCACCACCTCGTCCCTCACCTCGTCTACGTCGCGTCGAACCGAGTTATGTAGGTCCGACAGCATATCGGCAAGATCAGCCTTCGTTGGCATGCCTGCCAGCAGGGACTCTAGCCGGAGTTCAAGTCGGGCTATAGCCACCGTCGGGTCCGTAGCAGTTGGTGGTGCTGAGGCGGCCGCCATTTTAGGAACCGGCGGTGAGGATGTTCGCGGCGCGGGAAGCAGGTATGCGTCGAGTGAGTGCCCCGCCGCTCTCTGGGGTCTCGCCGGGGTTCTGGGGTTGCTCTGAGGCCGCTTGCCCCGGACGATAGCAGCTCTGAAGTGGAAGTAATAGGCTTTTTGTCGGAGGAGATAGAGGAGAGCGATCAATGTGCAGCCATCACAGTCAACGGTCCGGACACGCCCCCCTAATTCACTTCTAACACCTATGGATACCGTTGTCTAGAGCGCTCTCAACGGTCTGTTTAGCGTATATACCCTCCACTCTTGGACACTGCTTATTGTCCAACTTTGGCACGGGTCAGACCAGCGCAGTGGTCACATCCATGTTGCCGCACATTTTAAGGTCCGTGGTAGCATAAAATTATGATCACTAGTAGGGATGCATCGATACCGATACTAGTATCGGTGCCGATATTGCCGTTTGCACGAGTACTTGTTACTCGTGCAAACGGCCCGATACATCCCGCCGATACCGGAAGCCGGCGCTGGGCCGGCTTGCCGGTATCCGCGGGGCTGGGGAAGCTGGCCGCGTGCATGTAAAGCACGCGGCCAGCGTTCCCCTCCGGCGCGCCAAATACTCACCCTTCCTGAAGTTCCGGTCGCTGGGCAATGATGCGTTCCTGCGGCCACTGGGCGCTCCTGTGACGCTGCCTCTCGGCTGGAGGCAGCGTCACAGATGCGCCCGGTGGCCACGTGACCGCATCACTGCCCAGCGACCGGAACTTCAGGAAGGGTGAGTATTTGGCGCGCCGGAGGGGAACGCTGGCCGCGTGCTTTACATGCGCAGGGCCAGCGTTCGAGCTGGGGGCCAATCCATGAGAGCTGGGGCAAATCCATGAGACCTGGGGGCCAATTCATGAGAGCTGGGGGCCAATTCATGAGACCTGGGGGCAAATCCATGAGAGCTGGGGGCCAATTCCATGAGACCTGGGGGCCAATCCATGAGACCTGGGGGCCAATCCATGAGACCTGGGGGCCAATCCATGAGACCTGGGGGCAAATCCATGAGACCTGGGGGCAAATCCATGAGACCTGGGGGCCAATCCATGAGACCTGGGGGCCAATCCATGAGACCTGGGGGCCAATCCATGAGACCTGGGGGCCAATCCATGAGACCTGGGGGCAAATCCATGAGACCTGGGGGCAAATCCATGAGACCTGGGGGCCAATCCATGAGACCTGGGGGCAAATCCATGAGAGCTGGGGCCAATTCATGAGACCTGGGGGCCAATCCATGAGACCTGGGGCCAATTCATGAGACCTGGGGGCCAATCCATGAGACCTGGGGGCCAATCCATGAGACCTGGGGGCCAATCCATGAGACCTGGGGGCAAATCCATGAGACCTGGGGGCCAATCCATGAGACCTGGGGGCCAATCCATGAGACCTGGGGGCCAATCCATGAGACCTGGGGGCAAATCCATGAGACCTGGGGGCAAATCCATGAGACCTGGGGGCCAATCCATGAGACCTGGGGGCCAATCCATGAGACCTGGGGGCAATCCATGAGACCTGGGGGCATATCCATGAGACCTGGGGACATATCCATGAGACCTGGGGGACATATCCATGAGACCTGGGGGACATATCCATGAGACCTGGGGGACATATCCATGAGACCTGGGGGACATATCCATGAGACCTGGGGGACATATCCATGAGACCTGGGGGACATATCCATGAGACCTGGGGGACATATCCATGAGACCTGGGGGACATATCCATGAGACCTGGGGGACATATCCATCAGAGCTGGGGGCAAATCCATGTGAGCTGGGGGCAAACCCATGTGAGCTGGGGGCAAACCCATGTGAGCTGGGGGCAAATCCATGAGACCTGGGGGCAAATCCATGTGAGCTGGGGGCAAATCCATGTGAGCTGCGGTCAATCTCATATAAAATTTTTATGAGGTCTGTTCCTATTGGAAAGCGTCACATGACATTAAATAAAAAGTATCGGTACTCGTACTCGGTCTTAAAAAAGTGGTATCGGTGCATCCCTAATCACTAGAGACCCACACACGAAGTACGTCCGCAGAAGCACAACGGACGCGGCAAACGGACGCAAGTTAGGCAAGAACGTAAAACCTCTAGAAAGGACGTGCGGAGTGCACCACGTCCGCATAGCTTTGTGTGTAAGTGATGGAACGTGGTCAGACGGACTGCATTTATACGTCCAGCATTTTTGATGGACAAAATGTTTTTTCATTTTAATTTATTTTCCCTGCTACATCAGACAAAAAATACGGCAGTGAAAAAAATGGACTGTGTGGCCACTACCTTGTTGTCAGTCAGAAAGTATGTCTGTACTGCACGGACGCACAGTCCATACAAAATGCGCTCGTCTGACCCTAGCCTTAGGGCTACTTGGTGCACGGCCTACTTTCTATTCTGACTGTCCTATGGCAACGGACCCATGAAAGCCTGTTTTTCCTACTTTACTGTCTAGACCAGGGATAGCGAACCTTTTTGAGCCCGAGTGCCCAAACTGGATCGCTTAACCAACTTATGTGTCTCAAAGTGCCAACCCCACAATTAAACCTGAATACGGATTTATTTTTAGAAAAAACACTTCATAAGACTGTCTGAACGAATTATGTGCTTAAGTTTTAGAAGAATACAGTATAAGAAGATGGATATATTTGCCCCAGCTCACACATGGATATATATGCCCCCAGCTCTCAAGGTCCTCCCATCTGCACAGCAAGCTTCTTCCTCCCAGCACTCGCTGGCAAATGATGCTGCCCGGCCCCTCGTTGAGATCCACTAGCCGCGATCTCGCGAGATCGCTGAGTTAACTCCACGATCTCGCGGCTGGTGGACCTCAACGAGCGGCCGGGCAGCATCATTTGCCAGCGTGCGCTGGGAGGAAGAAGTTTCCTCGGAGCGGCAGTGAGGCAAGCCTATGGCATGCGTGCCGACGCTGTCGGCCCCGCGTGCCATGTATGGCACGCGTGCCATGTATGGCACGCGTGCCATGTATGGCACGCGTGCCATGTATGGCACGCGTGCCATGTATGGCACGCGTGCCATGTATGGCACGCGTGCCATGTATGGCACGCGTGCCATGTATGGCACGCGTGCCATGTATGGCACGTGTGCCATGTATGGCACGTGTGCCATGTATGGCACGTGTGCCATGTATGGCACGTGTGCCATGTATGGCACGTGTGCCATGTATGGCACGTGTGCCATGTATGGCACGTGTGCCATAGGTTCGTCATCACTGGTCTAGACAGTATCTGACCGGGTTCAACTCCTGTATATTCTCATAGTTAAAACATACAATGATGGCTGTCTATTATGTGTGGTGTTACATATGTGTTCACTGTTGTGTCTAGTTGGTCATTTATGTATTAATGTCTGCAGGCTTGATCCTGCCTCTGTGATAACTTTTAAAGTGAAGAAATTAATATGTAAGTTTTAGTCCTTGAGGCCCAACATCCGCCAGTTGTTTTATATTTGATAAGAGAGGCAGCAAAATGCCCTACCCATCCCCCACAGGACTGGCTGCCAATTTAAACAAAGAAAAAAAAAAAAGGATTTTTCTTTAAATGGGACAATAAAAGTCTTAGGTCTTCTCCAATCAGCTCTTTTCCGGTGAGGAGCATGTGCCGACAGAGAATCAAATATGGTATTTGGAAAGATTTTATTTTGCCTGCTGTTTAAAATCCTGGATATGACTTGGACGCCCAAGCAATGGATTTATAAGCAAGATATTGTTTGTATTGTTTTTGGATACATTTATCATGAAGCCTGCTGTAAGGCCTGCAAGCTGAATAAAGCCTAACTTACCCTGAACGCAAGACATCTGGAGTGTATGACCGAAAGACTCGGCTGCACTGCCACAGTATTTCGGTATTGAAAGTGATTGAGTTTTAGGAGATGTAAAAAGAAACTCTCCAGTTTTCTAGAAATCACAGTCAGCTTTATAATAAGAAAGTTTGTATCTGACTTACGTAAAATATGCAATCATAGGTCATATTTGAGCGAACACAAACGCACCTGTCGCTCATGTTCTCATCCGAGCCCTTCTGCTCTTCATATTCCATCTTATCCTTGTTAACGTGATTTATTTCCTCCCCTTCCACCACAACACCTTCATCCGCGATCTCCAGCCCGTGCCTGGGTGCAGATATTTTCCTCTTTTTAATTTTGCCTTTGCTAAGCTCTAAGTGTTGGTAAAGTGTGCCATCTCCGTCCATGGCTTGGTCTCGGCTCTGTGACAAGGTCAGGGTACTGGTGACGTCTGCTGGTGGGTCGATCGCCATGCGCTTGACTTTCCGTCTCCTCCTGAGGGATCTGCTCCCTAAGACATCCGCAACCAAGTCAGATTCATGCCACAGGGGCCTCTTGCTGCGAACATTTATGTTGGACGACGGTCGTCGCTTTGCGAGAAGCAACTGGTCATCAGAGTCACTGTCTTTTTTATTATTACTTAAGCACTCGCGGTAATCCTTGTTCTGTTCTTCTAGGCTGGATTCCGAACCGTCGCTTAGACAATGTCCCGTCTCCCATGGGTGGTGGGTGTTGTCTGACCGCCGTTTCCTCCCTCTGCGTTTTCTCGCTTGCCGTTTGAGGAGGCATGAGATGCTTCGGGAATGATCGCCGGTGTCGGCAAAGCACCCTCGAGCTTGCTCGGAGCTTTCTTCCAGTGCTGACACGAGGTCATGGACGAGCTCTTCCATAGTCCTGCTGAAATGCCTAGAGTAGAATAGATTTTACATTAGCAAATGATAAATTGGTATAAAAACAAACCACAACAATAATTGCCAACCAGAAAGTGGAAGAACAACTGAATTGTAGACAACAGAAACCAATTGTTAATTACGCTTAGCTGTTCGACAGCCTCACGTTAGAACTATCCATGGAGGATGGAACGTGGCATCGCCCTTCGAGTACAAACTGCGATACCTCATGAAATTCGATATCACAATGACCTTTAGGACCAACACAATATCCGCTTTAATGAGCCATTACTGAGCATTTGCGGGCCGCAGTACACATGAAAAAGCAGTGCAAAACCCCTAAAACCACCTGAAAGTGTGTTGTTAGTGTGCACTGATCTGGCAGAAAAGCTGGCTGAAGTGGAGGAGTTTCCTCCACCTCACCCACTGGCACCAGGAGCAGGGTTTTATAATTACCCGGCTGCAGGTCACCAGATCGTTCACGTGTGACATCAGCGCGCATACAGCATGCAGACACCATCCTGAGACCACCCACAAAAGCGAGCTGTCCCAGAGAGACAGCCGATGGATTGAAACTGAACACGCGCGTAGCTCCAATCCTTCATTCTGCGCAGACACCATGAAATTTCTGTAAAGTGCAAAAGTCCCAGAGCAGTGCGGAGCTTGTAGTTCCTATACTACGCAAGGTACGCAGGAGAGCAAATTGCACAGAAAACCTTCAGGGACTTCTGGGTTTGGGAGTCCCTGAGACAAAGAGGATGAGCAGCTCACGGCGAGGGAGAAGAGGTGAGAAAAATCACCTAAGAAAAATATTTAAAAAAAATAATAATATATATATATATAATATATATATATATATATATAAATATAAATTGGGCAGAGGCTGCTTTTCAATAGTCAGTATTCCTTTAATTCCCTATACAGTGTTATGCAGCTAGCGGGAGGGACGATAGATCCTCTTTGTTATTGCCAAAATATATGACACTGGAAAAACAAAGAAATCCCAAACAGTGCAGCTTAATATTTGTGTTGTTTGGCACTTCTTTTTTTCTGGTTTTCCCAAATTGAGAGAGAGAGATATATATACACACACCAAATTGAAATGTAGTTTTGAGCAACAAAGACCATGGTATTATCTATAACATAATGCAGTAAGGCTTGGCGTGTCCGTCGCCAAGCCTGTACTGCGCATGCGTGCGCAACCTGCGACGGTTGGCTGCGCACGCATCCAACCACCAAACCGTAATACAGCATGTCGAATGCGCGCGCAACCAGCGTACTGCTGGCTGTGCGCGCATGAAATCGCCGCTGCCATCCCCTCCTCACTCCCGGAGCTGCTCGGTCAGTGTCCTCCCTGCGTGCTGCCACTGCACACTCCTCCGCGCAGCTCGCCCCCTGCAACATGTATCGGCTTCGTCCAAAGACCTTTGCAGAATTGAGGGGAGCGTGAGTGGTCCTCGGTGATCTGGATCTACTGCTGCCCGTGTGTCTCCCCACGCGTCTCCCCCGCTGCACGCATCTCCCTTTTCCCGTAGCGCTGAGAAGATGCAGGCTGACGCTATCCTGCACAGGGGGTATTTTCACCCCGTCCTCAGAGCCTGTCAGGCCAGTGCCACCAGCTCAATGTACCCCATCTTCTTCACGTAAGTCCCCCCCCCTTTCTCCTGGAAGCACAGTGGGCCTTACCCAAACATTGAGAGGATAAAATGACACCTGCTCAAAATTAATAGAGGTAAGGCCCACTGTGCTTCCAGGAGAAGGGGGGGGGACTTACGTGAAGAAGATGGGGTACATGGGGCTGGTGGCACTGGCCTGACAGGCTCTGAGGACGGGGTGAAAATACCCCCTGTGCAGGATAGCGTCAGCCTGCATCTTCTCAGCGCTACGGGAAAAGGGAGATGCGTGCAGCGGGGGAGACGCGTGGGGAGACACACGGGCAGCAGTAGATCCAGATCACCGAGGACCACTCACGCTCCCCTCAATTCTACAAAGGTCTTCGGACGAAGCTGATACATGTTGCAGGGGGGCGGGCTGCGCGGCGGCGGGGAGGAGTGTGCAGTGGCAGCACGCAGGGAGGATACTGACCGAGCAGCCCCGGGAGTGAGGAGGGGATGGCAGTGTCGATTTCATGCTCGCACAGCCAGCAGTACGCTGGTTGCGCGCGCATTCGACACTCCGCCGAGAGCGGGGAGCGGAGAGCAGAGTGGGGCGGGGAGCGCAGAGTGGAGCGGGGAGCGCAGAGTGGAGCGGGGAGCGCAGAGTGGAGCGGGGAGCGGAGCAGCACAAGAGCAGAGCACACTTATCAATAGACTGCCCTCTGGGCAGGCTTTCCACCTAGTCATTAATATATTGCTAAGAGTTTCTACAGCACTTTACAATAAGAAAGAATGGACAAAGAAACAAAACAACAAGCATGGGGACCGGAGACAAAATGTGCAGAAAGCCCTGCTCGAAGGAGCTTACGATCTAGAGAAGCTCTGTTTGTATTTGAAGATTAGAGGACACATTTCTTCATACAGGACAGATTTCTAGGTCAGAATGTGTTCGGGCTGCATTTCATGCAACCTGCCGCTGTATGACTGCACGTGTATGATGCGGGGATGGTTTACTAATAATAGAACACCTTGGGATCGACTGCAACAAATAAATGTTAACAGGTAGGGCTATTCGTTAATACAGTTAGCACTGAGCGGTGGAGACATCTCGGCAAATTGATTTATTTACTTTAGAAAAAATTAAGACTAAAAAAGGACATGGATACATTCAATGTCAAAAGGCGAATAGATTAGTAAAATCAATCTGAAACGCCCGGTGCTGATCAGATGCACAAACAAGGATCACCAAGGGGACGTTTGTTTTAATCTGATTTGATTAGATGTACAGAAAAATTACATTTTATTTCCTTTAATTAAACGCGTTATCCATTGCCTAATCGCCTAGCTGGGCCTGCATGCAGTCATTACGTGACTTTTTTTCCTCGTACATAAAAAATAAGAGGTCAGACAAAAGACACTTCAGGGGAGTTATCTTGTGAAATCACTAAGGGGTCTATTCACAAAGCACCGAAATTGAACTCCATGTCGGTGCTTTGCATTTTGGCGATCCCATTTCATCAAAAATTCTGTAAATTCACTATTTAGCCGAAATTGGAGTCCCCTAAGCACTTCCCCAGCCTCAAACAGTGTTTCCACACTCGGCGAAAGCCAACAAATAGCGCAGATAACTACCGAATCGCACAGCAATAAAGAACCAGAAAATGTAAAGTCTCGACATCTCCACCAGACTTTACGCCGGCAGCTACGTTACTGCTTCACACTCCTGTAGAGCACACAGACTATAAACGCTTGCTTGACATACGGCTCCTAAACGCGGCTAAGGCTGTGTTGCCCAGACACTGGAAGACCCCTGATGTACCTACAATACGAGAATGGCTTCAAGAAGTACACAACACCCGAGATATTGAGGACCTAATACATAGTGCCTCAGGCACAAGTGCAACCCACTTACGCCGCTGGTTCTATTGGTCAGAGGCCCGCCCTCGTGTCTAAGCGCCACATCTCACACAGTTGACTGTTGACTATCATAAGTTCACCAATTTATCTTACCGCTCCTTTCCCCGCCCTTCACTTATTCAGATTATCCCTATTTCACCCACCCTTGCCATTCCTTTAATTCATACAGTTGTGTTCAAAATTATTCAACCCCCACTGAAATTGAGTGTTTTGGCCAGTTTGACATTGATTTTGATCATTCAGTCATCTTGCTTACAATTAAATCAAAGAGGCACGTGTAGGTCAGACAAATATAACATAACATTTATAATGAAATAACCACAAATGTCTTTTCTGTGCTCACATCATTATCAGTTTTATTCAACCCCCAAGTGACATTCAATCTTAGTACTTAGTACAACATCCTTTTACAGTTATAACAGCTTTTAAACGTGAAGCATAGCTTGACACAAGTGTCTTGCAGCGAACTACGGGTATCTTCGCCCATTCGTCATGGGCAAAAGCCTCCAGTTCAGTCACATTCTTAGGCTTGCGCACAGCAACTGCTTTCTTTAAGTCCCACCAGAGGTTTTCAATCGGATTTAAGTCAGGCGACTACGATGGCCACTCCAAAATGTTCCAGCCTTTAATCTGCAACCATGCTCTAGTGGACTTGGGAGGTATACTTGGGATCATTGTCCTGTTGAAAGGTCCAACGTCTCCCAAGCCTCAGGTTTGTGACGGACTGCATCACATTGTCATCCAATATCTCCTGGTACTGAAGAGAATTCATGGTACCTTGGAGACACTGAAGCTTCCCTGTACCTGCAGAAGCAAAACAGCCCCAAAGCATGAATGACCCCCCGCCATGTTTCACAGTAGGCAAGGTGTTCTTTTCTTCATAGGCCTTGTTCTTCCTCCTCCAAACATAGCGTTGATCCATGGGCCCAAACAGTTCTAATTTTGTTTCATCAGTCCACAGAACACTATCCCAAAACTTCTGTGGTTTGTCCACATGACTTTTGGCATACTGCAGTCGACTCTTCTTATTCTTTGGAGACAGCAAGGGGGTGCGCCTGGGAGTTCTGGCATGGAGGCCTTCATGCAGTGTGAGCCGTATTGTCTGAGCTGAAACGTCAGTACCCACATCTGACAAATCTTTTCTCAGTTCCTCAGCAGTCACACGGGGACTTTTCTCCACTCTACGCTTCAGGTAGCGCACAGCAGTCGAAGTCAGCATCTTCTTTCTGCCACGACCAGGTAGCGTTTCAACAGTGCCCTTTGCCTTGAATTTGCGAATGATGCTTCCTATGGTCTCTCTTGGTATGTTTAGCATCTTTGCAATATTCTTATAGCCATTGCCCTTCCTGTGAAGAGTAATCACCTCTTCTCTTGTCTTCCTGGACCATTCTCTTGACTTCACCATGTTTGTAACCACGCCAGTAAATGTCTAGAAGGAGCTGAGTATCACACTCATTTTAAAGCTGCCTAATTGGTGCTTATTATGCTTTATTGCTGCTCCGTGACATCCACAGGTGTTTTCAATACCTGATTGAAAACACTTGAATGAACCTCTGTTCTTCAGAGTGGTAGTCTTTAAGGGGTTGAATAATTGTGTCAATGAAGAATTCACAAAAGAAACATTTACTACTTTATTACAAAACCAATTGATATCATTTTAGTTGCATATGGTTCTTTAAAAAGTCCTTGTAGGATTTCATTCTGAATACAATTACAAATGTACACTAAATTCCCTAAAACCCTTTACAGCATTGGGGGTTGAATAATTTTGAACACAACTGTATGTCCTATATGCTTTTACTATTTTGTACGCTAACAACTCTGGATACACTGAACTAAAATCACCCTTGTACGCATGAGGAGTCTGTTTTTGCTACCAATATTTCGTTTTGCAAATGTCTTGACACTGTATGCCTTGTCAAAACTTTTATTACGCTATAATATGTACCTTGTGAAAAGTTATAAAACAATAAAAATTTAATACAATAAAAAAAATTTAAAAAAAAAAGAACCAGAAAAAAGAAATAAGGAAACATATTAGATTTGCCCGTTTAAACCTGTCTAATTGAAACATTGAAAATCAAGTCATTTCAGCATTATGTGAATAGACTAAAGCGATAGCTTCCAATTTCGGTGCCGCTTAAACGCCGCCAAATTGCAACATATTTTGCTGTCAATTGGCCTGTATTTGGCAAATTGACAGCTTTGTGAATAGACGAATTGCCACAAAATTGCACAAAATGGTGAAATTCACCATTCAGAGGTTAGAGAATATGCAAATTATTACTCACTGTAGAAACAGAAGCTCCAGTCACTAAAAACAAAATCAACTTATAAACCTTACATAAGGTATAAAAGATTGTCCCCCCCCCCGTCCTGCTCACAGAACTGCAGCTTCAAAAGATGCCATTTACATATATATATATTATTTGTTCACAACAGGGTTTTCTTTTCTCGACGATCGCGTCTTTTTTTCTTTCTTCCCTATGCAAGCCACCTGCATTCAGCATTGCTGTCTCTGGTGCTGAAAGCTATTTCAGCACCAGGGACAGGGGGGTTAATCCCCCCCCCCTGCAGCCTTCGGCCAGGATTCCCCCCCTCCCCGGCTGCGCTGGACGGGGCCGTCCTTGGTGCTGAAACTCAGTTTCAGCACCAAATACAGTTTTTGTTTCTCCCCGCAGCAGGGTTTTTTTGTTTTTTTCATTGGCCAGCCTGTCCATCTGCCAATCTGGGTCATCCTCGGATGCTTCCAGTGGACGACCCTGATCGACCGACGGCGTTATCCGTAGTCGGGTGACCAAGTTGGTCGCCCAACTAAGGTGCCAGCAGACAGCCAGCTCAATCATGCTGGACTCAGACTGCGCCATGATGTTCCATGTATTTAATCATATGCTATTTGGGAGGTATGGAGTAGGAGAACCAACGATGCTCCATGTACAGCATAAAGTTAAGTAACGTCTCAGCTGAATAAGCACTTAACATTAGTTCTTGAGGGGGCTGCATTTTTTCCCACCTGCACACATTAATAACGTGTGACTCTAGATTGCTCCTTATCCATCGACTTCCACAACATTCTCACTTCCTACACAAAGTATAGGGACCCTGGATACAAACCATAACAAGGTAAATGTATGGAACCTTAATGTAAATTCAAGCAGCAACAGTGCTGGCTCCTTGGAGTGGGGCAGCATGAGTTAATGGCACACTCAATAATGATACCGACCAACAACAGAATGGGGCCTGTAGTGCATGACCTGGTGTATGTTTTGCCCAAAGAAACCATGCATTTTTGAAGATAATTTTTGGTCTTCACCAAACCTGACAGAAAACACTCGCCACCATGACCACTCGATTTACAGTAGACTGTAAGCTCCTATGAGCAGGGCCCTCTACACCTAGTGTTTTCATCCTATGTCCGTTTATCTGTATCTTATTCCCTTTGGTTATTGTACAGCGCTGCGGAAACTGTTGGCGCTATATAAATGATAATAACATAGAGGAGCGTTCAACCCATCTGCTTGTAATGCTTCTTGATGCAAAGCAATCAGAAAAATCTGATTGGCTGTATAGTGCATACTTGCAGATGATGGGACATAACCGCAGGCCAAAAGAGGTGCATTTCATTAAAAAAAATATATATATATTACACATACATACATATGAAAAATGGTGGCACTCAAAAGATAAAATAAAATCAAAAGTTTAATTAGATCATATTAAAAGGTCCGACGTGTCGGCCCACACAGGAGCCATTTTCAAGGTGTGGGCCGAAACATCGGACCTTTTAATATGATCTAATTAAACTTTTGATTTTATTTTATCTTCTGACTGAGTGCTGCCATTTTTCCTATGTCTATATTTTCTCTGGCGAAGCACCAACATAAGGACAACATTGGACACTGGAAGGTGTTGCAGGACTATTGGAGAAATATATATTTTGAAATACAATTGATAGATAGCAAAGGTTAACAATCAACTCTTCAGTTTAATATTTATTCTTTACATTTATTTAAAGTTAATCAAGGTGAGGATTGTGACAGTATAGGATTTAATAAAAAAAAGACTATCATGCATATTACAAAAAGGAAACAGCGCCTATACAGTGTCCCCCAACCGTGGGAGGTAAAGGTCACCTAAAAAAGACACCCAAATGGAGGTCGTAGGTGAAAAAAGACAGAAAAAAATGGGACAAATTACCCCGTATGATCTTATATCCAGTAGGGTAGATGATGATCACAGTACTTGAAAGATAAAAAACATGTATATGGCACAGTATGTCTGTACAAATATTACAGGTAAAAAAACACGAGGGGAAAAGAACTCACATATGATGGAGCCTATGCAATAAAGGCTCAATATGAACGCAGTGGGTCCCTTCAGGGATGACCCCGTCCCCTCCTCATGTAGTTCCTTAGTTTACTTGCGTGGACCATATATAGGGTAAAGTACCCTATAGAACCTGGTTACTTTTTATTTTTTATTCGTTCTGATACCAACTGAGGAAGCTGCGGCAGCAGTGAAACGCGTTTTGGTTTTATTCTATTATATTTGGTCTTATTCATTTGACCTGTATATTAAATACTTTTTTACTTTATGGTGGAGGTCGTGCCAGTTCTTTTTATCCATTCAAGGGGGACTGGTGTATCCTCAATTGCACCCAGGCGCATATACAGAGCCAGTGTATCTACACAGGCTCAGGACCACGTAAGTGTTACGACCATCTGACCTATACATCTATGGTTTGCTATGCTGTACTATGGTCTGTTTCTGCTTTACCCTACATATGGTCCACGCAAGTAAACTAAGGAACTACATGAGGAGGGGACGGGGTCATCCCTGAAGGGACCCACTGCGTTCATATTGAGCCTTTATTGCATAGGCTCCATCATATGTGAGTTCTTTTCCCCTCATGTTTTTTTACCTGTAATATTTGTACAGACATACTGTGCCATATACATGTTTTTTATCTTTCAAGTACTGTGATCATCATCTACCCTACTGGATATAAGATCATACGGGGTAATTTGTCCCATTTTTTCTGTCTTTTTTCACCTACGACCTCCATTTGGGTGTCTTTTTTAGGTGAACTTTACCTCCCACGTTTGGGGGACACTGTATAGGCGCTGTTTCCATTTCCTTTTTGTATATGTACTTCTTTTTGGGAAGACCCACGGGGAACATAGCTGCCGTACCGCTCTACCACTGTGTTACTATTCCCTCCACCACTTGCCTTTTCAGCGCCCCCAGATTTCTGTTGTTTTTATCATGCATATTAAGTTGAATAACCTTGAATAAAGAATTTACGACCGGTTCTGCAAAAGGTTTTAGCACACCTGAGTTATCCTCACGTGTCAGTGTCGCTTCCTGTAATGACACTTTGTTTACTCGGTGAAGCGTCATTAATAACGTCAGCTCAATCACTAGACATGTTTACAGAGCAGATTTTCCTCGTAATTTGTCACGTCACAGCTTCACCTCTAATGACACTGACCAAAAGGAAGAAAAAACTATTTGAACTTCATGCAAAAAGATCTCTTCAGTAGAAGATATATGAATAAAAAATGACATGTGCCGAGAGACTGGCTAAAGTAAGAACCTATGAAAAAGCATATAAAAAGAATATATGTTTTGGTAACAGTTGCTATGTGAGGACATGAAGTCAATCTATCTGCCAGAAAAGGAATACTAGTCAGCCGGTACTTCCTGCAATAAGGAGTCATTACAAATCCATCACTACAATGCAAAACTAAATAAACACCAATATCTGATCCGAACAGGATTAGAAATGAAACCCCAGGAATTTGCACACCCTCTGTGCACATACAAAATAATCCCAGAACCGGGAAAAAAGAAAAACAAAGCAAAAATAAAACAAAACATAAACAACAAAAGACGGAGGGGGGAGGGGCTCACAGCATAAAATGAATTTAGAAATGCTTGACTCTCCACTGATTTTGGACATGGTGTAGGGCAGGGCTTGACAAAGCCAGGTAGACACTGGCTCCTAGAATTTCCAGTTTATTTTACACCAATCTAAAAAACATCTAGTTGGCTTCAATGTTTTCTTCCTGTCTCCTACATTTAATGTAAATATATCCAGGTGTGTGTGTGTGCGTGTAGTGGGTAAAAAGGGCGTCCAATGACAACAGATCAAAGAAAATAAGTAAACAAAACAATATCACAAAAGGTACAAATGTTAACAACACAAATATATATTATATCTCAGAGCGGCCAAACTGATATTAGAAGCAACAGTCTACAATTCTAGGCTCAAAAAAGTAGCCACGAGACCACATGCACAAAAAATACCTAACAGCAAAAAGCACCAGGTAACAAAGTGATAAATAAATAGAAGCAGCTAAAATCATAATTTGGGTCAGTACAAACCAACTCCCAGATGCAGAGGCAAGGTTCCCCACGTTTTGGCGATGATTCGCCTTTATCAAGACCTTGATAAAGGCGAATCCTCGCCGAAACGTTGGCTCCTAGATTCAAAGCATATTTGTCAAGTCCTGTGTTAGACACTGCTTTTCACTACTTTCCTTGAGATATCTCTTCAGGTGACACATAAGAGGCTAGTCACAAACTGGGGTCAGCAACCTTGTCCCTCCAGATGTTTTGGAACTAGATTTCCCATGATGCTCAGCCAATCTAATGAGTAGCGGAGTATCAAGGCAGATTTATTTGCAAACCACTTGGAGGGTCAGGTTGCTGGCCCCATTCGCCAAGTACCATTGTTTCAAAGAAGTTCAAAAGATGCAAAACTAGCAAAAAACATGGTAGTTGTAACTGTGGTGAACTTCGGAAGTCCAGAGAAGCAGAATTCAACAATGGTAGATGAGGTTCCTGCTTAAACGGTGAACAACGGAGACCACCATTATTCCTCCGATGAAAATGGTCAACTGCGGTTCTAGCATTTGTGAATGTACTGCAAGAATTTTAAAGTGGCAATCTCCACTGAACCCTATCTGAAACGGGGAAAACTACACTGAACAACTTCCCAAAATGATGAATTTATTCTAGAATCCCTGGAGTTTGATAAAGATAATCCACCAAACGGTGGTTGGTGAATAGACTCTACCGAGCGTAGCCCATAAAACGGAAGAGATGCTGCATACCATGGCTTACCTCAATCCGGCGTTTTACACCTACTACTCACTGCGCTATAAATTTATTTTAAATTAAGCTAAAAATAAATCTACACATATAAAAACAAACCTCTTATTCTTGCAGCGTCCGGCTGCATTTAAGGCAGGGCTCAGACTAGCGTTTCTAAGAGCGGAAGGAACGTCCGTGAGAGTGGACGTTCCCTCCACTCGACACCCATCTGGCCACCTCGCTGAGCGCAGTTAATGCACTCAGCACTGCAAGGCTTGATTCTCCAATGGAGGATTGCGCTTTGCAGCTCCGAATCCGCGTCGTAGCGTTTCGACGGGGGAGTCTTTCAGCACAGCCGCAGCATGTCCGCTGCACGAAATGTGCACGCTACAGCGTGTGGCCGGCTCCGACGAAGCGTCACAACGCTGCAACGGATGCCGGGAGGCACGTCAGTAAAGGCGCACGTAGTGCGCTCATCTGACCCCAGCCTCAATCTTGCTATTAAAGGGCCACTACCCCCAAAAAACTGAAATGTCCTTATTTTGTTTAGTTTATGTTGCTGATATCTTACATGTGCTTTGTATTTGTCTCGTATGTTTCGTTAAGAAAATGTTTTACTATATGAGTCACGGGGCGCATCCGTTGCATTGTAAACGCCCCCCCTATCTTTACCTCACTTGTTTTTCACCCTGTGGCTTTGGCCATATTATGGCGTCTATAGGTTGTTCAACTCAAATCATTGTATTGTGTAGGATTTATTCAAAGGACATCACCAGGGGGTAGATTAGAAGCCTTCTAAACTCCCTGTCATATCTCATTCAGATGCCATCTCTTCTTATCTCAGGTAGCCTGAAGAATAGCCGTCTGCCGCCTGATCTCAACATTCCCTCCTCCATCTCAATAAACTGAGAAATACTATAGATTCGATAAACCACCGAAGGAAAACCTTTGGTTCCCAGGGCTCTTCTACCATCCACGAGCTACGCCACATACATGAGCAACAGAGTCGCTACCACAGCCCTAACCAGAGGAGCTGCTGCAAGTGCTAAATTAGCAACTTGGCACTGAATGGTGTGCTGCAATTCAGCGCTCAGCACTGCTAATTTAGCACTTGCAGCTAAGTAGAGAGGTGCTGCAGAGTAGCCGAGTGTGACGTGGAAAGATAGCCGCCTCCGCGGAGCAAATAATCCAGTAAAGGAAATGTTCAGTTTGAAGTTTTGGTGGACCAAAACACCAAATATTTAGTTAAACAAGGTAAACATTAACAAAACTAGAGTGATAATAAAATGGACAACAATGGATGTTGCAGAAACAGCAGCTTTCATTAAGCAATCATCCCCCCTTTTGCTTCAATATTCACAGTCAACGTGTTCAGTGAGACTGCTGCAGCAAACTAAACTGCTGCAATATAGCAAATCAGCAGCTGCTGAGGAACTGAACAGGCCTCTGAACTTCATGTCCCATGATGCTCTGCCAGCCTCGTGTGTGTAAGCATCATGGGTCCTGTAGTTCCAAAACATCTAGGATGCAAAGCTTCACCATCACTGCAGTAGAGGATCCCTTCAATTCTTTTAATCACGGTTTGAGCAATTTATAGCTAATTTTACAGCCAATGGGGAACGAGTGAGCCAAACACAATGGAGATTGTGAATTGGGTGAAGGGGCCTGGGTAATAATTCTAGGAAGCAGTGTCTCTCTGGATACTGGCATTGCCAGGCCATGGTTTTATGTTAACCATCTTACATTGTCATAAAGATCACTAGGAAGGTGTGCTAGCGCCATGTTTCCCAGGGATAGTGAACCTGAGGCACAGCTGCACTTGCAGTGCACAGGATTAGCCATGGATCACCTCCCATGAAAACACACCAGCATGTAAAGCAGGAAAAGGGGAACGATTGTCTGGGGTCAGTGAAATCCAGCATTATTGCCTCCAGGCACTGGGCAGCGTTAGGCCTGAGCAGCGGAACAGAGTGCTGCTGGGTAATGCCACCCTCTCCCCTGGCACAGTCGGCCCTCACTCACCAGCTGGTTCCTTTATTGGCTCGGATGTGTTTCTTGGCCACGCCAACCATGAACCCAGCTTGCAGTGTCCCCCCCCGGATCACAGCCAAGTTGGGGCAGCGGAGCCAACAGCAGCCCTCAGTGCCGCCATGACACTTCCGGAGCCAACCCAGACACAGAGCACGAAGAGGGGACCGGAAACCGGACTAAACCAACGCTCCAGGGTTAATGCAATGACCGAAACCGGGAGATACCAGCTCTCTGGTCCCATGCAGCCAGGAAGCAGAATTAACAGCCCCCAATACAACGATAGCAGCGATATTACCGGCGCTGTGTGCTGGGGGAGGGCGCAGGTCCGTACGGAGACACCCCTCTTCTTTGGTATAGGTCGGTTTCCATGGAGATGCGTCCTGCCAGATGGGACATGGCCACCCTGGAGAGGCTGCGGGGCCGCCTGGCTGAGCTCAAAGTGCAGTATTTCCTAGAAAGCAGGTAAATCTGGAGAGAGACGCGGAGGTGCCCCAAGATGAGGCACAGCACACATTCTGACCTGGGGTCCTGATCACTAAGACAGACAGTGCACCGACTCATAGAAATGTCATCTCAGCTCTGAGAAACCTGTAGGCACTTTACAAATGTATCTGTAACATACATGCCACAAAAAGGGGACCTACTAAAAGGAATGACAAAATGGAATTAAATCGTTTAACACCAGCATTTATTAAACAGTATTTCTATTTCCTTTATGTAGATCAGTATATTTTTGCTGACCTATGGAACTGTAAAAAAAGAGAGATTTCCCCTCTCAAACTGTGTCCATGTCTCCGGTGGAAAGGATCGATGCAAGAGAGGCATCCTACAGGACAGCACCCCCCCCCCTTCACACTGCATCTAATTAGCTGTCATGATCTGACACATACACAGGGTTATTCAAAGAGAATGGAAAAGTCACTGCACATTCGGTGACTTTTCGTTCTCTTCAATTCGGGGCGATTCGGCGATCCCATTCCGGCGCCCCTGCGGTGTATTCAGCAAGCACCACAGGGCCGTCGAAGTGCAGGGAAAACCCGACGAAAACTCACCGCAAAAATCCGGCGAATGCACGCTGAAACCCACAAAAACATCTGGATTGACCCACCAAAACGCCGGAAAAACCCAAGCAGGGACCGATCACACGCAGCGCAGCCACCGGAAAAAGCCGACACCACAGACGAATGCAGTGAATAAATTAGAAAAAACGTTTGCTTGAATGTTGGAAAAGTGAAACGCTGTTTGCAAAGAAACTACTGAGCTAAAATGTCTGAAATTTACATATGAGGTCCAGGGAATGATAATAAAAAGGGCTGTTACAGAATAAATAAGTAAAGTTAAAAAAAAAAAAGAAATCGGACTTTGCTTTAAAAAAAATCCAGAAAAATGCTTAAAATATCCAAAAAATTCTATAAATAAAGAGACTCTTTACTGCAGAATATTATAATCAACGGTTTATTAGATATTGAATTAAAACGGGAATACCTTTAACATTGAAGCCTATGGGATTCGCCTGAATAAACCTGCCGAATCAAACCACCGAATGACAGGGCATTTCGGGAACCTTTCACTGCTGTTTTTTTTCTCTGAATAGCCGAAGCATTGCTTCTTTATGGGGATTTCACTGCCCTCAAACAGGCACCGAACAGGCACCATATGTGCAGGCAATTCGCCAAGATTTGGCGAATTGCCTGCTCTCTGGATAGTCGAATGGCCAAGAAAGGTAACTAAACGCTGAATTTCAGCGTTCGGTTCCCTTTCGGCAGCCATTCGGATGTCTTTGAATAACCCTGATACTGAAAGTCTGCAGTTGCATGAACAGACCTGGCTTTCTCACAAGGCCTCGGGTCAGGTCATCGCTTTGGGGTGGCAGGCTGGAAGGAGCAGCCAGCGACAGACTGTGAGAAGATGCAAGTTGTGGGCTGGCTCCTTGCCGCCGACCTTCTGACAGCTGTGTAGCATGCACTATAAAATCTGTAGATGTATAGCAAGATCATGTAAAGATTACATGTCAAACCTATAACTGTGCTATCATTAATCAATGATTTAACATAATATGCATAATAGAGATAAGCAGTATAAGTCAGCAGATACCCAGACACTCCCTAACGTTTCAGCTTGTAGGGGGGGAACCTTTGCAGAAGGCAGTTGTGCAGTGTAAGACATATATATGGTTTTGCTATATAGCTACAGATTCTATAGTGGTATGTATGTCATTAATTGTAACCCAATAAAGATTATTGTTATTCTTCTACAATCTAGATTGCTGTGCCCATTATTTCATTCTGTACGTCCGCTGTGCCAGGACACCCAGGAAAGCCATTCTTAAGTCTCTATACTAATCACCTGATGACTGGTTTTAATAGACACATGCATTCGATATATCAGAAATGGAGATTTGCCCGAAACACAAACCAACTAAACGACACCTCCTGTAAATTGACTGAAAAACTAAATTGTAACAAAAACTATATCAGTTTGTCCAATTTGTGTGTGCACTGCATTAAACTGAAAGAACTTGGCAGCCTGTATACCACCTTACCTATGGCTAGCAGACGAGGGGTTAAATCAAAGCAGGGGGGGCAGTTTGATCTCCTCTGATGTAAAACCTCAACTACTGGTAAGGAAAGACCACCCCCCCCCAATCATTTTCTATAGCAGGTGGGCTTCCTGGTAGACCACCTGTTTTTCTTTGCAGATATTTCTTCTATAGTGACCCAGGGGTAAGGGGTTAATTGTGTGGTAACAAGTACATCTGATATAACTGAATGGATTTTATGGAAACAAAATATTCAGTCTGGAATTCAGCTGAGAGTTTGCAGGTCCCGTTGCGGCGCACAATTTGCAGTTTCTACACTAGGCAAACAGCGTTGGAGCACAAAAAAACCTCAGGGACTTCCAGGTTTGGGAGTCCCTGAGCTGAAGAGGAGGCGCTGTGCCCAACGAGGGAGGAAAGGTGAGTAAAATTGGGAAAAATAATAGTTACAGTTACAAGTATTTATAAAGTGCTAAAAAATTCCGTAGCGTTGTACAGTGGGTAAGACAGAATAACAAATACATACAAGTTAACCCTTTAACGCCGCAGGACGTTCCATGACGTCCTGGCGGCGGGCGACCTTTGAAGACGCGGGGCGTACAGGTACGCCCCGCTGTCCTCAATGGGGCCGCCCGGCCCCTCCCCGCAGCCTGCGCACGCTAACTCGTGGCGCGAGTCATTGGCTGCATCAGGGACGGCCTGAAATCAGGCCGTCCCCAGCAGCCAATGACGCGCACTGCGCGCCGGCTGCGGGGAGGGCTCGGAATCAGTGCCACGCGACGGCACCTGTCGGCGAGGCGTACCTGTACGCCTCGCCGGCAAAATCGACCCCTTAAGGGCGCCACCCCTGCGTCCTTAAGGGGTTAAACACACAGAACAGTAGGAGAGAGGACCCTGCTCAAGAGCTTACAATCTAAGAGGAGAGGGGTGACACACTAGGTGAGGGTAATAGCTGAGTATATGAAGTAGCAGGTGCATGTGGGCTGTGTGGGGAAGATGGAGCAAGACATGTACAGTGGGGGGGGGTCATGAAGTGAGCAGATAGGTTTCTCTAATGTAATGTGTTTTCAGAGACTTCTTGAAGGATAGGAGAGACAGGGAGTTCCATAAAAAGGGGACAGCATGAGAGAAGTCCTGAAGGCGAGAGTTGAGAGTGCAGTTACGAGGAGACGATAACGTCAGATCATTGGCAGAGCGAAGTGGCCGGGACAGGATGTACCTGCTAATAAGGGAGGAGATGTAGGCAGGGGCGCGGTTATGAAGAGCTTTGTATGTGAGGACCAATATTTTGAATTGGATTCTAAAGGAAACAGGGAGCCAGTGCAGAGATTGACAGAGGGGTGAGGTGTGAGAGGTGCGGGATATGAGGTGGATGAACCTGGCAGAGACGTTCATTAAAGACTGCATAGGGGGTATCTGGGAAAAGGAGGTTGCAGTAGTCAAGGCAGGAGATAATAAGAGCTTGGATGAGCATTTTAGCAGAGTCCTGATTAAGAAAGGTGTGGACGCATGCAATGTTTTTTAGGTGGAGGTAGCAGGATTTGGTTACTGACTGAATGTGTGGAGTGAAGGAGAGATCACAGTCTAAGAGGACGCTGAGGCAACGAGCCTGCATAGTAGAAGTAATGGGGGCACCATTCACCTGAAGGGAAATGGGTGCAGTAATGTTGGCTTCAGAGGGAGGGAAGACAAGAATTTCAATTTTTTGAGAGGTTGAGCTTTAGGAAATGGGAAGACATCCAGTTGGAGACAGTCGATAGGAGGAAAGAGATCAGGGGAGGAAAGGGGGAGGATTTGGGTGTTGTCAGCATAGAGATAATGGAATCCATAGGAAGAGATCAGGTTACCAAGAGAGTCAGTATAGATCGAAAAGAGTAGGGGACCCAGTACAGAGCCGTGAGGTACTCCAACTGAGAAGAACCGGGAGTGAATAATAAAAATGAATTGGGCAGACACTGTCAGCAGCCTCTCCCTCCCCACTTATTTAATAAAAGGACACTCTTCCTTTCAGTAGCGCTTTCCTTTTAACACTTCGATTGGAGCATATCAAAGAAATCCCTTTTTATCCCAAAATTCAGAGGGCAGGGTGATCCGCTGCTTCCTCTGTCTGCAAACAGCGAATGGCTAGAAATAAATAGTTCTCAGTGTTGTTCTACTGTCCCTGCAGGACGCACACAGCTCGCAGCAGGGTTGTGCCCGGCTCCATAGTCTTCTGGACTCCAAGAGCCGGTAAACGCCTGTCAAAATATTTATCTTGAGGTCTATAAAGTCCTTATTCCAGCACTGGGTACAGAGGTCAAGTACTTGTATGGGCAGAGGAGGAAGCACAGTTTCCTCGTGTGATATCTGTCCGTAAGGGGATGGACTCCTAGCTGCAGGGATCTTTTTGTAAAGTGGAGCAATCCTAAGACATTTTATGCAGAGAGAGGAATTCTTTGTAAATCTTCCAGGGTTTTGAGGGAAGGGATTGGAGGAGACATATCCCTGTTTTTGCCTCTAATCCTTCCTAGATTGACAGTGACACAACGAGTGTATTTGCGTCATAATCTCTGAAGGAAATGTTTTTTCAAAGGGCTTGAAGTGACCCTTCAATTTGCAAACCCTTTGTGAAATGTCCTTTTCATAAAGGAGGTAATGAATGCCGGAACCTTCTTTTGTATTTAGAGAGGGCCTGTCTGCTATTAGGATATGGACTGAACAAATGGAAGTCAGAAGTTCAGATGCTCTCCTTGGTCTCCTCTTAATTGCTCTAGTGAGCTCACACTCCTGTGAGACCTGCTGGGGAGTGTCTGCCATCTTTCCATGATGCCCTCTCACCTCATGATCCATCACCAGACATCTTCCATATTTTTTTTTCTTCCCCCTTTTTTTTATAGTCTGCTCTGCTCCTCCCTGTTGTAAATACTTTGCATGAATAACTGGCGACCCCCTTCTAAGCTTCGTATTTCTTTTATCCACAGTCACTCTTCACCAACATTTTTCTCTCTGCTGCCCCACCCGCCCACCCCATCCATTTTCCCGCCCCCCATCCATTTTCCCACCCCATCCATCCTCCCACCCAGCCCCTATCCTAATTATATAGCCTCCTTTTCTCAGCTGCTTCAATCCTCGCTCGGTTTAACCTCATCATGCCCAAGCTCTTGGTCTATCATTATGCAGTGTCTGCTATATTCTCTCTGTTAATTATCTCCACACTCCCCTTGTTCCCTTTTGTTTCACGTGCCTCAGTCCCTTAGATTGTAAACTCACGGGATGTGTGGCTGAGTACACGTATAAAGTGCTCCATTTGCAGGACAATTATCCTACGGGCAGGGCCGTCTGTTCCTTATGTTTTATTATTTATTACTAGTTGTAAAGCCTGCCCAGAGGGCAGGCTATTGTTGTTGTCGCCAGCTCAGAATTCATGTCCACATATTTGTTTTTCAATGTCCTATCCAAGAGTATCTCTCTATATAAATGCGTTTGTAACGCGCCCGTTGCCATCCCATCTGCAACAGGAGGGCCAACTGAGCAGCTCTGAAGGGTGACAGCACATTACAGAGGCATTTATATATAAGAGCAGGTTCCTCTTCCCTTTTAGATTGTAAAACTCACGGGAACAGGACCCTCTTAGATTCTAAGCTCACGGGAACAGGCCCCTCAGATTGTAAACTCACAGGAACAGGACCCCTTAGATTGTAAACTCACAGGAACAGGACCCCATAGATTGTAAGCTTGTGGGACCCCTTAGATTGTAAACTCATGGGATAGATTGTACGTTCATGGGACCCCTTAGGTTGTAAGCTTGTGGGACCCCTTAGATTGTTAGCTCATGGGACCCCTTAGATTGTAAACTCATGGGATAGATTGTAAACTCATGGGACCCCTTAGATTGAAAGCTCATGGGATAGATTGTAAACTCATGGGAGCCCTTAGATTGTAAGCTCATGGGAGCCCTCAGATTGTAAACTCATGGGAGCCCTTAGATTGTAAACTCATGGGAGCCCTTAGATTGTAAACTCATGGGAGCCCTTAGATTGCAAGCTCATGGGACCCCTTAGATTGCAAGCTCATGGGACCGCTTAGATTGTAAACTCATGGGATAGGTCGTAAACTCATGGGACCCCTTAGATTGCAAACTCATGGGACCTCGTAGATTGTAAACTAATGGGACCCCTTAGATTGTAAACTCATGGGACCCCTTAGATTGTAAACTCATGGGACCCCTTAGATTGTAAACTAATGGGACCCCTTAGATTGTAAACTAATGGGACCCCTTAGATTGTAAACTCATGGGACCCCTTAGATTGTAAACTCATGGGACCACTTAGATTGTAAACTAATGGGACCCCTTAGATTGTAAACTCATGGGACCCCTTAGATTGTAAACTAATGGGACCCCTTAGATTGTAAACTAATGTAACCCCTTAGATTGTAAACTAATGGGACCCCCTTAGATTGTAAACTAATGGGACCCCCTTAGATTGTAAACTCATGGGACCCCTTAGATTGTAAACTAATGGGACCCCTTAGATTGTAAACTCATGGGACCCCTTAGATTGTAAACTCATGGGATAGATTGTAAGCTCATGGGACCCCTTAGATTGTAAACTCGTGGGACCCCTTAGATTGTACAACACAACAAAGAATTTAAAAAAGCACGAGCAACAGGTCAGCAGATATTAGAATGTACCATTAATTCCAAGGTGACAGTGCCTCTTTAAAGGATAATATTATAGTGGAATACATGTTGAACAACAATCTAATTAGTAGGAGTCAACATGGTTTAATGAAGGACATACAGCGTAGAACAGGCTTAATTGTATTACATGAGGACATGAATAAATATAGATCAGGGGTTAAAGTAAATGCACTTAGGTTTTCTTAAAGCTTTTCCCGCTGTCTGAGACAAAGATTACTTTGTACACTGCACGAGATTTAGATGAAAACATTTGATCTTTTGCTCTGTGTTTGTTAGCTGGGTGAAATATAGCATAAAATTGCTGTTAATTGAATTTCTTCTATTTTATTTTTTTTCACACAAGAGTTTGTCTTTAGGATTTAAACCAAAATGACATTGTTGCATTTTATAGAATCAGTATCTACTAACCCATATGTATAAATAATATAGTAACATTGAGCGCACCATGTTTTTGATTCATGATGGAGCACAGGCTTGGCTATGTTGCCACCCCTCCCACCCTTCCCTGAGCCCCCTTTGGACCCATAAATGCATTGATTCAACTGTTTCCTCATCCCACTATTGTAAAGCGATGAAGAACTAGATCCTCAGAGTAGGATCATCAACTGTTTAAATAGGGATGCACCAATACCATTTTTTTAACACCGAGTACAAGTACTTTTTTCAAGTACTCACCGATATGGAGTACCGATACTTTTATTTAATGTCATGTGATGCTTTCCAATAAATAATTTAGGATTTTGCTTAAAGCCTGTCCTGTTTTATGTTAATATTGAAAAGTATGGCCAGACACCCCATTTACCCCCTGCACAGTCTGCACACACACCATATACACATTCATATATACACACACACTCTGTGGTCTGGTGTCTGTTGGGTATAGTACATGTATCTGATGCCTGTGGGGTATATTACATATAAATAATATACACCACAGGCATGAGATACATGTATACCCAACAGACACCAGACCACATTGTGTGTAATATATATATATCACACTTTCAGACCTCAGACCAGATAGTGTGTGTGTGGTGTATATATATATACACACACACACTATCTGGTCTGAGGTCTGAAAGTGTGATATATATATATATATACACACACACTTTCAGACCAGACGTCTGTGTGTGTGTATGTGTACACACATATATATATATAAACATTCACACACAGAGGCCTGGTCTGAAAGTGTGTGTGTGTGTATATATATACACACACACACAATATCTGGTCTGAGGTCTGAAAGTGTTTTATTAGTGAGACAGGTGTCATTTGCATATCCTACCCAGAATTCCTTGCTGCATATGGGGAATGTGGCACAGGAGCTCTAGGATGCAATTCCTTGAATTGCTGTGATGTGCAAGTGGCTTCTGCAATAATAAACATACAGTTGTGTTCAAAATTATTCAACCCCCAATGCTGTAAAGGGTTTTAGGGAATTTAGTGTACATTTGTAATTGTATTCAGAATGAATTCCTACAAGGACTTTTTAAAGAACCATATGCAACTAAAATGACATCAATTGGTTTTGTAATACAGTAGTAAATGTTTCTTTTGTGAATTCTTCATTGACACAATTATTCAACCCCTTAAAGACTACCACTCTGAAGAACAGAGGTTCATTCAAGTGTTTTCAATCAGGTATTGAAAACACCTGTGGATGTCACGGAGCAGCAATAAAGCATAATAAGCACCAATTAGGCAGCTTTAAAATGACTGTGATACTCAGCTCCTTCTAGACATTTACTGGTGTGGTTACAAACATGGTGAAGTCAAGAGAATGGTCCAGGAAGACAAGAGAAGAGGTGATTACTCTTCACAGGAAGGGCAATGGCTATAAGAAGATTGCAAAGATGTTAAACATACCAAGAGAGACCATAGGAAACATCATTCGCAAATTCAAGACAAAGGGCACTGTTGAAACGCTACCTGGTCGAGGCAGAAAGAAGATGCTGACTTCGACTGCTGTGCGCTACCTGAAGCGTAGAGTGGAGAAAAGTCCCCATGTGACTGCTAAGGAACTGAGAAAAGATTTGTCAGATGTGGGTACTGAAGTTTCAGCTCAGACAATACGGCGCACACTGCGTAATGAAGGCCTCCATGCCAGAACTCCCAGGCGCACCCCTTGCTGTCTCCAAAGAATAAGAAGAGTCGACTGCAGTATGCCAAAAGTCATGTGGACAAACCACAGAAGTTTTGGGATAGTGTTTTGTGGACAGATGAAACAAAATTAGAACTGTTTGGGCCATGGATCAACGCTATGTTTGGAGGAGGAAGAACAAGGCCTATGAAGAAAAGAACACCTTGCCTACTGTGAAGCATGGCGGGGGGTCAATCATGCTTTGGGGCTGTTTTGCTTCTGCAGGTACAGGGAAGCTTCAGCGTGTGCAAGGTACCATGAATTCTCTTCAGTACCAGGAGATATTGGATGACAATGTGATGCAGTCCGTCACAAACCTGAGGCTTGGGAGACGTTGGACCTTTCAACAGGACAATGATCCCAAGCATACCTCCAAGTCCACTAGAGCATGGTTGCAGATTAAAGGCTGGAACATTTTGGAGTGGCCATCGCAGTCACCTGACTTAAATCCGATTGAGAACCTCTGGTGGGACTTAAAGAAAGCAGTTGCAGTGCGCAAGCCTAAGAATGTGACTGAACTGGAGGCTTTTGCCCATGACGAATGGGCGAAGATACCCGTAGATCGCTGCAAGACACTTGTGTCAAGCTATGCTTCACGTTGAATGTCACTTGGGGGTTGAATAAAACTGATAATGATGTGAGCACAGAAAAGACATTTGTGGTTATTTCATTATAAATGTTATGTTATATTTGTCTGACCTACACGTGCCTCTTTGATTTAATTGTAAGCAAGATGACTGAATGATCAAAATCAATGTCAAACTGGCCAAAACACTCAATTTCAGTGGGGGTTGAATAATTTTGAACACAACTGTATATACGTATATATATTATGTGTTGTATTGTTTCGATATATATATACACATACACACACACATTTCAGACCTCAGTCCAGATATTGTGTGCGTATGTGTATATATATATATATAGGGTGGATTACATTGACGCTGTTGGCAGGCTTAAGCAATTCACGGCCGTTCATCGCGAACCAAATTTCCACCATTTTATTCAACAAAGCTTAGATTTAAGAATTTTTCAACATGTGGTAAAAGCTGAAGCTGTTGTTACAGGTTTTTTAATGTGTTTGACTGGAGTGCTCTCTCCCTGGTTTTGTGTATATATATATATATACACACACTTTCAAACCAGACATGTGTGTTTATAATATATATATATATATATATATATACATACATACACACACACACACCCTTTCAGACCTCAGACCAGACCTCTGTGTGTGTGTATGTGTATATATATACACACTTTCAGACGTGTGTGTGTGTATATACATATACAGTGGCAAGAAAAAGTATGTGAACCCTTTGGGATTACGTGGAGTTTTGCATGAATTGGTCATAAAATGTGCTCTGATCTTCATCTAAGTCACAACAATTTGAAAAACACAGTCTGCTTAAAATAATACAACACAAACATTATATGTTTTCATGTTTTTATTGAACAGAACATGTAAACATTCACAGTGCAGGGTGGAAAAAGTATGTGAACCTTTGGATTTAATAACTGGTTGACCCTCCTTTGGCAGCAATAACCTCAACCAAACGTTTCTTGTAGTTGCAGATCAGACCTGCACAACGATCTGGAGTAATTTTGGACCACTCCTCTTCACAAAACTGTTTCAGTGTAGCAATATTCTTGGGATGTCTGGTGTGAATCGCTCTCTTAGGCCCCGTTCACACTGTGCGATTTATCGCACGGATTTTGCCGCGATGTTGCAGCAAAATCCGCGCGACGTCGCGCTGTGTAGCTTCTCCAATGCATTTCAATGGAGCTGTTCTCATCTTGCCGCGCGACGTTGCATGTCGCGCGTTGCAGAAGCATGTCGCTGGTACATGACCCTTTTTTGCGATTTGCTATCTGCGATTTTGCAATTTGTATTGGTGGTGCTTTGCAAAAATCGCACAAAATAGCGATGTCGCACGACATTATCGCACCATGTCGCGAATATGAAAATCGCGCGGAAAGTCGCGCGATTTTCAAATCGCACAGTGCGAACGGGGCCTTAAGGTCATGCCACAGCATTTCAATCGGGTTGAGGTCGGGACTCTGACTGGGCCACTCCAGAAGGCGTATTTTGTTTTGTTGAAGCCATTCTTTTGTTGAATTACTTGTATGCTTTGAGTCATTGTCCTGTTGCATCACCCATCATCTGCAGAGCTTCAGTTGGCGTACAGATGGTCTTACGTTTTCCTGCAAAATGTCTTGATAAACTCTGGAATTCATTTTTCCATCAATGACAACAATCCGTCCAGACCCTGAGGCAGCAAAGCAGCCCCAAACCATGATGCTCCCTCCGCCATGTTTTACAGTGGGGGTGAGGTTTTGATGTTGGTGTGCTGTGCCTTTTTTTCTCCACACATGTTGTGTGTTTTTTCCAAACAACTCAATTTTGGTTTCATCTGTCCACAGAATATTTTGCCAGTAGTGCTGTGGAGCATCCAGGTGCTCTTTTGCAAACTTCAAACGTGCTGCAATATTCTTTTTGGACAGCAATGGCTTCCTCCGTGGTGTCCTCCCATGTACTCCATTCTTGTTTAATGTTTTCCTTATTGTAGATGTGTCAACAAAAATGTTAGCATGTGCCAGAGATTTCTGTAAGTCTTTAGCTGACACTCTAGGATTCTTCTTTACCTCATTAAGCATTCTGCGCTGTGCTCTTGCAGTCATCTTGACAGGACAACCACGTCTAGGGAGAGTAGCAACAGTGCTGCACTTTCTCCATTTGTAGACAGTCTGTCTTACCGTAGACACATGAACATCAAGGCTTTTGGAGATACTTTTGTAACCCTTTCCAGCTTCAATGCAAGTCAACAATCCTTGATCGTAGGTCTTCTGAGAGCTCTTTTCTGCGAGGCATGGTTCACATCAGGCAGTGCTTCTTGAAACCAGTAAACCCAAAACTGGTGTGTGTTTTTAAAGGGCAGGACAGCTTTCAGCAACACATCCAATAATATCACACTGATTGGACTCAAGGTTGGCTCACTCCTGGCTCCAATTAGCTCTTGGAGAAGTCATTAGGCTAGGGGTTCACATATGTTTTCCACCCTGCACTGTGAATGTTTACATGTTATGTTCAATAAAAACATGAAAACATATAATGTTTGTGTTGTATTATTTTAAGCAGACTGTGTTTTTCAAATTGTTGTGACTTAGATGAAGATCAGAGCACATTTTATGACCAATTCATGCAAAACTCCACGTAATCCCAAAGGGTTCACATACTTTTTCTTGCCACTGTATATATATATATGTATATACACACTAACACGTTTCAGACCTCAGACCAGACATGGGGCGGCTGTCCGAATGCTCTAACTCGTTGGGAAGCCCCCTGTCGCGCTCTCGCGAGATCTCGGAGTTCGAAAGATCGAACTGGGAACAATCTTGCGAGATCGCGACTGTGGGCTTCCCAACGAGCGACCGCTCGAAGACTTTGCCGGCGGCGCTTGTTGGATTTGGAAGGCACGCGGTAAACTGCAGGGGCCTGTCCGAATGCCTTTACAGCATTCGGACAGCTGCCCCAGCCCCTCGGATGCCGGTAAGCCAGCTCAATGCTACTAAGTACTCGTACAGAACCCGGTATCGGCATTGATACAGATACTAGTATCGGTATCGGTGCATCCCTATTTTTAAAGAGGAATGGCAGACCCTGAGCTGAGAAAGGTCACAAATATTGACACATATTAATGAATGCCAATAAAGTTGCTATCAGCTCTATAAGAAGTACCCAAATGTGTCCCCGCTTGACTTCCACAGAACTGTGAGAATAAGTTTGAAGTCCTCAAGATCCTAGAAACTGTTATTGTAATAAGTTGGCAATGTACACTGTCTGGCTACTTTATTAGATACACCCTAGCTGTGCATTCGTTCCATTCCATTGCACGTCAGGTGACCAGTTTTGGGTATAAATACAGCTGAACATCCTTCCCAATATCAGTTTAGACTACAAACCACAGCAATAATGGAAAAGGGGAAAGATTTAGTGGACTTTGAATGTGGCATGATCGTATGTGTAAGATATGTTATACTAAACCTCTAGAAGATGACAGTACTTCTGGAAGTTTCTCATACAATAGTCTCAAGGATGCATCGAGACTGGTGCAAGGAACAAAAAATGTCAAGTCAGCAGCACTCGTGGGGAAGGAAGTCGCTGGTTGTTGTGGGAGGTTGGAGAGGATGGCTAGACTTCTGGATGGCTAGACTTCTGGATGGCTAGACTTCTGGATGGCTAGACTTCAACAGAAAGACCACTGTTTCCCAAGTGACATCAAAATTGAACCTTGGTGCTTCGAAAACTATCTTGCAATGCACCTTTAGACGCACCCTGTTGCAGATGGAGTACAACAGTCAACGGCCACATTGGGTACTGTTGTTATCAGAGAAGAACAGGAGAGCATGCCTTCTGTGGGCACAGCATCACCAGCACTGGGCCATTGAAGAAAAAAGAGGTTTGTGAAGGTCCTGAGAACGAGCTACAGTTTCCTCACTGGACCATTGAAGACTGGAAACAGGTTACTTGGTCTGATAAGTCAAAGTTTCTGGTGCATCATGTTGATGGCAGACTCAGAACTTGGCACAAACAACATGAATCGATAGACCAGTCGCCTCTTATGACAACTGTGCAAGCCGTGGGACAGTGTCATGGCGTGGGGAATGTTTTCCTGCACATGTTGGGTCCATTGATACACCTGGATTCAAGTCTGGATTCCAGAATGTACGTAAACATCGTTGCTGACCAAGTGCATCTATTCATGTTGACAGTTTATGCTCAGCCAGATGGTTACTTCCAGCAAGATTAATGTGCTGGTGCACAAAGCCCGCATCACTATTGGATGGCTCATGGAACATGCCAATGACTTTTCTTTGCTGCAGTAACCAACCCAGTAACCAGATTACAACTCAATTAAACATTTGTGGGATGAGCTAGAAAAGTCTATTCGCTCCATACCTACACCTCTAACAAATGTTCAGGAACTGTGGGATGCATTCAAGTCTGCATGGTACACAACACCTCAACAACACTTTCAGCACCTTGTTGAATCCAAGCCTCGATGAATTCAGGCTGTTCTGAAGGCAAAAGGAGGCTCAACACATTCCTAGGTAGGTGTATCTAATAAAATGTATGCATTATTCCTTTTGAAACCCAAGTAGGTACACACTGAAAGGCAGGCAAATCATGCCATTGTTTGTTATCCATAAACCTAGAGGGTAATCCAGAGGTGGACCCCTTGCTCGAGGGTGCCCAAAGAGGTATCAGCTATACTCTCTTGACGAGGCCCAAATTAGGCAATCATCTGGGCCTGTTGATCTCAAATACAGAGGAAGCTTCTTTGGAATTTCAGCGCTGGCCCCCTTCTTGGGAAGAGGCAGGTGGGTTTGCATATGGTATGGAACCATCGAGCTATGAGAATTGAGCAGGTATACACCGCAGAGTAGGTCTCTAGTCCTGTAGCCCATTCTGTATTCTCATAGACACCTTTTTTCTCCATGTGTACATTAGTCATAGCGAAATTGTATTTTTGTATCCACTTATATCATTGACTGATCCAGACACTAATCTCAGGAGGGGCAATCTACAAATTAAATTTTATAATTCACCAAGGCCCCATTTTATTTATATGACCCCCTGGTCCCATTTAATTTATTATACCCTCATTTTATTTATTATGACCCCCTGGTCCCATTTCATTTATTATACCCTCATTTTATTTATTATGACCCCCTGGTCCGATTTCATTTATTATACCCTCATTTTATTTATTATGCAACCAAGGCCCCCATTTTATTTATTATGACCCACATGGCCTCCATAGGAGGATCAAGCCTTGCAGCGCTGAGCGCACTAACTGCGCTCTGCAAGGTGGCCAGAGGGGCATCAGAGTGGAAGGACGTTCCTTTCGCTCTGCAAAACGGTCGTCTGACCCCGGCCTTAATGGTGAGGTTGTGAAAATGAACAGGAATGCAAGTGTTCAGTAGACATGTGCGTTTCATTTCATCCAAATTGAAATTCGGTCGACAATCCACCAATTTTAGTTTTCGGAATCATTTCCGAAAACGAAAATCAGTAATCCAAATCAGAATCAGAATCAGAAATTCCAAATCGGTCCAAAAAAATGAATCACAGTAACAACGAAAAAACGAAACAAAATTGATCAAGGACGAAAAAAAATCATTGCAATTCAAAACAAAGCAATGGGTTAATGGCATCTCACAGGGCACAGTTTATATCCCAGTCAGGGGTTAATTTCTGCTCTCCATGGTGCTGAATAGGTTTCAGCAGCAAGGAAAGGGTTCTCCGTATTTTTTCTTTTTAATCATTATAAAATACAAAATAAAAACGAAATTGGTAATAAAAATGAAATACGAATGTATCCGAAACACGAAATAACTAATAAAAACGAAGCGATCCGAAAACGAAATACAGATCTTCTGAATTAATAAATCAGTCCAAAATACCTTAACAAATCGATCCGGAATTAAAACAAAACGTAACGACAAAATCCAAAACTGAACGAAACGAAAATTTGGGCCATGCACATGTCTAGTGTTCAGGAGGTTCGATCCATGCCTCAGTCTGCCATCTTGCTTTGTTGAGAAGAAGCCAATGTCACCCAGAGCAGAGTATGAATTTCTGAAAATGATGAAAACTCATGCATTTTAATAAAAAATAAGAACAGCAAATGATGCATAATGTATTTAAACCGTTAAATCCCTTAATTTAATATTAGCGTATTATTCTTTTGTAGAGGTGTTTAATACTTTTTTCCTTTTTTAGTATAAAAGCTTTGCGTGTTAATTCAAATTAAGCAACTGAACCAAGCATCGCTTTAAATAATGTTTGGCTAGATCATTCCATACAAACATCAGTAATCATCACCCCACGTAGACTATGGCAGGTTCAATAAAAAATACGGAAGTCGACAGCTGTTTCATGCCAGCGTGGCACTTTCTCAAGGTTAGTCAGGCATGATTAATACACAAAGACTTTTTTTTTTTCCTCAAGTATGTGATTCCTGTTTCCCCCAGAAGTTGCAGTGAGAGGTTTATTTACTGGCCAGAATTTCTCACTATCAAAGTATATTACCTTTGACTTGGAACACATACAGGTCTATTCACTAAAGGTTAAAACTCCGGAGAATTGGCAGAAAAGGAACAACCTAGATCAAATAGCCGATTTAGAAAGTGAGATAAATGGGAGAATTATTCTGGTTTGGCTATTTTGACCAAGAATTTTCACTTCTCCTGAGTTTCACCTTTTAGTGAATACACGTGATAGACACGGAAGGCTAAATCACAAGCGGAGTGGTAAACCGCTGAATCTCATATAAATAATGTTACATAATTAATGCTGGGCCCCAATGGCTGACCATAAAAGCATTGTGCTTAGGGGGACATAACCTGGCTTATCTACTCTGGACACCCCCAAAGACTCGACCAAAACTACCGCTGGCACTAGCCTCCACCACTCTACATCTAAAAGCGTGGGACAGACATTTTTCATGGTTTACACATCACCACCCTATTTCCATGGACGCCCCTATACCCTCATTGTCGTACTCCCTACCACACGTTAGGTTCAGTCCCTGGCTACAAAGAGATAACAAATCTCCAACACTTATTTACTACAACTGCCATACTATCTTTCACTGACCTGCGAGGTAAATTCTCAGTCCCGTCGGGGTCGTTTTTACTGTACATGCAATTGCGTTCATTCCTAAAACATCAGGCGGTCTTGTTCAACCTCAGTGCTCAAAAGCCGCTGTTATCGGAGGTGGAATTGTATTGCTTGGACCCTCTGTCCTCCGCTAAACCGATTACATTGTTTTACACACTGCTAAATACACCTGTTGGGAAGCAGGGATGGGCATTTCAAAAGGGGTGGGAGAGAGATCTATCCACAACCTTCTCTCATTCACAGTGGGCTAAGGCGTCCATGTTTGCAGTAGGCGCGACACATTGCGCTGCATTGATTGAAACTCAGAGGAAAGTTATGTATCGCTGGTATATCACGCCTGATAAAATAAATTGCTTTGCTCCTCAGACCTGTGCTGGAGATGTTCCTCGACAGTAGGCGCTATGGGTCACATATGGCGGCACTGCCCTGTTGTTGCGCCGCTTTGGAAAGACGTGTCAGTTATGGCCACTGAGGTACTGAGCAGACCAGTTCCATACACACCTGAAGTACTATTACTGGGGATGGTGGACCTCCCACGTCTCCACCTAAGAATGCTTTTTATTATAATCTCCACAACAGCTCTGCTGCTGACTCGGAACTGGAAAAAGCTGAAATACCAACTCAGAAACAAATAGTAGATTTGTTAGATCAATATGCCAAAGTGACTATCAGTGCAGGACTGCGCCCACCCAAATCAGACCCGTGGCAGTTATGGGATATACATAAAATATATAAAGCATGTGGACCTCTTGAACGTTGCTACTGAATCCCTTCTTCTTGGGCAGTCTGGACAATAAGAATTATCTGCTGTCGGCAGCAAATGTGAGCTGTTTATTTCTAGATGTTGTAATTGCCCTGATTCCCTACCCAATATTTTTCCTTTATCGTTTTATGTTATTCTTATGTGTTTTGAAAAAACCCAATAATACCATTTTTAACCCCTTCACTGCTGAGCCATTTCACGGCTTAAAAAAACACATATTTCTTTTTTGTATTATTATTGTTATTTCTTTTCTTTAATTTAGACATGGTCATGTTTGGTATCATTGAAAGGCCATACTCTGGCCTTTCTAATGATACCAAACATGACCCTGCTAGCTGAAAACTCAGGGATTCCTTTGAACCCCGATATCTCCCATCTCCACCTTATCTTTCCTTAGGAGTCAATGAGGACGTTCCCCACACGTCCTCAGCAGTGAAAGGGTTAAAAAAATAATTAATGCTGGAATGACTTTGCCATATTTAAAAGTAGAAAGTGCTTGATTCTGTTACTCTTGAACTGTGAACAAATCTGACAGAAAAATAATGCATTTTATTTTCATGCTTATCAGCAATTTTTGCTTACAATGTATTCGAGTTTATATTTACTGCTAGAAAGCGTACAATAATTTTTTTTTATTATTGGTTATTTTGTTACGCGCATCTATGTCAATGTGACGATTCCAGCCGTGAGCCCTATATATGAGCCAATCCGGGCCAGCTCCTCATCTGGCCTTGCCTTACCTACTATCTCCATCTGGTCCAGGACTTCCACCTGTTTCATAGAGCACTGACCAACTCCCCGTTTAAGGGTGCGATTCCCTATAGGCAGTGCTCTGTTCTTGATTCACCTGTGTGTGTTGGTTCTTCTGCACCAAACCACAGTTTTCACTGCTGATCCTGCTCACCTTTTACCAGTTCTCCAGTGAGGCTTCTGACTTACCCACAGACCCTGCAATTACATCTGCAGTGAGTGCCAGTCCAGAATGTCAACAGATCCTTGCATAGCTCTTCCGATGCTATACCATCTCCAAGCCCTCCATGCTCCTGTGTTCCAAGTAGTGATGTGCATTCTTTTCAGAAAAATTCGGAATTTGGAACAAAATTTGATAATTTGTAGTTTGGAATTACTTCCGAATAACGAATCGATACAATATGAATTGGTATATAACGAATTTATTTCTTTTACACTGTGTCATCATCATAAAAGAAAAATTTGAATAATTGATATCAACTATCGAATTGATCTTAACTTAAAATAAAAGTAATAGTCAGCAAAGGACTTTATGAAAGGAACAACCTAGACCAAATAGCCGATTTAGAAAGTGAGATAAATGGGAGAATTTTGTTTCACTGTTTAATTTGACTCAACTACTAAATCTGTGACACAGCTTAAAATCTAACCCTAGCTTTTCTTTTAACAGCAAAACTTTATTAATTGGGGTTTTATTTAGTGATCCAAAATTTGAATTGATATCAACTATCAAAATGATATATGAAATTCAAATCCATCCAAAACTAAATTAGTTCCGAAATTCTGAAAACAAAATTATTTAAAAACGTAACTGTAAGGTCCTGGTGGCCCTGACCCCCTGGCACCCCCTTCTGTTCCGCATCCTGCAGGCCCCCTGCAGGTTCCAGGACTTTTGTAAAGACTTTTTACTTCATGAACTCTAACGTTCTGGCCAGGGAGACTCACCTGCCCTTCATCTTGCCTAATGAGTCCATCATATAAGGGAGTCCCACCCTTTCCTCTGGACTTCCACATTGAAGTTGCTGACTGCAAAACCTATCTGCCAAACTCCCTGAAACCTCCTGATCATCTCCTGACTTCTTCAACCAAAGACTCCAAGGACCCTCTGTTATTTTCTGAACATTCAACTGCTTCATATACCGGTACCCTCCCATCCTGCTCCCCTTCTGCCCCCCATCTAGGACCCCCCATGTACCAGACCCTTTGCTTAACCCTGACCATTCCATTGCCTGTTCCTTGTCTGATTCGATGCTACCGTGTTTATATACAATAAACACCCTTTGTGATCCTGAACCTGCCTCCATCACTGCATCCTGGGCTCACAACCCCATCCTACTACACCTACCGCAGTCAAACCCTTACAGTAACAAAACAAAACAAATTTTTCAGTCATGCACATCCCTAGTTCCAAGCCCCCCATGCTGCTGTGTCCCAAACTCAGCAGCAGTTATTTTGAAGCACTGCCCAGCAGCATGCAGGGTCCATGACCACCATATTCCTGCTTTTATAATAAAACATTTATTCACGCCTGTTCCTGTGAGTCACAGATGAGGGTCCCCAGGGCAGGACACAAGAAAACCATCAGGCATTGACACAGGTGCATCAAGGAGTAATGGGTGGGGTGGGGGCCACTTGCTGTTCAAGACTGACACATGGAACGGAGGCTTAAAGTATGTATTGTAAGTATAGGAGATGTTAATTTACAGCAACCTTGCAGAGGAAATCTCTACATTGAGCCGCAAGGCCAGTCTGTGGCAAGAATGGAATAACAATTCCTGGTGATACGATAACTAAAGTAACGTCTGCTGTCTTACAGACAACTATGGAATAGAACCCTACGTTGGTGTAGACAAGGTGGCTAGAGTGTCCTGTTAAACTTCAGGAATTTAATAAACCTGTGTTCAGTGTAGCGTATGTACAGTCAGGTCCAGAAATATTGGGACATCGACACAATTCTAACATCTTTGGCTCTATACACCACCACAAGGGAGTTGGAATGAAACAAACACAATGTGCTTTATCTGCAGACTGTCAGCTTTAATTTGAGGGTATGTACATCCAACTCAGGTGAACGGTGTAGGATTTACAGCAGTTTGCAGATGTGCCTCCCTCTTGTTAAGGGACCAAAAGTAATGGGACAGAATAATAATCATAAATCAAACTTTCCCTTCTTAATACTTGTTTGCAAATCCTTTGCAGTCAATCACAGCCTGAAGTCTGGAACGCATAGACATCACCAGACGCTGGGTTTCATCCCTGGTGATGCTCTGCCAGGCCTCTACTGCAACTGTCTTCAGTTCCTGCTTGTTCTTGGGGCATTTTCCCTTCAGTTTTGTCTTCAGCAAGTGAAATGCATGCTCAATGGGATTCAGGTCAGGTGATTGACTTGGCCATTGCATAACATTCCACTTCTGTCCCTTCAAAAACTCTTTGGTTGCTTTTGCAGTATGCTTTGGGTCATTGTCCATCTGCACTGTGAAGCGCCGTCCAATGAGTTCTGCAGCATTTGGCTGAATGTGAGCAGATAATATTTCCCGAAACACTTCAGAATTCATCATGCTGCTTTTGTCAGAAGTCGCATCATCAATAAATACAAGAGAACCAGTTCCATTGGCAGCCATACATGCCCACGCCATGACCCTACCACCACCATGCTTCACTGATGAGGTGGTATGCTTAAGATCATGAGCAGTTCCTTTCCTTCTCCATACTCTTCTCTTCCCATCACTCTGGTACAAGTTGATCTTGGTCTCATCTGTCCATAGGATCTTGATCCAGAACTGTGAAGGCTTTGTTAGGTGTTTGGCAAACGCTAATCTGGCCATCCTGTTTTTGAGGCTCACCAATGGTTTACATCTTGTGGTGAACCCTCTGTAATTACTCTAGTGAAGACTTCTCTTGATTTTTGACTTTGACACACATACACCTACCTCCTGGAGAGTGTTTTTGATCTGGCCAACTGTTGTGAAGGGTGTTTTCTTCACCAGGGAAAGAATTCTTCATTCATCCACCACAGTTGTTTTCTGTGGTCTCCCGGATCTTTTGGTGTTGCTGAGCTCACCGGTGCGTTCCTTCTTTTAGAGAATGTTCCAAACAGTTGTTTTGGCCACCTCTAATGTTCTTGCTATCTCTCTGATGGGTTTGTTTTGTATCTTCAGCCTAATGATGGCTTGCTTCACTGATAGTGAAGGCTCTTTGGATCTCATCTTGAGAGTTGACAGCAACAGATTCCAAATGCAAATAGTACATTTGAAATGAACTCTGGGCCTTTTATCTGCACATTGTAATTGGGGTAATGAGGGAATATAACACACCTGGCCATGGAACAGCTGAGAAGCCAATTGTCCCTTTACTTTTGGTCCCTTAACAAGTGGGAGGCAAATCTGCAAACTGCTATAAGTCCTACACCGTTCACCTGGTTGGATGTACATACCCTCAAATTAAAGCTGACAGTCTGCAGTTAAAGCACATTGTGTTTGTTTCATTCCAACTCCATTGTGGTGGTGTATAGAGCCAAAGATGTTAGAATTGTGTCGCTGTCCCAATATTTCTGGACCTGACTGTATATGAAGGCATGCGAGTTTTCAGAACACAATATATTTTTTTTTTTTTTTGTATTTAAAATTTTATTTTAGAAGCATAACAGCTGCACAAAAACATAACAAACGGCCACGCAGGACCGTGCAAAGTCAGGTACCAAAAAATGCATCAGAATGAAAGGGGGAGTAATAAGTGAAACAAGACAAATCAGGGGGGGGGTACAGTCAGAAAAACTAAGAGGCAACATAGTCCGACGTTAAGGCATCAGGATAGCCAAATAAGGCGAGGGAGGGAAGAAAAAAAAAAAAAGGATCGTAAAGGACTGCATCAGCGAAAAATCGTAAAACAGAAACGTCCTCCTAAGAGTCTAAAGTGCGCAGAAACAAATAACGGGGAGTATCAAAAACCACACAAAAGACTAAGATGGAGTGGTAGTCAGATCATCCAGGGTCTGACAGCAGTGGTGCGGGGTCTCGCGGCAATGTCTCAAGTCCCAGTTGAGAGAGCACCGCCTGTGCCTCCTCTAAAGTTGCCACTGAGTAGGACTTGCCTGCGTGGGACACGTTGAGAGATCCCGAGACGCCCCAGCGGTATCGAATACCGTGTCCACGAAGCCGAGCAGTAAAATCTCGAAAACTCCGTCTGGCCGCCAGCGCCAGGAGTGACAAGTCCCGGTAAACAGTAATGCAGGCAGAGGCATACGTGACTTTAAACTCAGGGCTGACAGCTGCAAGGATCTGAGAGTGTATATGCACATCCCTCATAACCAGAATCACGTCACGTGTAGCCTTCACCGGTGCAGTGGCTGCCTTCTTGACATGCATGGCTGAGGACACGGCTGGTTCCAAGGAATTCCCAGTTGCAGGTAGGAGGTGAGCCACAAGACCCCGGAGATAGAGCAGGAGCTCTCCGGAGCCGACATCTTCCGGGATCCCTCGTAGACGAAGATTCCGTCGCCTATGTCGGTTCTCCATAGCAAGCACTGCGGAGCTGAGGCGTGAAACTTGCGTCTGTAGGTCAGTAACCTTGGCATCGGACAAAACCTGCACCGCCGCTGTTTCCAGTGATTTATTATGTACATCAGCGATCCTGGATTGTAAGGCCTCTACTGCCGAACGTACCTCTTGCAGGTCGCTCCTCCAGAGGCCCCGGAAATCCTCCATGACCCTATGCAGGTCAGCAGCAGTGAGCGGCGGTACGCAGGGTTGCCCCCCAGCCATACCAACAGGCACGTCGGCAGCAGGGTTCCCACAGGCCCCCTCTGAAGACTCCGAGGCCGTCGGTGCTCCACTGCGATGGTCTCGGGCGTTCCCCGCACGTCCAACTCCCAGCGAGTCCCGGATGTCCGGGGTGCGAGAGCCCTCTGCCTCCTCCAGCTTTCAAGGTTTCTTCCCCATGTGCGCTGGAACGCAGCTCCCGGTGAGTAAGCAGGGCACCAAATCACGTGTAGGCCGCAAGATGGCCGCCACATGCAGCAAGCAGGGAGGAAGAGGCGCCAAAAACAGCTCCGGTCTCCATTTTAGTAGTAACAGGGTAGGTCTGGCAAGGTCCCGGGACAATCAGGAAGCAGTCCTAGGAGAGAGCGCCCGGATCAAACAAAGAAATCCGCCGTAATCCGATGGATTCCAGCGGCACTCCACAGAGCTCTTCAGAATGGCGACTGCTCTCCTCGGAACCCAGACACGCCCCCCTCACAATATAGGTTTTAGATATCAAATGATCGCTGTTCCTAATATTCTATTATATTACAAGCAATACATTGCAGAGCTAGTAGTTTGTCTTTGGCTTCTTCTTTGTGGTTTATTTGCACTTTTACCCCTATTGGTATTCAAGCTTATTCCCTAACGGAAGCACAAATGGTTTGGCCAATGTGTAGAAGACATAACACTTATAATGCTTACATTCTAATTGTTCTTTCAGAATTGCAGAAGATAACAGGTTCAAGGAATACCAGGCAGCAGTAGTGATCCAGAGTGCATTCAGAGGATGTAGAGTGCGTGCCTACATGAGGTAGTATTTCTATTTCTTACCACTACTGTTACATTTGTTTTTTCTGTAATTAAATTTTTAATCCGGAAGCTTTTTTTACTATAACAATTAAGAAGGAGGGAAAAGGTTCGCAGAAGAGAAATGAAGAGGGGCGGGGGGTGTTCTATAAACAAAGCACCCGCCGTTTCTTCTGGCCGGGAGCCGAGTGAGAATGGAAACAAGTAGTCAAGTAGTTCCCAGTCTCCCTCCGCGACCACTCTGAGCGAAATCGCATAGTGCTCGCTGCCCGGAAGCACAAACCTCCATGGAGTCCTGTGGACTCCAGGGGCTGATACCCGCGACGCGGAAGTGCCACCGCGAGTATCCCAGCTGTTAGCACTGTGTTCCGGGCCATGGTGCTGAGGTAACGCCTGCCAGCAGATTTTACCCGTTGGCATCCTCATGTTAGCGCGAACTAGGGCTCGTGTTTGGTAGTGAAAAGGTTAAGAACTTTAAACGGTAGTTGCACCACATGATGGCCTATGAAGTCCTTAAAGTTTATACATCATTAAATTTTGTTCTCTTTATGAACCATATCATTGCAGGTACCTCAACAGCATGATGACTGTGATTCAGAAGTGGTGGAGAGGTTACCTGGCAAGGAAATATTTCAGAGACCAAGTAAAGGTAATTCTAGTTAGCAGCTATTTTCATAATAACCTTATGAGTGGCATATTATCATCAAAATCTGAATGAGTTTTTGGTTTATAGACGTAGAGTTTGGTTCAGGGATGGACTGACAACTAACTGGGCGCCCGGGCAATAATAGGAGATCATGGGGCCCTTTATTTGTGCCATGCCCACAGAAGGCCACAGCCATACAAAACCCAACCCATACTACACAACACCCATACATTGTTGCGTAAAAGAATTTATTTCTTAACACAATATTTTAACTTTAAGGGGAAAAAACGCAATGCCGCTGCTTATAGAACAATTTTTTTTTTACTGCCTTTTTTATTTGTAGACATTACATTGGGGGCTAAATTACAATCTTCGCGCTGAAGTTTGCGCCGACGCAAAAAGCCATTAACGCGAGGGGTAAAACCATTTGCGCTGAATTCCGTATTACATTGTCAGCGCAACAAACGTGCACAATCGTAACGCGGGTGAACCTGCGCGAACCTTGCGCGAGCTTACTGTACATCGCGCGTCCTATACTTAACATTGTGAGCGCAAATGCGAATGTGCGCTGGTACGAGGATGGTATTACAATCTATTCGCATAGCCTTTGCGCGCATAATTTTAGCAACTCCTAAAAGCTGGTGTTAATGGCAATTTCTATCAACCTGGCCAAAAAAAAAAATGCAGCAAAGTATAGTTACACATTCTACTCATACCAAACCAATAAAATGGATGAAGTTGTGTGTGCATTTATTATTGCTGCAGCATATATGCTCAGATTGACTTTGGCAGGCGCAAAAACTTAACGTGAGATAATTGTGGTTCTTAATTCTGATTGGCTGAATCTCGTGAAAAAACTCAGTGCGCACATAGATTTTTGTGCGCGACAGTACTGAGCGAGCAGTTAGGCGCGTCCTGTTTACGTGCGTTATTGATCGACGGATGAAAAGACGCCGAGGATTGTAATTCCAGTGGTGATTTGCGCTTGCAAACGTTTAATGCTTGGCACACAAATTCACACGTTGCGCGAGAGTTTTTGTGTGAAGATTGTAATATAGCCCTGAGTTGGGTATCATCGGCAAGGCCTGTCCAATCCCTGTTTGTGATGTCACCGCACACATGCGTGATGACTCTTGCAGCATGGAGGCAGTCCCACAGCAAGGGCTGACATCCTTCATGTCAGCCCACTGTGGCTGAAGCCTCTGCTCAGAGCCATATTGGCACCGTACAGGGACACAACAGGATGTGCGTGGAGCGTCCTCCATGCCCGTCACTGCACTACAGGGGCAGCAATGCAGACTGATGGGGCCACAATCCGGGGCCCTCCCCCATCTGGGCCCTCTGGTGCCCGAATGCCTAATGGGTCAGTCCGCCCCTGATTTTGGTCGAATTATGAGTTTCCAGGTTGGTCTTTTTGTAGCCCAGAAATGTTGGGTTATTCTTTTTTTTGTAATTTATACTGGTTTACAATCATTAACGGGACAAATCACCACCAGTACACATAAACTAAACTCGCTTAGAGGAAACAGAACACACAAAAGAAAACAGATTATTTTTACAGGTTGGATTATTACAAATCGTTTGGACATTAGTATAGCTGTCTATGGCCCCTATTCTCTCCTGTTACCACCGAGCTGTATTATTGACTCAAATCATAACATTATGGAACCACAACACGATATAATGTCACATTACTTGTTTCCTTGCTGTCCTTGTATCCATTCCAATGTCATGTTCCCAGTGATGCTGTCCATTCTGACACACGTTATCAGTCTGCTTCAAGTATGTTTAACGCTGAAGGATATAATGACCGCCTTATGTGACCAGAGTCAAAGGCTCTGATGCGCCATCGCAGAAGAAGTATTGACGTACATTCTGCACAGGAATGACACCGACTAATAGAAATCACCCTAGTTCTATAAAAGTCTGAACCTGACCTGTGTCTAGTGCCATATTGTGATTTCACTTCTTAGACCCTTCAGTACGTATTTGATTGTCTTGATTTTATGGCTTACTGTCCTGGCTTGTATTTGACCTATGTGGCTCTCTGTTCTCTGTTCTTCTGACCCAACATTGTTCCTAATATTTTTGTCCTCTGGCTCCTTTGACTTTCTGGCTACATTTGTGACCAATCTCTTCTCTAGTCGCTCTATACAAGGGCTGTCAAACTTTAGTCCCCCAGATGTTTCTGAACTACCAATCCCATGACTCCCTGGCTATCTAATGCATTCACAGAATTCTGTGAATTGTAGGCATCAAAATCCAGGGGGCAGGGAATATGACAGCTCTGCTCTAAACCTTGTCTCTATAACAGTGAGAATATGATTCAACAGACAGTAGTTTAAGAAAAGAACCCAAATAACCTGTGTTAGAGCTGGTCCTTAGATGTCCGGGTAACAGAACGACAACAACAACGTATATACAAGTGCCGTTCTAGGACAGGAGAGGTACACCTATGTTGGTAAACAAGCCCAGGTCACTAATACAAAATCAGGTACTCAGAAAAACCAAGGTCAAGGAGGTGTGATGGCAGGAACATGCAAACGGTCAAATACCAGGAGATCAAAATATAGAGTACAAACCGGAACGTACTAATGGGTAGTAAAACCGCGACAAAGCAATGGCAAAAGGAAAAGGATGTCCTGAAACCGTAACTGGGGAACCCCATTCTCCAGGACACAGGAGGGGTGGACCAGGACCACCACTAGCCAGGGGATGAGTGGAGCGGAACCAGTGGGTCCTGTCCTTGCCAGACACTAGCAACAATGCACAACATAGCCAACAACAGAACAGTGCACCTACAGAGATGTTCCACCAAAAAGAGGCAAAATAGGAACCTCCCTGGCTACCAAACAATTTGGAGACCTGTCTTGGTGCACAGAGCATTCTAATCTAAAGCCCTAGAGCAGTGGTTTCCAACCCTGGTCCTCAGGGCCCATTAACAGGCCAGGTTTTAATGATTCCCTTGGGGAAATGCAGACTGTATCCTGTGCTGTGCTGTGTTTGCTATCTGGCAAACCTGGCCTGGCAGAGGATTTGCGCACGCAACAGCGGCCGTGCTGTGTACGTGCAGCAAGCCTCCCCATCAAAGCGCTAGGACGCACGTTGACGAGGCTGCAAAGCGCGATCCTCCATAGGAGGATTGAGCCTTGCAGTGCTGAGCGCCCTAACTGCACTCAGCGAGGTGGCCAGACGGGCGTTGAGTGGAAGGAACGTCCACTCTCACGGACGTTCCTTCCGCTCTTCAAAACGCTCATCTGACACCAGCCTTAGGGGGTCCTGAGGACCAAAGTTGGGGACCAGAGCTCTGGAGGGTGTGACAGTCTCAGCCCGGGCATTACATGGACCGGTGTTAGGTCTCTAATCGTAACATATAACGGGATACATGTATACATTCTCAGATGGACAGAAATGGCAGCCAGTGGCACATGTGTTTGTTCTGCATGTTCTCACGAGATCCCAAAAGACTGTGCACCAGAGGAAAAAACCCTCTTCATAATCTGTCCACCAGATCAAGGTATGGATTATAGAGCTATAAATGCTTTCAGTACTGTCAATATCAACAACCAGCACCTAGATCTACGATCAAAATCCAAAACATCCTTTTAGATCTGCCCCAGGCCCAATACTAACCAAAAAAAGTTTGTCATTAAATATATAATCGTACTTCTTTTTACCATTTACCTAAATTCTCTTTAAAGGTAAAATCATTGTAGGTCACTTTAAACATTTTCCGCTGCTAATAGCCTAAGAGGTAACTGTTGCCAGCAAACAAGGTAAAGCATATGCACAAAACGCCTATGATTACTTGCTAATAAATCACCCTAATGATCATCTACAAAATTGTGAAATAAAAGTTGCACTGATGCGGAAAATAAAAGCTCATCAGATCCAGCACCCATATGTGCCTAACTAGCGCTGTTGATGTGTTCCTCTGATGGATTTCCCTTTATTTTGTCGAGTTAGGAATATCGGTCAACAATGCTGAAATTTAAACGTCTGTTTACAATCTGAGGTCACATGAACTCTTCAAACAGATCTGTCCTTGAACCATGTTTTCCACATCACCTACATATCCTATATTTATAGCTAGTTTTATATGGGAAGCCTATGCATTATTCCGCAGCTTTCTGTCCCCTATATGCAATGATGATAAACTTCAGAAATCTGGAGCAAGAAATTCAAACAGCGGCAGGAGAAGCTACATTGACATTACATCCTCACCATTATAAGAGGATCAGTAGTGAGACGTGCACTTTTCTTGTCCCTTCTTTACACAGATCTGCACAACCTATTTATTACTTATCAGTTGTATGGCTGGGGCCACAGGAGCATGGAAAGAAATGTCCATGAGAACAGATGTTCTTTCCGCATGGACACCCGTTTTGCTACCTCGCTGTGCGCACGTTTATGAGCTTGGCTCTACAAAGTGCAAGCCTCCTACGGAGGATAACGCTTTGTAGAACCGTCTGCCGTCCGTTGTAGCTGCTCGACTGTGACATCACATCATGTGGTCCTCCCAGACGTAATGCTACAACGGACGCTGGGAGGGGGGTCACTACCGATGCACTTTGTGCGCTTGTGTGGCCCCAACCTAAATAATCACTGTCAAATGTCATGCCTTATTTGAGTCATAAGAAGAAAAAAAAAGAGAAACATCCAAAATAGTTTAGATTGGGACCTAAGAGGTGAAAAAGCAGGACCTGTTTATTCATCTGACACCTGCTCTACACACAAGGTATCTTTGACTTGCACCTGCCCGCACACCTTAATGAATTAAGAAGGTAGGGGCTGTGGGGGCAGGAGTCAACTACTAGCTTGCATCTACCTGTAACATCTGATCCACTAAACTGGCATGGATTAGTATACTGTATATAGTACTTGTGTGTGTGCATACTGTGTGTGTACACTGTATATTGTGCTTAGTGTGTGGTGTTCGTGTGTACTGCATGTACAGTATATAATGTCCATGTGTTCTACTTCTGATTGCATGCTGCCAGGGTAATGACAGCTGCGAGCGGAAGAGTTGCCCTATAGCCCTCTGCTCATTCCCCCAGCCTGTGACAAGTTGGTGCACCAATGTCACCATTGACGGGGTCAATCACGCAGCTCTGTTGGAGAATTCCGGTCATGGAGGCTGAAAATGGCAGAGAATCTCTGCCAGAGATCAGCATTGGATTGAGACAAGTACCAGCTGGGATATCTCATCATAGGATGAGCTGTCACATTGAATTAAGACCAATACAATGTATCCATCCCCTGATCGATTGACCGCTCTGATTGGGCCTCAGATCGCGGACCCAATGCTATCACCAAGATGTCAGCACCATGTAGGTATGTATGACAAATGCGCGTTACATAAAGTATTTTGGTGATGCCAAATTATTTGATACATATACAATATACCGTATGCATATGTGTGTATGTAATAAAACATACATAAATATTGGGTATGCAATATTTTAAATTGTTACAATACCTTATTATATCATCTTATTGTTGAATACAGTATGTGGGTTTTTTTTTAACGTATAATATGTATTTCCGTACCATCTTTACGCTACGGTTTGTATGTTCCATAAATGAAATTAAGTAAGACATTGACAAACTAAAACTTTATGTATTAAAATGTAGCATGTTGAGAGGATGCAGTGTCCAGTATGAAATGTCACTGGTGGCTGTGCATTAATCAAATGGCTGTGTGTGAAAAGATAAGTCTGATTTTAAAGATTTCTAGAGAGGGGACATCTCTGAATAGATGAATACACAACACTTTGTATATTGGTAGACAAATACAACATTAATCACATTTTAATCTGTAGACTGGCAGAAATTATTCTAAGGAGATCTGTGCTATGCAGAATAGCCGGGGCTTGAAAGCTTTCCATTGTACATGCAAATCGGGGTGTTGTTGGTTTTCTTTCCCTGATGGCCATTTTTTTGAAGTATTGGAGAAAGCCTCATTTTTTGTTCTTCTTCATTTTTCTCTACATATTTATCCACATTCTTCAAACCTGATTTTAGGTTTATCTCTACCTGCCACCTCGTAAACAAGACTTATCATTCTTCCCTGCATTCAATATACCCTCTGATCGCTCTCATAAATTACTTCCTACTTATCCAGAGGCCCACCAGATTCATAGTGGTCCTCAATCACACGACTGATAGGAACACAGATCAACAAAGTGAATTAATTTGGGTATTTCTATCCTAAATATTGTTCGGAACCAGGTATGCATATGTGACAGTGAATACACATAAGGCCAACATACTTTCAGGACAACGTATTATCAAATTTCCAGGAAAAAAAATTGATTTTTAATCATTAACCTGTGACTAATATGACTGCAATGCAACCATGATGCACTAAATTCCAGAAACAAACATAAAAGGTTATTATGGTGGTTATTTAACTATTCCTGGAAGTAAGCCCAATTATTACTCTTAATTAAAAAGTGTGTGTGGGGGGGGGGGGTGATGGTTATTTTTTTATTTTTTTTAGATGTTCGGAACTCCTGATGTAAATGTAACAGAGCACTGCAAGGAGGAGACTAGCAGGGTTATTCAGAGAGAGGTGAAAACCAGGAGAACTGACAGGAGAAGAGAACCATCTAGACCAAATAGCCGATTTCGAAAGTGAGATAAATGGGAGAATTTTTCTGGTTTGGCTATTTTGACCTAGAATTTTCACTTCTCCAGTCATTCTTCTGAGTTTCACCTTTCTTTGAATAGACCTGCTACTTTCTACAGGCTAAGCATTCCTTATCTGAAATACAAAATGTATTTTGGGGGCGTGGTCGGCTGCTGTGTGGAAAAGATGTTCCATGATTGAGCTCCGCTCTATTATGCCCTGTTAGAGGCGGTTTGGGGTCCTTTGCTCCATCAGATATCCCTGATAAGTGACCCCTCTGTGGCTGATCACCAGGTCTACACTGTCTGGAGTCCGTCTAGCTCCCCCTCCAGACCAGAGACTCTGTTCCTGGCGACTGTTCAAGGCCGACATGTTGCCTCGGCGGCCATATTGCGGCCTACCTTCGGTGATGGAACCTGGCCCTGTTGCTCCCTCGCTGGCTTGGAGGACAACCTCCCTGGATGAGTGCCTGGATCGGGCCGTGGAGATGGTGGGCCCCCGTCACCCGGCTTCTGCAGCTGTCGGTAAGGCAGGGAGGGACGATGGACCGGGGACCTGGATGAGAGGTGCTTCCCCTCCCCCCCACGTGAACCCGGAGGCTGCGATATCGGCACTTGTTGCTTGCCTGGAGCTGTTGGGAGACGACGCCCCACTTAGCAGAGGGGTTTGGCGCTGTTTAATGCCGGTGATATCGGCCTGTCGAGGGGTGAAGACTCACTTGCTGCTCGGGGATTCTGCTGCCTCGCTAACTGACCCTGCCGATGGATCTGCAGAGATGGAAGGAGGGCATTGTGGCGATGTCGAGATGCTGACGTGGGAACCTGACACTCTGGGAGCGACCTTGTGCATTGAAGCGCTGCCACCGCCGGATTCACTGGAGGTGGATGGGCTTTCTTGGTCAGCGGCCTGTGAATTACCTGACCAGGCGGTGTCTGCGGTGGCCTACGAAGATCCTACTGTGAGCCTTCCAGCGGAGATGTCGGCGCCTCACCTGCGTTCCTGATGAGACCGAGCGACCTGAGATGACCTGCGGGGCGCTGCCTGAGATGGCCCCGATGCCGTTCCTGGATGCTGGATGAGGAGTCTCTTCCCCTGCTCCTTTCGGCGGATCTTCCCCCATCGCTGAACCGTTCCTTGATGACTTTTCCTTTTCTTTTATTTTATTCCCTTGCTGTGCTCTATTATGAGGACTTTTGTTTTTACTATTTTTGTCTTCAGCGGCTGCCATTATGGACATTTTTCGATATCCCCCCCCCATTTTTTTTTCGATGTCCTATCATTAGAGACTCCTGTCTTTCCCCCCTTTTCTTTTCTCCCCCTTTTTTTTCTCCCTATATGCTGAGACCTTTTTTTTTCTCCTCCTCCACTTTCCCTTGGCCCTCTTGGGACCTTCTGGAGGTTGCAACCGAAGCCTGGTGCCTGGTTTGCCCCACTCGGATTCCCCGGCTCTGGTGCCTTTTTCCCCCACGGCCCTTTCCCATGGTCATTTGGCCATTTGGGAATCAGCCTGGGTCGGCACTGTTTAGGCCTTTTGCCATACTTCTCCCCATCCCCCCTTCCTTTTCCTTTGCTCAAAAGTATACTCAGGAGTTTAGCCCTGTTACATGAAGTCCCTGTTCTGTGCTTTTCTAGACGACGCAATATTGAAGACTCCCCCCCCGTATGATTCCTGATGTTTATCTTCTTGCTGCGCAAATTTGAGACTTTTTGTTCGTGTTCCCTGTTTTTCCCTTAATTCTAGTCCCCCCCCTCCCCACCCGTGTGTTATTCCGGATGATGTCAGTGGACTCTTTTTCTTATTATTCTCCTGCTGAGCTTTCTAGATGACATTTTGATGTCTTAAATGTTCTCCTTAACATGACGTACTATGGCCCTGCGAGGCCATTTGATTGTACTCTCAGATGACTCGCTTTGGCCCTGCAAGGCCATTTGATTGTACTCTCAGATGACTCGCTTTGGTCCTGCGAGGCCATTTGATTGTACTCTCAGATGACTTGCTCTGGCCCTGCAAGGCCATTTGATTGTACTCTCAGATGACTCGCTTTGGCCCTGCGAGGCCATTTGATTGTACTCTCAGATGACTTGCTTTGGCCCTGCAAGGCCATTTGATTGTACTCTCAGATGACTTGCTTTGGCCCTGCAAGGCCATTTGATTGTACTCTCAGATGACTCGCTTTGGCCCTGCGAGGCCATTTGATTGTACTCTCAGATGACTCGCTTTGGCCCTGCGAGGCCATTTGATTGTACTCTCAGATGACTCGCTTTGGCCCTGCGAGGCCATTTGATTGTACTCTCAGATGACTCGCTTTGGCCCTGCGAGGCCATTTGATTGTACTCTCAGATGACTCGCTTTGGCCCTGCGAGGCCATTTGATTGTACTCTCAGATGACTCGCTTTGGCCCTGCGAGGCCATTTGATTGTACTCTCAGATGACTCGCTTTGGCCCTGCAAGGCCATTTGATTGTACTCTCAGATGACTCGCTTTGGCCCTGCGAGGCCATTTGATTGTACTCTCAGATGACTCGCTTTGGCCCTGCGAGGCCATTTTCTTTGAAATAGAGTCAGCAATACAAACAAAATAAAAAACCTTAAATATAAAAAAAATATATATATATTTTTGAGTGTCATTATGATACCAAAAGTAGACGTTCCACGCCTGATCTCACCTGACATGGGGTGGGGGGTATTTAAAATGTAGTATAAAATTACCTTCAAGCTATGTGGTTAAGGTGTATATGAAACATAAATATTCTTCAGACTTCGATCTCATCCCCAAGATATCTCATTGTTACATGCAAATATTACACAATGCAAAAAAAAAGAATTCCAAAACCCCCTCTGTTCCCGTGCATTTTGGATAAGGGATACCCGACCTGCACTAAATAACCTGTTTATAGTAATTTATTTATTTATTTATAAAGGATTTTACCAGGAAGGATACATTGAGATTTCTCTCGTTTTCAAGTATGTCCTGGGTTCAAGAACATTGAAGTGTTACAGTTACAGAAATACAAAGTAATACAATGCAAGATATTAAAAAACAACACAAATATACAGATTAACAGAAAATATATATGTAGGAAATATAGTCGCTATGTTACGTGTTTACAGGTGCATTCTGTATTGAGGTATGTTAGTAAGGAGCTCTTGAGTGACTTTAGACTGGGGGACGATTTGATGGTGTCTGGGAGGTTATTCCATAATTGTGGTGCTCTGTAGGAAAATGAGGACCGAGCCACTGTCTTTTTGTATTGTGGTATTGCAAGTAAGGTGCTGGTCCTGGATCGGAGGTTAGAGGATGAGGGAGCTGCTGGGGGAAGCAGTCTATTCAGGTAGGGTGGCAGCTTCCCAGAAATGCTCTTAAACACCAGGCTGGAAAGGTGAAGGGTGCGTCTGGATTCCAGCGATGGCCAGTTTAGCTCTTTTAACATGTCACAATGGTGGGTCATGTAGTTACATTGTAATGCAAAGCGGCAGAAGGAGTTATACAATGTAGTAAGTTTCTGAAGGTGTGTTTGCGGGGCTGCTGCATACACCACATCTCCGTAATCAATAGCCGGCATAAGCATTTGTTGTACAATCTGCTTTCTTACCGCGGGGCTCAGGCAGGATTTGTTTCTGTACAGGGCACCTAGTTTGGGGTAAAATTTAGATGCGAGTTTTTCGATGTGGGGGCCAAAGGATAGATTAGGGTCCAACCACATACCTAGATATTTGAGAGAAGTGTCTGTGGTCAGTGTGCCATTTGATTTTGTCTCAACACATAGATGGGGATTTTGCAATTTGTGTAGTTTAGGTGCTGTTCCAAAGAGCATCGTTACAGTTTTGTCAGTATTTAAAAAAAGTTTGTTGTGTTTGATCCACTTTTCTACCTCTGTGAATTGTTCTTGCAGCACGGCCTCCAGCTGCCGGAGATTTGGTTTGCTGGTATAGATTACGGTGTCGTCTGCATACATATGTAATGCTCCGTTACATTTGGTAGTGGTCCAAACCAACAGAGAAAAGAAAAGATTAACTATTTCACAACTAAACCTTTGAACTTGCCGTTTAAATGGAATTATGGGTAATATGCAGCCCAAAGAATAAAATTTGGCACCTTTTTTAGCCCTGTCGAAGAAGCATGTAGGTTACAGCCTACAACGTCTAAAAGCAGGGTTGTCAAACTCATGGCCCCCCAGATGTTGATGCCTATATATCCCAGAATTATTTGAATACAATAGATGGCCAGAGAATCTTGAGAGTTGTAGTTCAGAAACATCTGGGGGGCAAGAGTTTGACAGCGCTGTCTTAAAGGGTATTGACTCCTTTGTGGCATTCCTCTGAACTTAAAATCTTCGCAATTAACCCTAATTCCCCTATCCTAAAGTACAAAGCACTATTGCAGTGTCTGCTCTGGGTATCCCTCAGCCATAATGATGCTGTCACGGCCTACCGTGTGGCTCTATCGCTGGCTTTTTTTGCACGGTCGACCTCAAGGCATTTGACTCCGGCAGTGGGCGCAGTTGAGCTCTAATACGCCTGGTGTGTGTTTTCATCCCAACTGGGTGAAGCGCAGTATCGCTCACAGCACCGGCACCCGGCAACTCTTTGGGAGGCCAGGCATGCCAAGGCACATGACCTGCTGCAGCACCTACACATCCTGAGAGATCCAAGATGGCAGAGGGGCCTTTAGCAGAGGGGTAGGCATGGAGGGGGAGTGCTGATTGAATGGAGTTGTTCCTGGGGGTATGAACTTTTGCCACCCACCTTGACTTCAAATATTGTCTCAACTACACTTATAGGATTTGCCCTTATGTGTCTCGCTTGGATTATTCCTGTTTCCTATGTCTCTTTTTTCCACCACCCCATTCCTTTACCCTACACAGGTCTGATAGATACCTGGCAATAGTAAAAGTGTTATTAATATTTTAATATTTATCGTTGACGTGACTCTGTAGTTGCAACAACGGTAATTTTTATGGTGAAGTTCCCTGCTTTAGTGGTGGTTAATGAATAACCCCTTCTGATACTCTCAGCCCATGACTGATGCTGGCCATTGCTTATATTACAAAATAACAAGTCTATGTGGACAAGTTACACATTTTGAAAAACTTGTTTAAAAATGGGACCCTATCACCTGGTGTGAACTAACCCTAGCGGTAGCATGTTTTTGAAATAGCGCCAGGTAAAATGAGTCTAGCGCCTGACCAATAGATCGTTTGCCTCTCGCTACAATCAGGAAAAATCATTTATCGCGTTGCTATTAGCGATTCGTAGCGCGAGCTTACTGTACTGTCTGCATCCTATACTTAACACGGGGAGCTCTTTTGTAACTAACAGATCACTTGGTGCCTGCGCTAATTTCTGGAGCGAAGCTAATCGCAAAATATTACCTACTGCTCAACCCTGGTGCTAACTCCAATAAAGCACAAAAAATAAGTCCTCGCCCAAAATTAACAGGCAACTGTAACGGTAGCTGTATCGCTTACCCAAGAATAGCGGAGTTGGGATCTTTGAGGACAGAAGTATCTGCTTGAATAATACAAAAAGGTTTATAACTACAGACTGTAACAAGGAGACACGAGGACTAACTGAATTGCCTCTAGGCTCTGAAGGTTTCAAGACCAACAGGTTACCTAGGACACGCTCAGAAACAGCAGACGTGGAATGACAGTCCGTGAAGTATTCAAGGTGCAGGGCAGTCAAGTGCAGAAACCAATCGTTTTGGTACATACAAGGACTAACTGAATTGTCTCTAAGCTCTGAAGGTTTCGAGACCAACAGATTACCTAGGACACATTCAGAAACAGCAGACGTGAAATGACAGTCCGTGAAGTATTCAAGGTGCAGAAATAACAGAAAATCAGAAATAAATAATAGTTTGTAATCATGGTCTTAGCAAAACCATAAACCTAAGAAGTAACCTGGATAACAGGACCCCGAAGGGTTGCAAACAATATCCCTAAACATGAGAGGTTAGAATCCAAAACAACTAGTGATCAACCCAGAAACCAGCAGGGGGTTAAATCACTAAAACAAGTGATACAACGTAAAAAACACAATAGAGAGAGAGTAGTCTAAAGCCAAGCCGGGTCAATAACAGGAGAAGGGATCACATACAAAGCAGGGTCGTCAACAGTAAAGTCAAATACAATCAGGAAGTAGCGGTGTGTGAAATGAACTCCACAACAGGGCAATGAGGCCATTCCTAGAGCCCTGTTTTAAAGCCTGTGGCTCCTGGTAACCACACCTGACCCCGCCCCCTCAGATGCCGATCTGCCAGCAGTAAGTGCTGGCACCCGACCAGCCAGCGACCCCCCCCCTTCTTGCCCAGACCCCCCAGGGGGCGCAGCAGGGGCTGAGGACGTAACAGACTCTGAAAGGAATGCATCACAGGTGTTCTCTTGGCCCCATACACCATAGTAATGGATCTGGTCATCGATGTCGCTGCTGTTGCAGTAGGCTCTATTATGATATATATGTATCCTTTATCCACGTATATCCTAATTCTAATATATTGGCTAATGTTAAACATTTTACGCTTGGGGTTATTCATAATTTGTAAGCGGTTGATTAGTAGGGTGACTGGACCATGTTTAAAGGGACACATGGATAAGTTTTGCCCTGAAACATATATTATTTATATGCTGCAGCAGGGAAATTATTGTCGCTCGCCTGGCCTTCCTTTTGGATCTATTAAATGCATTGTAATGATTCTACATGCTGTTGGGTGGCATTTATCATGCAATGCCCATCAGCCTTAATATATGTGTGCATATATATATATATATGGATGATACGGCCACCTTGGAGGATTTTAATAATGCAGGGGTGTGAGGGCTATTCGCTGGATGTGTTCATACTTATACAAGGTTCTATCCTGTACACAACCGCATTAGCGCTGGGTCTCAGCCCAGGTCTTAGCGTTTCCCTAGCGTGCGCTAAACGACCTTGTACACAAAATCCCACGGACAAGGTGATCTGTTAGTAGGTTGTCAGGCGCTAAGTTTTAGCGACTTGTGCTAAATATTTTCTTTAGCAATGGCGTTTTAGCTCACACCAGGTGATAGGGCCCGTAGTGGTTTCTTACTTCAGTCCTTTACTCGGACGCAGATTTCCCGAGTGCTACTGACAAAGCATTCTGGGAAATGTAGTCCAACATGTGGAGGTTCATGATTGGACATGCTGGATCCAAGTCCTAATCCATTTCAAAGCACTCAAAAATTCACATAAACATCAGCCCTTGGCTTCCCACATCACCCCCGCTTCAACGTTTCAAAGTGAAACCGTGTTACATTTAATTCCACATTTAAAATGCACCTTAATTAAACTGCAGGAACGATGCCTCTTTGGATGTAATGAAGAAAAAGGGAGCAGAATGAAGCAATATCATTGTGTTCATTTGTAAATAACATATTGCAGCCAACTGTTTCTTAATTGCCCAGACTGTTGATAAATAACCCAGTCCTGCTGCTCTCCACAGACAATTTGCTTTGGATCAGGCTAGGCAATTCAAATAACACTAATTATTTATGATTTTATGATGTTAAAATGAATATTAAATGAAACAAAATTTCCAAGGATTACTCGGGTGGCAGCTAAGTACATAACATTTTGTACAGATGGTTGGAAGACACATTTTTGCTCCATCACCGCGTCCGTATCCTTGACGGATTTCGACTGAAGACAGCGTATCTTTGAATTTTTCATTAAACCAGACGTCTTGAAATATGAATTCCTTTTATGTTTCTCTGAGTTTTGGGTAAGAAAAAAAAAAGGGAAAGAAAAGAACCCCAGTGAATAAATCATACAATACTACGTGTCACCGGCACTTGTGAATATTTCTTCTTTGTTATTTTATTCTCAGAAGAGCATCATTGATTAGCAAACTCAGCGGAGAGCATTTTATGATCATATATCTCCATTAGCTTCTAGTTTGACTGCCATGGATTTTTTTTTTCTGGTTACGAGTGCATTATGTATTAGCGGTCCCACCTTCTCAATACCAAGTTTGATATTACTCCCACCGTGTGAATCCCTTTATTATGTATTATGTATAGGCTTTCTTATCTTTTTTTTTGTATGTAGAAAAAGGTGTCCGTGTGTCGCTGAATTTTAAGCCTGCCTTTCTTTCCTTTCGCAGACAGCACACTTTATTATGAAGATGAATTTCTACAATGAAATGGCTGTCAGGGTAAATATTCCTTTTGGTTGTTATACAAATGAAAAGTCAATTGTGATCCGAATTTGCTTTTAATAATGTAAGTAAAGCAGATTAATGCGTTCAAGATCAAGGCGGTGGTAAGAAAGCAAATAGTAAAATATAGACATGCCATAAAAAAGTGTTTCTTGATACAAAAAGATACGGTTAATAAACTAATGCTTCATTTACAGTATGACCTTTTCCAGGCATTACTAATATATTCCATGGTTCCCAAACAGTTTTTTGGGGTTTTTTGTGTGCCTCCATGCACAGGTCTAAAGAGGGTTTCCTATCAAATACTATTAACCTGTTATAGATCATGTTATGGTCTATGATCGCATGCAGTGCGGGGCTTTAACGCCCAGTAACGGAAGAGTCCGTCACGCAATTAAAGCATGGTTCCAAGCTGCAGAACATATGGAACATTTTCACTCATGCCAACTGCGTAACCTGTCGGGCAGCTCAGCAGGAACCGTTGTCTGGGCGGGCAGTAGCAGTGGATGACAGCGAATGCCATACCTAGGACCAGAAGTAAATGTGCAAACATTTACTTTGATGACACAGAGAGGTAGAGAAAAATATACAATCAATAGAAACAGTTACAGTAACAAGCATTTATAAAGCACCAATAAATTCCTTAGCGCTGTACAATTGGAGAGACAAAATAACAAATATACATACACGTTACACACGCGGCATAGAAGGAGGAAGGACCCTGCTCAAGAGCTTACAATCTAAGAGGAGAGGGGTGACCCATTAAGTGAGGGTGAATAGGGTAGGTGAAGTGGCGGGTTGCAGGAGGGCTGAATGGGAAGAGGAGGAAATGACAGTGGGGAGATCATGGTGTGAGCCGATAGGCTTCACTAAAGTAATGGATTTTCAGAGACTTCTTGAAGGACTGGAGAGACGGGGAGAGTCTAATGTTGCGGGGAGGGAGTTCCATAAAAAGGGGGGCAGCTAAGGAGAAGTCCTGAAGGCGAGAGTTGGGGGAGCGGGTACAAGGAACTGATAGCATCAGATCATTGGCAGAGCGAAGTGGCTGGGACAGGATGTACCTGTTAATAAGGGAGGAGATGTAGGCAGGGGCGCGGTTATGGAGAGCTTAGTATTTGAGGACCAGTATTTGGAATTGGATTCTAAATATGACTCCGTCAGACTCGCAGATACAAGGTCTATTGCCTCACACAAGCTCATCGTTCTCAACGTTTGAAGGGTTTTAAGTTTTTGGACTTTATTTTTAACACAAATTTTTTTTAATTTGTATCTTGCATTTTTATCAAGCTAGCAATGCAAATTTCAGGTGAATTTATACAGTACATCTTTTTTTTTTAAAGGAAACAGGGAGCCAGTGTGGAGATTCACAAAGGGGTGAGGTGTGAGAGGTGCGGGAGGTGAGGTGGATGAGTGTGGCACAGGCATTCATAACAGACTGTAGAGGGACAATCTGGGATCTCTTAAGGCCACAGAGAAGGAGGTTGCAATAGTCAAGGCGGGAGATAATAAGAGCTTGGACAAGCATTTTGGTAGAGTCTGGATTAAGAAAAGGACGGATGCGTACAATGTTTTTTAGGTGGAAGTAGCAAGATTTGGTTACTGACTGAATGTGAGAAGTAAAGGATAGATTGGAGTCCAAGAGGACCCAGAGTCAATGAGCCTGAGAGGTAGAAGTAATGGTGGCACCATTCACCTGAAGAGAAATGGGTGCAGGTAACAAGGTCTTAGACCGGGTGCACACGAGCGCACTCAGAGTGGAAGGAACATCTGTGAGAGTGGACCTTCCTTCCACTCGACGCCCGCCTGCCCCCCCCCCCCCAGGGCTGCAAAGCGTGATCCTCCTATGGAGGATCGCGCTTTGCAGCCCCGCCGACACCCATCATCGGGAGGTCATCCAGTCGGAGACCGCTGAGAGGCAGGCTGTAACATTGTCCAACACCGGAGGAGAGAGAACGGGTGAGAAAAGGTAGATTTGGGTGTCGCCAGCATAGAGATGGTAATTGTAATCCATAAGAAGAGATGAGGTTGCCCAGAAACAGGTTATTTTAATTTTTTTCTTCCATTTTTCTGTAAAATGGTTAAATATAAACATAAAACTGTGCTGTCCTTTACAGAATGGTATATGTGGGAGTGCACTAAGTCAGAAAGTGGAAATTCACCATTGAACATATACATAGAGAAAATAGCAAAATGACTGTGGTTCTTAAAGGGACACTTTACAAACCCTGACCACTTTAACTTTATAAAGTGGTCAGGGTGTGTGGAGTATTCCTTTCCTATCTCCCCCCTCCCTGCAACCCTGTTTACCTGAGGATATTCCACACAAAGAGTCACCAGGCAGACAGAAATTGAATTTCCCACCTGCCGTAGGTAGGTACACAAATTGTGTAAGTAATTTTTTTTTTTAAAAAATGCAGGGACTTCTGCATTGTGGAAGCCCTGGGCTGAAGTCACGGTGCAGCCCAGCGCCAAGGGAGAAAAGGGGAGTATTTACACCTACAAATATTTTACAAATTATTGGGAAGATGTTGTCAGCAGCATCTGCCCAATTATTTAAGGCCAAAACGGGAAGGGGGTGGGTACAATTTTTCATAGAATGGACATTTAATGTGCAGTAATTCAGTCTTGGGCCTTAAGCAGTTAAAGAATTTGCCAATTTTGCTTTGATTAAATCGGTTTTAAGGAATATTATCAGTAAATACATTACATAACGCTATAAATACATTACATAATGCTAAAATAATCCTATGTGAAAATAGCACATTTCTCAATGAAATATATGTATTAAAAGAAGGCCTCTGTTAATAGGCAATTAGGTGTCTTCAGGACCTTTCTAGATCCACTATTCATAGGTTGGAGGTAGAATATACTGTATATACTGTATCTCACAACTGCTGATTTTATTTTTTGAAATTTTTGAATTGATGAAAATCTTAATTTCAAATATTCGTATAAAATAATGAAAAGATTTTAATGTCAAATCAAAATATAAGCATTTTCCTTAACATGTAGCATTATGTGTAAAAAAACCTAAAAAAGGTGAGTGTATAGGCTCTAAATATTATTGTATATTGGTATAAATTGCAGATCACCAGATAAGTGTATCCTCCACTCCTAACTACCATAAATTAAATACCAGGGTATATGGGAGCGCATGAATAACATATACACAATAAATGATAATCAAGTATAGCAGCACTTGAGAGGATTAATATCACCAAGTGGATAGTTGATTTAGACACAGATGAATAAATGGTCCGTAGGTCCTACAAAAAAGAAGAGAAAAAGACCATCGCGCAATATGTAATTTTAGGGTAGATAGTCGCACACAGCTTGTAAATAGCACTCACAAATGGGGAGTCTTCAAGACACCAAATGTACGCCTTTAAGTCTCTTATGGGGGACTCCTCCCATACATCGATTCCTTTTTCTTTGATGGTAAATGTATCTCAAAAAGAGAAAAACTCAAAAAGGAGAGTAGTATACTAGAAAGACACACTCACGTGCCCTAGAACCTCCTTTCTAGGTGGTTCGGTATTAACGCCTAGGACCTCTTATCGCCTGAGGGGTAGGGATGAGCCGAACACCCCCGTGTTCCGTTCGCATTCGAACTCGAACAATTTCAAAAGTTCGAGTTCGAACGCGAACACGAACCGAACTCAATGCAAGTCAATGGGACTCGAAAGTTCGATTTTTAGAGTGCCCTACAAGAGGGCATATATGCAAGATATTTGCCATAAAAGGTGTATGGGGGTCCGGGTAGTGCCCTGGGGGACAGGAAACAAGGACAAAAAGTTAAAAAAAAAAAAGTTTTTAAAGGAACAGTGAGTTTTCCATTAAATAAGGGTTAAAAATAAAAACGAAAAATTCCTTCATATATCGTGCCTAGGAGGTACCCATAACCTGCCCGTGAAGTGGCGGATTTTTCGGATGTATAGAAACATTTAAAAACAAAAAAATTACGTTTCAAATGACGGTAAATGATTTTCCTTTAATCTATTCATAAACAACTGCTTGGGGCGGCAGCCTGTATGAAAAGAGACGTTTTAGGACACGCGGAACAAGTTTAGTGATTTTTTTGGGCTAAATTATGGTGAAACTTATGCAGGCTTTGGATGAAAGTAACAATAGGTGCTTTAAAATTGGGCCTTCAGTGTCGGCAACAGTGCCGTCACACCGTAACCCCTCTGTGGTATTGTGGAAGAGTGCAGGGTTGGACCCTGCGGTCAAATATTAAAATGATATGAATCTGTTACAAGCGTCAGTGCACCCAAATATTTTGCCTTTTGGTGGCAGCAAGTGCCTTCACACCGTAACCCCTCTGTGGTATTGTGGAAGAGTGCAGTGGTGGAGGTTTTGGTAATGCAGAAGAGATCCCCGATCTATTCAGTTACATCAGCAGCTATATCAAAACCGGGTCAGCAATCTTTATGCACTTGTAATGCGCTACTGTATATGGTGAGAATCGGTGCACACCAGTAGCAACAGGAAGCAAACAGAACAGGCAGGGAATACACAGAAAGAATAGTCAAATGGCAAGCAAAGTAGGCAACAGATCGGGTCCTCAGAACAAGCAGGGTCAGTAACAAGTATACAAACTGATTCGGTAAGCTAGCGATGCGGGAATAAAGGCTGAGATACACTGAGCGTGTAGCGACGCTCAACGTAGCGAAGAGAAGCAAACATTTTGCAGGCTTGACTTCACTCCGCTCCGCCTCGCAGCGTGTCTACACTGCATTACGTTTGCTTCTCACCGCACTGGACAGGAATCCACTAACGAATTTAAAATGTACACATAAAACCGTTTTATTTTCACAAAGCACATGTTATATAGGCAAAAAAAAGTTTCTACTGAATAAAATACATCAAAAATTACTGTTAATTTAATAGGAATAGTATAAAAATATAAAAAAAAGGTAACCCCTGATCATATATATTATAGGGACACGGAGCGCTGTGTATAGAGTAGGAATACATTGATATCACCAGGGCCGGCGCTAGTGTAACTGTCCTGGCTTGCTGTCAGTGTGAGGGGCAGAAAAATTCTGTTTTTAAAATACCGGAAGCGGAGCTATGAATGATCTTCAGGCATCAACCAGGGGCCCAGCCGCGCACTCTCAAACCGATGCAGTGTGCCTTCCTCAGTCCCACATTCTAAACATGAGCAGGCACACTGCATAATTTGGCACCGCCCCCTCACATGACTCGCATAGCAGCAGCAGAAAAGCCTGGAGGACAAACCCCAAAGCTTAGGGTGCGGCCCTGCAGCAGAGTCAGCCTGCGTGCTTCCACTGTAGTGTGAAGGAGGACTGGGCAGAGAGGCCGAGAGAAGATTTTTAAAAGGTTTGAATAAAATGAGGGAGGGGAGGGGGTGTGTGTGTGTAATGTTCTGCTCGGGGGGGTGTAATGTTCTGCTCGGGAGGTGTATTGTTTTGCTGAGAGGGGTAAAAATGTTCTACTGGGTGGGTGTAATGTTCTGCTGGGGAGGTGTGCGTGTAATGTTCTGCTGGGGTGTGTGTGTAATATGCTGCTGTGTGTGTGTGTGTGTGTGTGTGTGTGTGTGTGTGATGTTCTGCTGGGGGGTTTGAGTAAACTGATATCGGTACATTACTGTGAGGTTTATTGCTGTGGAGCTCTGTCATACGCTATATGAAATTAATTTAAGGGGGGAGGGGGTGAAAGTAATTAAAGGGGAAAAATGAATTAAGGGGGAGTGAATTGAATTAGAGGACGAGGACCCTGCTGCCAGTCTGCTTCTGGAGACCTGGAGTCAGACAGTGGACCACAGCAACAGAGTGAGAGTGGTAGGTAGCAGGATCACAGGGAAACACTGGGAGTGGCAGGCAGATTGAAATATGTGGGTATATTGACACAGCAAGACCAGGGGGCACCACCAGGCCATATTGAAAATTTGTGCCTGGTGCCCCTCCTATGCCACATTGCCAAAGGAGGGGACCACACACTCTGTAGATTGGCCCTGTGGCACAGGAGGGGCACAAGGCACAGCATAGATTGACAATGTGTGAGGACACCAAACACTCCCGATTGGCATGGCACGGATTGAGTGGAGGGAGGCACCAAAACGCAACTTCGCCTGAGTAAACAAAAATGCTTGCACCGGCCCTGGATACCACACACAGACATATACGTATATATCAACACGCAGACCTATATATACACCCACAGACCTCAGACCATATATACACATACGCACATGGGGGGTGGCATGTGGACAATCTCAACTAAATGCACCCCCCCATTTGGCTGATCCCTCCAGAAGAAATGTTGAACCCGACAGAGCAGAGAATATATATATTATTCTCTGCTCTATTGGGTTCAACATTTCTTCTGGAGGGATCAGCCAAATCGGGGGGGCATTAGTTGCCAAAATGTGTGTGTAATACAAGTCTGGATATACATATTTATAAGAATATAGATATATATCTTATCTATATCTATATATATATATATATATCATACCTGCCCTTACCTTCCCCTATAAATTTGCTAAAAATATACACACAAAGAAAACAAACCACTGCCTGAGACCCCGCGCAGCCCACATGCCACCCCCCTCTACCTGGCTGAATGTATCTAATATATATAATTAAATACATTCAGCCAGGTAGAGAAAGAAAAAAATAAGTTTTATTTTATGTTCCCGGGGACATTTAAAAATGTCCTCGGATTTTATTTTCTTTAGAAATGTGTCGCCTTACCTTAGCCTGGTGGTCAGTGGGGGCTCCCTGGATCCTGGTTGTGGGGGCTGGGGGGGTCTGCCATGGCCACAGGTGCAGTGGCTCCCTCCCTGCGCTGCCTGTCTCTGCCACATGCACCCGGGCGGCTAGCCCGCACAGTCGCAGCTCTGTCATCCGGCGGCCGCATGCTCCTCAATGCTCCTCAAGGGGATCCTTGGGAGGCCCCTGCAGGCTGCCCTCTACAGTGCCTGATTAGAGGGCCGTGTCTGCCTGATGTTTTAGTAACAAAAATGTTTTATCCCATAGGCTTCAATGTTAAAAATATTCCCGTTTTAATTCAATATCTAATAAACTGTTGCTTATAATATTCTGCAGTAAAGAGTCTCTTTATTTCTCGATTTTTTTTTAGCATTTTTTATACTCTTGTTAAAAAATATTTTTTTTCAAACTCGAACCGAACACGCGGAAATGTTCGAAGTTTGAGGCCGATGTTCGATGCGAACTCCGAACATATGGAACCGAACAGCTCATCCCTACTGAGGGGGTCCCACCTCGTAGCTCCTGGTCAGATCCAGATCCTGCCGGACTTCGTGATGTGATCACGTTATCCCTATCCTGTTCAGCTTAAAAACAGAATCAAAATATCTTGGGATAAAAAAATAAAATAAATAAAAAGGGGAGCTAAAAGAATGAAATAAAAGAATTTATTGCACATATAACACCGAGACGCATTTCGCCTGCTGGCTGCAGGCCTTATCAATCCGAATGATAAGGCCTGCAGTCAGCAGGCGAAACGCATCTTGGTGTTATATGTGCAATAAATTTGTGTGTGCTATTTACAAGCTGTGTGCAATTATCTACCCTAAAATTACATATTGCGCAATGGTCTTTTTCTCTTCTTTTTTGTAGGACCTATGAACCATTTATTCATCTGTGTCTAAATCAACTATCCACTTGGTGATATTAATCCGCTCAAGTGCTGCTATACTTTATTATCATTTATTGTGTATATGTTATTCATGCGCTCCCATATACCCTGGTATTTAATTTATATAGCATTACGTATCTAAGCATTTTGATGACCAAGTTACACTAATGCTGCCATAAAAGAAGGTTAAGTAGCCTGGGACTGTCAGAACTCATCCCACAGGTTGAGAAAGTCTAAATTGGTTGATAAATAGACAATGTTGGTACAAAATGTGGTTACTGGTAGGGCTATCCCGATCCAATCCCTAGAATTGGGAGCAGGACACAATCTAGTAATTGTTGGGGGCTTGGCTTTATCAAGTCCTACAACCCGTGAGTCCTACAAATGTAGGGCAGCCCACCTTCCATCTGCAGCAGCCAGAGCCTCTGTATTGACACGCAACATCTTCTCTGCCTGCTCACAGGTCAGGAAGGAGAAGGTGGCAGTGGCACCATGCTCATGGGATTCCAGCTACGTTTACTTGGTGGAACTTTTACTTAGCATGTTTCCGAGTGCTCAAATCAATGGAACTTGCTAACTTTAGGTAAAAAGTGAACTTTCTTGGCAAATTATGCTCATCCCTTCACATTTTATGAAGCATTTTCACATGATATGATTCAAGCTGTTGCCAGGGCCTTTTTTTTTTTCGAGAACGTATTTCACCTGGAAGGATACATTGAGATTTCTCTAATTTTCAAATATGTCCTGGGTGGCGAGTATGTACCATTAGGTGTCTTGCCCAAGGACACTCACTGGAGAGGTGCTCTGGCTGGGATTAGAACCTGTGTCTCCACTGTTATAGAGCAGTGATGTTACCTCTACTCCACCCTGCTGGTACATCTCAGGTGTCTGTAGGCACAAAAATCTGGAATGCCCCCACCCACCCCAATAAATAAATTCTATCTTTTTATTATGGGCCCAAGATCCCTCATGCGTTTATTTTCCCATTTTGAACATACCAATTGATTCTCACTTTTTACGACATCTAAATCACCCCCACCCATGTGACCCTTAATGTCTTAATGTTCAATTCTAGGAACTGATCAGTATAGCTTCCAGACCTGGGGAAGAGAGGAATCCTCTCAAAAGCTTGTCTTTTAAATGTAATGTTAGTCCAATAAAAAAGGTATCACTACGTACTGCTATACCCGTGATATATAGATTATATTTATATATATATATATATATATATATACTTTTATTTATTTTTTTACTTTTACAAAAAAAGTTCTCCACCACAGGGGATACCTTGCTCTGTAAAAAAGATTGTAAAATTTATTTTTAAGTTTTACAGAGTAAGATGTGTGACAGACCGCCTGGCACACCGACTGTGTGCCTCTGTAAAGTGCTAGCTTTCTCCAAGCTGGACCCCAAAATCCAGCTTTAGCAGCTCCCCCAAACCTTCTATCTACAATCACCAGGCACGACCAGTGTTGTAGAGTGCAAATCAAAGACTGATTCTTTATGTGAAATACACACAGCTACACAGTTGAGACAACCCCCTTCAAGAATACATTACAGATTAGATCAGATAACTTCAGTACAGAACAATAGGAAGTGACATTCAATACAATGGAGTGTTTACACATGCACTCTTATTGTCACATCTGAGGGGTCTCAGGGGGGTCCGGGGCGCACAGCGCTGCTGACTGGCTGAGTGCCAGGGGCTCCAGCAGTCCCCGGCAATCCTGCGGCTGGTCGGGGGCAGGGCAGGACGTGATGACACGGAGCCGCCGGCCTTTAAGGAAAGAGCGCGCGCTCTGAGTCATTGCCTTGACGTGGAGACATTTTCCCGCATCGCTGAGTTACTCGTTTCGAGTCACTGATTCTTTGATCCATTCTCTGTTATACTGACCCTGTCAGGATCGTTGGGATGGCACCTGGGTGGCACCTGGATGGCAGGGGTATGAGCCCAGGATGCAGTGTCCTGCACTGAATAGCAGGTGGGAAAGGGTATGGAGGATGGATAATATGGAAATAAACTGACCGGATGATTCTCAGAAGGATGATGGTGGAGTTGCAGGAAACACAAATGGTGGTTTGGAGCAGCGGGGCAGGACACATAGAGGGATTGAAAAACAGAAAACAAACCAGGAAAAATGGGAACTTGAATATTCTGGATACTGCAGGGAAGGACTGGTAAACACGGTAAGTTTCAAGGTTTTCACGGGAGCCCCAGCATACACGTCCTCTCTCTCTGGATACAGATAGACAATGCTGGAACCATGTGGAGAGGAGGGCAGGGCCCTTTATTTTGCAAGGTCAGGTGGTGTAGTGTTTTACTATGTGTTTTCACTTTTAACCATTTGTGTGCAGGAATCTTAGTGCTGGTTCTGAGATGAGCAAGGCTTGAAGGGGGCTGTCTGGCATGGTTCAGGAACCTGACATACTCCCCCCTCTAAGGAGCGACCTCCTGGCGCTCTTAACGTTCTCGAACACTTGAAAGTCAGAGCAGCGGACAATCTTCCCATTGGACCCATAAATGAACCCGTCTGGCAGGGGTTCCACGGTAATGAATCCCTCTGGGGTGGAGATGACCGTGCCGGCATATCCCTCAACTTTGGCACGGGTTTTCCTCTGACGCCTTCTTGTTCTGGCTTTACTAGCCTTACCATTCTCATTGGTAGGTGCTGAATTCTGGGCGACTGTGACAGGGCCACTGTATCCAGCGTTCAGGTGTATTTTTCCCTGACCCGGTGGTCCTTTACTGCGTCGTGCAGTCTGCAGCTGGGTGGTCGTATGGTGGTCTTCCAGATCAGGCACTTCATCATCAAGATATTCCAGAGATCCCCACTCTGAATCTGAACCACTAGGGGGCATAAAGTCCAGGTGAGGTTTATAGAGCGTGGACTGCTGGCTGAGGGTGATGGGAGTATCTGTCGCCACCATAGTGGTGTTCTTGGATTGGTGTGCAGCTTCCCTGATCTTCAATGCCTCTTCAAATCTCGCTAGGTCTTCTAGGCGAACCAGAGTTCCGTTAGAGGCATACACGCAGCCAGGTGGTACAGGGTCTGAAACCTGGGTAGCCATGATCTCCATAAACTCAGGTTCCAAGGGCAGAGGGGGTTCACAGTCCATTGGATCAGGCTCTATAGGTGTGGTGTCTTCAGCCTCCATGGGGATGACAGGATCTTCCTCCTCACTTGACCTGGTAGACTTGAAGTCAAAGCTTCTAGGGTCAGCAAGTATGGAGGGTAGTTTATTTCTGGGTCTGGGCATAGGCTTGGTTGTGGGCACTGCACACTTGGACCGGGGTGCACTTCTGGGCACAGGAATTGGTTTACACACCGGGGTTCTTCTGGGTGTCGGTTTGGGTGCAATGGGCATTCTAGGAGCCGGCTTGGGTAGTGAGGGCTTTCTGGGAGCCGATTTAGGTGAGGGTGCTGATCTTCGTACCGGGGTAGACTTGGGTACCGAGGATCTCACCCGGGCAGAATTGGACACTGGTACAGGTTTCTTGGAAATGGGTGCAGGTCTGTGTACTGGGGCTGGTTGCTTGTTTGGCCTCACAGGACAGCTTGCCAGCCAGTGGGTTGGAGCAGCACAATACAGGCACAAACCTTCAGACTGTCTCCTGGCACGTTCTTGTGGTGATAGCGGTCCGTGGGTCTTTTTTGCAGAAGGAATGCACACCTTGCTAGACGAGCCCCACACAGTCTGCAGCAGCTCTTTCATAAACTCGGTCACGTGTGCAAACAGTTCTTGCAAGGTTTTCTTCACCAGCTCCATCGCAATATGGATCACCGCGGGTTCAGTTGGTGAGGGTTCCAGCATTCTGTCAGGTACAGGTACCGGGATGGCACCTGGATGGCAAGATTCTGAGCCCAGGATGCGGTGAGGCACCACTCCAGAAATATATGGTGAGTGGTGAGTTTGCAGGAACACAAATGGTGGTTTGGAGCAGAGGGGCAGGACACATAGAGGGATTGAAAAACAGAAAACAAACCAGGAAAAATGGGAACTTGAATATTCTGGATACTGCAGGGAAGGACTGGTAAACACGGTAAGTTTCAAGGTTTTCAGGGGAGCCCCAGCATACACGTCCTCTCTCTCTGGATACAGATAGACAATGCTGGAACCATGTGGAGAGGAGGGCAGGGCCCTTTATTTTGCAAGGTCAGGTGGTGTAGTGTTTTACTATGTGTTTTCACTTTTAACCATTTGTGTGCAGGAATCTCAGTGCTGGTTCTGAGATGAGCAAGGCTTGAAGGGGGCTGTCTGGCATGGTTCAGGAACCTGACAGACCCGTAGTGTATGAGGACCTTGATTGTGATTGACCAGGACTGCCTTGTGACGATTCTCTCTGATACAGCCTGTATGTATGGTTTACCTAGAGCAGCCTCAGAGCGATTGCTGATCCTGCCGCACACTGACTCAGAATATATACCGACCCTGCAGAACGCCGACCCAGTTTGTATGAGTACCCTCTCTGTTGCCGATTCAGTTTGTATGAGTACCCTCTCTGTTGCCAACTCTGATTGTTTGAGTACCCTCTCTGTTGCTGACCCGGATAGTCTTATTGACCACGCTGATTCTGTAGTGTTTCATATAAATAACCTGCACTGGCCTAACGCAGGCTATACCTCACCTGTCAACAAAGTTAACCCTTTCTGCCCCAGTGTATGCTCAGTCCTGACATCTACTGCTGATTTGTGTTCACTGTTGCTGGTCTGTTTATTTTTCCTGGCTGGGAGTGATAAGGTTAGCGGTCCCGACCACTCAAGGATCAGAGGGCTTAGAGGTCTGTCGATAGGGATCCAAACCACGGTTGTCGAGTGCGAACATGACACTTATCTTAACCTGACTGCTCAATCCTAGAGGGAAAGAAAGGAATCTTCTTATAGCAGCAAGTGTACAATATACAGAGAGGGGGTAGCTACAGAGGAGTACAATATACAGAAAGAGGACAGCTAATACAGCGATGTACACTATACAGAAACACAGCAACATAAATACTGGATTCCCTGGGCAATCCAGTTGGCAAACCCAGGTTGCACCTTGGTCCATCATCAGTAGGCAGGAGGCTAGCCCCCAGGCTCCTCCAGCTGCCCCAGAGTCTGTCACAAGGTACTCCTGTGGTGATCACCTGTAGGCATTTGCCTACTTTACCTAGTTGTAATCCAGCCCTGGCTGTTGCTTGTTGCTTTTCCTTTATAATACACCTGCTGGTGATATCAAGTAGGCATGAATTGGGATAAAAAAAATATCTCCATGATACTTTACAGATTACTTTTTACTTGATCCTTTGATCAAAATACATATTTTATAAATGCTCTATTACTCTGTAACAGGAAACTTATTTCTAAACCTAAATTTAGCCACAACTACAGAATCTCTTTATATCGACATTGAGTTCCGCAGATTTGGACAACCTTGTCTTTGACCCTAGATTCTGCAGGTATCAACACTCCAATAATAGCTTATTTGTACCTATTTTTTTGTGGTTTTTTTGGAACATGTGTTTGCGTTATGAGGTTTGCTTTTTTTTTTCCGTAACAAAGATTTATTGTGGACAGTGCAAGAAAAATCTCCCTTCCCATTTATCTTTTGGTGCCCACATATCTCTCCTACAGAGTTCCATGGCAGTGATGCAGTGCAGGGTATTTTTTTAGTCCTGTATCCTTTTATCTTATTGGAAGCGCAATAAAACTACTTGTAGTATTTTTGACCTTCCCTGCCAGGAGTTACCTCTTCTTGTGCCTTACGATTGTTTCTTTGTCTGTTCATAATAGCAATTGCAACGAATAAAACAAGTTGTCCATCTTCTGGACAACGTGTGTTTTGAGAGCGATGGGTGCATTACGCACTCAGACCTTATCCAATGCACGTATCGTGATCATTGTTTCATTATGAAAAATAATCTACATTATGGGCAATTTGTATTGAATGAATTCGTAATTTGACCAATGTGACTGATCTTTAGAGTCCCCCCCCCTCTTAAATTGTATTATTATCACCATCATTTATATAGCACATACGGTATCCGGTGTACAATAAAGAAATGGGGAATTAAACAAACTTGGGGATCATAGGCAAGAGGTGTAGAGATCCTTTCTCAGATGAGTTTACAATCTAGATTCTTCCTACAATATGACTGAATTACAATATATGTTTGCAAGGTTATAGTCAGTCTGTCCACTAAAAATAAATGCTTTATTATATAGCAGGGTCGCACCTCCTATAATATGTCAGCGACCATAACAAAAATGGCCGCCGGCAATGACATGATGTCATCATGCATGTGCAAAGCAGACGTCACTACACATGTGTACCCTGTCACTTGTAGCAACGTCACCATGCATTGTGTCACTTGCCACCCCCTCCTGATGTGGTGCTCATGGTGGTCGCCCTTCTGGCCCCCTCCTTTTGTATGCTACTGGTATACAGACCTCAAATAGTGAGGGTAGTGCAGCTTCATATCCATTCTCAAAAGAAGAATAGGCATGGCTGACCCTGCTGACACAGCATTATTTATTTTCTTTTGCGAAAGAAATAGTGCCTTTTAACCAAAATGTATGCATTACAGCACAAACTATTGTTAAACCATCAAAGCTCAGCTCAGCGCCCCACTACCTGTCCTCACTAATCAAATACACCCCAGCCCCCTCCCTAAGATCAAACAGTGACCTGCGCCTAGCTTCTCCTGCATCACCTCTTCGCATGATAGACAGCAGGATTTCTCCCGCACAGACCCCAATCTCTGGAACGCTCTCCCTCGTACGGTCAGACTTTCCCCTAAAGACATTCCTATTTAGGGAAGCCTAACACCTGACTCTCTGATGCAACCAGTCCATCACTCTCACCTTGCAGTCCATCACTCTCACCTTGCAGTCCTCTCTTCCTGTTTCCACCCCCAACCCTTCTAGATTGTAAATTCCCGCGGGAATAGGGCCTTCGTTTCCTCCTGTGCTGGTTTGTCAAATGTTGTTCAATCTATTGTAACCCTGTCTATACTGTGCCCATTGTACAGCTCTGCGGAATATGCTGGCGCTTTATAAATAATGAATAATAATAATAAAAGCATCCTACTTTTACAGTTGCAAGACAAAGTATGTGAACCCTTTGGGATTACGTGGAGTTTTGCATGAATTGGTCATAAAATGTGCTCTGATCTTCATCTAAGTCACAACAATTTGAAAAACACAGTCTGCTTAAAATAATACAACACAAACATTATATGTTTTCATGTTTTTATTGAACAGAACATGTAAACATTCACAGTGCAGGGTGGAAAAAGTATGTGAACCTTTGGACTTAATAACTGGTTGACCCTCCTTTGGCAGCAATAACCTCAACCAAACGTTTCCTGTAGTTGCAGGTCAGACCTGCACAACGATCTTGAGTAATTTTGGACCACTCCTCTTCACAAAACTGTTTCAGTGTAGCAATATTCTTGGGATGTCTGGTGTGAATCGCTCTCTTAAGGTCATGCCACAGCATTTCAATCGGGTTGAGGTCAGGACTCTGACTGGGCCACTCCAGAAGGCGTATTTTGTTTTGTTGAAGCCATTCTTTTGTTGAATTACTTGTATGCTTTGGGTCATTGTCCTGTTGCATCACCCATCCTCTGCAGAGCTTCAGTTGGCGGACAGATGGTCTTACATTTTCCTGCAAAATGTCTTGATAAACTCTGGAATTCATTTTTCCATCAATGACAACAATCCATCCAGGCCCTGAGGCAGCAAAGCAGCCCCAAACCATGATGCTCCCTCCGCCATGTTTTACAGTGGGGATGAGGTTTTGATGTTGGTGTGCTGTGCCTTTTTTTCTCCACACATACAGGGTTATTCAGAGAACGTGAAAAGCAGGCGAATGACTGGAGAATGACTGGAGAATGAAAAATTCTAGGTCAAAATAGCCAAACCAGAAAAATTCTCCCTTTCATCTCCCTTTCCAAATCGGCTATTTTGACCTAGAATTTTTCATTCTCCAGTCATTCTCCTGCTTTTCACGCTCTCTGAATAACCCTGATAGTGTTGTGTGTTGTGTGTTTTTTCCGAAAAACTCAATTTTGGTTTCATCTGTCCACAGAATATTTTGCCAGTAGTGCTGTGGAACATCCAGGTGCTCTTTTGCAAACTTCAAACGTGCTGCAATATTCTTTTTGGACAGCAATGGCTTCCTCCGTGGTGTCCTCCATGTACTCCATTCTTGTTTAATGTTTTCCTTTTTGTAGATGTGTCAACAAAAATGTTAGCATGTGCCAGAGATTTCTGTAAGTCTTTAGCTGACACTCTAGGATTCTTCTTTACCTCATTAAGCATTCTGCGCTGTGCTCTTGCAGTCATCTTTACAGGACGACCACGCCTAGGGAGAGTAGCAACAGTGCTGAACTTTCTCCATTTGTAGACAGTCTGTCTTACCGTGGACACATGAACATCAAGGCTTTTGGAGATACTTTTGTAACCCTTTCCAGCTTCATGCAAGTCCACAATTCTTGATCGTAGGTCTTCTGAGAGCTCTTTTCTGCGAGGCATGGTTCACATCAGGCAGTGCTTCTTGAAACCAGTAAACCCAAAACTGGTGTGTGTTTTTAAAGGGCAAGACAGCTTTCAGCAACACATCCAATAATATCACACTGATTGGACTCAAGGTTGGCTCACTCCTGGCTCCAATTAGCTCTTGGAGAAGTCATTAGGCTAGGGGTTCACATACTTTTTCCACCCTGCACTGTGAATGTTTACATGTAATGTTCAATAAACACATGAAAACATATAATGTTTGTATTATTTTAAGCAGACTGTGTTTTTCAAATTGTTGTGACTTAGATGAAGATCAGAGCACATTTTATGACCAATTCATGCAAAACTCCACGTAATCCCAAAGGGTTCACATACTTTTTCTTGCAACTGTAGTAAACAATAAAGCATAAGGAAGGACTGCACAGAAGCTTCACTAAATATTCCCAGTAATTTTCAATATACAGAATGACTCGGGACTCGGGAGATCAGAAAACGTCACACAGCTTCGTTCATGTGGTCCTTCCCTTTTCAAATACATAAAACCAAAATGCATACAAGTTAATACCATTGGGCTCAATCACATGCAGCCTGATGGTCAAACTTGGGATATATTTCAGTCGATTTACGGCCATTTTTCAGTTCGGGAGATTCAATGCGGTTTTACTGACATTTCGATTCCTAATAAAAATTTGGATGCACTATATCGGCTCTCGCGGTTATACGTTTTAATGAAAATATCGTCTATATAGAATCGGTTTGAATTTATTGGGATGCTGATTTCCAAATTTAAAAATTCAAATGCTAAAGGTGTTTGCTAAATGGATTTTCAGGGAAATGGAATTAGACCGAAATCACTTTTTAAACATTGGATTTTTCTACTAGACATGTTCAAAGGCAATAATTCAAATCTGGATGATGCTGGCTGAAAATAAGTTTTTTTCTGGTGTTTTTACCAGCCGAACGTTTTTCAGACCAGCTGCATTTTTCAAATATTGGCTGAAAAAAAATATCTTCTGCAAACTAGTCGGTTTTCATAGAAGCCACAAACATAAAGAATGTCACTCACATGATCCAGAAGATGCGTGTGAAAAAAGGGAGGACTTCCTGTCTTAGAAGAGAGTGACCAGAATCCACCAGTGTATGTGAAAAATAGATTCAATCCGTCACAGGGATAAAAAATAACTAAAAGATGAGTAAAAACCAACAATTGGCTATGCTATTAATGGGATCCTGTTGACAAACATGTGTTTCGCTGCTTAACATCAGCATTTTCAATTGGTTAATTTTGTACACAAATGTAGGCCCCTATTACACGCTTCGTGCAAATGCGCTTGCGCAGCGCAATTGTTTTTGTGCACGCAAATAACGTTAGCGCGCATATTAATGCAGTAGTATGCTCCGAGCGCAGTTTTTCAGCCTTCAACTTTTTACGTGCGCAAATCCGACGCACAAATTCGTGCGCAAATGAACGTTGCGTGCAGGAATCGGTGGGCAATCAGAATTAAGAACCACCATTTTCTAAAGTTAGGTTGTTGCGGCTGTCAAAGTCAATCTGCGTATCTGTGCTGCAGCAAAAAATCTTTTGACAAATTATTAATTTTTGATGTCTGGTTATGTGTAGAATGTGTAACTGTACTGTGCTGTATTTTTTTTATTGCTGAGTTATTTAGTTTCGGCCACAACGATCATATTTGCAGTTAACACCAAGTTTTCAAAGACGTTACGAAAATTCGAGCAAACGTCGCTCGTACGACTTTGCGCGAAGATTGTAATACCATCCGCACTAACGCATTTGCGCTCACAATGTTAAGTATAGGATGCGCGCAGGAACTTGAGCTCGCGCTGGGTTCGTGCAGGTTCACTCGCGTTGGACGTTAACGCGCATCGTTTGCGCGAACGTCGTAGTACGACGTTCCGCCAAATGGTTTTGTTCTCGCGCAAAAGCGAAGCGTGTAATAGGGGCCGTAGTGAGAGACTGAATGTCGAGTGATGCCATGTTTCTCATTATTCAACTGAGCAGCTCTAACCACCTCCACTATACGAAAAAAAAGTTACTTTCTCCAAAGAGCTAAAATGAAAAAGTAAAAGCTAAAACAAATAGTTCTCTGGTGTTCTTCTGCCATAACGTGGGATTCCTGTGAGATTGCATACACATGTTTTCACACAGGAATCGTCCAACTTTCCATCGAGTCCCATGGACAGCAGGAGAGGGTACCAGGGCCGACACTTCTGCTAGTATTAGTTTGTAGCTTAGGATTCGCCAGTAATGGTGTGCCCGACTAATAATAGAACTGGTATTAGCGGATTAATAAGACTCAATGGCTTGTGATGATTTTTGTTGTCTTTGTGGCTTCCTATTACTCTTCAAAAAGGGCCCATTGCTTATTTATATATAATTGGATAATATAATAACCAAGTCAATAATGTCTTTTCATGGAAAGTGAAGGTAGTTCTTTTTCTCGCAGCATCTTGTTCCACTGATTATGCAATATCCCGTGAAGAAAATACATACACCAGCTGCTTATTTATTTATGAGCATATCCATGCTTCTTTTATTATTCATTTTTCCCATGTGTGGGTTTTTTGCAAATATTAGTACAATGTGCTCACGTTGGAAAGGGAAGTATCAGAAATATAGATGTATTTACCCCTGCACTCAGCAAGTGTGAGAAGCTCTATGGCTGTATGTCAGGTAGATGCTAATTTAACCTCTTCAATGTTGAGTCATTTATATGTCTGCTGAGCTCATTCCGACCATTTTTTTGCTCATCATGTTTAAAAGCTATATGAAGTCATGTTTAGTTGTACAACCTGCACAAATTTCATATTGTTTAATTTAGTGGAATTAGTGGAATTAGCAGATTCAAGATACACCATTACTAGTTCTACAGTCTCAGATTCTCCTTCTGCAGTCTGTTATGAATGCCTGTGCTAGGTTCCTCTACCTCACCTCCCGCACCTCGCCCCTCTGTCAATCTCTACACTGGTTCCCTGTTTCCTTTTGAATATAATTTAAAATATTGGTACTCACTGTCAGGATCCGTTCCTGCACCACTACCAGCATGTGCCAGCTACAGCTTCCGCTCAGCACCTGCATTCTGGGCATGGAACAGATAACGGTTATAACACACACACCACAGATCACGTGACACACCCCTGTGGCTGATCAATAAAGGTTCCACACCATGCTTCATTGTTGTCTCTTTCTTAGAATAAGCCTTGCTCATACAAGCTCCAGAAAGACGTGCTTTCCCCTATCTACCCACCATGCTCTCCCAGGAGCAACTACCCCTCAAGACCCTGTGTGTTTCCTCCCTATCCCACCGTGCTCTCCTTGGAGCAACTATCCTACCTTCATACCTGAACACAAAGACTGTCCTCCCAATCACTCTCAACCGACCTGTAAGTCCTAGTATGTCCTGTCCCACAGCCCTCCTGTCTGTTCTCCAGCAATACCTTCCACCCAACCATCAGTGTGCATCCCCGAGACCTGCATATTGGACTCATAACCTGAGAGGCCAGTACCTGTAAGGTACAAAACCTGACACTCATTTACAAAGCTCTCCATAACCGCGCCCCTACCAACATCTCCCCCTGCCTACATCTCCTCCCTTATTTGCAGGTACATCCCGTCCACTCCCGACCACTTCACTCTGCCAATCATCTGATGTTATCAGGTTCATGTACCCACACCCCCAACTCCCGCCTTCAAGACTTCTCCCGAGCTGCCCCCTTTCTGTTGAACTCCCTCTCCCACAACATTAGACTCTCCTCGTCTCTCCTGTCATTCAAGACGTCTCTGAAAACACATTACTTCAAAGAAGCCTATCAACTCACTCCATGATTCCCCACTGTACTTTCATGCACTATCAGGGTTATTCAGAGAGCGTGAAAAGCAGGAGAATGACTGGAGAATGAAAAATTCTAGGTCAAAATAGACGATTTCGAAAGTGAGATGAAAGGGAGAATTTTTCTGGTTTGGCTATTTTGACTTAGAATTTTTCATTCTCCAGTCATTCTCCTGCTTTTCACGCTCTCTGAATAACCCTGTATGTCATGCCCCATGGCTGCAACCGTCCTGACACCCCCCTGGTGGTACATTTCCTGTGCTGTACTTGCCCTGTAACCTGCATCCAGCAACCAGCTGTCATGTTCCATTGCAATAGCCATCTTGGAACCCCCCTGGTGGTGTACTTTATGTACTGCTCTCTGTAACCAGCACTGGTTCTGGCATGTAAACAGTTAATCACACAACACACCTGACTCACACACAAAATAAAGGCACCACACTCCAGCCAGAACATTGCTAGTTCATTACAGCTCTTGTGTGCTAAGAGATTAGTTTTGTTCACCTGCTGCTCTTGAAAAACCTATCTGATCCTGTTCATTTTGTTTTCCTGGTTCCTGCATTTATTTCCACGCTTCCCATCATCTTGCAGAATCCAGCCTGGTGAGTTTATTCATACGTTCATCCTTCTCCACCCCCAATCAACCTGTTTATTTGTGCCAATCTGCATCCTGGGTTCATATCCCCCATATCCCAGTGACACCCTGGTACCTGGGCATGACACACTAGTTCCCACCCGGCCCACATGCGCCCCGCTGCTTCAAGTTCTCTATTTACCCTTACCTAGTGTGTCACCCCTCTCCTCTTCGATTGTAAGCTCTCGACCAGGGTCCTCTCTCCTACTGTTCTGAGTGTTAAACTTGTATGTATATTTGTTATTCTGTCTCACCTATTGTACAGCGCTGTTACGGTGGACCTGGCCTGGCATGGGTGCAGAAGGGTGTGAGCTAAATATGCAGTGATCACACATGAATCCAATATATTTAAAGCCAGGCTAAATACACAGCAGGGATCCAGAACAAAAAGCACAAAATATATACATGAAACTAAGACCTGAGAACTTTCAGCAAAATACAGAACTAAATACAAAAATACAGAGATGCAAAACCAATACAGGGTACATACAAAAAGCAAAGATGCAGACAGACCTGAACTAAAGAGCAGGGATATAAAATAAACCAGATAAACACAAAATATATATATATAACCAAGAACCTAGATAACAAAGACCAGACAGAGAAATAAACAGAACTTAGCAGGGGTAGCTATGAATGAACCTGAACCTGAAAGGAAGTCTTACTGAAATACCATAAAATGCAGACAGGAGATCCAGAATACAAAACTGCACCTAACCAGGAATGACATGAAATGCATGACTTTCAGATCAGAATGAGGTTTAGATCAAAATGAGTCAGATCAAAATGAGGCAGCACCCTTCCTAGGGTGATGCCTCCTTATAAATACAGTTCAATTAGAACTGAAGAGAGTCCAGGTGTGGTTCCAGGGCTAGAAGTTCAAAAGCAAACAAAAGTCCAGAACTTCAATGCAATATTCTTGATACCAGAGGGGGCGCTAGGGACCCAGAACGTCACAAGCGCTACAGAACTTGTTAGCACTTTATAAATACTTGTAACTGTACGTGTCAAGTCACATCAGAAGGCTACATTAAAGAATATTTTTTTTTAAATAATATGAATTTTTATGGTATCCTAATGAAAGGCCATCATCTAACGGCTGGCTTTGTTAACGTTGACCTGAAAGCACCACCAAAATGAAGAAGTAGACTATAGAGGTTATTCAAAGAGCACCGAAATGAATTCAGCATTCACCGCAGGGTCCCTGGAGTGTAGGGAACGGACCCGAAAATCTGCCGCAAGCCGGCCGAAAAAAATGCATCCGATACGATTCGAAATATATGATCACATGAACCACCGGAAAAAGCTGCCAAGCCGCCGAACACCGCACCGACCAGCCGCCGGAAAAAGCCGACAAGCCAACGAACTGGGTAAAAAGAAAAAAAAGTGTCAAAATTTAAACGCTGTTTGCAAAAAAACAACTCAGCAAAAATGTTTGGAATTTACATATAAGGTCCTATGAATGATAATAAAAAGGTCTGTTAAAAGAAAAAAACGCTATTCATAAAAACCAAAAAGTTTTGCTGAAAAATGCCTAAAGGATCCTAAAAAAAATCAAGAAATAAAGAGACCTTTTCCTGCAGAATAAAATAATAAACGGTTAATTAGATATTTTTAACATTTGAAACCTATGGGATTCACCTGTTTGACCCTGTCGCATGAAACCACCGAACATCAGGACATTTCACTGACATTTCTCTGCTGTTTTGTGTCTCTGAATAGATTAATCATTGCTTCTCTATGGGGGATTTTGCTGCCTTCGAACAGACATCGTACTTGCTGCCAGTTCACCAAACTCTGGCGAAATGCCCTCTCTCTGAATAGCCGAATGGCCCCGAAATGTCACCATACGGGGAAATTCCCTGTTCAGTGCCATTTCGGAGCCTGATCGTCTCTCTCCAAATAACCCTGTATTTTGCATTGAGTACATGCAATAGTCTAGAATAGTTTCAAACAATGGTAGTGGCATTGTTTGAAGCGAAATTCGACATAGTTTGTTCAAACAATAGAACTGAATAGAAATTGGCCATAGTTTCTGTATTTTGAAGCTATGTTAAACAATGGTAGTGATAGAAAAAAAGTGCAAATTGGGTTTAAGGTAGGATTTGAGTATATGTTATGGAAAGTTCTCCCATCACCACACATAGTCACTATGACTGAGCTCCAGAGACGATCGTGTTTTTGGACACCTTTTACCAAGGCCCCTTTCCACTAATTGTTCAGTATGGCTGGGCGTCCAGCTCTAGGGAGAGTCTTGGTTGTTCCAAACTTCTTCCATTTAAGAATTATGGAGGCCATTGTGTTCTTGGGAAGCTTCAAAGCTTCTGAATTTGTTTGTAACTTTTCTTCGATCCGTACACTTTTTGTCTCTGAGCTCTGCAGGCAGTTCGTTGGCCTCACGGCTTGATTTCTCCTCTGATATACATTTCTTTTTTTTGTATTTAAGATTTTTATTTTCAGAAAGAAAAGATCAGACTGACCAGCATAGTAGGCCTCGCAGGGCCAAATGTTATGCGCTCATAAGAAACACAGATAACATAAAAAGGGGGGGGGGGGTCTCATGAAAAATCTGCAAAATGTCGAGAAACGGGGGGGGGGGTTATAACAAAAGTCGTCAAAAAACATTTCGGAAAAAAAAGTCTCAAATCTATCCCCAGCCGGGAAGTAACAGCGGGAAAAAGGAAATAAAATGGTAGTCGAAGCGTCTCTGAATCAAAAAGGGGGGGGGGGGGGGGGGGAACTCGCAGATATGTCTTCGTATAATATCGCAGTAATAAAAAAGAAAAAAAAAGAAAATCAGAACACAGAAAAGAGTGTGCCATGGATCTCTTCATCAGCCTGTGTCTCGAAATGGTAGCATTCGTGAGGCAGGTAGTGCCCTGCATGCGCGATCGGGGCCTCCAACTTCAGCGGACCCGCAACCACAAAGCCGACCCCCAAGTCTCATCCAGACCCGAGCTTCTCCATGCCCTCCTCCGTCAGATGCTTGGGTTATAGCCGCACGCATTGTTGGGGAGTACCTTGGTGCCATTCTAACGGCCAGCGGAAGGGGGTCAGTCTCCTTAGGTTCACAGCAGTGGGTCAACATCTCCGGGTCCGGCGGGACCGGTACCACCCGGACTATGCGAGGCCCCAGCTTGCCTCCTCCAGACAGCTCCGGGGTCGGTGCCCCAGTCAGGTCACCGGTCCCAACGCACTCCTCCAGAACATCAGCCATGTCCCAGTCGGGTTCAGCGGAGCACAGGTTCGCGTCATCTCCTAGAACATCTACCTCCTGATTCTCTGCCTCCCGGCAGCCACGTAGTGCAGCCATCACCCGGCACCAGACACCGCGGGTGAGGGGACCGTCGTCATCCTCCTCCGTCAGCATCTTCAGGCAGGCCTCGAGGCCTGACACAAAAGCCCCCTCTCCTCCAGCGGGGGGAGGGGATCCGCCCCGTCGTCGACCCGCAGCTCCATCTACCTCATCCGCAGAAATAACATCTAGAGCGACTGGGGGACGTGGGCCCACCATCCCCACAGTCAGCAGCTCGGATTCCGGGGCGAAGCAGTGAGTCCTGCAGATCTAGGAGGGGTGTAGAGCCAGATGGTAGGCCGCAAGATGGCCGCCAGCACCGAGTACGGGCCACACACCAGCACCAGCAGCCGCCAGGGTAGTCTCTGGTCCGGAGGGGGGCCCGAGCGGGCTCCGGACAGTAAAGGACCGGCAGCCAGCCACTCAGGTACCCCGAATCCAAAATTTGCAGCAGGTAAGGTCAGCTATAGGGCCCTTAGAGGAGAAGACGTGTGGAGCTCCACCATTACACGTCCGTCTCCACGAGCGGCCGGCCACGCCCCCCCCCTGATATACATTTCTATCTGTGACACTTATAAAGACAGCTGTGTGCCTTTCCAAAACACGTCCAGTCAAAGTGTAGAGCGTCTCATACATGGTCTAGAGACTAGGGGCCATATTACAATCTTCATGCTAAAACGGGGACGCTAAGGAGGAAAACCTGCACCTGCAGGTTTCTCCTTAGCATCCCCGTTTTAGCTTGATATTATGGGGCAGGCGCTAGTCCAGCAGCCTGCCACGTAACGCGGCGCTAAGTCTCAGGATCAGAAGCAGAATTGGTTAGCACCAGCTCCTAGCAGTGGTTAACCTTTCAGCTGGGAGCCGTAACAGGACGGTAATTAGCGTTAGGACTTTTTAATGTTAATGCTAATTAACTCTTTGCGCTCCCCATGTTAAGCATAGGGAGCGCAAATACAGTAAACTCATGCGGAAAAGTGCAAGCTCTGAATCACTAACAGGTTTTTTAACCCGTTAGCATTTGGAATGCATTATGGTCGGCCTGCACTAGGGCCACTTAACCTATCAGGGTTATTCAAAGAGAATCGAAAAGCTAACGCATGTTCGGTGATTTATCATTCTCTTCAATTCGGTTCGATTTGGCGATCCCATTTCGGCCACCCTGCTGTGTATTCAGCACGCACCACAGGGCCGCCGAAATGCAGGGAAAATTTGCCGCAAACTCGCCGAAAACTCACCGCAAAACGAGGGCGAACGCACACCGAAACCCGCAAAACATCTGGATTAACCCGCCGAAAATGCAGACTGTCAGCTTTAATTTGAGGGTATGTACATCCAACTCCGGTGAACGGTGTAGGATTTACAGCAGTTTGCAGATGTGCCTCCCACTTGTTAAGGGACCAAAGGTAATGGGACAGAATAATAATCATAAATCAAACTTTCGCTTCTTAATACTTGGTTGCAAATCTTTTGCAGTCAATCACAGCCTGAAGTCTGGAACGCATAGACATCACCAGACGCTGGGTTTCAGCCCTGGTGATGCTCTGCCAGGCCTGTTCTGCAACTGTCTTCAGTTCCTGCTTGTTCTTGGGGCATTTTCCCTTCAGTTTTGTCTTCAGCAAGTGAAATGCATGCTCAATGGGATTCAGATCAGGTGATTGACTTGGCCATTGCATAACATTCCACTTCTGTCCCTTCAAAAACTCTTTGGTTGCTTTTGCAGTATGCTTTGAGTCATTGTCCATCTGCACTGTGAAGCGCCGTCCAATGAGTTCTGCAGCATTTGGCTGAATGCGAGCAGATAATATTGCCCGAAACACTTCAGAATTCATCCAGCTGCTTTTGTCAGCAGTCACAGCATCAATAAATACAAGAGAACCAGTTCCATTGGCAGCCATACATGCCCACGCCATGACACTACCACCACCATGCTTCACTGATGAGGTGGTATGCTTAGGATCATGAGCAGTTCCTTTCCTTCTCCATACTCTTCTCTTCCCATCACTCTGGTACAAGTTGATCTTGGTCTCATCTGTCCATAGGATCTTGTTCCAGAACTGTGAAGGCTTTGTTAGGTGTTGTTTGGCAAACTCTAATCTGGCCTTCCTGTTTTTGAGGCTCACCAATGGTTTACATCTTGTGGTGAACCCTCTGTATTCACTCTGGTGAAGTCTTCTCTTGATTGTTGACTTTGACACACATACACCTACCTCCTGGAGAGTGTTCTTGATCTGGCCAACTGTCATGAAGAGTGTTTTCTTCACCAGTGAAAGAATTCTTCGGTCATCCACCACAGTTGTTTTCCGTGGTCTCCCAGGTCTTTTGGTGTTGCTGAGCTCACCGGTGCGTTCCTTCTTTTTGAGAATGTTCCAAACAGTTGTTTTGGCCACACCTAATGTTCTTGCTATCTCTCTGATGGGTTTGTTTTGTTTCTTCAGCCTAATGATGGCTTGCTTCACTGATAGTGACAGCTCTTTGGATCTCATCTTGAGAGTTGACAGCAACAGATTCCAAATGCAAATAGCAGACTTGAAATGAACTCTGGGCCTTTTATCTGCACATTGTTATTGGGGTAATGAGGGAATATCACACACCTGGCCATGGAACAGCTGAGAAGCCAATTGTCCCATTACCTTTGGTGCCTTAACAAGTGGGAGGCACATCTGCAAACTGCTGTAAGTCCTACACCGTTCACCTGAGTTGGATGTACATACCCTCAAATTAAAGCTGACAGTCTGAAGTTAAAGCACATTGTGTTTGTTTCATTCCAACTCCATTGTGGTGGTGTATAGAGCCAAAGATGTTAGAATTGTGTCGATGTCCCAATATTTTTGGACCTGACTGTATATACATGATATGTCTATACTATTATTATTCAAACTTCGGCATTTCAAAAAGAGAAATTCAAGCTTCATATATGAATCTTCTACTGTCACTGTTTCATTTTCCCATTTGATAAATGCTGACGTTTGTCTTTGCTGCCGCTACACTGTTTGGTGTCTTCGACAAACACTTCTCAACTTACCCCTTTTTACTCTTATGTTAAATGCTGTATATCTCCTGGACACATGACACTGAAGCTTATGTTGATTTCTGTGTGGCTGTGACTGTCACTTTGTCCATCATCCTTTACCGATTTTACAGACGTGATGATGGGGTGCGTATCCAATCCACTTCTCCTGCCGTGCCAGCAAGTGGACAACAAAATAACAAATACTTTATGAATGAAATACCTAATAAATGCTTGAGTGTAAATGTGTGTTTTGTGTGGTTTTTTTCTTTGTGCTTTGTATCGAAATATACTTTAACTGCTGTGGAGCAAAACCTTCAAATAGAAAACAAATAAGCTGAAATCTAATAAAATGTAAAGACCGCCATCCAGCTGATTTGATTTTGGTGTGAATTCACATTTATTTGTTCTTTTAAACTCACGAGTATAGCAGTACAGAGTGATACATTTTTTATTGGACGAACGTTACATTTAAAAGACAAGTTTTCGAGAGTATTCCTCTCTTCTTCAGGTCTGGAAGCTTACTGATCATTATCCTAGAATTGAACATTAAGGGGCACATGGCCACCCATGGTTAGATGTCATAAATGGTGAGAGTCAAATGGTATAGTCAAAATGGGAAAATAAACACATGAGCGATCTTAGGCCCATTATACTAGAATTTGTATTTGGTTTGATTATCTAGAGCAGAAATGTCTTTTTGTATATGTGTGTGTGTGTATATATCTCTATATTAGGCTTGTGCACCGATTTTTATTTTTATTTTTTTTTTATTTTTTTTTTCGGTTCGATTCGACCGGTTTCGATTCGGTTCGGCCCGTTTTTCGGGTACATTTTTTTTTCGGAATATCGACCATTTTTCGTGTCACTGTGCTCGGTTTTTGTATCGACTTTTCGTAATTTCGGAATTGCACATTTTTCGGAATATCGACCATTTTTCGTATTTTTCGTGTCATTATGCCCGTTTTTTTGTATCGACTTCATTTTTTAGAAAAATTTTCGTTTTTCAGAAAATTTTCGTTTTTCGGAAAATTTTCGTTTTTCGGAACATCTGTTCTCCTCGTTTGACGCATTTCAAGTCCATTCGAAAAAATCCGAAAATATTTCGTTTCGGCTCGGAAAACATTTCGTCTCTGAAATTTTCGGATCTAAAATTTTTCGGAAATTCGGCCGCATCCGAAAACACGAATCGGGAAATTTTGTGAAAATTCCGATATTCCGAAACCCAAAACGCACATCCCTAATCTATATGTACATAGAAGTAGAGCAGAATAGTATGTCCCTTTAGAGTTTATACTTCTTAAGGCCTGGGGTGATAAATTGACTTTCAATTTATAAGGAACATGCGGTCAGGGATTGCCAGATGAGATTCTCTGTCAGATCTACTGTTTCTACCAACTGACCTTCTTGGTAGTTATTACACGTTCTTCCTGTGCGTTGTGTCTTCATTCATTTTATTTATTTTTTCCCCATCAAAGTTCAATTGCAATTAATACATATTCATTTTCATGAAGCAATGCTTAATATATACTGGACAGAAAGCTTAACGGGCCCCAGTTACAAACTAGTTTACGACATACTGCCTCAATTTGCCAATCCTGGGAGTGCACAGACATTAAACAATTATTTGAGACGAAAATAAAAATACTCTAAAGATATTACCTATCTAAACCGAAATGACAGTTTTTTTTCTCATTTCTAAGATTTCAGAGCACAATAATGAAATCGTAATTAATAACAAAAAGTGACAAAGGCGCAATTGCGTACATAAACATAAAACTATTTTACGTAATGTGAACTCCTAGATACAGTTAGGAGTTCACAATAACGTTTCCACTTTCTTCAAATTCTCTGAAATAGAACACAGATGGAAACCCACCATAGTGTAGTATTGTATTAAAACATAAATCATTTATTAAAAGACAAAGACACACTCACAATTTAAAAAGCACATAAAAAGATGTGCATATACTTATGTGCCGCAGTGGCTCGGACCTCCTGATATCTGCCGATGTGATTACTCCAGTCACATCAACCGTTCAGACTCTAGTCCTCCAACTCACTGCTGTACCTGCCAAAACGTTCAAGCTCGACGCGTTTCGTGAGTAGACCGTTCTCACTTCCTCAGGAGCTGTTAATCTGTATATTTGTGCAGGTTTTTGTTGTTGTTGTTAATATCTTGCATTTTATTACTTTGTATTTCTGTAACAATTCAATGTTGTTGAACCCAGGACATACTTGAAAATGAGAGAAATCTCAATGTATCCTTCCTGGTAAGATCCTTTATAAATAAATAAATATAAATAAAGGATAATAATAATATGTATAGTTTTCCAAATGAGCGACATCTTGTGAAATAGTGTTATTTAGTTGTCAGCTCATCACAACTTACTGTACCATGATTATATCTAAAATGCACTTTACAAATTATGTTTCATTTACATCATTTTAACACAATGAAATCAATCTCGGCATTTGAAATAAATCTCCCTGCTGGGTCCCCATGCTGCCACCAATTCTTTATGAGAAATGCCAGTTACCTTTGCACAAACCCGAGCGAACGATCCACTAATCCCTTTTACTGTAGAATAAAATCCTGTGCTATGTTTTCCGTCGCTCTTTTGGTTTTATGTTCTTTATTAACATTGTTCCTGATATAGAGATATCATACTGATAGCAGAGATTTTCTCCTGGGCATAGCTACAGTTCTAAAAAGAAAAAAGGTTCTTCCAGAGTATATATTGACATCTATGTAAGGGAAAGAATAAAAAAAAAAAAAACACTTGTCTTGCTGCCGTCAGCTCCCTCGACTCTACTTAACACTGGCCCTAATTTCCATTTTTATAACTAGAGTCCTAAGGAACCTTAAATCAGAACTATATTACTGTAACTTTCATTTTGCTGTAATATGAATCAACATCTCGGATTTAGTGATTACGGCTCGTGACGGATTTTTCGTAACAAAAGTAAACCCTGTATGGGGAGAAAAAAAAATAGTTTTCTCCAAGCAGATGGCTTTGATATATGAAGTTATTTCGCCATTTGTTTTACTGCTTAAAATAAACATTATTTATAAGAGCACTTTGGTTTGGTTGTTACTTAATGAGGAATATGCATCACTGATTTGACTAGCCTAAAAGGTCATTTAGAACTCGCCCGTTAACAAGCTGTAAACTGCTGAGCGCACAATGACTTTGTTTAAAATGATCCGGTCGCTGATGATCCACGACAATAATTGTTTTGTTCCAATCATTGTTGAAACTTCCTAATTGGTTTGAAGGTCACACGGAAATTAAGAATATTTTAAATACAATACATGTCTTATATGTATAATACAAAGTGCGGAATGAAATACACGTCTCCGCACTTTTTATGTTTAGATTTGAAATGTAACGCATAAACAGATATAAATCTGGGATGATTTCTCTGCAGATACTGACCAGTCGCTCATTAAAAGTGAAGAAAAAGAAGCCGCTATACGGGTTTACAAACTGTGACGCTCAAACGTCTTCTGATATAATTCACAAACTTTCATATGTGCTATCTTCTAGGGCTGCCAAACTGACGCCTTTTACCAAGCCTCATATCACTGATAGGTTTTGTTGCCTACAACTTCTTATTGGTGATACAAACGAGAGGGAGTGCACACAAAAAGACAACAATCAAACTAGTAGTAGCACTGGACCCAGTCACAACGACACATACTGTATATAGTAGAAACGAGGTGGTTCCAGGTCACCAAAATATTGTGAATGCCAGGGTGGCACCGCAGGTATAGGGGTGTCTGAGCTCGAGATGCAGGAATACACACACTGAATAGATTGAGGAGGGCAAACAGATACAGAGGAGATCCAGGCGAAGGTACAAGGGGGTAGTCTAGAGAATGGACAAGGGGCGATCCGTGGTCAAAGGGCTGGCGGAGTATGGTTGTCGGTGGGCAAGCAGAGGGTCTGGTACACGTTATAACAGAGAAAGCATAGAACAGGTCTGCACACTATCAGGATTAGACTCTAATGTTGAGCCAAGGTAGAGAAGGGGGTGTGGACCTTTATTTCAGACGGGTGTGGTGTATGTGAGTTGTGCTTAACTTTTTAGTGATCAGGTGCTGGGCAGGAAGGCAGCGATGCGAAGGATGTTGCAACGTTTCAGTTGACGAAGCAATATTTTTCAAGGGTAACATCATCATAGCAAGTAAAATTTATAGAAAAAAATGAACACCCTTATTAACAAATTATCCACTAAAATGATACGTTTGAATATCATACATGCTGACCCACCGAACTCCAGCTGCTCATAGTACACGCTACAGATTGGAGCCATCTGTACCACTGTGGGTGTTGGCTACTGGAGTCTGCAGTACTCCAGAGTCCAGCGTGGTCCTGCACAAGCTCTCTTGAGCAGGGTCGAGCAGGAGACGCTGGAGAACCCTGGGAACTATTTGTTCACTGTCTTCTGCTGGTCCCAGCCAGAGGAAGTAGCACATAATGCCTTCCTCTGCACCATGGGATCTCATGTAAGTAAGGGATATTTTGATCCCTCTAGATCGATGTGTTAAGAGATTTTGCAAATGCTCTTGAAGGCATGTCCAGAATTTTTTTTAATACTGCGGAGAGAAGAACCAGCTAGGTTGGAATTGCTCCTTCTTCTCTATCTAGCTGCATATTAGCAGCTCCAATACAAACTATAAAGCCGTTCACTTACAGTAACCTGCCGAAACACCTGGCATCAGTTGGCATACCAGCAGGATCCGTTAAACTATCAGCTGGATCATTAGGTTGGCATACAATCATGGGAAATGTAGTTCCAGAACATCTGGAGGGCCAAGGTTGCGGACCTACGTGTTAGACTATTGGCTAGAGTTGCTAAACGTAATGAGTAAGTTGTGATCTAGCCCAACATTACTCTTTTACATTCTTCGATAAACCCGTGATGCCACAAGCACTGCTTGCAGGGTACGCACCAATATAGGGATGGAGTGAACTGCATGGTTGCGATTAACTGATGTTAAAAATAATTTACAAGAAATCAATCATGAATACTCAACCACACACGCTGTTTCCTGTCAATATTTAAAACATATTTACAGTGTTGGTTTTGGTGATCCGCTAACTACAATCACTGTAATTGACTATCTGCCATTGCTGAAGGTCTAACTGACCTTAAGCCGTGACAAGAGCCGGGCATTCTGCAGACATTGCAGTTATCTCCCACTTTTCCCAACATAAATCATTCTTCTTACTGTGTTCCAAGGTGCGATACATAGCATACAAGATAGAAAAAAAAGGTAATTAATAGTTCTCTTTTAAATTCTGATTTGTAATGGTTGATTGCCCTCTACCACGTTAGGTAATTCAGAAACTATTAATAAAGGACTTCAACTTTATGTCTCGGGGACTTTGACATTTCTACGACTCCTTACAAGTGACACGGGGAAAGGCTAGGGAGAGACGGCACCGATCCGCCGCAAATAGTAACATATGAGAAACTAGTAACCTATTGATACATTACAACATTATGCCTTTGTAGGTTGAAGGAACCCATCCTGCTGTGCACGTGGATCTAATGATATCCCAATGGGATTTCTTTTTTTTGTGCACTCATTGTTTAACATGTATTATATAAAATGACATTGAAGAGCGGATTGTTGTGAGTAATGTTTCAATTTGTGTAGATGATAGTAAATTATGTGTCAGGGTAAATACAGAAGAGGGTGTAAATTGATTAAAGAAGGACATGGACAGACTGGAAAATTGAGCAACTAAGGAGCAGATGAGTTTCGCTATAGATAAATGGGCCACGATTCACTTGGGTAGAAAAATTCTTAAGTAGAATATTACCTAAATTGGATTGAAATAAATAGCTCTTCCGAGTAAAGGGACCTTGGGAATTCATTGATAATAAACTGGAAATAAAGTCCCTGTCCTACACAGAGCAAGTAATCCCGGCCCTGCTGAAAGTCCTAAATTCCACATAAAAAAACATAACATTGCATTTTGCTCATTTATGGGTATCCTTTGTACATATGAACGTGTTATATGACACAGGCATAATGAGCCAGAGGCATAGCAAGGTCATGAGGCACCCGGGGTTAGTCCTCCCCTAGCGCCCCCCCCCCCGCATGTTTTAGATGAAATAATGTGTAGTAACGCATTATGCATTCACTTTCAAATTTACTCGCAGTATGGGAAATGAGAAGGAGAATTAGTGCAGCGACATTGTTTACGTTATAAGCGAATAATGCCACTGCGTTAGAACAGAAAAAAAAAAGACGTTTTGCAATTGTTATTTTTTTTTTCCCCTTTTTTTTCTTTACACATTATATAGTGATGTTTGGCATCTTCGGAAAGGCCAGACTCTATCCTTTCCAGTGACACTTCACTTGACCTTGTGGTTAGTACATTATAGTGATGCAGCAGTTCCAATGACACCCTGCACTTTTCTCAGCAAATTATTGTTGTTATTCTCATTCGCCGCACTTCAGCAGGTTACATTTGCCCGCCCTGCAGTGAATTCAGAATTCACTGCAGGGTCTCTGAAGTGCAGCGATTCGACCTGCAGAACGCATTCTCAAACTGCCTAATCGTTCGCATTAACTGCTGCAAAACCACCAAATCGATCAGAATACCGTTGAACGCAGCCACAAGCCCCCCGAAAAAAGCTGACGATCTGCTAAATATTCTGACAGAATAAACCCAATAGTGGGTCAATAGTGTTAATAGGCACTGTCTAATATTACACCACACGTTATAATGACAAGCAGATAAAATACAAGGGAACAAATTGCAGCTCACCATTGGGTGTATCCCTCACCCATAGATCAAGATTCACCCAAAACAGCACAAAATGTACAATCGGGAGCGCAATGATTTTACACAACTCTTTAGTCCTTGATGATTCAAAAAGACTTTGGTCTAAAAAGTACTTCGTGCATGGAGGTCGAGAGAGTTCCAATTCATATATTCATCATGCAAAAAGAAAGAACAAAAGAAAAACTAATTGGGCAATATCGTGCATTCCATATACACAACTAAAAATTAGGTCACATGGATTTACACTCACAAGTCTAGAGCTGAATAACTCAATTCTGGGGCAGTCGAGCCACTATGGGGAGCTCTTCCCAACAACCAGAGTGCTGTTCTTCCTGAAGGTCTTCAATAACATCAAGGGTTCATATATACCTCAGAGGAAAACATGTCATAGCGTAATTCAATTAAATGACAGATGGAAGTGAACCCTGGGGGGGAATGCACTCACATGTTATAGAACCTCCTATGGCGGTGGTTCAGTAGTTGCGCAGTAGACCACTTCCCAGGGGGTCTCAGCCTCTTGAGGTAGATGTTATAGTATAGCGTTTTTCTCAGTAAGGACCAAGTATGGTCAAATACAGGTGGATAAACCGAGCATGAAGAGGTTAAATATAAAAATGGTTTAATAAAAACGTATGTAAAACAACAAGTGGGAATGACCGAAACGCGTTTCCCTTACCAAACTGTAAGCTTCCTCAGTTGGATATCCCCACAGTCTCTATGCTGCAGTTTAAATAGCCTCTTCAAAATGCTCTGTAACACATGGTTTCAGCATGCGTTCCACCTAAGTGTCCTCCGTATGCATTCCATTCGCGGTACTTCTGCATGCGTTCCACTTCTCTAGCTTCCGGTTTGCGTTCCATCTCTCGGATTTCATACTTCCAGTTTTCCTCCGCTGATTCTCATTGATATAGCAGGAGGAAAGATCGGGACCAGGAGTTTACTGTGCTTAACTCACACGGCAGAGAAGATGAACAAAATCCACAGCATAAATCGCCCCACTGCCACTGCTCCAACCACCCCACAAATTCAATATGGTGAGAGTCAAATTGCCCATTCATACAGGCGACCCAAATCATGAGCTGCACCACTCTTTCAATAGTGGGTGTCAGTGGTCACGGTAGAGACAGTGCAAATAGAAGTACAAGAAAGATCTGCTGAATATATTGGCAAATCGATCCTTAAGCAGTCGATGACCCACCGAACAGACCGTCGACCAGCTACCGGAAAAAAACGACAAGCAGGGGTAAAAAAAAAAAACGCAACTTCTAAAACGTGTTTTTAAAACAACTAGTGCACGAAAATGCCTGGAAATAATATATAAGGTCCTATGAATAACAATAAAAAGGTGTGTTACAGAAGTCAGGAGGACACCCAGGTCATTGAGATCATTCAATTTGCAATGAATGGACACAGTTCTTAGAGCAAGGATGTTAGACTCCAGCCCCAGAGATGTTGCTGAACTTCATCTCCCATGATTCTCTGGCCATCTATTGCATGCAAAGATTTCTGGGAAATCTAGGACAAAAACATCTGGGGGGGGGGTTGAAATCCCTGGCTTAGAGTGTCCGATAAAGGATGGACTGTGGTTTGTTTTTATTATCACCTCAGGATCCAGGCGATACCCTGATCTGTCAGCTGTGTGTCACCGAAGAAATGAAACCAAATTAAATGATTTTATTGAATAGCTTGGTACCAGTGAAATATTTATCTGTATGTGATCAACAGACAGAGGAAAATCAGTTTATATTTCTTTGTAGTTTATATTTATTGTGTTTTTGATATGTTAAAATAAAATACAAATACCTAACTGATTCTAATCATCGCAATTATTTTTTTTTAGTTGAATAAAAATGTGATTAAGTCATTCAGCCTGCACACTCGCAGCAAGATAAGCTGTTACACCAATGATTTATCAGGGAAATCAACTAGAAATGTTCAGGCAGAATTTACTTAGCTTTTAACACGACTTTACTGAGTTCTTGCCAGTTGTTGTAAGTAATTTTCCATATACTGAGACAGATTATATATTGCATTTTAAATATGGGCCTCCAACTTAATATCATATCGGAAAATATATATATATATAACAAACCAAGAGGAGAGCACTCCAGCTAACACAATCAAAGACTTCAACAGTAGCTTATACATTTAAACATTTAAAGATTTTAACAACCCTTAACCTCTTTAACCCTTTCAGGATTTCCACAGTTCTTAACCCATTCAAGACTTTTTACAAGATTTTTAACCCTTAGCTCTGTTATAAAATAATGGGAATTTAGTTCACAATATGTGGTAGACATGTGCACAACGATAAATTTTGTTTCGTTTCGGATTGATCCGTTACGTTTTTTAGTTTGTTTCGGTGCGTTCGTTATGGTACTGTAAATTGCATTTCGGATCGATTCGTTATTTCAGGAGATTAGTAATTCGTATTGTGGATCAATTTGTTATTTCGTTTTTATTAGTTATTTCATTTTTAGTAGTTATTTCGGAATGTGAAACGGAATAATTACTCAGATTAGGGTAAAAAAAGATACGTACAATACAACCGATTCATCACCACGGCCAATGGACAGGGACGCAGTGCTGCTAAATAGTGAAACGGAATAAGGATAGATTCGTAGAGATGCAATAAATTAGTTATATTCCGTTTCGTTCCAATTTGGACGGCACCGTTTCGTTATTTCGGACGTGCTTCAGAAATACGAATCGAAAATTTCGTCCGAATTGTGATTTGGAACGAAACAAAACGCACATCTCTAATATATGGCCATAAATTGCTTAAGCTTGTCAATACCATCAATGTATCCCACCTTAGACAGGTCCTATCCTTGTCACCTAATGATTCCTATTATGGGATCAACTAATTTACTGAGGACTGAATCCTTTCTGGAGCTCCCTGCAATTCAAGGTTATATAGAGCCTGTGGGTGGAACACCTGTGACAGGGAGGTGTGCTTGCCGAGGGTTGTCATCCCTTTTCATACAGAATACACAAGGAAGGCAGCACTCAACCTATATATATATATATATATATAACTATATATGTTTTATTGCGCTGGTTAATAAGGCTTGATTATAACGAAATACCTTTTATTTTACAAAAAATCTATTCAGTCTACACCCCCAACCATTGTTTGCAGTACATAGAGGTATGGACATAGTGTCACTATTTGAAATTGCATTTATGCTACATCTACTGCTTGTTTAGTGCAAAATCACTCTTGTTTTCCCAACTGGTTTCTTATTTATTTTAAAGATTCAGAAGCGATGGCGAGGTTACTATGGCCGGAAATATGTGCACAACTACTACGCTTGGAAAAAATATCTGGAAGCTGTGGCCATCAAGGGACACATTGTCCGGTAAGGACGGCAGTACTGGAAATCACATGTTTGACAAAGGATTCTTGTTAAGTCCCTTATATAGTTTTTTACACTATTTCTAACCATTTCAATGATTCCAATCATTGTGCGCTACACCCCTCAGAGATCCATAATGGCCGGCGGCTGCAACCTGTATGGGCACTGTTCTTTTATCATTGACCTGAATGGTGATTAAATATCCTTTTCTTCCATGTCCTCAGTCAAGGGCATGAGCAGTCATTATATCCCCCTGTTACCATCAATTGACTTATTGCCCAAGTGCTATAACAATTTAAATTTAATGTGCCACTACTTGACTTTTGAATTTAATGCATAGTAGTACATATGAGCTTATAGACTGCAACGTAGATGGTCCACCCCCTCCGGCTGATTCTATGATTCTAACCCCCGATCTATATCAGGCAGCCAGGATCACACAGACTCTATCGTTCTGCAGGTGGTCCCTGTGTCGACGTAATACCACTGCAGGAATTCACATACAGTGGAGCATTGGCAGAGCCGCAGCTGGGACAAAGAGGGCATATGCCCCTACTCCGCCCCAAGCTGAAATCCCATTGTAGGAGATACAACCTCTGTACCTCTGGTTCCATACACCTTGCACAGTCAAATGAGGTGTCATTGGAAAGGACAGAGTCTGCCCTTTACAATGACAGAAAACATAACCAACCAAGTATAATACTCACATATAAAAGATTAGGGTTGCACCGATACCGATACTAGTATCGGTATCGGGGCCGATACTGGGTACTGCAGGAGTACTTGGTACTCGTGCAGTACCCCCGATATTTTTTCCGATACCGGAAGCCGGCATTGAGCCGGCTTCCGGCATCCGAGGGGCTGCGGCGGCTGTCCGAATGCTCTATCGGCATTCGGACAGCCGGCCCGCACTCTCCGCAATACTTACCTTCCTGGGCGCCGCCGGGGATGTCTCCGCGCGCGCGCTCGTTGGAAGGCCCCAGCCGCGACCACGTGATCCCAGCTGGGGTCCTTCCAACGAGCGCGCGCGCGGAGACATTCCCCGGCGGCGCCCAGGAAGGTAAGTATAAACACACTGAGCAGCTGCAGGGCCTGTCTGAATGCTGATAGAGCATTCAGACAGGCCCTGCAGCTGCTCTCCGCGACGATACTTACCTTCCTGGGCGCCGCCGGGGAATGTCTCCGCGCGCGCGCTCGTTGGAAGGACCCCAGCTGGGATCACGTGGTCGCGGCTGGGGTCCTTCCAACGAGCGCGCGCGGAGACATTCCCCGCGGCGCCCAGGAAGGTAAGTATCGTCGGGGGGGGGGGCGTCCATGAGCTGGAGGCAATATCCATGAGGGGGCATATCCATGAGCTGGAGGAATATCCATGAGGGGGCATATCCATGAGCTGGAGGCAATATCCATGAGGGGGCATATCCATGAGCTGGAGGCAATATCCATGAGGGGGCATATCCATGAGCTGGAGGCAATATCCATGAGGGGGCATATCCATGAGCTGGAGGCAATATCCATGAGGGGGCATATCCATGTGGGGGCATATCCATGAGCTGGAGGCAATATCCATGTGGGGGCATATCCATGAGCTGGGGGGGCATACTCATTAATGTGGAGCTGTGTGGGCATAATAACCATGTGTGTGCTGGGGCATTATCCATGTGCTGGGGCAAATCCATGAGTGAGCTGGGGGCAAATCCATGAGTGAGCTGGGGGCAAATCCATGAGTGAGCTGGGGCAAATCCATGAGTGAGCTGGGGCAAATCCATGAGCTGGGGCAGTATGAATATATATCGGGGGGATATACATGTGAGCGGGGGGCATTTTTATATGGTCTGTTCTTATTGGAAAGCGGTCACATGACATTAAATAAAAGTATCGGTACTTGGTATCGGTGAGTACTTTTAAAAAGTATCGGTACTCGTACTCGGTCTTAAAAAAGTGGTATCGGTGCATCCCTATAAAAGATAATAGACGTAAATTTAAAGAGAATTATTTTTTACAATTTTGGTCAAAATTGTGAATTACCTTAGAAATACCTAATAACATGATATATAGTGCTGCATATGGGGAATGTAGCACGGGAGCTCTGGGATGCAGTTTATTGAGTTGCTTTGATGTGCAAATGGCTTCTGCAATAATAAACTTTATCCGTTACAGTGTGGAGGTTTTTTATCTCATTTTTTGCCGTCCACCACGACTCATATATATAGAGCAAATGTAATACACAATAAACAGGTTCCAGGATAGGGGGCATTACTCTTCCCCAGGGCAGCCATCAGAAATGATGGGGCCCCTTACTGAACCTAACAATGGCTTCCCCCCCGTAAACTTCCTCAACCTTTAACAGCTTTTTGCCCCTTCCAAAACAAAAAAAGGACATAACACAGTTCCACAGCAATAAAACTCACAGTAATGTGCGGTGTGTATGAGCGTATATGTTATGTCTGGGGCTCAGAGAGGGCCCTGGCACCCAGCGGCGCCATCAACAAGCTGGGTGCCAGGAGTTGTGCCGGCTTCTGGAGCTTGCGGTGCTGTCCAGGAGGCTGGGCGCAGCATGATGACACGCGCCCGCCAGGTTTAAATGCAAACAGCGCGATCCAGCTCATCATGCTGTCAAGGAGTTTGCTTCCCTCAGTGCTGAGCATCTCCTGGCTATTCACTACTTGGTTGTTTTTTCAGTCTCCGTTATTACTTGGCTTGTATGAGAACCACCCCCCGTGTACCAGTTCTTGGCTATTCCTTGACCGCTGTAACTCTGATTGATTTTGGCTTATATGATAGATACCCCTTGTGTACCGTTTTGGCTATCCCTGACCACTCTAACACTGATCGATTTGGGCTTGTGTTAGAATGCATCCTTGTATACCGTCTGGCCTATTTCAGGTATACCCTGTCCTGTGTGTTGGTAAAACATTTCCCACTCGTTGTTTGTAAAACATTTCCCACTCGTTGTTGGTAAAACATTTCCCCCTCGTTGTTGGTAAAACATTTTCCACTTGTTTGATAACAGTGTCTAGTAATCCTGTCCTGTGCATACCTGTACATATAGGTGTGTTTGTGGCCTAAGCGGTAGTCAGTTTACCGACCACTTTAAGGATCGAAGGGGTAGATAGGAACTTCTAAAGGGAGTTGCGTCATGTGTATAGAGGGATCGTGACAATATCACAGATCTCCACAGCAATAAAACTCATAGTAATGTGCAGTGTGTATGATGGCCTTTGGGCTTGCCTAGGCCCTGGGGCTGGCCTGGGCACTGGGGCTTGGTTGGGGTCTGGGTGGGCCTGGGTCTGGCTGGGCCTGAGGTTTGGCTGGGCCCTGGGGGTCTGACTGGACCCTGGCGGTCTGGCTGGACCTTGGGGTCTGACTGGACCTTGGGGGTCTGGCTGGGCCCTGGAGGTCTGGCTGAGCCTTGGGGTCTGGCTGGGGTCTGGGGGTCTTGCTGGGCACTTGCTCACCTCTCCGCCGTCTTCTGTCCCTGTCCTCTCTAATTCTTCTTCTTTTCTCCTCTCTTCCTTCTTATTTTCTCCTCTCTTCGTTCTTCTTTTCTCCTCTCTTCGTTCTTCTTTTCTCCTCTCTTCGTTCTTCTTTTCTCCTCTCTTCTTCGTTCTTCTTTTCTTCTCTCTTCCTTCTTCTTTTCTTCTCTCTTCCTTCTTCTTTTCTTCTACCTGGCCCTCCATCTTCTCTGCTCTTCTCCTGGGCCCTCCGTCTTCTCTGCTCTTTTTCCGGGCCCTCCATCTTCTCTGCTCTTCTCCCGGGCCCTCCGTCGCAGGCAGCTTCTCATGTGACTGGAGGGGGCGACGCCAAAGCAGCATGTTTGGGAGGCCCACGCACGCTGCTTGGCCTGCCCAGCCAGTCAGGAGAAACACAGTACAGCTCCGGATTCGGACTCATAGAGTCTGATACCGGAGCTGTTAAAAAGGCTGATGCCGCTACCGACGGGGCCCCGGCGGGCCAGGCCCCGGGCCCCTTACTGCAGCATGGGGCGTAATGCCCTGCTCTTTCCACCAACAAAAGAAGAAACAAACCACCACTAAACTGGCAAAGGCCAGAATAGACCCAGAACGAACCTGAGGCAATCTATAACTTTATTAGTCTAAAAACAATGACCCATGTACCTCAGATACATATCCATGACCCAGTCTCTAAATACACAGACAATACAGTAAGAACAACACATTATGAATAGTAGTATTGAAGGAGTAAGTCTAAAGGAGATACAGTTTATATATATATATATATATATATATATATATATATATTCCTCCATGCATAAACAATGCTAGCAGCACTCTGGGACTCCACAAAACTAATTTATTATGAAAAAGATCGACATTTCAGTCGGCTATCCGCCGACCGTATCCTGATGAAAGTCCGCGGATAGCAGACTGAAACGTCGATCTTTTTCATAATAAATTAGTTTTGTGGAGTCCCAGAGTGCCGCTACCATTCTTAATGCTGGGCCCTGGGGGTCTGGCTGGACCTTGGGGTCTGGCTGGGCCTTGGGGGTCTGGCTGGACATTGGGAGTCTGGCTGGCCCTGGGGGTCAGCCAAGTGTTGCACCGGGTGCAGGACACATTGTTTTCCGAGTGCAGGAGCCAACGGTATATATATATTTATATATTTATATATAGTGTGTTTATTATTGCAGAAGCCACTTTCACATCACAGCAATTCGATGAATTGCATCCCAGAGCTCCTGTGCCACATTCCCCATATGCAGTAAGGAATTCTGGGTAGGATATGCAAATGACATCTGTCTCACTTTTATGCATCCTGGGTCTGTTATTACACAGAGCCCTAAAATCAATGCTATGCCAGAGATAAGGTTTATGCAACTGGTCAAATCCACTCCTAGGACAGCGCTGTTTCAGGTTATATATATATATACACACACACCTGTGTGTGGGATGTTATGTATGCCTTCCAACTGCCCCATTTTAAGAGGGACCGTACCATTGAGACTGCAATCTGTCCTGCTTTCTGAGAGATAGCTGGACCATGCCTCTGAGACCTTGCTGCGTTATTCTTGTTCAGCTCGCCTGTTAACCAAGAAGCTTGCTCTCCTAGGAATCGCTGTATACCAGACCCTTAACCTTTATTGGACTCCGCTATTATTTGTCATCCAGACCCCCTACTACTGTATCCTAAGGACTCTGCTGATTGCCTACAAGGATCAGGGGCGGATCCAGAGACTAGTCTCGGGAGGGGCACTTACAGAAAATAAGGTGTTTTAGCAGAGAGCCCGACTCACGAGAATTTACAGAGGGCCCGGCTCACAGGAGCTTACAATCTAGAAGAGCAGAGGGCACCCAGGAGCTTACAATCTAGAGGAGCAGAGGGCACCCAGGAGCTTACAATCTAGAGGAGCAGAGGACACCCAGGAGCTTACAATCTAGAGGAGCAGAGGACACCCAGGAGCTTACAATCTAGAGGAGCAGAGGACACCCAGGAGCTTACAATCTAGAGGAGCAGAGGGCACCCCGGATTTTACAATCTAGAGGAGCAGAGAGCCCCCAGCTTACACATGGATTTGCCCCCAGCTCATGGATTTGCCCAGCTCATGGATTTGCCCCCAGGTCATGGATTTGCCCAGCTCATGGATTTGCCCCCAGCTCATGGATTTGCCCCCAGGTCATGGATTTGCCCAGCACATGGATTTGCCCAGCACATGGATTTGCCCCCAGCTCATGGATTTGCCCCCAGCTCATGGATTTGCCCCCAGCTCATGGATTTGCCCCCAGCTCATGGATTTTCCCAGCTCATGGATTTGCCCAGCACATGGATTTGCCCAGCTCATGGATTTGCCCCCAGCTCATGGATTTGCCCAGCTCATGGATTTGCCCCAAGGTCATGGATTTGCCCCCAGCTCATGGATTTGCCCCCAGCTCATGGATTTGCCCCCAGCTCATGGATTTGCCCCAGGTCATGGATTTGCCCAGCTCATGGATTTGTCCAGCTCATGGATTTGCCCCAGCTCATGGATTTGCCCAGCTCATGGATTTGCCCCCAGCTCATGGATTTGCCCCCAGTTTACACATGGATTTGCCCCCAGTTTACACATGGATTTGCCCCCAGTTTACACATGGATTTGCCCAGCTCTTACCTGGATATTGCTCCAGGCCTCCAGCTCCGGCAGGGGACAGGGTTGACTCTGAGCCGGGGACCCAGATGCCGGGCAGCGCGGGAGTGCCTGCCCGGTCCTGAAGAGTCTGTCCTGTTGAGTGATGCGGCTGCGTGGCGTGCGTGCGCAGGTCACGCGGTCCGGCCAGTCAGGTGGTACAGAGACTCAGTACCACCTGATTAGCCGGACCACATGACCGCCGGCGCCTGCACGCAGCCGCATCACTCAACAGGACGGACTCTTCAGGACCGGGCAGGCACTCCCGCGCTGCCCGGCATCTGGGTCCCCGGCTCAAATCTCGGGGGGGGGGGGCAATTGCCCCGTTGCCCCCCCCTGGATCCGCCCCTGACAAGGATCCCTATTGCTGTCTCCTAAAAGACCCCGCTATTGCCTCTATGGACCCCTATTGTTGTCTTTGAAGGACTTTGCTGTTTACCTCTAAATACTCCACCTTTTGTGCCAAGACCCTCTGCTACAAATTCTGCCCTCATTATCACCAGATTACTGGACTCTTGTTTTCATCCCCTGCAATCAGTTTATTTACCTTTTTAGCCCTGTTAGTTATCCAGCCCTTATCCTGTCTATCCAGTGTCTGTAAATAAATAAAAATACTAGAAGACAATATAGCTATTATATGGCTTTCAGAGACGTCTCTGAACAGCAACAACAGTCGTTAGACTGTCTTTAGACTAGACTTATTCAAAGAACACTGATTTGGCCACAGAATTGCACCAAACGGTGAATATCCCTGTATGGTGCAATTCCGTGGCCATTCGGCTATTCAAAAGCTGGCAGTTTGCCAAATGGTGCTGTAATCGGAATCTGCTAGGTTCACTCGGGACGAGGCCGGACCGGACACGAGCAAGGATTGTCTGAACACGAGTCTCTTCAGGAAAGGCAAACTTTATTTGTGTCGTCACACAAATGCTCACACAGGATTAAATCGCAAAGAGTGAGCCCCGAACTCACCGTGACATGAGATCTTATACCCCAAATACATATGAGGTACATCCCAATTAACCCACCTCCCGGTGACACTATCCCACCCCACGTGGGTTAGTACCTCCCTTGGTCGATTACAAAGACATTCCATACATTGGCCGTAAATTGGCAAACTTCATGTTAGTTTGACAGAACGTGATTTGCTGCTACACTCAGTCCGGGCTGTGCTCACCTCCCTAGCGCCTGTGTTTATTTGTTGCGGATAACACCTGGTCTGTCTTCTATGCTCCCCTTTGTCTCTCTGCGGGCCTCTGTGACCTTGGTGTATCCACTTCTCATTCTGTCCCTTCGTGCCAGGAACAGTCTGGATCTTTCTCAGGTTTTAATTGCTTTTCTGCTAATCTAACACATTCCTACGTTTCTACGTATGCTTCATTCTAGTTTCAGCTAAAACCTACCTAGTTATTTTCAAGTGAACCAATATTCTGAACAAGATGGCCGCCTGGCTCATAATGGTGACCATCTTCCAGCCTGATTCCACTTCAGTGCCTGTTCGACAGCAGTGAAATCCTATAGAGAAGCATTGGTTAACCTATTCAGAGAACGCTGAACAGCACCGAAATGTCAGTGAAATGCCCTGATGTTCAGTGGTTTAATTCAACAGGTTTAATCAGGCGAATCCCATAGGTTTCAATGTAAAAATAATTCCCCTTTTTCTTAAATAGTTATTCAACCGTTTATTCTTTTCATTTGCAGCAAAAAAGTCTCTTCATTTATTTTTTAGGATTTTTCCGGCATCAATTTTTTATCTGTAACAGACCTTATTATTACTATGTATTCATAGGACCTTATATATTATTTTCATGCAGTAGTTTTTTTTAAATGCCTTCTAAAAGTTGTGGGTATGTGTGTGGTGGGGGTTTTTTTGGTTATTTTTACCCCTTTTCGGTGGATGGTCGGCTGGTTTTGGATCGATTCGTCGTATGCACTCGGCGATCTTTCGGCGGTTTTGCGGCAGTTTGAGGATACGTTCAGCGTTTTTTCAGATCGATTCGCCAGTTTTTCGATTCATATGGTGGTTGTTCAATGTGGCAGTTTAAATATGCGTTCAGCAGGTCGATTCGCCGCACTTGGGGGACCCTGTGATGAATACTGAATCTACCGCAGGGTTGGCAAATTGAACTTGCCAAACGGGAGAGCACTGAAATTAAAAATTAACCCCTTAATTCTTTGTAAGTACATTCAACTTTTGCACATTTTTAAATATTTCAATTTTGGGGTTCAGTGGTAACCCGAGGCATGGAACCACAAAAGCCGAGCTCCCAGGGTTGCAAAATAAATCTAGTCTTATGTACAACAAAGCGTATTAAATTTGGTGCAATTCTGTTGAAGTCTAACATATTATAGGCTGTCAGATAGTCCATGTTACGCTGTCCATCCTCATTTAACTATCCCATAAGATCTCTTAATGAAGTTAAGCCCCAAGTTCATGCCAATAATTCTGTGGCAAGAGTTTAAGCAATGTAACAATTCATCATTTGTCAGGAAGGCACTTTTAGTTTATACATTTAATAAGGGCATCTTCTTGCTTCCTTAATTAGAAGCAAACAGTTTGCATATTTACCAAATGCAGAGTGTCATTGCCACCATGGCCTGTTGCCTACATGAATTATTTCTCTATCTGCAATAAACAGCTGGGTAATTATTACCACCATAATCAGATAAATTCCCTCTGTAAGGCTTTTCTTATATGGTAATTCTTTGAACTCGTTGCATGCTTAGTAAAATTTATGAACTCCGGTATCTTGGCCCCTTTTTTTCCCCCCACACAATAATGATTTGTGACCGCATTTCCAATCTCAAGGACACAAGGAAAATGTGTAAACAAAATGAACATCTATAATTACTTAAAGATAGCCATATTTTCACTAGATTTTTTTATTATCATTAAATCATTAAACGTATAATGGGATTTTTGTTAAATCTCATGAAGGTAACAAAGGATTTGACAATCGTCCTACAATCTTCTCTAAATACTTGGTACAAAAAGTAAAAAAAATAAAAAATGTTTTTACAATATTTTAATATTAAGCATATTCCAAATTATAATATATATATATAATTGTGTGTGTGTGTATATATATATATCTATATATATATATATATATATATGCATAAACCTGACCTCTGTAAAAAAAAAAAAGCCATAGTATGGCATGGCATTGATTTAAGGGTCCTGTGTAAAACCAGACACAGGATGCAATAAAAGTGAGACAGAGGTCATTTGCATATCCTACCCGGAGTTCCTTGCTGCATGTGGGGAATCCAGCACAGGGGCTCTGGGATGCAGTTCTTTGAATTGCTGTGATGTGCACATGGCTTCTGCAATAATAAATATATACAGTTGTGTTCAAAATTATTCAACCCCCAATGCTGTAAAGGGTTTTAGGGAATTTAGTGTACATTTGTAATTGTATTCAGAATGAAATCCTACAAGGACTTTTTAAAGAACCATATGCAACTAAAATGACATCAATTGGTTTTGTAAATGTTTCTTTTGTGAATTCTTCATTGACACAATTATTCAACCCCTTAAAGACTACCACACTAAAGAACAGAGGTTCATTCAAGTGTTTTCAATCAGGTATTGAAAACACCTGTGGATGTCACGGAGCAGCAATAAAGCATAATAAGCACCAATTAGGCAGCTTTAAAATGACTGTGATACTCAGCTCCTTCTAGACATTTACTGGTGTGGTTACAAACATGGTGAAGTCAAGAGAATGGTCCAGGAAGACAAGAGAAGAGGTGATTACTCTTCACAGGAAGGGCAATGGCTATAGAAGATTGCAAAGATGTTAAACATACCAAGAGAGACCATAGGAAGCATCATTCGCAAATTTAAGGCAAAGGGCACTGTTGAAACGCTACCTGGTCGTGGCAGAAAGAAGATGCTGACTTCGACTGCTGTGCGCTACCTGAAGCCTAGAGTGGAGAAAAGTCCCCGTGTGACTGCTGAGGAACTGAGAAAAGATTTGTCAGATGTGGGTACTGAAGTTTCAGCTCAGACAATACGGCGCACACTGCGTAATGAAGGCCTCCATGCCAGAACTCCAGGCACACCCCCTTGCTGTCTCCAAAGAGTAAGAAGAGTCGACTGCAGTATGCCAAAAGTCATGTGGACAAACCACAGAAGTTTTGGGATAGTGTTCTGTGGACTGATGAAACAAAATTAGAACTGTTTGGCCCATGGATCAACACTATGTTTGGAGGAGGAAGAACAAGGCCTATGAAGAAAAGAACACCTTGCCTACTGTGAAGCATGGCGGGGGGTCAATCATGCTTTGGGGCTGTTTTGCTTCTGCAGGTACAGGAAGCTTCAGCGTTGCAAGGTACCATGAATTCTCTTCAGTACCAGGAGATATTGGATGACAATGTGATGCAGTCCGTCACAAACCTGAGGCTTGGGAGACGTTGGACCTTTCAACAGGACAATGATCCCAAGCATACCTCCAAGTCCACTAGAGCATGGTTGCAGATTAAAGGCTGGAACAGTTTGGAGTGGCCATCGCAGTCACCTGACTTAAATCCGATTGAGAACCTCTGGTGGGACTTAAAGAAAGCAGTTGCAGTGCGCAAGCCTAAGAATGTGACTGAACTGGAGGCTTTTGTCCATGACGAATGGGCGAAGATACCTGTAGATCGCTGCAAGACACTTGTGTCAAGCTATGCTTCACGTTTAAAAGCTGTTAGTACTTAGTACAACATCCTTTTACAGTTATAAGATTGAATGTCACTTGGGGGTTGAATAAAACTGATAATGATGTGAGCACAGAAAAGACATTTGTGGTTATTTCATTATAAATGTTATGTTATATTTGTCTGACCTACACGTGCCTCTTTGATTTAATTGTAAGCAAGATGACTGAATGATCAAAATCAATGTCAAACTGGCCAAAACACTCAATTTCAGTGGGGGTTGAATAATTTTGAACACAACTGTGTATATATATATAAAACATATGAAATGAAAATTATCACATATTTTAACACTATAAATGCTGGACTCAATGTGGATTCTGGGTTTTTAACCCATTATCATAACGTCACATAACATTCAAAATTCTGGCTGATGCTTTGTTTCTTCTTGGTTTCTTTTTTTAAATTTTTTTCATGTCTCTTTCAGCCTTCACTGTTTTGTGTTTTTGTTTTTTTTCTTTTTCCTGTTTTTTTTTTCTCCTGTTTTCATTCTAGGTTGTATGATCTTACCTCTGTTGTTTTATTATGGGCCCAAGATCCCTCATGCGTTTATTTTCTCATTTTGAACATACCATTTGACTATCACTTTTTACGACATCTAAATCCCCCCACCCATGTGACCCTTAATGTCCTAATGTTCAATTCTAGGAACCGATCAGTATAGCTTCCAGACCTGAGGAAGAGAGGAATCCTCTCGAAAGCTTGTCTTTTAAATGTAACGTTAGTCCAATAAAAAAGGTATCACTACATACTTCTATACTCGTGATTTATATATTATTATTATTATTATTCTTTATTTATAAAGCACCAGCATATTCCGCAGCGCTGTATAATAGGCACAGTATAGACAGGGTTACAATACATTGTACAACATTTGACAAACCGTACAGGAGGAGATGAGGGCCCTATTCCCGTAGGAACTCACAATCTAGAATGGTTGGGGTTGGAAACAGGAGGAGAGGACTGCAAGGTGAGAGTGACTGATGGTTGCGTCAGTGAGTTGAGTGGTAGGCTTCCCTAAATAGGAATGTTTTAAGGGAGCGTTTGAAGGAAGAGAAATTAGGGGAAAGTCTGACCGTATGAGGGAGAGTGTTCCAGAGAATGGGGGCTGCGCGTGAGAAGTCCTGCAGCCTATCATGGGAAGAGGTGATGCAGGGAGACGCTAGGCGCAGGTCTCTGTTTGACCTTAGGGAGCGGGCTGGGGTGTATTTGGTGATTAGTGAGGACAGGTAGTGGGGAGCTGAGTTACTGAGGGTTTTATAGGTCAGGGTAAGGATTTTAAATTTAATTCTGCAGTGGATGGGGAGCCAGTGAAGGGACTCGCAGAGGGGAGCGGCAGAGACAGAGCGGCGGGTGAGGTGGATTAGCCTGGCAGAGGCGTTCAGGATGGATTGTAGGGGGGAGAGGCGGGAGAGAGGGAGGCCAGATAAGAGATTATTGCAATAGTCAAATCGGGAGATTACCAGGGCGTGTATGAGCTGTTTTGTGGTGACAGCGGTAAGAAATGGCCAAATTCTGGAAATATTACGAAGTTGGAATCGGCAAGAGGAGGAAAGAGACTGGATGTGGGGGATGAAGGAAAGAGCAGAGTCAAGTGTAACTACAAGACAGCGAACTTGGTTTGATGGGGAGATGGTGATACCCTCCACCGTGATAGAGATGTCAGGAGGTGGGGAGGCATTAGAGGGAGGAATAAGTAGGAGCTCCGTCTTAGACATGTTGATCTTTAGGTGGTGGGAGGCCTTCCAGGAGGAGATGCCAGATAAACAGTCGCTGACTTTGGAAAGGACAGGGGGAGAGTGATCAGGGGTAGAGAGGTAGATCTGAGTGTCATCAGCGTAGAGGTGGTAATTAAAGCCAAAGCTGTTAATGATTTTGCCCAGGGAGGAGGTGTAGATGGAAAAGAGCAGAGGACCAATGACAGAGCCTTGAGGTACACCAACAGAAAGAGACAATGAAGAGGAGGAGTTACCAGCAAAGGACACAGAGAAGGACCTGTTGGATCAACCCAAGCGAGTGCAGTGTCACCGAGACCAAGAGAGTTGAGGGTCTGTAGAAGGAGGGGCTTTGTCAACAGTGTCAAAAGCAGCCAGAGGTCAAGCAGGATGAGAATAGAATAGTGGCCGTGTTTTTTAGCAGTTAGGAGGTCGTTGGTGACTTTGGTGAGGGCAGTTTCAGTTGAGTGTAGGGGACGGAAGCCAGACTGCAGGGGGTCAAGTAGATATATCCAGTATACAAATAGCGGCACTCTGGGTCTTTGAAACAGGATGATCTTTTATTTGTAGAAGGACAACGTTTCAGCTTTCCTCAGGACAATGCGGAAAGCTTGCGGGGAGTAAGCTGAAACGTTGAACTTCCACAAATAAAAGATTATCCTGTTTCAAAGACCCAGAGTGCCGCTATTTGTATACTGGATCTATTATGGTAGGCGTTGCACCGGGCATGTGTACCTGAACCTGTGAGTCCTGGATTTTCTGCACGTATATATAGACGTGAAGCAGTGGCGGAAGTACCAGGGTCGCAGCGGTCGCAGTTGCGACCGGGCCCTGGCATTCCGCCACTGGAGGGGGGCCCAGCGCCGCCGCCAGATTCCGGCAAAAAGCCCTGGAATCTTGGAGCAGCGCCGCCGGCTGTTCCCCTCCCTGCGAGCGGCCCGCTGGCTTGCAGCTTGGCCGCTCGAGTGGGATGGGAACTAGCTGACCAGCGCACGAGATCTCGCGAGAACTCGGCTGCGCTGGTCAGGTGGTTTCCGGTGAGCGGCCAGGCTGCATGCTTTCAGCGGCCGCTCACCACGGAGAGGAACGGCGGCAGCAGAGGAGCCTGAGGTGAGCTGGGGGGCCCTATATACCCATAAGAGCTGGGGGCAAATCTATCCATTAGCTGGGGCAGTATATCCATGAGCTGGGGCAGTATATCCATGAGCTGGGGCAGTATATCCATGAGCTGGGGGCAGTATATCCATGAGCTGGGGGCAGTATATCCATGAGCTGGGGCAATATATCCATGAGCTGGGGCAGTATATCCATGAGCTGGGGGCAGTATATCCATGAGCTGGGGCAATATATCCATGAGCTGGGGCATATCCATGAGCTGGGGCAGTATATCCATGAGCTGGGGCATTATCCATGTGCTGGGGCAGTATCCATGAGCTGGGGGAAAATATATCCATGAGCTGGGGCAGTATCCATGAGCTGGGGCAGTATATCCATGAGCTGGGGGCAGTATATCCATGAGCTGGGGCAATATATCCATGAGCTGGGGCAGTATATCCATGAGCTGGGGGCAGTATATCCATGAGCTGGGGCAGTATATCCATGAGCTGGGGGCAGTATATCCATGAGCTGGGGGCAGTATATCCATGAGCTGGGCAGTATCCATGAGCTGGGGGCAGTATATCCATGAGCTGGGGCAGTATATCCATGAGCTGGGGCAGTATATCCATGAGCTGGGGCAGTATCCATGAGCTGGGGCAGTATATCCATGAGCTGGGGCAGTATCCATGAGCTGGGGGCAGTATATCCATGAGCTGGGGCAGTATCCATGAGCTGGACAGTATACCATGAGCTGGGGCAGTATATCCATGAGCTGGGGCAGTATCCATGAGCTGGGGGCAGTATATTCATGAGCTGAGCAGTATCCATGTGCTGGGGCAATATATCCATGAGCTGGGGGCAAATATATCCATGAGCTGGGGCAATATATCCATGAGCTGGGAGCAATATATCCATGAGCTGGGGGCAAATATATCCATGAGCTGGGGCAAATATATCCATGAGCTGGGGGCAAATATATCCATGAGCTGGGGCAAATATATCCATGAGCTGGGGCAAATATATCCATGAGCTGGGGGCAAATATATACAGGAGCTGGGGGCAAATTATACAGGAGCTGGGGCAAAAATATCCATGTGTGGCCTGGGGGCAATATATGTCCATGTGAGCTGCGGGCAATATATATGTCCATGTGAGCTGGGGCAATATATATATCCATGTGAGCTGGGGCAATATATATATCCATGTGAGCTGGGGCAATATACAGTAATAATCCGTGTCAGCTGGGGGCAATACTATCTTTTTTATATTGAGGAAAAAAAAAAAGTAAAAATATAGATTTTTTGTTGGGGGGGCCCTTCATGGATTCTTGCACCGGGGCCCTCAGGTTTCTAGTTACGCCACTGACGTGAAGGATATAGACATCTTAGAGAGAGTTCAGAGGAGGGCTACTAAAATGGTGTACGGCTTGAAGGAGAAAGGTTACCAGGAAAGGCTTAATGATCTTAACATGTATAGCTTGGAAAAAAGACGAGACAGAGGAGATATGATAGAAACATTTAAATATGTAAAGGGAATCCACAAGGTAGAGGAAGGGAGTATATTTAAAAGGAAACAAAGTAGCAAAACAAGAGGACATAGTCTTAGATTAGAGGGGCAAAGGTTTAAAAGTAACATCAGGAAGCATTTTTTTACCGAGAGGGTGGTGGATACATGGAACAGCCTTCCAGTTGAAGTGGTAGAGGCCAAAACAGTAATTGAATTTAAGCTGGCATGGGATAGGCATAAGGCTATCCTAAACAAATGATAAATCCAGGTAAAGTATCAATGTAATTGGGCAGACTAGATGGGCCGAAAGGTTCTTATCTGCCAACATTTTTCTATGTTCCTATGTTTCTATAATTTGACCATCTTTTTGAATGTTTAAAATGAATGCCAGTATAAGAAAAAAACATACTTAAAAATTGGGGTTAAAATGAAATACGAGAATTAGCTATCATCTGAGAAAGAGGGAAGAAGGACAGTAGTATATGGTCTAAAGGCAGTGTATGCAGGAGAATAGGGACTCTGTAGAGTCTATGGCTTAGCAATGATGAGACAGGTTGGTAAGATTCTCTAAAATAACTATGATTTAAAAGATTATTTAAAAGCTTATTTAAACCTATCATTACAAGGAAAAACACAGGAAAATCACTTTTACTTAATTATACAGTGAAAAGTATTTGTATATTCCCAATGTATTTTTTTACTGTAATAACCTATTTGACAGGCATATGTCGGCATCTACTGGCCAAATTGAGCTAGTATCGTTCTGAGCTCTGTGCGTAGCCAGCCATTCTCCAACTGGTTTAAAAACTGATAGCACCTCGGGCATCATGCCCACAGTGCTTAAACTTTGTGGGAACATTCTGGAAACCAAAGGTGAACGAAATTCATTTGCAAAAAAAAATTAGAATGGGGAGAGAGTTCGACGGCATGGGTACGGCCCAGTAAAAATCCTGAAGGTGTGAGGGGGAGGAGGGGATGAGCGGGACAGAAAGCCCAAAGGTCATTGGCAGAACACAATGGGCAGCTTAACTTATGACTTCACTTTAAGTCAGTCATTATTTTAAACCTGCTAAGCAAGCACTGTATAAGTAGCAAGTGCAGCCTCTAATTAACTGCTGTACTTACAGAAGATGGAAGGTGAGTGTTATGAGTGTTCTGTTTTATTTATATGCAACTCTATGATTTATCTCTATGGCACTTGTTTCCTGTGATGCGTTTCCTGTTCTGTTCTGTGTGTCTCTTCTAGGAACATGACTTCTGTTCACTAATGGCTTGCACTGTCATTATTATCCACATAAAACATGGTGTCAGAAGCACTTGAATCCGCACTGTTTCTGCTCATGGGATGCTGAAAGCTGCCAGTCTTGCAGTGAGAGGCCTTAGAGCTGACTGTGCCTCCTTTAGTGATTGCAGTCCTGTACTGAAAGCTGAGCACTGGAAGCAAGAAAACCAGCATCATGGCAGCTGCACACAGCATTCCACTACCTGAGACAATGAGGGTGAGTGGGGATTGCAGCAGTGCAACTGGGATAACTTCAGAGCAGAGTTTGAGGATTACTCACTAGCAACAGGTTACATGAGAAGCCTGCAGCAGTGCAAGCAGCTACACTGAGGAGAGTGATGGGCAGTGAATGCCTTCATTTTTTACAAGTATAATCTGAACCCCACAGAGGAGCAGAAGAGTGACACTAAAGCCATCCTGGATGCATTAGAAGTTTTTTCCAGACCCTCTAAAAATGTCATATATGAAAGATCTATATTTGGCTGCTGCAAGCAAGAAGAAGGTGAAACAATAGATAACTTTGTCACACGGCTAAGAGAAAAAGCTGTAAGCTGTGAGTATGGGTTTCTGAGAGATGAATTTATTCGTGACAAAATAGTTCTAGGTATCACTAGTGGATCACATGCCAACGCCTATTAAGAGAACATGATTTAAATCTACATGCAGCAATTGTGATATGTCGTACTGCAGAGCTTACTGACAAACATGTGAGAGCTATGGAGCAGGATAAACAGACTGACCGTACTAATGCAGCCTCCAAGCAACAGCCAAGCTTGAAGAACCACCAGCTTCAGCACAAAAATCACCTCCGCAACTCACCTGGGAGCACGCTTACATCATGCAAGTACTGTGGCAATGTACATATACGAGAAAAAGGACAGTGTCCTGCATATGGGAAAAGCTGTAGAGCATGTGGAAGATTAAATTATTTTGCTGGAGTTTGTTTGTCCAGTAAAAGAGAAGCAAGGAACTTGCACACAGTTGAACACAGGTCAGATCTTGAGGATGCACACTTGCTTAGCACAGATGTGGTTTACACTAAGGAATGCATTGGTGCTGTACAATCTCAAGGACAAAAATGGTTTATAAATCTCATACTAAATAATATATGCCAACCCTGCCAGCTGGACTCGGGTGCAACATGTAATGTCATGAGTTTAAAAGACAAAATGAAACTGGCACCTAGGGCACCTCTTCAGCCTAGTGGCACCAAATTGAAATTATATTCAGGGGAGCTAATGGAATCATTGGGACGTTTCCGAACCGAATGCTGCATTTGTGGACATATGCACAAACTTGAATTTGAGATTGTGGAAGCCAATCAGAAACCGCTACTGTCTGGTTCAACATGTGAGCACCTGGGTCTGATGCAGTTCACCCTTCCTGCTGAGCTCCACAATATCGATAATTTGTCTGTGAAATCCTTGACTAGGCCACTGATAAAACAGCAAATCCCCAAAGTCTATAGTGATGTGTTTGATGGCCCCATAATATCTGTTCCAGGAGAGGTTCACTTTGAGCTTGACCCTACCATTCCACCAGTACAATGTGCACCATGCAATGTGCCAGTAGCCATTAAGCCGCAGGTCAAAGCGCAACTGGATAAGTATGAAGCTGAAGGGCATCTTATTTCAGTATCAGAGCCTACGGATTGGATAAGCAACATGGTAGTTATTAGGAAGCCTGAGAAGATCAGAATTTGCATCGATCCCAAGTTTTTGAATATGGCCCTGAGACGGTCACACTACTTAATGCCAACACTTGCCGATGTTTTTCACAAACTACCCAAAGCACAGATTTTTACCCTTGTTGATGCTAGAGAAGCCTTTTTGCAGTGCAAACTAGATGAAAAGAGTAGCTACATGACCACATTCTAGACTCCTTGGGGCAGAAAAAGATGACTCAAACTGCCATTTGGAGTCTCTGTAGCACCGGAGGTATATCAGCGAAAGCAGCATGAACTATTATGTGGGCTCCATGAAATTGATCCAATAGCCGATGACATTCTCATAGTTGGCTGCGGTGATACAGATGAAGAAGCTGCGCATGACCATGATAAGAAGCTACTAGCACTACTGTATCGTTGCAGGCAGGTGAGGCTGAGTCTCAGCGTAAAGAAATTGCAGTTCAAGGTGCAAGAAGTCCATTTCCATGGACATATCCTGTCCTCACAAGGCTTAAAAGCAGACCCTTATAAGATTAGAGCCATTGTGGACATGCCACAGCCTGCCGATGCCAAAGCTTTACAGCGTTTTATTGACTTTGTCACATATCTATCTAAATTCATGCCACACCTGTCTGAGGTGTGTGAGCCATTAAGAAGACTTCTGGATAAGGATGCAGTGTGGCACTGGCTTCCCAAACATGACCAGGCAGTGGAGAAAATAAAACAATTGGGCACTGCCGCTCCGGTGTTGAAATATTATGATGTCACAAAGCCTGTTACAATACAAAGTGATTCAACCAAAAATGGCCTAGGATGTGGTCTACTGCAAGAGGAGCAACCAGTTGCATATGCGTCTAGAGCGCTTTCATCAGCTGAGCAAAATTATGCTCAAATTGAAAAAGAATGTTTAAGTATTGTGTTTGCCTGTCAGCGCTTCCATAACTATCGTTATGGCTGGGATACAATCACAGCTTAAACAGATCACAAACCACTAATAGCCATATTTAAGAAGCCCCTTTTGTGTGCTCCCAAGCGTTTGCAGAGCATGATGCTTACATTGTAGCATTACAACCTCGATGTTGTCTACAAGCCAGGAAGTGAAATGTACATCAGTGATACCCTGAGCAGAGCTACTACGAATCATGTGACACCCAGAAATGAGCATGAGCATCATACAGTTTGTTTGCTGCAGCAGGAACAACTTTTCTTTGCTGAAGTCAATCAAGCAGACTATCTTAACGTCACAGATCAGCGTGTACATCAGCTTCAACAGCACACAGACCGAGATGAAACTTTACAAGTGCTGAAGGCTATTGTTCTAAGCGGGTGGCCTGATGACAAGGATACAGCACCTGCAATTGTGAAGGAGTATTGGTCTTTCAGAGATGAGATCAGCGTACAAAATGGCATTTTGTACAAAGGCCCAAGAGTTATAGTGCCAAGGTCACTGAGAGCAGAAATGTTATTACGCATTCACTCAAGCCACATCGGGGGCGAGGCGTGCTACAGACAAGCTCGCGATACGCTTTACTGGCCTAATATGCAAGGTGAAATCAAAGATTTTGTCAGCAATTGTCCCACTTGCAATGAATTTGCACACTTGCAACAAAAAGAGACCATGATGTCGCATGAGATACCTATACGTCCTTGGCAGAGTGTCAGTATGGACTTATTCAACTATGTGGGAAAAGAGTACCTGATATTAGTTGATCATTACTCAGACTTCTGGGAAATTTAACTGCTTCCTGACTTATCCACTGAAACTACAGTTAACAGGTGCAAGGCACAGTTTGCACGTCATGGCCAACCTGATAAAGTGATTTCTAATAATGGACCTCAGTTCTCAAGCTTACAATTCAGAAAATTTGCCTTTGAATGGGAATTTGAGCATGTAACTTCCTCACCACATCATCCACAGGCTAACGGCAAAGCTGAATCTGCAGTGAAGATTGTAAAAAATGTATGCAAGAAAGCACAAAGTGATGGTAAAGACCAGTGGAAGGCCATCTTACACAGGAGGAACACTCCAACTGTGGGCATGGATAGTAGCCCAGCACAGAGACTGATGTCACGAAGATTAAAGACTTCCTTACCTGTGGCCAACAAGCTACTTGAACCCTCTGTGATACAAGGGGTACCGGAAAAGTTACGGCTTAAGAGGCAAGTGTTCAAGGCACAATATGACACATCTGCAAGAGATTTGCCTGAATCCGTATGAAACCACTGCCTGGAGATCGAACAAGTCGTTGGAGAATGGGTACTTGTCTGCAAAAGGTTGCACCACGCTCCTATCTTGTGGATATTGATGGAACTCTCTATCGTTGCAATCGTGTGGATCTGCGTGTGGCTGAAAAGCCTGATTCACATTATCCAGTTGTCAGGCCAGACTCGCCTGGTACTGCAAAGGCAAATTCACCAATTGGCAGTAAGGAATGTGCAGAGATGATGCCACAGACTAATTCTACGGACAAAGGGATAAAAGGACCATACGGCGCATAAAACAGTACATAAAACAGTGAACAGCTGATTAATAGACAACTGGTTAATATTGAATAAAATATGAATAGGATATATGAATGAGGATGTCCTTAAAATGTCAATTATAGAATCGTTAAAAGTGCATAGGAAAAGGGCAAAAAGTGCAAAAAATATAGTCAATAAAGTCTATTTGTCTAAATAGGTGCTCAAAAAGTGCAGCAGTTCAATACTCAGGGAAGTGTTGTTGATTGAAGACAAGTGTATCAATCTTCTCTGTGATGTGGGTATCAGATCTTCTCTTTGAAGATATCCCTCAGAGAGAAGTAAAACATAAAAGGCGATAATAGTGCAGATGGTCGTACTGGAGTGGAACAATTCAGTAAAGCCAATGTATGTACCACTCACATTTGTAGGAGCCTAAGGAAAATCCAGGCTCAAGGAAAATAGCTTGCGGCCAAATATAGAGTGGCACGTCCCTCCTTTCGTCTGTGATGGTTACTAGGTAAAGCAGAGAGAATCGGGAGATGGCACTCCCATAGCGTAACTCTGTGCGTATATGTGAGGAAATGATTTAAAGTTGATCACACTCACCGATTGTAGAGCCTCTCAATGCCAGGCTCAAGGGATATCACCTTGGGCTCTCTTAAGGTGGAGACCCAGACCCTTTGGTGTAGCAGCAGTTGGTCCAGATATCCAAGAATAGGGAAAAGGAGAAAAAGTGGCGAATGCAAGATATAAAATAATAAATTTATTGGAAATAATAAAATCCTGGACAAGTTATACCGAGACGCGTTTCGGCTAAAAAGCCTTCCTCAGTCGGTGTGTTTAGTGTCCATAAAGTGCAATAAGAAATTGCACTTTATGGACACTAAACACACCGACTGAGGAAGGCTTTTTAGCCGAAACGCGTCTCGGTATAACTTGTCCAGGATTTTATTATTTCCAATAAATTTATTATTTTATATCTTGCATTCGCCACTTTTTCTCCTTTTCCCTATTCTTGGATATCTGGACCAACTGCTGCTACACCAAAGGTGATATCCCTTGAGCCTGGCATTGAGAGGCTCTACAATCAGTGAGTGTGATCAACTTTAAATCATTTCCTCACATATACGCACAGAGTTACGCTATGGGAGTGCCGTCTCCCGATTCTCTCTGCTTTACCTAGTAACCATCACAGACGAAAGGAGGGACGTGCCACTCTATATTTGGCCGCAAGCTATTTTCCTTGAGCCTGGATTTTCCTTAGGCTCCTACAAATGTGAGTGGTACATACATTGGCTTTACTGAATTGTTCCACCCCAGTACGACCATCTGCACTATTATCGCCTTTTATGTTTTACTTCTCTCTGAGGGATATCTTCAAAGAGAAGATCTGATACCCACATCACAGAGAAGATTGATACACTTGTCTTCAATCAACAACACTTCCCTGAGTATTGAACTGCTGCACTTTTTGAGCACCTATTTGCACAAATAGACTTTATTGACTATATTTTTTGCACTTTTTGCCCTTTTCCTATGCACTTTTAACGATTCTATAATTGACATTTTAAGGACATCCTCATTCATATATCCTATTCATATTTTATTCAATATTAACCAGTTGTCTATTAATCAGCTGTTCACTGTTTTATGTACTGTTTTATGCGCCGTATGGTCCTTTTATCCCTTTATCTTAGTCTTGACACATATTTTGGTTGTTTTTTATGTGTTTTTACCATACTATTGGCTGCAATTGATTATTTAATAGTAATCCACTTAGCACTTTAATTAATTCATTTAATAAGCTAGCGCCCACACTGTATAGTGTATATTCGTATACACATTTCCCAATCAACTAATTCTACGGACAGTCCAGAGCAGGCGGATATATCGGACGGGAGTGAATGGCAGAGCATGCCAGTAAGTGGTGAGAAGAGCCCAGTAACCTCTGAGAGGGCTGAGAAACTCTCTATACAACGAGGGCCAGTCTTCACCCGCAGTGGTAGACATTCACAACCACCCAAAAGACTTAACCTGTAAATGTGTTATTACAAGGATTCATCTAAATTTCACAATGATCATTTATTAATATTAAGGCTGGGGTCAGACCAGCGCACTTTTAACGTGCGTTCTGGCGCACTTAATTACGGCCGCACTAGCAGCAAATGACGGGCAATGACGGCCAATATATGAAGTACGGTCGCACGAAAGTCCGGCCGCGCAACGCAAGTGGAAAATGAACGCATTTTTTCGAGAACGCAGAACCGCTAGTACGGACGTACAGAGTGCGCTGCGTCCGCTAGCGGTGTGTGTGTGTGATTTGGAGACGTCAGACCCTGCTCGTGTCCGGCCAACATAACGTCCAGACACCCAAAGTTTCCTGGTTTGGATCTGTAAAAAATCACGCACGAAAATGCGCATCGTATGACCGTTTTCGGAATTCCGTGAAAAAATCCGTCAATGCGTTCGGACGCACTTTTTTACGTTCGCGTGTAAAAATGCTTTCGTTTGACCCTAGCCTAAGAGGGAGATGTTATGAGTGTTCTGTTTTGTTTATATGCAACTCTATGATTTATCTCTATGGCACTTGTTTCCTGTGATGCGTTTCCTGTTCTGTGTGTCTCTTCTAGGAACATGACTTCTGTTCACTATTGGCTTGCACTGTCATTATTATCCACATAAAACCGTGAGATAAGTAACGCAACCTGAAAGACATACAGGGTTATTCAGAGAAAGGGGAAACTCAGGAGAATTTGAAGGAGAAGAGAACAATCTAGACCAAATAGCTTATTTGGAAAGTGAGATAAATGGGAGAATTTTTCTGGGTTGGCTATTTTAGAATTTTCACTTTTCCAAAGGTTCTCCAGAGTTTCACCTTTCTTTGAATAGACCTGATTGTTTCAACAATCTGATTTATTTTAATATATGCTGCACAGTTAACGTATTGCATTGTGGTTTATTTCCTGGACATTGTCTTGCTATGATTGTTATCAAAGCATATTGTTGTGCAATATCCTAGGAAAATATGGGTTTTGTTAGTCAGAGAGAATACGCAAGCCTGCACATGTGGCTAGATTTAAAGTATGGCGTCTACCGATGGCTTAATATCGAGACTAGTAAGATTAATTGACCTCCAGATGAAAAGCTGACAGCTAGGCCCCCAGTTAGATGAGAGGCAATTTATGTTACATGGGATTTACTAGATGATGAAATATAAATGAGATGGGTTTACTGGAGTTTGAAGGTGTTTTGCAGCAAATGAATCCATGTGTTTGTGATAAATAGATCACCCCGTTTTAAATCTTCCTGGCATTCTACATACAAAGCAACTTTTCAGTGAAACAGACACACAGACCCGATAACTGAACTTTTATAAAAAGAGGCAGAACTGAAACCTAAAGTTAGAGATGACCAAAAAGAAATAATTGGAAAATAATTTTTTAAAAGATGAAAGAACATCCTACAGCTTTGCTGGTCCCATTAATGTTTAGTAGCAATGATGCATGTATAACTATTATAGGTGGAGGACAAAAAGTGAAATTAAAATCCTCCATACTGGTCTGTACATGGGGCGTGGCCGGCTATGGAGGGGAGAAGCTGTGTCTCAGCGGAGCTTCTCTGCATCCGGCCTTGTTAGGTTTTTTTTTTTTAACAAATTTCCCCTGCCAAACCTCCCTGTTGTGGTCCCTCTGTGGCTGGCCATCGTCCGGCGCCCTTCTGCCCCCCCACATGAGGGGTCACAGTGAGAGAGAGGGGGGTTACAGAGTAAGTCACAGAATGAGGGGGTCACAGAGAAAGAGGGGGTCACAGAGAAAATGTTGCAAAGAAAAAGGGGGGTCACAGAGAGGATGTCACAGTAAAATAGGGGCTTACAGAGAAAGAGGGTGGTCACAGAGGATGTCACAGAGAAAGAGGGGGTCACAGAGAAAATGTTGCAGAGAAAGAGGGGGTCACAGAGAGGATGTCACAGAACAAGTGGGGGTCACAGAGAAAGAGGGGGTCACAAAGAGGGGGTCACAGAGAGGATGTCACAGAGAAAGAGGGGGTCACAGAGAAAGAGGGGATGTCACAGAGAGAGAAAGAGGGGGTCACAGAAACACAAAAGGGGTCGCAGAGGGAGAGAGAATGGTCACAGAGAGAGACTTCTTATATTTTGTTGGCTCCGTTTACTGGTCTGTTCGGCAGCAGCGTTTGACGGGTTGATTGTTGCATTCGGCATACCATGTTCGGCGCACTTCAGGGACCCTGCAGTGAATGTTGAATTCACTTCAGGTTCGGCAAAGTTAAATCATCGCTGAAGCACACTGAACTGCGCCAAAAGAGAGCGTACCGAAATTTTGGTGCTCTCTCAATAACCCCTTGTGTTTCCCCTGCACAGTGAACACCGGGTCATTTACTATCCTCTACCAGTGATACTTTGTCAGATCGAGAAATTGGTTACTGGTATTAAAAGGACAAGCCTGTCGAGAATTCTTGACTTCTTGTGACTTCTTTGCCACAGGCTGAGCTTTTGACCATCACAGACCTCTTGACAATCCTGTCTCGCACTATAAAACACTCACTTAAAGCTTGCTTGTTTCTTCCACAGGCGCACAAATTATTATTTTTCTTCCTATTAAACTGCAACGGGAGGGAACAATTTCACATGTCTCTGTATATCAAATGGTTTCCTACAGTTCTCTACAACTGGGCACCAAGCAGATCTCAAGGGCATTCCGCAGCAAGATCTGTTTGGCCCACAGGCAGCAAAGATATTTTGTCAAGCGTTCCACAGGGTCGCTAAAAAGATTGTCATTTCGTATTTTTTTTTCCCCTTCGCAGAGATTGTTAGGCCTGCTATCTTTAAAATGACCCACACAGTCCTTCAACTAATCGAACGGTAATTTGAGTTTGAATGCTTATGGCACGTAAGACTTCCAGGTTATATTAAACGAAATATGACTAAAGCCATTTTAATCTCACTTAAACAAAAATTAAGATTGATCAGTCTTCAGAAAACTGTCCCAGTCACATCGTAGACGTAACATCTGTGTCTCGGCTTACTGCATATTGAAGAACACTTTGGCAGACGTTAAATTGACTGGGATTTTGCTAAGCTCCAATACTACCTACAAGAGGCAAACAGAAATCTCCCTGAGCTGTACGAATTGCTTAAGGTCAGCTAAATTGTGGCAGGATCACCTTTCCTGACTATATAAAAAAAAAATGCGGCATTAAATAAAAAATCTGAATATGTGAAAATAGGCTGATCATTAACATGTTATACATGTCATTTGCATAACTTTTTAATACAAGATTAGGAAATTCTCTGAGATCTCACTCTTTTCATCTTGTACTATCTATAAAGAGCAGCACCCAACCTCAATGTAACAAAAAGGCTGACAAACTTTAAAGCTGCCATACAGCAGCCAGGGAGAATATGGATACAGGGAGAGCTATGGGGACCATCTCCGTGAGATGACTCTTGTCATCTTGTACTACCATAAATAATCTGTAACGAGCAGCCCATAACCTCCAATGTAACAAAAAGGTCAACAAACTTTACTTGCTGCATTACAGCAGCCACTGAAGGCTGGCGGCCCGCAGGCATTAACAGAGACAGGAAGGAACAACCGTGAGAGTGGGCTTTGTATCCCTGTCAGCGTCCGTTTAGCTTTTTGATGGGGAGGGCTTTTTCACGTCCGGTGGTTGGCCCTCCCTGTCAAAACGGCACGGACGCAGGGAAGTGCAGGCGCACACAAGCACCAAATGCGCTCGTGTGCCGCCAGCCGAAAGGGGTGGATGCAGGGAGAGCTCTGTCGAAATTCTCTGTGAGATCTCACTCTTGTCATCTTGTACTACCATAAAATACCTATAAGGAGCAGCCCCCAACCTCAATGTAACAAAAATGTCAACAAACGTTACTGCTGCATTACATAAGCCAGGGAGGGGGCTGAATACATGGAGAGCTCTGGGGTCACTCACTACTGTACAGAGATAAAATTGAAGGGGTTACAAAGACTGAAAATCCCTGTACAGTACAGATACAAGGTGTTACTGTAATTTCCATCTACAGGCATTATGCCACATACAGATATTATTTTTATTGGTATATTTTTGGCAGCTGTATTGCTAATAATCTCATTATGTTAACTACAAATCCCCATAATCATTAGATCTGACCATTTTATCCCATTTCTTTATCACATTTACTGCATTGACACAAAGGTCATGTCTGCCAGTATGCTGATAATGAAGACACCGTGTGAAATTGTGAACCTTAAGAGACATCATCTAGAGTTTACAATTTTTAATTCCAGCATTATTTCTGTAAAGTTTAAAACAATTTAATGAAAAATAATAAATGAACATATTTCCAATTTTGTTTTCACACTCTGGAATCTAGCCCTTAAAAAGACATTCTTATTTTTTTTTTAGAAAGTATTTTACCAGGAAGGATACATTGAGATTGCTCTCATTTTCAAGTATGTCATGGGTGGCGAGTACTAGTATCGGTATCGGGGCCGAGACTGGGTACTGCAGGAGTACTTGGAGTACTTGCAGTACCCCCGATATTTTTTCCGATACCGGAAGCCGGCATTGAGCCGGCTTGCCTGCATCCGAGGGGCTGCGGCGGCTGTCCCAATGCTCTATCGGCATTCGAACAGCCGCCCCTGGAGCTGCTCACCGCAATACTTACCTTTCTGGGCGCCGCCGGGAATGTCTCCACGCGTGCGCTCGTTGGAAGGACCCCAGCCGGCGACCACGTGGGACCATGTGATCGCGGCTGGGGTCCTTCCAACGAGCACGTACGCGGAAACTTTCCCGGCGTCGCCCAGGAAGGTAAGTATGAACACAGTGAGCAGCTGCAGGGCCGATAGAGCATTCGGACAGGCCCTGCAGCTGCTCTCCGCAATGATACTTACCTTCCTGAGCGACGCTGGAAAGTTTCCCGCGTGCGCTCGTTGGAAGGACCCCAGCCGCGATCACATGGTCCCACGTGGTCGCGGCTGGGGTCCTTCCAACGAGCGCACGCGCGGAGACATTCCCAGCGGTGCCCAGGAAGGTAAGTATCGTCGCGGGGGGGGATCCATGTGTGAGCTGTGGGGCCATATCCATGAGCTGGGGGGGCATACCCATGTGTGAGCTGGGGGGCATACCCATGTGTGAGCTGGGGGGGCATACCCATGTGTGAGCTGGGGGGCATACCCATGTGTGAGCTGTGGGGGCAACCCATGGGCTGGGGGCATACCCATGTGTGAGCTGGGGGCATATCCATAAGCTGGGGGGCAATATCCATGTGTGAGCTGGGGAGCATATCCATGTGTGAGCTGGGGCAAATCCATGAGCTGGGGGGTATATCCATGTGTGAGCTGGGGCATATCCATGTGTGAGCTGGGGCAAATCCATGTGTGAGCTGGGACAGATATCCATGTGTGAGCTGGGGCAAATCCATGTGTGAGCTGGGGCAGATATCCATGTGTGAGCTGGGGCAGATATCCATGTGTGAGCTGGGGCAAATCCATGTGTGAGCTGGGGAAAATCCATGTGTGAGCTGGGGCATATCCATGTGTGAGCTGGGGCATATCCATGTGTGAGCTGGGGCAAATCCATGTGTGAGCTGGGGCAAATCCATGTGTGAGCTGGGGCATATCCATGTGTGAGCTGGGGCAAATCCATGTGTGAGCTGGGGCATATCCATGTGTGAGCTGGGGCATATCCATGTGTGAGCTGGGGCAAATCCATGTGTGAGCTGGGGCATATCCATGTGTGAGCTGGGGCAAATCCATGTGTGAGCTGGGGCATATCCATGTGTGAGCTGGGGCATATCCATGTTCCATGTGTGAGCTGGGGCATATCCATGTGTGAGCTGGGGCAAATCCATGTGTGAGCTGGGGCAAATCCATGTGTGAGCTGGGGCATATCCATGTGTGAGCTGGGGCAATATCCATGTGTGAGCTGGGGCAAATCCATGTGTGAGCTGGGGCAAATCCATGAGCTGGGGCAGTATGAATATATATATATATCGGGGGGGATATACATGTGAGCTGGGGGCATTTTTATATGGTCTGTTCTTATTGGAAAGCGTCACATGACATTAAAGAAAAGTATCGGTACTCGGTATCGGTGAGTACTTTTAAAAAGTATCGGTACTCGTACTCGGTCTTAAAAAAGTGGTATCGGTGCATCCCTAGTGGCGAGTATGTACCGTTAGGTGTCTTGCCCAAGGACACTTACTGGAGAGGTGCTCTTGCCGAGTTTTGAACCTGTGTCTCCACAGTCTCCACAGTCATAGAGCAGTGATGTTACCTCTACTCCACCCAGCTGGTAATTAACATGTATACCATAAAGAGTCTATTCACTAAGCACCGAACGTGCCACCAAATTGCACCAAATGGTGAATTTCACAGTTCGTTGCAATTTTGAGGCAGTTCGTCAATTCAATAAGCTGTCATTTTGCCAAATACCAGCGATTTAATGGCAAAATATGGTGCAGTTTGCTGCAGTTCATCGGTCTTCGATGGCAGTAAAATTGCCCCATAGAGAAGTAGTGGTGCATCTATTCACAGAACGCCGAACTTCACCAAAATATCAGTGAAATACTGTGAATTTCGCTGTTTCAGTTCGTCAGGTTTAAACTGTTACGGCTGGGACCCGGCGGCCAGCAACGTTGTCCTCACTGCTCGCTGGCTGACTGGTTATTGATAATGCCGGCTCTCGCGGACGCCAGTCGATAACCAGGCAGGGGGTGCGACTTGATGATGCGACACCCACCAGATTCAAAAACCGGGATGTTCATCTGCCTTATTGTCCTGTCGTGGTTCCTATCCAGATGGCGCGGTCTTGTTCAGTATTAGTATTGTATACCTGTGTATTGACCCTGGCTCTGTTTTCCCTACTCTTCTGCCTATTGACCCTTGCTATTCCTGTTTCTCTGTTTATTGACCCTGGCTCTGTTCTAAACACTCTCTTGCCTTGAACCCTGTGTAGCGAACCCTGACCTGTCTGACTACCCTCTCTGTTTCTGACTCAGACTTGTTCTTGACCCTGTCTTCTGTGTGTGTGTGTGCAATGGCGTCACTAGGGTTGGTGTCACCCGGTGCGGTAACTTATGGTGTCACCCCCCCCCCGAGTTTTACGGATTTTTTTTAACCTTACTCCTAAATCAGTACTCCCATATAACACTGAATGCTCATACACACAGCGCACATTACTGTGAGGTTTATTGCTGCGGAGCTCTCTCATATGCTCACACAACTTTTTGCCAGCTGCCAGCAAGTACGATGCCTGTTTGAAGGCAGTGAAAGCACACATGGATATATATTGCCCCCAGCAGCTCATCCATGGATATATATTGCCCCAGCTCATATATGGATATATTGCCCCAGTTCACAATTATATATTGCCCCCAGCAGCTCACCCATGGATATATATTGCCCCAGCTCACATATGGATATATTGTGCCTCAGCTCACATATGGATATATTGCGCCTCAGCTCACACATGGATATATTGCCCCAGACCAGCTCACACATGGATATTGCCCTAGCTCTCATGGATATGCCCCCAACACACATGGATACTGCCCCAAGCACACATGGATACTGCCCCCAGCTCATGGATAATGCCCCAGCTCACATGGATATGCCCCAGCAGCTCTCATGGATATTGCCCCAGCTCCTCTCATGGATTTTGCCCCAGCTCCTCTCATGGATTTTGCCCCAGCTCCTCTCATGGATATACTGCCCCAGCTCCTCTCATGGATATACTGCCCCAGCTCCTCTCATGGATAATGCCCCAGCTCCTCTCATGGATTTTGCCCCAGCTCCTCTCATGGATATACTGCCCCAGCTCCTCTCATGGATAATGCCCCAGCTCCTCTCATGGATTTTGCCCCAGCTCCTCTCATGGATTTTGCCCCAGCTCCTCTCATGGATATACTGCCCCAGCTGCTCTCATGGATAATGCCCCAGCTCCTCTCATGGATATACTGCCCCAGCTCCTCTCATGGATATTGCCCCAACTCATGGATATTGCCCCAGCTCATGGATAATGCCCCAGCTCATGGATAATGCCCCAGCACATGGATTTGACCCAGCTCATGGATTTGACCCAGCTCATGGATTTGACCCAGCTCATGGATATGCCCCAGCTCATGGATATGCCCCAGCTCATGGATTTGCCCCAGCTCATGGATATGCCCCAGCTCAAACATGGATTTGCCCCAGCTCAAACATAGATTTGCCCCAGCTCATGGATTTGCCCCAGCTCATGGATACTGCCCCCAGCTCATGGATATACCCCAGCACATGGATAATGCCCCAGCTCATGGATTTGCCCCAGCTCATGGATACTGCCCCAGCACATGGATATGCCCCAGCTCATGGATATGCCCCAGCTCATGGATATGCCTCAGCTCATGGATTTGCCCCCCCAGCTCATGGATTTGCCCCCCAGCTCATGGATACTCCCCAGCTCATGGATACTGCCCCAGCTCATGGATACTGCCCCAGCTCATGGATACTGCCCCAGCACATGGATTTGCCCCAGCTCATGGATATGCCCCAGCACATGGATTTGCCCCAGCTCATGGATACTGCCCCAGCTCATGGATACTGCCCCAGCACATGTATTTGCCCCAGCTCATGGATATGCCCCAGCACATGGATTTGCCCCAGCTCATGGATACTGCCCCCCAGCTCATGGATACTGCCCTAGCTCATGGATAATGCCCCAGCTTATGGATAATGCCCCAGCTCATGGATTTGCCCCAGCTCATGGATTCTGCCCCCAGCTCATGGATATGCCCCACCTCATGGATTTGCCCCAGCTCATGGATAATGCCCCAGCTCATGGATTTGCCCCAGCTCATGGATATGGATATGCCCCAGCAGCTCATGGATAATGGCCCAGCACATGGATATGTCTCACCTCCTCCTGCGCCGCCTGTTTGCTCCCTCTGAGCGTCTGGCGGTGCGCAGCTAGGGCGCTCGCCTGGGGGAGCCACGTGACCAGCCGCGATTGGCTGGTGACGTGTTTCCTCCAGGCGAGCGCCGAAGCTGCATGCTTCGGACGCTCGCAGGGAGCGAATACGCGGCGGAGGGTGAGACACCCGCCCTTAGACACCCTAAGGGCGGGTGTCACCTGGTGCGGGCCGCACCCCCCGCCCCCACGTTACGACGCCACTGTGTATGTGTGTGTGTCCTGTAGCTAGGGAAGAAATCAGGGTTACATAAACCAGCGAATCCATAGGATTCAATGTAAAAACGTAATATTATTTATTTTTATTTTATAAAAAAAAGACTGTTTATTTGTTTCATTTTCAGCAAGAAGCCTTTTTATTTTTTAATATCGTTTTTTTTTTTTAAAGTCTGTAACAGACCTTTTTATTATTTTTTAAAGGACAAATTTTATTATTTAATGCATTTTTATTGGTTTTCGGTGGAATTTGGTGGAATTCCCCAAGGCCACTTTGGTGCTTTTCAGCGACGTTCTCCAACTTTTTCATCGGGCTTCGACAACTCCATCTTTGGCGCACTACGGCGACCATTCGCTAAATAGTGAAGTCAACTGAATTTCAGTAAAATAGAATTGCTGAAGTGCATCAAATTGCGCTGGATTGAAAAGCACCGAAATTTCACAGAAATCTTTGTGCTTTGTGAATAAACCCTTAAACATATTTGGAACTCTCTCCCTCCCGATTGGCCGGTGCCAGCGGTGAAAGTCAGGCACCGTTTGGAAGGCCTGCCCTTCCAAACGGTGGCTGGCTTTAACTCCTTCGGGCCGGATCACGATTCGGAGGCGAAAAGCCCCGGATCGTGATCCTCTCCCAGAGCTGGCCGACATCTTGGATGTCGGCCAAGCTTCCGGGAACTCCCCCTGGCGACTGACTCAGTTTTGGAGTTAACCCCTCACTGTCACCAATGGTGGAGATAGGGGATTCCAATGATACCAAACATGACCATGGTAAAAGTTTAAAAAAAACAACATTTTTTTTTGTTTGTTTTGTTTTATTAATGCAGCAATATTGTTCCCATTTAATTTATAATGTGAACAATGATGCTGCACTAACAATTTTTGTATGGGGTGCGTTTGTTAAAAATAGCGTAATTTCCCCCCCAAAAAATGTAACGAGTCCCCATTTCTAATTTTTTTAACAAGCGCAACTCATAAAAAATATAACCGCAAACGCTCGCATGTTAAAATGTGAAAAAAAAACACTTTACACGTCGTAAATTATTGAAAATTTAAATTTTATTGCATTTTATGTTATAATATACAGGCCGGACATGACGTATCTCTATATATAAAAAGGTTTGCGTCCGTCGCCGCAGGTGGCGGACGCAATGCGCATGCGCGACGAAAAAAACTGCAGGCATGCGCGAGTGACCTCCTCACAGCTCAGTGTCTGCAATCTAGAATCACGTGACCGGTCTCCCCATACAGGCTGTGAGCGCATGGCGCTGCTCCTACCTTCCCGTACAAAAACTCTCTGACCAGGGAGGAGGCCACCGCTTCCACCAGAAGACCGCCTGGCTTGCCGCCTGCCCTCTGCCCCTCTCCCCGCATCCCTGCACACACACGACCAGGCTCCACCAAAAGCAACAAGACCGGCTATTAGACAGATGCTCCTTTCTTTATTACATCTCCCGTGATGCTCGCGTGCCAGTGCGCCCCTGTACTACCACTGTCCATGCTCCGCGGTGCCTCATGGGAAGTGTAGTTTCAAGAATAAGTCTATTTGTTTTGGTTTCCTCTTTCTATGCTTGACACGTGATTGGGGAGTTTAGCCGCCCTTCCCCCACTGCTACTGGTCCTGGAATGGCTTTATGCATTTATGATGAATTCACTCAGTTAACATGGAGAAGGAAAAATAAAACAACACAACTTGGCTTTTCCATCTTTATGTGTTGTTTTTCATTATTTATTGAGGTGCAGTGCAGAAACAATAAATAAATGTACTACACCTATGCACACAGATCATATATATCTATAACAATAAAAACGTTTGTGTCCGTCGCTGCAAGCGGCGGATGCTAATGTGCATGCACAAGGCTACTTGCGCATTGGGCATGCGCGCTGTGATTTCCAGTCGGCGTGCGCGAGGGACAGCAAAGGTCCCATGAGCTTACAATATAAGTGGTCCCATGAGCTTACAATCTAAGGGGTCCCATGAGTTTACAATCTATCCCATGAGTTTACTATCTAAAGGGTCCCATGAGCTTACAATCTAAGTAGTCCCATGAGGTTACAATCTAAAAGGTCCCATGAGCTTACAATATAAGTGGTCCCATGAGCTTACATTCTAAAAGGTCCCATGAGCTTACACTATAAGTGGTCCCATGAGGTTACAATCTAAAAGGTCCCATGAGCTTACAATATAAGTGGTCCCATGAGCTTACATTCTAAGGGGTCCCATGAGCTTACATTCTAAGGGGTCCCATGAGGTTACAATCTAAGGGGTCCCATGAGTTTACAATCTAAGGGGTCCCATGAGTTTACAATCTAAAAGGTCCCATGAGCTTACAATATAAGTGGTCCCATGAGCTTACATTCTAAGGGGTCTCATGAGGTTACAATCTAAGGGGTCCCATGAGTTTACAATCTAAGGGGTCCCATGAGTTTGCAATCTAAGTGGTCGCATGAGCTTGCAATCTAAGGGGTCCTGGCCCCGTGAGCTTACAATCTAAGAGGGGTCCTGTTCCCGTGAGTTTACAATCTAAAAGGGGTCCTGTTCCCGTGAGTTTACAATCTAAGAGGGAAGAGGAACCTGCTCCTATATATAAATGCTTTTGTAATGCGCTGTCAGCTGCGCGCGCACCCATCACAGCTGCTCAGTTGGCCCTCCTGTTGCGAATGGGATGGCGCCGGACGCGTTACACATGCATTTATATATGGAGATACTCTTGGATAGGACATTGGAAAAACAAATATGTGGACACGGATTCTGAGCTAGCGACAACAACACTAGACTGCCCTCTGGGCAGGCTTAATAACTAGTACATATAATAATGATATATTATGAATCTGCAGAGTCTGCCGGATAGAACAATATATAATATGTCTGGGTCATATAATAAATTATGGCTTAAAAACGCGTTTAAATATGAAGAGCGAAACCGATAAAAATGAGCTCAGCACACAGGTGTGAAATGGCTCAGCAGCGAAAGGGTTAAAAATTGCTTCTTTCTTTTTTACCCCTGTTCGGCGGCTTGTTGGCTTTTTTCATTGGCGTTTCGGCGGATCGTCGGCTGTATTCTGCGATTTGCGGCTGAGTTCGGAGGTCTTCTTGGCAGATCGTTGGCTGCATTTGGAAGTTTATTGGCCGTGTTCAGCGAGTTTATCAGCTGCGTTTGGCAGCTTGCAGCAGCGTTCGGCGGGTTTATTGGCGGTCCTCACCTCTCCCTGCATTAACACGTCACTGCAGTCCTCCCTCTCCTGTTTCCAATCCCCCTCACCCATCTAGATTGTAAATTCCCACGGGAATAGGGCCCTCATATCCTCCTGTATCTGCTGGCAGGAATACTGACCTTCTCCTGTATGTATTGTAGAATTGTCCTGTCTTCTTTACCCATTGCATCTTTTGTACAGCGCTGTGGAATGTGTTGGCGCTTAATATATAATAATAACTTGCTGAATTGAGACAAAATTTTGTTTTGTTTATAATAACCCCTACAGAGAAGATAGGTCAGGCGTATAGGTAGTCAGAAATTCAACGTGTTGGTACTGGAATAGAGAATCTACAATATGAGAGAAATATATAAGTTTCCACAAATTCTTGCTTTAGATCCTGGATCTCAAACTCTGGACTTCCTGGTATTTATTGCCTACAATTCCCAGAATTCTTTGAATGCAATAGTTGGCAAGAGAATCATGGGAGGTGTAGTTCAGAAAGATCTACAGAGCCAGGGTCTGAGGTCCCTGCTATAGAACTTTTAAAGTCCCATTCACACTTTTTGGGGTTTTCCTGTTTAGTCCGCGATAAAGAACAGGAAAATCAACAGTTTGTCATTTTTTACGGTTTGTACTAATAAATGTAATAAGTGTGCAGATCCAAATATATGAGAGGTGTGCAGCTATGTAAATCACCATAAATATGATTTAGGTCATTCTCTCTTGTAAATTGTCTGTAAAATCATCATAACCTATGGATCATTTATGCAAAACAGTAAGGGCTCTATTAACTGCTTTGCGCAAAAGCGCTCGCGCAGCGCTATTTGTTTTTGCGCGCAGCGTTAAACGTTAACCCGCGTAAATTAACGCTGATATTACAATCCGAGTGCATTTTTTCATCCGGCAAAAAATAACGCACGTAAAAAAGACGCACAAAAACTCGCGCGCATTAACGCTGCGTGCAGAATTCTGTGGACGGACTGTTTTTCACGCGATTCAGCCAATCAGAATTAAGAACCACAATTATCTCCCGTTAAGTTTTTGCACTTGTCAAAATCAATCTGAGTATATATGCTGCAGCAATAATAAAAACACGCACAACTTCTCCATTTTATTGTTTGGGTAGGTGTAGAATGTGTAACTATACTTTGCTGTATTTTTTTTTCGTGCTGGTGTATTTGGGTTCGGCCAGAACGTTCAGATTTGCCGTTACCACCAGCTTTTCAAAGACGTTAAAATTATGCGCGCAAACATTGCCCGTTAAAATTTGCGCATAGATTGTAATACCATCTGCGTACCAGCGCACAAACACATTTGCGCTCACAATGTTAAGTATAGGACGCGCAAAGTACATTACGCTCGCAAAGGGTTCGTGCAGGTTCACCCGCGGTAGACGTTAACGCGTATTTTTTGCGGGACATTGTAATACGACGTTCTGCGCAAAGGGTTTTGCCCCTCAGGTTAATGCGTTTTTGCGCACGTGTTAACGTTTGCGCGAAGTGGTTGATAGAGCCCTAATTGAGCCATTTCCAACCGGAAAACTGCAAATATGCAGAAGTAGATTGAACTATAGCAACAAACTTTTTAATATTCTTTTGCCTCTAGAAAAAATGCATATCATAAAGCTTTAACTTTGACTTATACAGTATACAGTTTCTTCTATTCAGCCGCCTTTGTTTATATAGTTTAATTGCGTTGGTTTGTTGCTCTGCTCACCTCCAAGCTCCTCTACCTAAGGACAAAGAGAGGTCATTAGTCTCGAGATGCTTCGCTCTGTGTCAAAAACCGGACACAGTTAATGAGGTTTGTTTGGTACAGCACAAATTTTCAGACACAGATAGAGATCCTTTCAATGGAAACAAATTTGTTTGGCTATACCAGGTAACTTAGCGATTAATAATAGCTTTGAGACGCGGGTCGGGAAGGTCACTGTACCAGCTTGCTAACACAATCTAAAACGTGCGCCTTATTTAGATCTATAGTCATTGTGGTTCCATTGAGCTCAGTATAAAATAAGACAGCTTATTCACACGTCTTTCCTATTAGCAATATATTTATAGATTGTAATTTAATCTTACTATTAAAGTGCACTCAGGGGAGAAGCAGGGAAGTGATATTAATATTCCACTGGATCGCTTAAGTAGCATTTTTTTTCTGAAATGTATATTATGCTTCTAACAAAGGGTAAACACTTCAGATTTAGGCTAGGGTCAGACTGAGGCAGTGCGAACGCGCGTTCTGGCGCACTTAATCACGGCCGTGCTAGCAGCAGATGCCGGGCAATGACGGCCAATATACGAAGTACGGTCGCACAAAAGTCCGGCTGCGCAACGCAAGTGGAAAATGAACGCATTTTTTCGAGAACGTTAAACCACTAGTACTGACGTACAGAGTGCGCTGCGTCCGCTAGCGGTGTGTGTGCGTGAATTGGAGACATCAGACGCTGCTAATGTCCGGCCAACATAACGTCCAGATGCAAGAAGTGTTTTATTGATAATCCGTACAAAATCACGGATGAAACTGCGCATCGTATGACCGCTATTACGTATTCCGGGAAAAAATACGTCCATTCTTCGAACGCACATTTTCACGGACAACGTGAAAAATGCGTTAGTCTGACCCTAGCCTTAGGTGTCTAGAACAGATAGCAACACCGAGTCTGGTTTCCAGATTAAAAAATAGTGTGTATATTTATATATATGTAAATTTTAACAGCTCTTTAAGAAAAATTATATATAATAAAATCAAAATCTGTACTTTCATTGTTATACTAGCTTAACTTTTAAAGGGCCACTACCACCATAAAATGAAATGTCCTTATTGTGTTTTATTTTATGTTGCTGATATCTTACATGTGCTTTGTTTATCACTCGTATGTTTAGTTATGAAAATATTTAACTATATGTGTCACTGGGTGCATCCATTGTGTGATCTTTTGTGTTGTAAACTGCCCCCCACCTCCCTCAGTATCTTTACATCACTTGCTCGTCACTGCGAGGCACTGGCCATAGAATGGAGTCTGGACTCAATCATTGTATTTTGTGGGATGTATTCAAAGGACGTCACCAGGGGGTAGATTAGATGTTTTTTAAGCTCCTTGATTTACCTCATTCATCTGCCATCTCCTTTCTCAGGTAGCAGAGGCAGGACAATAGACCTCCTGCCTCCTTTTCTAAACATGCCCTCCTCCACCTCATTAACTGTTAAATACTGTAGAACAGTGGCTCCCAACTGCGGTCCTCAAGTACCCTTAACAGGCCAGATTTTATGGATTACTTTGAGGCAATGCAGACTGAATCCTGCAATCACTGAGCAGCAAATCAGATCACCTGTGCTGTGCTTCAGATATCTGGAAAACCTTACCTGTTGGGGTACTTGAGGGCCGCGGTTGGGAATCAGTGTTGTAGAAGATAAACCACAGTTGTAAAGTCAAACTTTTGAACATATTTTGGTAAATCATGGGAAAAATCAACAAGATGGAAAGCGGAGAACTAATTTTTTCCTTTTATAAATGCAATGACTTCATACCAAGAAAAAACGACAGCAGCAGCGTGTGCTTTACAGCGTGGTTTTGTTTGTAATGCTTAAGTAAATCTACTTACAGCTTATGCAAGTGATAGTGTCCCTTAAGGCTAGGGTCAGACGAACGCATTTTTATGTTGTCTGTGAAAAAGTGCGTTCGAACGAATGGACGCATTTTTTCACAGAATACATGATAGCGGTCATACTATGCGCATTTTCGTCCGTGATTTTGTACGGATCATCAATAAAACTCTTTTTGTGTCTGGACGTTATGTTGGCCGGACATTAGCAGCGTCTGACGTCTCCTAATCACACACACACGCCGCTAGCGGACACAGCGCACTCTGTACGTCCGTACCTGCGGTTTCACGTTCTCGAAAAAATGCGTTCATTTTCCACTTGCGTTGCGCTGCCGCACTTTTGTGCGACCGTACTTCGTATATTGGCCGTCATTGCCCGGCATCTGCTGCTAGTGCGGCCGTGATTAAGTGCGGCTGCACGCGCGTTCGCACTGCCTCAGTCTGACCATAGCCTTAAAGGGTCAGCTTGATACACCTTTTTATTATGGGTGTTAAATATGTTTTATTTATTGCCACCACTTTTTTTAATATTGTAAAAGGTATACTGAATAAGGCCGGGGTCAGACGAGCGCACTATGTGCGACCGTACTGAGGTGCCTCCAGGCCAGGGGCATACTTAGGGGGGGGCGGCCCGCACCGGGTGGCACCACCCCCTAGGATGACACTAAAAAAAATAAAAAAAAATAAAAAGTATTTTACCAGGAAGGATACATTGAGATTTCACTAATTTTCAAGTATGTCCTGGGTAGGCAAGGCCTAGGCTGGCACTTTACAGGGGGCAGCAAAAAATCTCACCACTAAAGGGATTACTCACAGTGCACCGAAATCTGGAATTTACATATAAGATCCTATGATTGATAATAAAAAGTTCTGTTACAGATAAAAGAAAAACTGCTATTAAAAAAAAGGGGGGGAAATTTTGCTCAAAAAAATCTGAAAATGACTAAAAGGTACTAAAAAAAAAAATCAATAAAGACTTTTTATTGCAGATTAACCCCTTAAGGACCTAGGACGTACCATGTACGTCATTGCAGCGGGTCTCTCTTAGACCCGCTGACGTACATGGTACGTCCTGCCGTTTTTTGAGCGCTGGAAGCGATCGGATCGCTTCCAGCAGCTCAAACGCCATTGCAGGCTGCCTGGGAGTCCAGGCAGCCGTGCAATGGCGGTTAGAAGTGCCGGGGCACCATGTGATCGCTCCCGGGAGCGATCACATCCGGTTTTACCGGAGAGGTGCCCGGCACTTCTACAGAGCGCTGGAAGCGATCGGTATCGCTTCCAGCTGATCTGAGTATATTACAAGGATGCCTCGACATCGAGGCATCCTTGCAATATGCTTACCTGCCGCCGGTCCGTCCGTGATCGCTCCCCCCGAGCGATCACTTCCGGTAGCGGCAGGAAGTACTGAGTGCCACGAGGTATCGTGGCACTCAGTACAAAAACGATCACATCAGTGATCAGGTGCTCTGCTGGGTGCCTCGAGGGATCAAGGCACCCAGCAGAGTAAAAAAAAGTGAAAAAAAAGTGGAAAAAAAAGTAAAAAAAAGTGAAAAAAAAAGTAAAATAAAAATAAATAAAATGACGGTTAGGGGTAGGGTTAGGGTTAGGGTTAGGGTTAGGGTTAGGGTTAGGGGTAGGGTTAGGGGTAGGGGTAGGGTTAGGGTTAGGGGTAGGGGTAGGGTTAGGGGTAGGGTTAGGAGTAGGGGTAGGGGTAGGGTTAGGGGTAGGGGTAGGGGTAGGGTTAGGGGTAGGGTTCTAAGGGCAGGGTCATCTTGGGGCTGAGTGGGATGTTCCTAGCCTGCCTCATCAGAGAGGCAGGCTAGCAACATCCAATCAGAAGTTAGAAAAAATCAAAATAAAATTTCTAATTTGTCAGGTCAGGTCAATATTTTGTAAATATTGGCTCTGACCTCTTTGATTCTCCCTCCCTCTCCTCACTTGTGTTTTGGTGAGCGAGAGAGAGAGATCAGATTTGACAGGTTAGAGATTTTAGTGAGATTTAGTGAGATTAGAAAAATTGAGGCAGATTTAGAGAGATTTTAGGGAGATTTAGAAGAATTGAGGCAGGTTTAGAGGGATTTAGAGAGATTTAGGTGTTTATTTGTATTTTCTTGTGAAACCCAACGGTTCTTCTAAGAACCAACAATCCGCTTATATATATATAATAATTATAAAAATTTATAATCTATTATATATAATGTCTGAGAGGGTGTACAGCACCGAGGAGGCATATGCCATCCTGGCGTCAGAATCTGAGGCATCTGCGTCAGACTCAGACCCTCATTTCGACCCCGCTAACTGCTCAGAGACGTCGCTAGATACATTATCTACGCTGGCTGATGTATCTAGTGATGTTTCTGATGCAGATCCTGGGTCACCACCTGCCAGCAGGAGACGCACAGCTCCAGCTGAGGAGTGGGTAGTGCCTCATCGCCAGAGGCCAGATATCCCTCCTTTCACGGCAAATCCTGGCATCAATATTGATGTTGCAGGATTTACCGCCACACAGTTTTTGCAGGTGTTTATGGGGGATGATTTGTTGGGCCACATCGTGGCCCAATCAAATCTGTATGCCCATCAGCATTGTGCTGCGAAGCCAGACTCCTACTTGGCAAGGCAGCAATGGACCCCGCTAGATGTGCCAGAATTTCTGAAATTCTGGGCACTTACTATGCTGAGGGCATCATAAAGAAGCCCTCAATTCGCTCCTACTGGAGCAGTAGCCCCATCTGCTCTACCCCCATTTACCCACAATCAATGTCACGTAGAAGGTATGAAAACCTTTTGCGTTTCATGCACTTCAGTGACAACAGCCTGTGCCCCCCTAGAGAGCATCCCCAGTTTGACAGGCACCAGACTTTTACATTTTATTCGTACATTTTTATGTTCTACAATTGGTGCTGTATTTTGCCAAAATCTTTGCACACCTATGCATGGGGGGCATGGGTGTACTCAAGAGATCTTGCAGAAAACAACCTGGAGAGTTTTCATGCAGTAACAAACAACAGTGTCTCCTAAATCACAGTCCAAAACTACTGTGGGCGTAAAAATCTGAAAATTGAAAAATTACACCACACACCTTCTCAAATGTTTTGGGCTAAAACCGTTGCATCCATGGCATCAAAGCACTCCATATGCAATACCTTGGGGTGTCAACATAACAAACATAAACAATTTTCTGGCAATAATTCAAACTGGGGTATGCGGTAGACCCAAAACCAAAGATAGGCCTAGCTGAAGAAATAATCTCAATTTCAACTCCAATGACAAAGTCATAAAAATTGTATTTGAACCTTCCCAAAATCCTGGCAAACCTATGCATGGGGGGCATGGGTGTACTCAGGAGACCTTGCAGAAAACAACCTGGAGAGTTTTCATGCAGTAACAAACAACAGTGTCTCCTAAATCACAGTCCAAAACTGATGTGGGTGTGAAAATGAAAAATGACCACCAAACTGTATCCAATTTGTTTGGAGCAAACGGATGCATCCATAGCATAAAAACACTCCATTTACAATACTTTGGGGTGTTAGCTTACCAAATATATGCACGTTCATAAAACTGGGGTATGTAAAAAGGCCCCTAAAAAGAAGATAAGCAAAGAAGATACTGTTTGTCAAATTAGAAAATTGACAAGCACATGTCAAAGATTGGCGTAGCACCCCAAAAACAACAGAACAAATCTATATATGGGTGGTATCAATTTACTCAGAAGATGTTGCTGAACATATTTTGGGGTGTTTTTTGGCAGTAACCCATAACTGGATTTGACAATTCATGCCTAAAGTACAATGTGTGTGAAAAAATAACACAAAAAGTGACTACCTGAAAGTTTGACATAGAGCTAGTGCATGGAAAGTGTTAAAATACAACTCTTTGAAGCACCCCAGGGTGTGCCCTTCTAAAAATATATGGTTTGATGGGGGTAAATTACTTTGGCCGGCTTCAAAAATGTCCCAAATAGGACATGGGTGCATGATGACGAAATGTGAAAATTCCAAGTTGGAAAACTGAAATGCGCACCCCCCAAATAAGGCCTATTAGCCCCCAAATGACCCGACATACCTATACATGGGTGGTATCAATTTACTCAGAAGATGTTGCTGAACATATTTTGGGGTGTTTTTTGGCAGTAACCCATAACTGGATTTGACAATTCATGCCTAAAGTACAATGTGTGTGAAAAAATAACACAAAAAGTGACTACCTGAAAGTTTGACATAGAGCTAGTGCATGGAAAGTGTTAAAATACAACTCTTTGAAGCACCCCAGGGTGTGCCCTTTCTAAAAATATATGGTTTGATGGGGGTAAATTACTTTGGCCGGCTTCAAAAATGTCCCAAATAGGACATGGGTGCATGATGACGAAATGTGAAAATTCCAAGTTGGAAAACTGAAATGCGCACCCCCCAAATAAGGCCTATTAGCCCCCAAATGACCCGACATACCTATACATGGGTGGTATCAATTTACTCAGAAGATGTTGCTGAACATATTTTGGGGTGTTTTTTGGCAGTAACCCATAACTGGATTTGACAATTCATGCCTAAAGTACAATGTGTGTGAAAAAATAACACAAAAAGTGACTACCTGAAAGTTTGACATAGAGCTAGTGCATGGAAAGTGTTAAAATACAACTCTTTGAAGCACCCCAGGGTGTGCCCTTTCTAAAAATATATGGTTTGATGGGGGTAAATTACTTTGGCCGGCTTCAAAAATGTCCCAAATAGGACATGGGTGCATGATGACGAAATGTGAAAATTCCAAGTTGGAAAACTGAAATGCACACCCCCCAAATAAGGCCTATTAGCCCCCAAATGACCCGACATACCTATACATGGGTGGTATCAATTTACTCAGAAGATGTTGCTGAACATATTTTGGGGTGTTTTTTGGCAGTAACCCATAACTGGATTTGACAATTCATGCCTAAAGTACAATGTGTGTGAAAAAATAACACAAAAAGTGACTACCTGAAAGTTTGACATAGAGCTAGTGCATGGAAAGTGTTAAAATACAACTCTTTGAAGCACCCCAGGGTGTGCCCTTTCTAAAAATATATGGTTTGATGGGGGTAAATTACTTTGGCCGGCTTCAAAAATGTCCCAAATAGGACATGGGTGCATGATGACGAAATGTGAAAATTCCAAGTTGGAAAACTGAAATGCGCACCCCCCAAATAAGGCCTTTTAGCCCCCAAATGACCCGACATACCTATACTTGGGTGGTATCAATTTACTCAGAAGATGTTGCTGAACATATTTTGGGGTGCTTTTTGGCAGTAAACCTTAAAGTTCACAGTACATGTATTCTTAAATTGCGTTCAAAAAAAAAAAAATCACCAAATTTTTTTTTTTCCTCAAACTTTGGCATAGATTTGTGGTAAAATGGTTTGCATGGAAAGAGTCAAAATACCCCAAGTTTAATACCTTGATTTGTGTACTTTAAAAAAATATGTATATGTGGAGGGTTATTCAGGAATTAGTGACAGATATCAGTGTTACAATGTCACTAGCACTAGTTTTGAAAATAAACTCTTTGGAAATGGCAAAGTGCTACTTGCACTTATTGTTGCATAAAATAAGGAAAAAAGCGAGGAATATGTAAACATTGGGTATTGCTAAACTCAGGACTAAATTTAGAAACTACCAAGGAATTAATTTTTTTTGACGGTTGTTGATACATAAGAAATTTTGGGGGTCAAAGTTCGAAAAAGTGGTGTTTTTTCAATTTTTGTGTCATATTTCACAATATTTTTTATAGTAAATTATATGAAATGATGAAAAAAATGGTATTTTTATAAAGTCCATTTAGTGACGAGAAAAACAGTGTAAAATATGTGTGGGTTACATAAACGAGTAAGAGGAAAATTTGACGTAAACACTAAGAGCGCAGAAACGTAAAAACAGCAGCGGTCACGAACGGACGGATTTGTGTAAAACCGCCCGGTCACTAAGGGGTTAAAATAATAAATGGTTTATTAGATATTGCATAAAAACGGGAATATTTTTAACATTGAAACCTATGGGGTTCGCCTGAATAAACCTGCTGATTTAAACCACCGAACATCAGGGCATTTCACTGCCATTTCTCTGCTGTTTGGTGTTCTCTGAATAGATTAACCATTACTTCTCTATGGGGATTTGCACTGCCTTCAAACAGCACCGTACTTGCTGGCAGTTCACCAAACTTGTGTGTGAGCATATCACAGAGCAGTGGTGTACTTAGGGGAGTGGCGGGGGTGGGTTGCCCCAGGTACCAGTGATTATTGGGGTGTCATTAGGGGGCATTAGGAGGTGCCACTGTCATTGTGTGTCAGCTTTGAGCTGTGTTCTCACACAACGAGCAGTGGAGCAGCACGTTTGCATTCGGAATAAAATAGAATAGAATAAAAATTCCCCTCCCGCAGCAGCTCCAGGAGAGGGGAGGGGGATGTGATTTGTGTGCAGAGAGAGAAGATAACAGTAAACGGCAGGTAAAGGGGGGGTAGTAGCAGAATATGAAGCCCTGTCTGCTTACTGCTGTTTACTGCTGACCTTTCCTTAACCAGCACTGCAGTGACCAGAAATTTGTCATTGAGCTGCCTGGCTCTTGGTGAGGTCCTCCATAGAGGGGGCCAGGCTGCATTCACTGCATCACCAGTGAATAGGCAGCCCAGGGTACACCGGGACAGGTAAGAGGGAGTCTTAAAAAACTGGAAAAAATACCATAGCAACATCGTATACCTGCAAAACTCACACCCAGTCTCTGCTCAGCAACTCCAATCCACAAAACCAGCCACCCACACACACAACTCCCATCACACAAAACCAGCCACCCACACACACAACTCCCATTACACAAAACCAGCCACCCAGACACACAACTCCCATCACACAAAACCAGCCACCCACACACAACTCCCATCACACAAAACCAGCCACCCATAGAACTCCATCACACAAAACTAACCAACCCACAACCCCATCACACAACACCAGCCATCAACATACAACCCAGCCACCAACACACAAATCCTATCACACAAAACAAGCCACCCCAACACACACACAACTTCCATCAACATAACCAGCCACATGTGTACTTTTGTTCATAGCATGAGGATGGATATGTTGTGAGTTCGCAAAATCACTTAAAAATAATAATTATTCAAAAAAATCTACACTCACCTCTTATTGCACAGCACAGAGGACACATGATTCACCATCGGCAGATTCATAATTTTTTTTACATATTAAAGTTGGGGGGGGGCCAAATATAGGATCCGCCCCGGGTGCCAAATGTTCTTGGTATGCCCCTGCTCCAGGCGTCAGTCGCAGCGTTGTGACAGGGCCGGCCACATGCTGTAGCGCTCGCTTGAATTGCACATGCTACAGCGGACGTGCTGCGGACGTTCTGAAAGCCTCCCTGTCGAAGCACTATACGATGCGCGTTCCACGGGGCTGCAAAGCACGATCTCCATAGGAGAATCGAGCCTTGCAGTGCTGAGCGCACTAACTGCGCTCAGCAAGGTGGCCAGACGGCGTCAGAGTGGAAGAAACATCCACTCTCACACACATTCATTCCGCTCTGCAAACGCTCGACTGACCCCGGCTTTAGTGCACAATACAGTCAGTGACAGCAGTTATGCAGTGAATACTTTATACAAGTACTTTATGGCTCTATGAGGCATATGCACACCTGCTACAAGGTTTTTGCTAGTGATCCAGTTGACATGTGCTTAGAAATTATAGGTACATTTTAACAGCATTACAGAAAGAACAGTACAGTGATTGCAAAAAATATACAATATTTGTATGTGATGGCTAAAGGTAGTTTATCCCGGGTAAATTCCTCCTCCCTAAATTATTCTGGAGGTGGAGTACCAGCATAGAAGAAGGAAAGAAACAGACGTTCCAGGCGAGAGAGGTGAGGTACACAGCGATTTAAATGGTACCATATGCTTACAAGCCGAGCCTGAGAAAATCGAGGCTCCACCATTGGTGAGTGAGATTGATCAGATTTTTAACTTGCTGCCACTTTTACCGAATGTGTTACGCTATGGGAGCACTGTCTATCTGCTTGTATTTCATCTGAGGCCAACCGTAGGACAAAGAAGGGATACGCCACCCTATATCTGGTGTAAGGCGCTTCAACCCAGAGCCAGGGACACACTAGGCTCTGTAATCCGTGAGTGAGATTCTTGTTCTATCCTCACCATAAATACCTGAAGCAGTCTGCACTATTATTATTTTTTTCTTCTCTCTCCCCTTATATAAACCACCCATTGAGGAGAGAAGCTGTGGCAGTGGACCGTTTATCTCTACAACACGGCTCATACGCTGTGCAACCACTAGTGGCCACAAAATTTTTGCGGTTCTATTTCATGTTATTTGCACTTTTGCACATGCACTTTACTGTGGCTTAGGACTTATTGACTGTACAACCCTCCAAAGAACTATCAGCGATTTGTGCTTTTAGCGCACCACCTGTGTATGCACTTTACTTAAGAATGGTTTCATAAGCACATGCACTTTATTGATATACATAATCCTTGCATGTCTCTCGGCTTTGCTACTGCATTTATGTATCAATTGTAATTTGCACTTCTCATTTTTAATTGTACGTCTCTCGGGACCTGAAGGTTCCTGGCAACATTTTTAGATCTTAGACTCTAGTACGAGCACCTGTAGGGCCTAATATCAGGCTAGGGTTTATACGATTTATAGTACACCACTGCGCCACCAGGACCATCTCTCTATTACATTTGCACATTTTGTTGAGATTATGTGCAACACCTCGTAGGCTGCAAACCCAAAATTTATATCTATAAATCAGCGCCTCCACAGAAAACCCCCCAACCTTTTATCCCGGGTAAAGCCTGCATGTTCCAACACTGCTGGGTAAAGTTGCAAAAAAATTGAAAGTTTCAGGCTTTACCCAGATAATCTGTGGACAAACCAACCTCCCTTAGGTAAAATTGATTAAAAGGGTTAGGATGGGGTTGGGGTTAGGATTACGTTTCAGGTTGTGATTAAAGTTCGGTTCAGGGTTAAAGTTGGGGTTACTGATGGCTTGGGTAAAAGTGAATTTTGTTTTCATCAATGGATATGAATACTCCTAGGTATTCATTCAAGTGTAAGCTACTTGAAACTCTACATTACATTACATTACATACTTGGTGCTAACGTTATCTTTCACCTGAGTGAGCATTAACTTTAGCCCAGGTAGCCACAGCATATTACAATCCAAACGCTAACGGGTTAAGAAACCCGTTAGCGTTTGGTACCTTGCACTTTTCAGAATGAGATTACTGTACTCTGCGCTCCCCATGTTGAGTATAGGGAGCACAAAGTGTTAATCAGCGTTAGGATTACAAAGTCCTAACGCTGATTAACGTCTGGCTGCGGTTACTCAAAATTTAACCACAGCCTGGACTTGGTGCTAACAGATTCCGCTGGTGCAGAATCTGTCAGCACAAGCCAAAAAACCCCCAATAAAAAATCCAGATACTCACCTTCTATCCTGCGGCTCCATCCGCCTCCTCAGTCTGGCGGGAGCAGGGAGAGACTGGGGGAAAAAGTCCCCCAGTCTCTCCCTGCAGATCACTACACCGACCTGCCAGTCCCTCGCGAGGCGAGATCCGGCAGGTCATGTGACCGCCAGGGTCTGCCTCAATGGAGTTCTATGGACTCCATGTAGAGGATGCGCTTAGCGGCGCTAAATTTTGATTCCGATTTTTTTTTTTTTTTTTTTTTTTTTTTTTTTAACATGGCGTTTTTTTTTTGTTTTTTTTCTGTAACAGACCTTTATATTGTTATTCCTAGGACCTCATTTATTATTTCTATGCATTTTCATGCACTAGAAATTTTTAAAACGTGCTTTAAAAGTTGTGGTTTTTTTTGTTAGTTTTTTTTAACCCCTGTTTGGCGGCTGGTCGGTGGTATGTTCGGCGGGTTGACGACGGTTTGAGCATCGATTCGGCAGTCGGCAGAATTTTTCAGTGGGTCGATTCGCTGCACTTCGGAGACCCTGCGGTGAATGCTGAATTCACCACAGGGTCTGCGAATTTAAGTCAACGAAGTGCAGAGAACATCAAAATTTCATTGAATAACCCCTTTAGAAAACAAGTTACAGTTACAGTAGCAAGTACTTATACAGCACCAACAGATTCCGTAGCGCTTTACAATGGGGAAGCACAAACAGGTGATGTACATGACACAAGAGCAGAGACAACCCTGCCCATAGAATAACTGTCCAGGTAATACAGCACTTTAAACCAAGTGCTCAGGCAGACATCCTGTGAGCTTACACTCTAAGGGAGTGGGGTAACTGAAACAAATGGGAGCAGAGGGAAGTTTAAACTAGTGGCCAGAAGAATATCATGGGGACTGCATGAAAAGAAGCAGAAGTATGGGCCAGTAAGAGTAATTAGAAAGAGAAGTCGAGACAGCTGGAGAGGAAACCGGCCCTGTGTGGGCGGGTGGATGGGGAGGGAGGGTTTTGGGCAGCAGAGGGAAGAACAGGAGGTCAGGTCTGTGTATTCTTGATGCTTGTTACAGGGCCGAAGAGCAGGAGGTCTTACCCAGAGACATTTGGTTACATCACAGTTTACTCAGGTATACCCCGACGTTTGATTTTATTTCAGGCATTACCCAAAAGCTGCTGTGTAAAGTCAGCTTTTTCCTGGGGGTAATCCTAGCTTTAGCTGCACTTCAGACTCTAAGCATAACATATACATATGGAATACGACGTATACGATAAAATGATTTAACGGAGTGTCAGTCATGGGAGTTGAAGCACCTTGTTGTCAGCAGCACCTTGACTGCATATTATCCCTCATCACAAAGCTTTCATAATAAGCACATCCTATCTATTTCTACTTTAACAGTTAGCCCAACTTCCCCCATCCCTTGCACCCCAGCCTTTACCACCTTCATAACTTCTTTGCAATCTGAAAATCTCAGACGCTTTCACATATAGTGTGCATATATTATAAATTAGCGGAAATTAAGAATTTTTGGTGCAATAACGAGGTAATGTAATTTATGAATGACTTTGGTGGTTCCCGAGACAAAACAATAAAGGGAAGTGAAAGCATGTAAGAAGATTGAGGAACCCCACCACCACCAGTGAAAGCATGTAAGAAGATTGAGGAACCTCACCACCATCAGTGCAAGCATGTAAGAAGATTGAGGAACCTCACCACCACCAGTGAAAGCATGTAAGAAGATTGAGGAACCTCACCACCACCAGTGAAAGCATGTAAGAAGATTGAGGAACCCCACCATCACCAGTGAAAGTATGTAAGAAGATTGAGGAACCCCACCACCACCAGTGAAAGCATGTAAGAAGATTGAGGAACCCCACCACCACCACCAGTGAAAGCATGTAAGAAGATTGAGGAACCTCACCACCACCAGTGAAAGCATGTAAGAAGATTGAGGAACCCCACCACCACCACCAGTGAAAGCATGTAAGAAGATTGAGGAACCCCACCACCACCAGTGAAAGCATGTAAGAAGAGTGAGGAACCCCACCACCACCAGTGAAAGCATGTAAGAAGATTGAGGAACCCCACCACCACCAGTGAAAGCATGTAAGAAGATTGAGGAACCCCACCACCACCAGTGAAAGCATGTAAGAAGATTGAGGAACCCCCACCACTTTCACAATCACCATGAACTGAGACACAACAAGGCAAGAAAACAGTAGTTGATGTTACTTCAGTTAGTGATAATAATTATTCCTTGATGACACCCTTGTTAATAGTAGTAGAAATACGTGGTGATAGACAGGATCTATTTCTTGCTGCCTTTTAGGATATAAAATATTTGTATAGGGTCGTTTACTTGACAAACCGCTGATGTTTACCAGTGTTGAAAACACTGTAGTATACAGTATGTCGTATGCTTACACCCACCTTCGAGCTGCCTGCCAGAGGGGCCTCACTCCAAGGCCTGAAACAACGCCAAACAATGATTCCAGCATACAACAGTATTTTTCCAGTGGCTTTTATCCCATCACCACAAGATAAGACAAGGTTTCGACCTACAACAGACAAAGACCTGTTGCAGTTCAAAATGCTGTCTTATCTTGTGGTGATGGTATAAAAGCCATTGGAAAAATACTGCCGTATGTTGGAATCATTGTTTGGCATTGGTGAAAACACTTGTGGTAAAAATAACACCATCATTTTTGCAACTATGGTGAACATCCATGATCCAGAACAGGAAAATTCAACAACGGAAGGAGAAGACGCTGTGGAAAAACACTAAACCAGCTGGGTGGAGTAGAGGTAACATCACTGCTCTGAACCGTGGAGACACAGGTTCAAATCCCAGCAAGAGCACCTCTCCAGCAAGTGTCTTTGGGCAAAATACCTAAAGGTACATACTCGCCACCCAGGACATACTTTAAAATGATAGAAATCTCAATGTATCCTTCCTGTTAGAATACCTTCTCCAAAAAAAAACCAACTGTACCACTGTTATTCGTCTATAAAATGAATAAGATAAGGCTATTCTCCATTGTGTGGTTCCACCTTTGATGCAACACAGATTAATATGCTTAAGTAGATTGAAAGTGGCGCTCTCCATTCAACTTTGGTAGAAACAAAGCTAAAAATAACGGTAGACTGAAATTATGGTGACAACCAGGTTGACATTTATGCTAAAAAGCATCTTTAGACTCTACGGGGGAGACACCAGTGGAAACTCCATAGAAAACTAAGCTCAGAACTGTGCTATACAATGTCAGCATAAAGTGTAGTGGAGAGAACTGAGAAAAGTACAGCGACATACAATCGCAATACCCTGAATAGAGAATTCACCATACTTGATACCCAAAGTTCGCTGACGTAAAACCACCGCTATCTCATTGAAAGAATGGTAGTTAGTGAGTGATCCTTTTTGGCTCATGTTGCTCAAAGTCCCCCAAAATAACAGGCTGTAGTATAGAAAAATTCATATTAATGAGCCGATCTTTATCCCATTACTCAGTTTTCTCCAGTAAGGCTAGGGTCAGACGAACGCATTTTTCGCGTCGTCCTTGAAAAAGTGCGTTTGAACGAATGGACGTATTTTTCCACGGAATACGCGTTAGCGGTCATACGATGCGCATTTTTGTCCGTGATTTTGTACGGATCATCAATAAAACACTTTTTGCGTCTGGACGTTATGTTGGCCGGACATTAGCAGTGTCTGACATCTCCTAATCACGCACACACGCCGCTAGCGGACGCAGCGCACTCTGTACGTCAGTACTAGTGGTTTGACGTTCTCGAAAAAATGCGTTCGTTTGCTGCTTGCGCTGCCTGGCCGACCTTTTGTACGGCCGTACTTCGTATATTGGCTGTCATTGGCCGTCATTTGCTGCTACTTCGGCCGTGATAAAGTGTGGCTGCATGCGCGTTTGCACAGCGTTCGTCTGACCCCAGCCTTACTGAAAACATACAGGGTTATTCAAAGAGATCCGAATTGCTGGCGAAAGGTAACCGAACGCTGAAATTCAGCGTTTGGTTACCTTTCCTGGCCATTCGGCTATTCAGAGAGCAGGCAATACGCCAAATGTTGGCGAATTGCCTGCACATACGGTGCCTTTTCGAGGTCAGTGAAATCCCCATAGAGAAGCAATGCTCCGTCTATTCAGATAACACAAAACAGCAGTGAAAAGTTGCCGAAATGCCCTGCCATTCGGTGGTTTCATTCGACAGATTTATTCAGGCGAATTCCATAGGTTTCAATGTTAAAAATATTCCTGTTTTAATTCAATATCTAATAAACCATTGATTATAATATTCTGCAGTAAAAAGTCTCTTTATTCATCGATTTTTTTTTTATAGGATCTTTTAGGCATTTTCCTTTTTTTTTAAATTGTTTTTTCTTTTTTCTGTAACAGCCCTTTTTTATTATCATTCATTGGATCTTATATGTAAATTTCAGACTTTTTCGTTCTGTAGTTTCTTTGCAAACAGCGTTTCACTTTTCAAACCTTCAAGCATACTGTTTTATTTTTTTTCCCTCCATTCGTCTGCGGTGTCGGCTTTTTCCGGCGTCTGCTCTGCTCTCTGATCGGCTTCTGCTCGGGTTTCTTCGGCGTGTTCGGCGGGATTAATCCAGATGTTTTTTTTGCGGGTTTCGGTTTGCCTTCATCTGGTTTTGCAGTAAGTGTTCGTTGGGTTTGCGGCAGCTTTTCCCTGCACTACGACGGCCCTGTGGTGCATGCTGAATCCATCGCAGGGTCGCCGAAATGGGATCGCCAAATTGCACCCAATTGAAGAGAACGAAAAGTCACCGATCGTGCGGTGACTTTTCGATTCTCTTTGAATAACCCTGATAATATTAGTTATAAATATAGGTTAAGGCAGAGTAAACTTTTTTTAAGCATTTTTTGATTTTTTTCGGTTATTTCAGATCTTATGTCTGCGAATGGAACAGTACAAAAGAAGCGATACTCTAAGAAGGTTACATCATTAAACAAGCACTTTGGAAAGTATAATACAACCGTTAATCTTTCTCTCTGAAGGGCAAATAATTCAGCAAAATCTCATTTTGGCTTAGGGCAAATAAGTACTGTATACCCACAGTCCGTAACTCATGGTAAAGACCTGGCCATCGGGTATTAACACTTAATTAAATCTCTACGCATCAATGGGCCAAGTTCCAGTCTTTCAAGCAAAGGTTAATTAGACTAGCTGTTTCAGAGGAACAAATCTAAGGGATGTTAATTGACCCGAGCTCTTCTGCGTATTCTGCCCCGTAGCAGTTTGTATTTTTGCAGTGAGTTTCCATTGGCTTTCTTTCGGAAATCAAGGCTTAGCATTTCGAAGATTGAAACGCGTGTAAAAATATGTGTTTAAAAACCCTTTGATTTCTCTTTATTCTCAAGGATAAATTTAAAGAAAAGAAAAGGCACCAGGTTGAGCACAGTATATTTAATTCATGATCTGCAATACAATCTTTACATAATAGTGTTTAGACTGGTAATTTAACCTCACTGGACTTTCTAAATTCTTTTCTTGGACAGATTTACTGTCTATTCACTGCACCGGCTATACTGTGCGAAGTCATAGGAAGCCCACAACGGGATTGATTGACAGGGGAGAGCAGGAGTTCTCTCTTCCAAATAGGTCCTTTGCTCTCTCTGCTAACCATTCAGGGCATGCTGATGTGCGGGGATTGAAGCCAGCACACTGACATCTGTCCTGTTTGGGGATGGTTTTCATAAACAGGGCCAATCAGTTAAGATAAGGTATAAGATGGAGGGACTGGAACGAGGCTGTGAGATGACAGTGTCCTTGTCTTTAAGCATTGGTAATTATACTTGTAATCTCTCAAGCTATATGCTCCTAGAGGCAGCTCTATAATTAGGCAAAGTAGACGGTCGCCTAAGGCTTCACTCAGGCCAGGGCCTCACATGATGGAATTTGTCTGCTATATCAGTATATACCTGGCTCTATTCACTAAAAAATGGGTGGGCCTGTCGGTAACCAGCGATTCTCTGTGATTAGTTCTTGTGGACAACAGGAAATCTAGGTAAATTTATTAACCCCTTCATGACGGGCGGGTGTCATCTGTTGGGGGTGGGTTAACACCGACAGCTGCCAGGCTAGCCGCTGATTTCGGCCCGCCACGCATCCTAGGAGGCCCATTGAAGACAGCAGGGGGTACCTCTATGTCCTGCGTCTTCAAGGCCCACCCTCTGCCAGGACAGCATAGATAGAATGTCCTGTGGGGGGAAGGGGGTTAAAAGAGCACTCTATTGAAAGTGGAGGTCTCTTTTTTTGTCCTTAAATAATTGGGCAGAGGCCGCTGAGGCTTTTCTGCACAATTTGCACTTTCTGGGCTACCTGCGTAGTGTAGGATACGCAAATTGCACACCGCAAAGGGCCTTGATTATTTTGGTGCATGCGCTAAATTGATGAATGCGATTATAAATATATTTCAGGAATTTTTTGTGTTTTGTTCATTCTTTAAATCTTATTTCCATGCCTCTATTTTCTCCAAATTTTTCTACTTTGTGTGAAATTAACAGAGCGGACAAAATGTTTAAAAAAACCACGCCCACAAATATAAATTAAACAGGACAGCCGCTCGGAAGCATATGATCGCATTACATTCTGATCGACTGTTCGTAAGTCGATTTGGATGTAAGTTGGATACACTTACCAATAGGTATTTTATGCATATATAGCTTTTTCGTGCATGATGACTTTTGAATAAAAACATTCTTTCAATTTCTTTTGCGCGCAGCGTTAAACGTTGACGCGCGTAAACGCTGGTATTACAAACCCAGCGCATTTTTTCATCCGTCCGAAAATATCGGGCGTAAAAAATACGTGCGAAAACGCGCGCAAATTAACGCTGCGTGCAGAAATCGGTGGGCAATCAGAATTAACAACCACAATTGTCTCCCATTCAGTTTTTGCGCCTGTCAAAATCAATCTGAGTATATATGCTGCAGCAATAATAAATTTTTTATTGTTTGGGTATGTGTAGAATGTGTAGCTATACTGTGCTGTATTTTGTTTTTCGTGCTGGTGTATTTGGTTTCGGCCAGGAGGTCCAGATTTGCAGTTACCACCAGCTTTTCAAAGACGTTAAAATTATGCGCGCAAACGTCATTCGTTAAAAATATGCGCATCGATTGTAATACCATCTGCGTACCAGCGCACGAACGCATTTGCGCTCACAATGTTAAGTATGGGATGAGCACACAAACGTTCGCTCGCGCAGGGTTCGCGCAAGGTAACTTGCGTTAGACGTTAATGGGCATTTTGTGCGCGAACGTTGTAATACAACGTTCAGCGCAAAGGGTTTTTCCCCTCGCGTTAATGCGTTTTTGCACACGCGCAAAATTGTGCGCGAACAGTGTAAAAGGGCCCTTTATGTTTTTTGCAGTTAATATCCAGACAGTTTAATAAAGAAGAGTATTCACAAGTGTTTTGCTTAAGACAAATGATCTTTGCAATTATTTGTCTATTTGGAGTAAGTTCATCCGCCTTAAAGTGAATTTTATGTTTATTATTTTAACAATTTATTTTATGCCAGCAGAAGACTGAAAAAATACATTGTTCTGAAAGTGGCTTAATAGATTTAATAATTATATCCTTATCATTTATGTGTCTCATATATTATGTGCATACTATATAGTCACGTGCGCTGCCACGGGGTGAGGTTGCGAGCCCAGGATGCAGTTATACACTTGGAGAAACTTGGTATGTTGGAAACCAGATAGGGTTTATTCAGAGAAACAATATAAACACAGGAGAGGGGCGAGGCAGGAAAGGGGGTGATAGTGCTGATGGGAAGTCTCTGTAGGTAAGTCCTTGGTGCAGTAAAAGTCTATGGCAGCGTGGATCTTGAAATCTGGAGATTGCAGAAGGGGAGTCTTGTAAACAGGAACAGCAACGGGAGGGTCTTAAGCAGAATTGTGAGGACAGGGACAACAGCAAGAGGGGTCTTGGACAGGAACAACAGCAGGGGATCTTGTACAGGAACAATAACAGAGGGTCTAGAGGTACAGTACCAGAAGGGATGATCCAAATCAGAGTCCAGGGGAATAGCCAGGGGTCCGGTACACAAAGATCAGGCTGAGCAGCGAGGCTGGAAGATCAAGCTGAGCAGCGACGCTGGAAGATCAAGCTGAGCAGCGACGCTGGAAGATCAGGCTGAGCAGCGACGCTGGAAGATCAGGCTGAGCAGCGAGGCTGGAAGATCAGGCTGAGCAGCGAGGCTGGAAGATCAGGCTGAGCAGCGAGGCTGGAAGATCAGGCTGAGCAGCGAGGCTGGAAGATCAGGCTGAGCAGCGAGGCTGGAAGATCAGGCTGAGCAGCGAGGCTGGAAGATCAGGCTGAGCAGCGAGGCTGGAAGATCAGGCTGAGCATCGAGGCTGGAAGATCAGGCTGAGCAGCGAGGCTGGAAGATCAGGCTGAGCAGCAAGGCTTCTACACAGGCTGGAAGACAAACTCTGAGGCAACTAAGCAAACAAAATGCAGAAGCATCCTGGGACAGGCGTGCCCCTGCTAAATAGTAGATGCAGGGCCTGATTGGTAGCAGCTGATGATGCTGCCAGAGTGTGTTTCAGAGAAAAGTCCAGCAAGGCATGAAGGGTGCTGCCTGGGGAGATCAAGACAGTGCAGCACCAGATCTGCCTTACTTTCGCCGGTGGTGGTGAGGACTGTGAAACACATGCAGGAAGGCCTCTTATTTGTGTAGGATCCCTCTGTCTTCTATCAAATGCTTTTTCTGTTGCCATTCATTTTCTTCTATTATCGGCTCCCTCTCCTTTAATCTCTATTTATATTCCTACATCTACGTAACCCTTGTTTATGCACACATGTACCCTGTCTAATGTCACTGCTTTCCTTCTTTCTCATTCTACCCACTTACTACTTCTTCACCACCTTTTATCTTGTTTTAACTCTTCTGTGTGAGGGCTACTTGTTATAGCATCCGGCCCAGCATTGTCCTGTGACCTGGTGTTTCAAACTAACGCACCTCCCATACACATGTCCTGCCCTCGTTTCATTTCATGCGATGTGGTCAAATTTCTCATTGACCTCTGCATTCTGACTGCCTTCCTGTGCACCGACCCAACTTACTCCTTGACCTTCCTACTCCATTTGACTTCCTGTGTACCAACCTGGCTTTCTTCCACAAACTGGTGTACCTCTTTATCTCTTGCCTTGGCTAGTCTCTGGTAGACAGAGAAAAGTGTAAAACACAGCCACCACAAGGATTAGTATGCGCATTCAGTGCAGAATTTTGGTTCTGTGTGTAGAGTTTCCACCTAGTTACACAAACCAAGCCTAGCCACTACAAATGCACCAGGTTTGGGGGGGTTAGGTTCTGCCCGTTGGGTCTCCCATCCAGTGCCGCAACATTCTAACCCTCAATCTCTCTATCCTTTCCCCCTAAATAATAATTTCATTGACTGTCTTTACCTCTTGGTTTATTTCCTTCTCTTTCTCACTTCCCCCTTTTATCTGTCCGTTGCCGTCTGCGTCTCTGCCTCATGTACTCTCTTTATCTACATATTTATCTCTTTCTTTTCAAACAAACCCTCTGATTTCAGTCTCTCCTTTTATAGCTTTTTCTCTCTCCTCCCTTTTCGTTATATCTCTTTATCTCTCACTCTGTCCCTTTCAATCTGTATCATTCTATCTCTCTATACCCCTCAAACATGCTTTTATTATCACTCTAACCCCTTTCTTCATATGTATCATTTTTATCTTTCACCCTGTCCCCTTTTCTAGATTGTTTTTTCTCTCTCTCTCTTTTATACCTGTTCTCTTCATGCCTTGCTTTTATACGTCTCCGTATAAGGCCCGTGTCAGACAAACGCAGTGATCACGTCCGTGTTGCCGCAGTTTAACATCCGTCGTAGTATAGAATCATGAGCAATAGAGACCCACACACTGTGGCCCCTATTACATTCTTTGCGTATTTGCTTTGCGCGCACGCAAATGCGCATTTGCGTGAGTGCAAAACCATTTGCGCAGAACGTCGTATTACGACATTCGCGCAAACGATGCACGGAATCGTCTACCGCGATTGACCCTGCGCGAACAAATTTTCCTGCGCGCATCCTATACTTAACATTGTCAGCGCAAATGCGTTCGTGCGCCGGTACGCGGATGGTATTCCAATCTTCGCGCAACGAACGTTTGCGCGCATTTTCGAAATGTCTTTGAAAAGCAGGTGGGAACTGTAAATGTGATCATTCTTGGCGAAACGAAAAACACCAGCACGAAAAAAAAAATACAGTACAGTACAGTTACACATTCTACACATACCCAAACATTAAAATTTATAAATTGTGTCATTGTTCATTTTTTTCTTTTTTTGGCTGGTGGTTGTTAATTTTTATTTTTCCTTTTTTTTAGTTTGTAAACATTTTATTGGAAATGGGTGATTGATGTTGGCTGAATCCCGTAACAAATCCCGTGACAAAACAGTCTGCCCACCGATTCCTGCACGCAACGTTCATTTGCGAACGGCTTTGCGCGTCGCATTTGCACACCTAAAATCTTGGAGGAAGAAAAAATGCGCTCTGATCCACGTTAATTTTCACGCGATAACTTTTTTTTGTGCACAAAAAAATTGTGCTGCTTGAGCGCAATTGCGCAGAGAATATAATAGGGCCCTAAGTGCGTCCGCACCGAACAGCGCACACACAACGAACGTGGCAAACGGATGCAAGTTAGGCAAGAACATAAACCGCTAGAACGGATGCGCAGAGTGCGCCACATCCACGTAGCGTTGTGTGTGTGATGGAACGAAGTCAGACGCAGAGCATTTGCGACGTCCAGCACCTTGACGCACACAATGGCTTTTCATATCATGTATCAATTTTTATCATTTTTCATATTAATTTTGTTTCCCATAATTCCCTTTTTTTTTCTACGTCCGTCAAGAAAAACAGACCGTGTGGTGTCTACAGTAGAGTGCAGTAGAGCGCAGAGTGCGCTCAGAATGCGCTCGTCTGACATTGGCCTTAACCCCTGCTTCATATTCATATGTTTGCATGCACTTTTTTTTCTCCTTCGATCCAGGAAAGAACTTGATGAGTATGCGGACATGTTGGCAAAAGAAAAAGTGAAAAAAGAACTAGAACTAGCAGAAGAAAGGAAAAATTACCGAGCTCGGAAAATGCATTACCTGCTCAGCACCGAACAGGTTAGTGCTCGCTGCTACTGCGTGACAGCACATACAAACCACAGGGAATCCCAAACTGACAGAGACAAAGCGGCCAGCTGAATGGGACATGACTACTTGAAAAGATATCACAAAAACATAACTTCTACTTCAATTAAACAGTTTTGAATGTGTGGAGGCAGATACCATGACTGCTGTGTAACAGCATCTCTGTGCAGGAAGTGTCAGCATCGTCTCAACAAAGATCACAAGTCAGCACTTTGTTCTGTTACTGAGAAAATGAAAGAATTACATTAAACGCTGATGCTGAGCAGCATCACAAAGAAACAATTTAGAGCAATGCAAGATGTCTAAGTAATAAGCAAAATATTGCTTCTATTACCTATTTAGACATCGTGAAGCACAATGTTATTAGTTAGTTAAACGATTATTAGAAGAAATATAGATAATTGATCGATAAGTTATGGATGGATGGATAGATGATAGATAGACATTGGAAGTTATGGAGGTAACAACAGAAAGTTAAACTATGATATGATTACATTTTGTTCCTTTTCTTGCCTTTTCATAAATGGCTTTATGGTTAAGGGATTAAAAATATGACATCTATGCATAACATGTTTCTGTATGAACAGTGATCAAATCAAGGGATTACAAGGTTATTGTTTTAAGTCATTAATGTAAAATCTTTGTTTTGATTCTATGAAAGAAAAATGCGGGGCATCGGAGCAACCGGTGAATTGTAATATAGTATTCTTTAATTGTGTAATATAAAAGATATACTCTTAAAATACAAGAGATAATGGTAAAAAGTAAAATAGTAATAATAAAAAAAAAACAATTTTGAAAGAAAAGGAATTATAGATAACCAGTGTATGGGGACCCCAGTCTATGAGTGATTTTGTAAAACCCATCACAAATATACAGGTCTGTTCACTAAAAGGTGAAACTCAGGAGAATTGACAGGAGAATGAACAACCTAGACCAAATAGCCGATTTGGAAAGTGAGCTAAATGGGAGAATCTTTCTGGTTTGGCTATTTTGACTTAGAATTTTCACTTCTCCAGTCAATTCTCTTGAGTTTCACCTTTAATGAATAGACCTGATAGTGTTCATTAGAATAAAACTAAATTAGGAATAAAGATAGAAAATATTGAATACGCGAGGAGCTCCACTACATGGAGGGTTCTAGACAGTCTGCAGTGAGTATAGCAAGGGGATAATTAAAAATAAGTATAGGAAGTGTTCATTTATAGCAACATTCTTTAACAACCGAAAGCTGCAGCTCAGCTCGAATGGCCACGGAGCTGATATGGTTAAAAAGTGAGTCGTTAAGTAGAACAGCCTCACTCGTTAACACCAACGGCTCACTTGGAATATTTATTTATTTATTTTATTTATTTATAAAGGATTTTACCAGGAAGGATACATTGAGATTTCTCTCGTTTTCAAGTATGTCCTCTGATGTCTGCGTAGCTTTTATTGCATTATGCCATTATCCCCAGTCCTCCGATAGTGTGCAGAAAAAATTATATAGAACGCTGTAAGATGTAAAACAAACGCTACTAGTTTAACCATTTTTCACTGTATATCTGTAAGCCCTAGCGCGCTTTATGTTTTATAAGCAATAAATTATGTTGTCTGCTCCATCTACTGGCTCTTTTGTGAACACAATAGTTTGCATTGTCCAAACACAGCAATGAATGTTATGCTGTTTGATTAAAATAGATTTTCAGCGTATAATATAATATTACAGTCACAGAAACAATTCTGTTATTATGTCAATATTTATTAACTGGTTTTCAGATTTTTTCTTTGTGTTCGTAAACTGATACGTTTTGCCTATGAATTCATAAGGTATCACAGACTAATAAAACCTAACTTGAATAAGGGATTAAAGATTTCGCTTTGTGACTGGAAAAATGTTTTAGTTAGGATAATATAATATGGTTAGAAAAAAATAGTCTACATAGTTTTTACATTTAATGTTTTTTCCTGTTTGTCCGTAATGTATGAGTGCCGGTCCTTCTGTCTGTCTTTAACATCTCAACTATTATCCTGGTCATTTTGTATCTGAAATCTAGTTCTTTCTTCTTAGTAATTTTATCAAGAGCATGTATTTCTTTAACCCCCCCCCCAAAAAAAAAGCTATTGTTGGTTAAACAGTGATTTACAAAACCAGAATTGGCAAACTGCTGTATCTTCACCAAAAAGCCGAGTATCAGCAGAACAGTTTTATTACATCTATAGTAGTTTACATTTTCATTTGGTTTCAAGACTATCAGGGTTATTCAGAGAAAGGTGAAACTCTGGAGAACTTTTGTAGAAGTGGTCAAAATAAATTCTCCCATTTACCTTACTTTCCAAATCAGCTATTTTGTCCTAGGATTTTCACTTCTCCAAAAGTTCTCCAGAGTTTCACCTTTCTCTGACTAACCCTATATGTGCTGCACAACGCATAGGAAATTATGCTTTACAAACTAGAGAGCAACATCCTTTTTTTCTTCTCAAAAAACAGTGAAATCAATGAAGTTTAAAAAGCGCAAGTATGGATCTAAATGTCAGGAGTGTGCGGGGTTAACAGGTACGAGTCCAATATGCAGTATTACAGGATACAGAGGCCAGACAGGTTCCAGGACACAGCAACAAAGGTTTATTGAAGTAAAGTTTATTGGAGTACAACAATGATAAGATAAAAAGCAACACAGGAGTCAGGACTGAATATAGAGGTGGCTGGTCAAGGCAGGAATAGGGCTGAACAGCGGTACAAGATATGGGAGAGAGACAGGATGGGGGGAAACGGATACCGTGTGAACTAAATACAGGAGAGAGACAAAAGGGGCAACAGAGCATGATAGCTGACTAGGAGAACATCAAATATAGAGGTGAACAAGTTGACAGAGAGCGGTCAAAAATTATGTATACTGCCCTTGTATGGATACAGATGTACGATGACCATTGCAAGCACTCTCACGTACTAGACAGAGGAAAAAAACTAACATAGTGTAAAACCGTATAGAATTTTAATTAATAGTAGACAATAAAAATGTCCCACTCACAACATAGAAACATACAAAATGTCGGCAGATAAGAACCTTTCGGCCCATCTAGTCTGCCCAATTACATGGATACTTTACCTGGATTTATCTTTTTTTTTAGGATAGCCTTATGCCTATCCCATGCCTGCTTAAATTCAATTACTGTTTTGGCCTCTACCACTTCAACTGGAAGGCTGTTCCATGTATCTGATATGTATTCTGCAAGAATCACAGGAATGGCCACGGTCCAGTGATGATAGAGATAGCTGCTTTGTCACCAGACACAGTGATCATACAGGAAACAGAACTCGAGTGAGAATAAAAGACCAGGACACAAATTCTGTCTTGGGTGTTTCTTATTACTCTGGCAAATTTCATACATTCAGTCAGTTTTGTCAAAATAGGAGTGTCACTAATTCATGGATTACAAACCAATAAATAATCAATACGTCAGTAATATAGGAAACATGTTTTTTCTACTTTGGGCAGTACCTAGACTTACACAAACATTTCCTGTCCTTGCCTAGTAGGCACGACTAAATTGACGTCACAGCTATATCCTGTTCTTGGAACAAGAATGTTCCATAGGATGCATTAACAATAACCATGTGTATCCCTCCCTTCCTCTCGGCCAGCCAGCCTCTCTAGTTTCAAGAGGAAGTGGAGTTGAATAGAAAATGTGCACTCCTTAATAAAAAACAGGAAGCCAAGAGAAAGACCAGACTCAGCATTACCTCATGAACACATTATGTATTTGCTGAGCAGTCAATCAGGCCCTATATATTTATATAGCTATCAAATATTACTAGAATATAGAAATATGTATACAGTGAATTAGCTACCATATTTCAAAATTCCTTTCAGTATCCACCACCCTCTCAGTAAAATAATGCCTCCTGATGTTACTTTTAAACCTTTGCCCCTCTAATCTAAGACTATGTCCTCTTGTTTTGCTACTTTGTTTCCTTTTAAATATACTCCCTTCCTCTACCTTGTGCATTCCCTTTACGTATTTAAATGTTTCTATCATATCTCCTCTGTCTCGTCTTTTTTTCCAAGCTGTACATGTTAAGATCATTAAGCCTTTCCTGGTAACTTTTCTCCTTCAAGCCGTACACCATTTTAGTAGCCCTTCTCTGAACTCTCTCTAAGGTGTCTATATCCTTCTGGAGATACGGTCTCCAGTACTGCACACCTCCAAGTGAGGTCTCACCAGTGCTCTGTACAGTGGCATGAGCACTTCCCTTTTCCTACTGCTAATACCTCTCCCTACACAACCAAGCATTCTGCTAGCATTTCCTGCTGCTCTATTACATTGACTACTTACCCTTAGATCCTCTGCAATAATAACCCCTAAATCCCTTTCCTCAGATGTTGAGGTTAAGACTGTATCAAATATTCTATATTCAGCCCTTGGGTTTTTACGTCCCAGGTGCATTATCTTGCACTTATCCACATTAAAACTCAATTGCCACAACTCCGACCATTTTTTTAGTTTACCTAAATCATTTGTCATTTGTCTGATCCCTCCAGGAACGTCAACCCTGTTGCAAATCTTTGTGTCATCAGCAAAAAGACATACTTTTCCATTAATACCTTCTGCAATATCACTAATAAAAATATTAAAGAGAATGGGTCCAAGTACTGACCCCTGAGGTACCCCACTGGTAACAAGACCTTGCGCCGAATAAACTCCATTTACCACAACCCTCTGTTGCCTGTCACTCAGCCACTGCCTAATCCATTCAACAATATTGGAATCCAAGCTCAAAGATTGCAATTTATTGATAAGCCTTCTATGCGGAACAGTATCAAAAGCCTTACTGAAATCTAAATAAGCAATGTCTACTGCACCACCTGTGTCTATTATTTTTGTTACCCAATCAAAAAAGTCAATAAGATTAGTTTGGCATGATCTCCCTGAGGTAAACCTATGTTGTTTCTGATCCTGTAATCTATGTGTTTTTAGATGTTCAACAATCCTTTCCTTTAACATGGTTTCCATTAATTTCCCCACTACTGACGTAAGACTAACTGGCCTATAGTTCCCCGATTCCTTCCTACTACCCTTCTTGTAAATGGGCACAACATTTGCTAATTTTCAGTCTTCTGGGACGACTCCCGTTAACAAGGATTGGTTAAATAAATCTGTTAACGGTTTTGCTATTACACCACTGAGCTCTTTTAATAATTTAGGGTGGATCCCATCAGGCCACATTGACTTATTTGTCTTTACTTTAGACAGCTGCTGTAGAACCTCCTCCTCTGTAAACTCATATGTAAATGTCTCTTTAGTGGCACACCAAATAAAAATTGTGTGCAAACACGCATGATTATAAACAAGGACTGTCAACAGGTACCATCCATCCTTATCGAGTTCTGGGCCAATTCCGGATGTTGTACGTCCAGAATCTCAGGAGACAGGCCTGTATCTGCAGCAAAGGTGAAGCCCATCCAGGAAAAACCGTGAGCTGGATACGCTCGACGCGGTTCGTCTTCCAAATCAAAGCGACTGTCACGTGGCGTGTGCGGTTCGGATGTGAGCCCAGCAGGCGGCGACATAGAGGGGAGGCCATACAGGATATCAAACAAATATGAAGGTTTAATGACAAAAACACAAGAGACTTGGCAGCAGGCAATGAGGTGGTTTAAAGTTCTTAAGCAAGGGATCGTGGCTGGCGGCTGGCTGGGCGTTGTAGTATATCCATAGCTGGAGTTCGGTACACAGTAATATCAGAATAAAGAACAGTCCAGAGAGAAATCTAGAATGAAGAGTCAGGCTAGTGGGCTATATAGTCCAGACTGCCCAGGATCCTCCAAGTAAGAATCAGGCTGGCAGTGGTACCTTAATCACAGGTCAGAGAAGGTGATGAAAGGCTGTAATCCACAGGTAGGTCTCCAGACACTGGGGATAGAGGGCTACGCGATGGAAGTCTTTAACAAGGACCGTGGAACAGCGCAGGTGATAGCTTGGAGACACTTGGAGAAGCTTGGATCAGGTTCAGCAGATACACACACACACACACACACACACACACACACACACACACACACACACACACACACACACACACACACACACACACACACACACCACCTAGTTGCCTAGGAGAGGGAACAATAATGCAGAACCACTGCTTCCTGGGTCTTTCTGCTACTTAAGGAAGCTTAATCACAGATGGGCCTCAGCTGGAACTCCAGGGCTGGAAAAGGAAACCCAGGCTGGACCTCCTGGTCAAGGTGCTGAGCCTGGGTAAAACCCGGAATGGAATCCAAGAAAAAGAGATCCAGGGCAAAGTTCTTAGAGCCAGGTGTGCAATACAGGCACATCAGCAAGTACCCAGGAGCGGACCCTGACAGCGACTTTCTCAAGAGCTGACTAGGAGAACAGATAGGAACAAGGAAAGTGGGCAATGTAGTAGAAGGGAATGGATCTCAACAGAACCTGTGGACACAGACAGAGAGAGAACACACAAAGACTCACAGGACACAGGCATGGATGGGCTAAGGCAAGACAGGAGGGCTGGAGTAGCAGGGGTCTCAGAAGCAAGGTTCCTGGCAGGCGGCTGTTAGTAAGCGTGGTAAAGTTTGTATCAAAGGGAGCTTGGCAGGTGTCTGGCAGTAAGTGTGGTAAAAGGTTGGTTAAGCACGGAATCCAAAACTGCAAGGCAAGGGCAAAGGAAAAGATAGGTACCGGTGGGTTTCAAGGCTGGATCTCAGGCAGGTCAGGCCCGGACAGGTCAGACACACAGTGATAGACTTCAGTGTTGAAGCATGGAAGGGTGTGTCTCACTTACATAGGGAGTCCAGGAGGCATTCCACACCTGAGGTGGGAGAGGACAGGAAAACTGGAGTGGACTCCTGGGAGCCTGAACGTTAGACAGGGCAGAGGCAACACATAATATTAAAGGTTATAATATTTAGTATGTGGGTAAAAGCTTCTTGATCCAAGGAGAAATCTGATGCCATTCTGGGGTGAAGAAGGAATTTTTCCCCAGTATGTTGCATATTGGCGAGCGCTTCAGACTGGGTTTTTTGCCTTCTTTTGGATCAACAGCAGTAGGTGATGTGTGAAAGGCTGAACCGATAGGCGCAGGTCTTTTTTCAGCCTATGTAACTATGGAACACCTGATCCGGAACCATTGCGTGAGGAGGGCAGGAAAGGGGCTGCAGGAGTCTCGGGTGCGGGCACAAGCTTGGCTTCCAGACACTAGGGACTATATTACAAAGTTGGTGCTAACTTAACCAGAGCTGTTGTTAACGTAACAGCTCCATAGGCTATAATGGCTCTGTTAAGTTTACAACAGTTCTGGTTAAGTTAACACCAACTTTGTAATATAGCTCTAGATCGGGCAAATTAACAACTAACTGATGAAGAACGAACTAACCCAACGTAGCATGTTATTCGTGGCTCGAACCAGTATTCTTCAAAATATACTGTCTGTCAGTCTGTGATATTAGCTGTCAGGAACCAGTAGCTTTTTAGGAAAATCATTTTTAACTACATTAACAATATTCCCAATGTATTTCTTACTGTAAAGATCAATTAGTTAGGAGTTACTGCAGTTCCAGTCTCCATGCAGGATCAGCAGGGGAGATGTTAGTTATAAACATTCCCTGCTGATTTTAAAAAGTGTTCACAGCTTGAGCCTCATGCCTATGGTTGTGAAACGTTACGGTATCTTCTGGAGCCCCATTGCAAGTGGATTTCATTTGCAATAAACAAAATTAACTTGCATTGCTCCTATGGAACACAATATCAACTATGCTCGATATCGGGACACCACGAGGTGCCTAGCAGATCGAGTATAGTATCCTGATAGTCAAAATGCTAACTGATTTTGCTGAAAAAAAGTCCATGAGCAGTATTTTAAAGTTGGTGCTAACTTAACCAGAGCTGTTGTAAACGTAACGACTCCGGGCCATATTACATAGTTGGTGCTAACTTAACCAGAGCTGTTGTAAACTTACCAGAGCCATTATAGCCTATGGGGTTTTAAGTTTACACCAGCTCTGGTTAAGTTAACACAAACTATATAATACTGCCCTCCATATACTATACTGGCTCTGTTAAGTTTACAACAGCTCTGGTTAAGTTAGCACCAACTTTGTAATATGGCCCATATCTACACCTGGTCCCATGGTTTAGAGCAGTGGTTCTCAATCTTTCTAAAGCCGTGACCCCTTAATACAGTTCCTCATGTTGTGGTGACCCCCAACCATTACATTTTTTTTCCTTGCTACGTCATAACTAATTTTGCTACTGTTATGAATTGTAATGTAAATATCTGATATGCAGGATGTATTTTTATTGCTACAAATTGAACATAATTAAAGCAGAGTAAACAAGAGTAATTAATCACAAAGACAAAATGTTATACAGTCTGTTAAGAAAAAAAATACACAGGTATTCATTCATAACCACAGAACTTTAGCATAAATACAAAATATTTGTAAACCAAATAAATAACTTTAAAATAAATAATAAACAACAAATACCCCCTAAAAAATTAAATCAGTGGTGCTCACAGTACCCCCCCAAAAAAATCAGTGGTGCTCAGGGTACCCCCCAAATAAATATATCAGTGGTGCACAGAGTACTCACCAAATAAATAAATCAGTGGTGCTTCAGGTCCCCCTGAAATAAATAAATCAGCGGTGCTTCAGGTCCCCCAAATAAATAAATAAATCAATGGTGCTCAGGGTCCCCCAAACAAATAAATCAGAAGTGTTCAGGGTCCCTCAAATAAATAAATCAGCGGTGCTTCAGGTCTCCCCCAAATAAATTAAGCCTTGCTCAGCCAAATAATTAAAATGAAATTAGCCAGGCTCAGCCAGGCTCAATTAAATCATTGGTGGCAGTGGTGCACAGCGGCGGTGTCATTAACGAAAAAAACTCGGACCTCAGCAGACAGGCGGCCCGACTTACCTGTCCAGACGTCAGGCTCCTTCAAGCACAGGCAGTGATAGGACATCACTTCCTGTGCGCGAGGATAAGGGGCCGCTCGTCCTCTGCGCTCCGCTGTGCAGCATTCACGGGACGCTGAATGCTGCAGCGATGAATGCTGTTGTGCGGGCGCCCCACAATAGGAAGCCTCAGGCGACCCCCCCGGAAAGGGCCGATTGACCCCCAAAGGGGTCGCGACCACTAGGTTGAGAACCGCTGGTTTAGAGGGAAACGCAATGCCCCATCTCTTCTTGACATATGCAGCGGAACACTGGAAACAAAAACTTCCCAATGTCCTTCTGCGGCTCTTCTGCAACCCTACATACTCGAGCTCCTACTGAGCTCAAGCAGGGTCATGCTTGGCGCCATGTCGCAGCGCTAGACTCAAGCCATTAAAACAGAATAGAGCCAATAAATGCGAGCTGTAAATGGGTAACCGCTCGGGCACAATTTATCCATTGTAAGAGTGTGTTAATGGTTCGGTGGGAGTCACCATTATTTACTTTAATAGTTGCAAGAGGCGGCGGATGTTCAGGGGGTGACAGATAACGTTGTTGTAAGTAGGAATGTGCATAATTTTTTCTCTTTGCAATAGAAAGGAATCCAGAAATGTTTACTGCATTACATATTCTGGAGCCTCACAGCTTCTTGTTAACCCGCTAACCAGATCGCAAGCGACAGTATCAACATACAAAGTATATTCACACAAAGTTTGGGTTTCTATTTATTTCCCCTTTTTTGAGTATTATGGGTTTATTACTGATAAACTTATATGTGCTTTTATTTCGCTCATTCTCTGCTGCTGTAAGGACGCTCTTGAGTAGTTAATTTTGATATCTCATTTTGAGTTCACGTTGCCTATGCCTAAACATTTTAAAATAGGTTACACTCCTTGATTTTTTTATTTTTTTTTGTCGTCGTCTATTTTCAGCCCCTGCTTAATGGTGACAATGGGGAATAATCATAGGGAAGGTCAGAACATCTTTACAAAGGGTCATTTCCCACCTACTCGATCATTGTATGTGCCACATGTCTTGGCTCTTCCTTAAACCTCTAACTGTTCATCTGTTCATGATACAGTGAAAGTCATCGTATAAGTGGTGATTATGGCACATTCATATCTTACCACACAGATTGGGAACATGACCTCAGTAGCTCTTCTGGCCTTTACCACCCTCGAGACAATGGGAATCACAAGTTTGTCCCAAACCTGAAACTCATGATTAATAATGGCTCCAGCCAGAGTCACCTGGGACCGAGGCTGTGCTTCTCTCCACAAAACACTAAGAATATTTCACAGCCGTTATTATTTAGGGCACGTACTGATTACAGGACAAAATATATAAATGATAAATGATCTGAAAATCCCGTCCATCACACACTTAAATATATTATGGATTGAAAATCAAGCGTTAAAGTTTTTTTCTAATATATGTCTTTATGGGCGAGACACTCTTTCCCTCAAACTCTTTGTCAGAAGTTATTTTTGGGCTGTTTTTCCCCTCGTGCAACACCTGTATATTCATATTTTTATGGCCCCACCATTCCCAAACCACTGGCACTAATGATCCTGCCATCCAGTAAAATTCCCCTCGTCTTCCTCAACCCCAATCCCTCTAGACTGTAAGCTCCTATGAGCAGGGTCCTCTACACCTCTTGTTTCCATCCTATGTCTGTTTATATGTATTTCGCTCCCTTTGGTTATTGTAAAGCGCTGCGGAAACTGTAAGCGCTATATAAATGATGCCGACAATAATAATAATAATATTTGACAAGGACTACAATCTATGGGCCCTATTACATTCTTCGCGTGCGCAAAAACGCATTAACGCAAGGGGCAAAACCCTTTGCGCTGAACCTCGTATTAAATATGCGCGTTAACGTCTAACGCGAGTGACCCTGCGCGAACCCTTTGCGAGCGCAATTTAGTGCGCGCATCCTATACTTAACATTGTGAGCGCAAATGCGTTTGTGCGTTGGTGCGCGCATGGTATTACAATCTTAGCGCAAAATTTAACGGACAAAGTTTACGCGCATAATTTTAACGTCTTTGAAAAGCTGGTGGTAACGGCAAATTGTTACAACCTGACCGTACCAAACCGCGGATTCACAACGGAGAACGGCGATGTGCATGTGTTTTTTTACTAGATCCGTCAAAAATGACGGCCACTACCTTGTCTTCCGTCAGAACGTACGTCTGTTGTGCGCAGTCCGCACAAAATGACAGACTCGCGTTAAAAATTACATTGCGCTCACTGATTTAGGCGCGCAACGGTACTTTACACGCATTTTTGCGCGTCGGTTTTACGAGCGCAGTTTCCCAACGGATGAAAAAATGCACGAGGAATGTAATTCCAGCGGTGATTTTCGTGTGTTAACGTTTAAATCTTCGCGCAAAAAAACACGCGTTTAGCGTGCGTTTTTGCGTTAAGAATGTAATAGGGCCCTATACGTGTCTGTTTCTGTCTGCACATAATGTCTGTATTCTGGGAGCCCTGGAGCAGAAGAGGTGACAGGGAACAATAGGTAAGTTTTTTAAATAAAGAATAAGAAATATTAAAAGAAAATGTTCAGATGCCATTAGAAGCATCAGCAGAATTATTTCAGAGTTAAAGGTGGAAAGGGATTTGTCACAGAGTTAAAGCTGCAGTTTTACATTTAAACGTGTAAAGCCAAAATTAGATTAGAAAGAGCAAAGACACTGATATTTTAGGGTTTTTTCAATAAGCGCCGAACTTGTCACTGAATTTCACCATACGGTGCAATTTTGTAGCAGTTTGTCTATTCATTAACTGTCAATTTGCCAAATACTGGAGCATTAACAGCGAAATACGGTGCAGTTCGCCACAGAACGTCGCAATTCAGTGATCTTCGGCGGCACTGAAATTGTCCAATAGAGAAGTAATGGCCAGGGCCGGTGCTAGACTATTTTGCACCCTAGGCAAGACCAGCTACTTCTGAATTTTTTTTTGTTATCAGTTGAAATGTGGGGGACACACACACTTTGTGTGCGGGGGGCACACACTTTGCATGGTGACACACACACTGCAGGGGGGGCACACACACTGCAGGGGGGGCACACACACCGTGCACAGGGGCATCACACTGTTACCCATCTTACACCTCTGCTGGTCGGGCCCGGGACCCTCTTTCTGCCTCTTTCTTCTGTGACTCAATTTTTTTTTTCTCTCTTTCGTGCCTTTTCTTTCTATCGTGAATTTCTTTTTTTCGTTCCTTTATTTTGTGCCTTTCCCTCTTTGTTTTGTGCCTTTCGTCTGCCTCTTTTTTTTATAATCTGCTTCTGGTGGCGCCCGCACGTCATCTGGTGACGCCTGCGCATCACCATAAGACGCCCACCTTCTGCAACGTGAGCCGACAAAGTCGGCTTTGCGACCTGCAACTGTGGCTATACGAGCCGCACAATGAAGGAGGGGTTCAATAATGGAACCAGTGTTGGGTCGGCTGCGCCCCTAGGCAGCAGTGCGCCCTAGGCGGTTGCCTAGGTTACCTAGTGGAAGCACCGGCCCTGGTAATGGCTAATCTATTCAGAGAACGCCGATCTGCACCAAAGTGTCAGTGAAATGCCCTTATTTTTGGTGATTCAGTTCGACAGGTTTAAATAGGAGAATCCCAAAGGATTAAATGTAAAACAATGTTATCATTTTTATTTTTTATTAAACAGTTTATTATTTTCAGCAAAGTCATTTTTTTTTTTTTTTTTTTTTTTATTTTGAAATATGTCATCATACAAATAAGCACAGCATAAAGAAAATAACGAAAAACAGTATCTTGAAGAGAGTCAGCAGTGAATCATAGAAATAACAATAAATGTTCTTGCAGGGTCAAACAGTAAACATCACTGAAGAGTAAGTTAGGGGGTGGGGAGGTGGACACACACACTAAGAAGTGCTCCAGGACCCAAAAAAAAAAAAAAAAAAAAAAGGGGGGGAAATGGAAAAGGTGGCAAAAGCCAAATGTGTGACTGTCCTGGCACGCTCCCGAAGTTCTGAGGTACCGTAGGAGGCCATGGACATGTGCAGGTCACAAAGGCCGGGGTACGTGAGGGCCAAATGCGGCAGACAGAGCCATGGTGGCCGCCACAGTGGCACTCCCCAAGTTGCCCCAATGCCATAAAAAAAAAAAAAAAAAAAAAAGGTGAGGAGAAAGGGGGTCTGCAGCACGAGGTGGTGTGCTGAAAAAGATAATAAAATAATAATAAAAAATAAAAAAAAACAACCCAAGGGAAGGGGGGAGAAAAGGGTGTGAAATGGGGTCATAAAAGGGGGGGACAGCTAGGGGCCATCAAAGTCCAAAGAAAGTCAGCAGAGTTACAGGAGTCCTCAATAAAACGGAACAGCCACGGGGGGGGTGGACATCGGGAAGGGGGAAACGACAGCATCAAAGTCATCCAGCAAATATGAAAAAGAAAAACTCAGCCGAAATATCCCCAGCCAGGGAGTCCCATCAGCCCGTATCCCGGAAGGGGGGTAAACGCAAGGCAGGCAGGGCGCTGCAAGATGGGTCATAACATACAGCCCAAGACGGTCCGACTTCAGGGAGCAAGGCTGGCATCACCAGTAAGCCCCAGGCCTCCAAAACAGCCTCATTGCCAGTAACCTTCGCGGGCCTCCAGCGGATAGTCTTCGCGGTCTGACCTGCCAGAGCCACCATCTCCCGGAGCATGCAGGTCGCCATCTCATCTCCCGTGTTTGGACGGACACTCGTCCTCGTGGGCTGAGACTCCAAAGCTGGTGTCCTGGCCGGGACGCAGCTTACAACACAGCTCCGCTCGGCAGCAGGCGAACAGGCCCCAGCGCAGCTTCTGGCCGGGGTATCCTCTACCACCTCCACCCGAGCGGTCCTCCCCTCTCGGCAGTCCCGCAGCGCGGACATCATTCGGCACCAGACGCCTCTGGTAAGCGGGCCATCCGCATCCTCCTCCTCCAACAACCGCAAACAGGCATCTAGGCCTGAAAGAACAAGATCCATACCTCCAGGGAGGGATCCACCCCGTAAATCATCAGTAAATTCGCTTGTTGCCCCCGCCAGAGAGCCATCCAGGGCAGTGCGGAGGCGCGGGCCCTCCGTCCCCGCAGCCCCTAGAAGCTCACTCCGGGTAGAGGCGGCAGAGTAGTTAGGTGGGGGGAACATAGGAGCCATGGGGAAGGCCGCAAGATGGCCGTCGGTGCCGTTGTTCTGCCACAGATTATCGCCCGCAAGGCATGTCTCTGGTCCGGAGGGGGGACAAAGCGGACCCCGGACAGCACAGTTCCGGTGGCCAGCTACTTCAGCACCCCTTCCAGCAAAGTCATTTTATTAATTTTTTTTTTTTGAACACCTTTTTGTATTTTTGAAAACATTTTAGACAGAATATTTGATTCCTAATTTTTTTTTAAAGGTAAAAGTTGTTTCTTTATTCTGTAACAGACCTTTTTATTATTTTTTTAAAGGACCTTCTTTATTATTTAGACACATTTTGAAGCATTTTCATTGGCTTAAACACCTATTAGTAGAATAGCAGAGTTCTGGTTTTTTCCCTGCAGTTCGGCGGTCACTTCAACAGTGTTCTGCGGTCTTTGGCAATTACATCTTCGGTGCACTACAGTGACGCCGAAGTACAAAGCACCGAAATTTTGCTGAAATTTCGGTGCTTCGTGAATATCCCCTTTTGTCCTACTATTGGTAAGTAGTAGTAAGTAAATAATTAGTAGTAAATTCTTTAACCAAATATATTGGGATTTAGCCAGATATTAAATAGAACCTGGGACACATTGATATAGATTAAGGCCGGGGACAGATGAGCGCTTTTAAGATCGGAAGGAACGTCCGTGAGACTGGACGTTCCTTCCGCTCTGACGCCCGTTTGGCCACCTCGCTGAGTGCAGTTAGTGCGCTCAGCGCTGCAAGGCTCGATTCTCCTATGGAGCATCGTGCTTTGCAGCCCTGTCAAACGCGTGTTGTAGCACTTCGACGGGGAGACTTGCAGCACGGCCACTGGCGCTCACGAAATTCGTGCACGCTCAACAGTGTGTGGCCGGCCCCGTCGCAGCGATGTGACGCCGGGAGGCACGTCAGTATGGGCGCATATAGTGCGCTTGTCTGACACCAGCCTTAATCCTAATTAAGCAATTAATTGAGCAATCACTGCATTTTTACCAATGGCGCAGCCAGCTGTTTGTAATAATTTTTGTTCGTTTTTTATTTCGGAAACACTTATTATTTCACATTTTTATTCTAGTCCCTTGGTTACAATTTTGTTTATTTTGTATTTAACCTATTCATGTCCAACTGGCGTTGGGAAACATTTGCTATTAACACCTCACAAAGGGCTTCCCAGCAGTATGAGGAAATATTTGCAGCGACATGAATTCTGCATACTGCAGGGAAGAACTTTCACGTGCTTTTCATTAGCATCTAGAAGTTATGCGTGTCTTGGGAAACTGAGAAAATTTTGCAAGGAGCCCGTGCGTTTTGATTGACAAGTTTGTGGTGACAACATTTCTATAGGGATTAAAAAAAAAAAAAAACAAGCAATCGCTACCAATGGAAATGTCAATATTTAAAGCACTATTAACAATAGAGAGGCGGGTCATGAATTGGGAATTTTATTGGAGATTAGCCACATGTCAATGTTGTGGCTGAAACGTCAGCCTTTATCAGCCTTCTGTTACCGGATTTTGCTGTCCTGGGCCACGCTGGAATCTGTGAGCACCGGTCTGCTTATTAAAGGAACACTCTATGCAAAAATCCCCCCCCCCCGTTTTTTTACATTAAAATATACCTAGTCACTCAATAACTAGGTAGGGTTTTTTTTTTTTTTTTTTACTGTAATACTTACCCTAAAATCCACTTGTTTCCAAAGGCGTCTTTTTTTTTTCATACTCCCCTCCCTCCTCTTCTGCTCCCGTCCTCTTAGTGCTTAAACTTGGCTAATAGTTTACGTGAGAAGCGCGCATGCGTGCCTCTCACGTAATCCAGCCAATCAGCAGGCTTCCTCTTCTTCTTGGATTAGTGTTACGCGCAAGAGGATGCGCGCAACACTAATCCCAGCCGCAGACTATGCTGGCGGCTCGCTCCCGCCAGCTACTGCGGCGAGTAGGAGACGTCATCGCGCTGAAAGCGCGATGACGTCTCCTACTAGGCAATAGTCGGCAGAAGCGGGAAATATGAATCCCGCTCTGCTGACTGACAGCTGGGAGGGCGGAGTAAAGTCCTCCGCGTCTCTCAGCTGTTTCAGCCGATCGACTGAGTGGAGGGAGGGGGGAAAGGCGAGGGCATACTCAGGGCATCTTGACCACCTAAAAAAGCTTAGGTGGTCATGTTGCCTAGAGTATCCCTTTAAGTTTACTCTTGTTTTGTGCACAAATCCTCTCTCTTTCTAATATTTAAAGCTCTATCATTGAACTTAAATCAAGTCAAGTTTATTTTAATGAAATTCTTTAACTTGATTCAAGTCTCCCACAGCATCTACTATTCTCATTCGTCTCCCCTGCATTTCCCTGGCTGTTTGACACTTTTAAAGGGTTCCTTTTTTGTCCTTGAATAATTGGGCAGAGGCTGCCGAATGCCTCTGCCCAATTATATGGTATTTATTAGGGATGTGCATGGCTGAAAAATTTGTTTCGTTTCGTTTTTAAATAATTTTGTTTTCGGATTTTTTTGTAACTAATTTTGTTTCGTATTTCGTTGCGTTTTGGTTCGATTCAAAATTTCGAATCGATTTAAAATTTCGAATCGATTTGAATTTCATATATCCATTCGATAGTTGATATCAATTCGAATTTTGGCTCACTAAATTAAACCCCAATTAATCAAATTTTGCTGTTAAAAGACAATCTAGGGTTAAATTTTAAGCTGTGTCACAGATTAATATTTGAGTCAAATTAAACAGTGAAACAAAATTAATTTGTTTCATAAAGTTGTTTGCTGACTATTACTTGTATTGTATGTATTTTAATTTAAGATCAATTCGATTGTTGATATATCAAGTCGGTATCGATTTTTGCTTGCGACAGTTCCTAAAACTGTGCAAGTCAAGTACGTACAAAGCAGTAAGGGATGAACTTCATTAGCTTCCTCCTTAAAATGAATAAATAAATAAAAGTATATAAACACACAACATATGCAGAGCACTCCACTATAATATAGTTTTAAAGATATTAACAGTTAATTTAATAATAAATGAGGTGGGCTCAGTTACAAAACATGATGATACATTGCATAAGCCTGACACAACGTTAGTGTGGCCCTATCACAGCGGTGATCATCTAAATGACGGCAATAAAAACTAAAATGTCTCAGATCAAAAAGTCCCATCATAGCGCACAGAAAATAACATGAAATCATCCCCAATGGGGAGTCTCATTGGAAAATAAAAATAAAATTATATCAAAAGTCAGCAAAAATACTTCGGAAGAAAAGAAAAGAGAACCCCCCCCCCCAAAAGTCTCAAATTTATCCCCAGCCGGGGAATGTCAGCAGAAAAAATGAAATAAAGTAGTGTCCAAAGCGTCTCTGAATTAAGGGGGGGGAAGAGAACAACATTAAGAGTACATCAATCTGCCATCAATCAGGTAAAGGGGGAAAAACGCAAACCTGCTGTAACTTCAAAGGGGAACAAGAAGAAAAAGTGTCTCTGGGGTCCCATCAACCCGTGTCTCGAAAAAGGGGAGTTTGCTCCGCAGGCAGTTCACCAGACGGGAGGCCTGGTATCGTGGCCCCAACCATCTCGACATTGCGGTACCTGCTCCATGGCTCCGGTAGGCCTCTGGGCACCCATAGATCCCCGGCATCAGCTCCGTTGCAGAAAATCACCCTCCGCAACGTGGTGTCGCTCCATGCAGAAGGTCGGAGCAGCTGCACCCGCACAATCGGCAAGGAGGGGCACTCAACTCCCTCCAAACCATAATCTCGGCCTCCAGGTCGTGACAGCGATCCACCCGACGTCGCACGGGCCAGCAATCCGGGCGTATCATGTGAATTGCGCACTCCTCGCGGCACCAGCTCAGCCGCCGTCTCAGGGACCAGCAGCGTCTGGGGCTCCGAGTCGTCTCTCACCTTCCTCGGGCCTCCGGACTCCGACAAGCCCGCACAGTCTTCCATCGGCACAAGCGAGTCACCTCTCCCAGCTCTCTCATCGCGGTTCCCCGCAGCGTCCATGATACAGTACGTGCCTCCGTAGGGCATCCAGCCAGTGCGGCCCCGTCCTCCGCTAAACTTGGGTCCACCACTCTCCGGCAACCTCGTAAAACATGGGTCATCCGTCGCCACACTCCTCGGTCAGAGGACCATTCAGATCCTCCCCATCCAGGAGCTGCAAGCTGGCCTCCAGGCCTTCCAAGAAGGCATCCATGCCTCCCACGTGGTGCGTGCACCCATCCCGCCACGCATCACCCGGTCCGCTCGTTTCTCTCCTCTGATCGCTGTCTCGGGCTGTGGGGAGACACGGGCCCATCGTCTCCCCAGCCACCAGCATAGGGTCAGACCGGTCCAAGGTGGTAGGGCAGTCGGGCAGAAAGGCCTCAGGAGCCAGGACGTAGGCCGCAAAATGGCCTCCAGCCCCTCGTGTCAGCTTTGTTTCTTCGGCTGCAGGGAATGTCTCTGGTCCGGAGGAGGGGGAGAACAGCTTCCGGACATCTCAGATCCGATGACCAGCTAGCCTGGGTCCCAAAATCAAAGTTACTCTGCGGATTAAGCTGTAAATTGGCCCCAAGAGCAGCAGACGTGCGGAGCTCTACATAAACACGTCTGCTCCCTTCAGCAGCCGGCCACGCCCCCTCCCTCTCCCTTTTTAAGGTTTTTTTCCTCCTGCTTTCCTTCATATTTTTCGATAATCCTCCATTGCGGTGGTTCAAAGTTATGCTCAGACGTCTGTTGCTTTCTTAGACGCTACTGTTTTGATGCCTGGACGACTAGCATTGTGCATTCATGTTATTTTTATATGTGTTTCAGAGAATGACTGCGTGGCCACTTTCACCTTTTTTTTTAGTATTTGACTATAAGGGTTATTCAGAGAGCGTGAAAAGCAGGAGAATGACTGGAGAATGAAAAATTCTAGGTCAAAATAGCCAAACCAGAAAAATTCTCCCTTTCATCTCACTTTCCAAATCGGCTATTTTGACCTAGAATTTTTCATTCTCCAGTCATTCTCCTGCTTTTCACGCTCTCTGAATAACCCTGTATGTCTGCAAATTCCAAAAATAAAGAATTATAAAAAAAGTAGAACTTTCCAAACTGCGCATGTCAGGTGTGCAGCAAGGGACAGATTTCATTAGCTGAATTTAATGGGAACAATAAATTATATATATATACAAAGTCCAAAGAGTAGCCGCACTTATTAAAATTTAGAACAGAGTTATAGATGTTTTCGGCTGTCTTGGGAGCCATTTTCAAGGTCTTGCACCATTTTTTGCACCGGTTTTGCATTTTTTGGAAGGAGTTGCATTGTGCATTCATGTTATTTTTATATGTGTTTCAGAGAATGACTGCGTGGCCACTTTCACTTTTTTTTTAGTATTTGACTATAAGGGTTATTCAGAGAGCGTGAAAAGCAGGAGAATGACTGGAGAATGAAAAATTCTAGGTCAAAATAGCCAAACCAGAAAAATTCTCCCTTTCATCTCACTTTCCAAATCGGCTATTTTGACCTAGAATTTTTCATTCTCCAGTCATTCTCCTGCTTTTCACGCTCTCTGAATAACCCTGTATGTCTGCAAATTCAAAAATAAAGAATTATAAAAAAAGTAGAACTTTCCAAACTGCGCATGTCAGGTGTGCAGCAAGGGACAGATTTCATTAGCTGAATTTAATGGGAACAATAAATTATATATATATACAAAGTCCAAAGAGTAGCCGCACTTATTAAAATTTAGAACAGAGTTATAGACGTTTTCGGCTGTCTTGGGAGCCATTTTCAAGGTCTTGCACCATTTTTTGCACCGGTTTTGCATTTTTTGGAAGGAGTTGCTGGTATTCTGTATAATATATATATATATACACCAAACCACAGGGGGGTTGCACTCAACCTAAACTTGCAACACAAGCGGGTGCATCTAAGACTTCAAATACAAAACACCAAAAAAGAGCACTCCATATCAATGACCACCTTCATCCACCATTTTACGCAAAAAAAAACACATTTAAAAAATTCAAAAAACCTGACGGAGGTAAAATGATGGGGATTCAGTTAACAGAGTATGATCATAGTTTGCGTAAGCCTGTCACAGTCGCCAATGCACCCCATCGTTGACAGGTCCTATCTAACTTGACCGCATCTGTATTTACAGGATTTACTCACCCTGGAGCTCCCCAGCAGGCACTGGCCTTTATAGGCTGTCACGGTGGGACACACCTGTGAACAGGGAGGGGTGCATACCCAGGAGAGTAGTCAGCTCTTCATATGTATAGAACAAACCACAGGGGGGGTTGCACTCAACCTAAACTTGCAACACAAGCGGGTGCATCTAAGACTTCAAATACAAAACACCAAGAAAGAGCACTCCATATCAATGACCACCTTCATCCACCATTTTACGCAAACTATGATTATAACTTTGTTAACTGAATCCCCATCATTTTACCTCAGTCAGATTTTTGGAATTTTTGAAATGTGTTTTTTTTGCAGAAAATGGTGGATGAAGGTGGTCATTGATATACTCCATATCTTTCTTGGTGTTTTTTTATATATATATATATAAATTCCTCGATGTTCTGCCACTCAGAGACTCTTTGTTGTAAAAATAAATAAATTTATTGGATCATAAGTACAGCATCACAGCATCGACGTTTCAGTCCCGTAGGACTTTCATCAGGACCTGATGAAAGTCCTACGGGACTGAAACGTCGATGCTGTGATGCTGTACTTATGATCCAATAAATTTATTTATTTTTGCAACAAAGAGTCTCTGAGTGGCGGAACATCAAGGAATTTATTATACTATATACCAAGTTCCTGCACCGGAGCATGATCCATTCGTTACTGGGTGTGCAGAGATCGAGTTTGCTATATATATATATATATATATATATGTCTGGCAACCCTACTAGTGCTTAGAAGTCCGTTATGTATTGCCCTTTAAAGCATTGTACGTCAAATTACAGAAACATATTACCTGCGCAAATAAAAGTCAAGTGGCAAGCGGATATTTACTGTCAATTCTTACTCAGCCGATTCCACTAGTGCTTTTCTGTAGATACACAGTGACATTATCTAAATCGTTATCTTGGATCTTGACTGTACCAAGGATGCTCATTTTCTGCCAAAAGAAAACATTTTGGCAGTTTATCTTCAAGTTAACAGCAAGCTCGTACAATTATAAGTGTAGTAGCTGAGAAATGATCATGTTTCCCTTTAGTTCTCAGTCAGAGTAATTGAATACTGAACAGCGCGCTAAACACTGGACTGTGACAGTGTGTTAACACTCCGACTATCTCCTAACAGCAGGGCAATTATTTGCTGAGTGGGATTTTTATAAATCCCTTGGCAGTGCTATGTCCTGATAATTATGATAAAGTGCAGCGGTCAGTGTTGATTCAGCAATCCCTAGTCTAACAAATATTTCATTCAAGAACTCTTCTTCTCCTTGTTTTTACAACCATATTCAGTTTAGTTTTACATATGTATTAACATTAAGTGTGTGTATACAATTATATATAATATATATCTATACATAAAGAAACTGTACGCCGGCAAAAAGTCACCAAGAAGAAAATAATAATGTCGAGGTGCACAATCCGATAACAATGTATAAGAAAAATAGATGGACGCACTCAGGGACTTAGATCAAAATATAAAAAAGCAATGGTTTATTAATCCGTTAAAAAGTTGCTGTGTCCAAGAACCGACGTTTCGGCTCCTTCAGAGCCTTTCTCAAGGTTACACACAACCAGGTGAAACACTGTTACTACGAGAAACGCCTGGTTGTGTGTAACCTTGAGAAAGGCTCTGAAGAGGTCGCAACGTTGGTTTTTGGACACAGCAACTTTTTAATGGATTAATAAAGCATTCCTTTTTTATCTTTTGATCTAAGTCCCTGAGTGCGTCCATCTATTTTTCTTATACATATATATATATATATATATGTATAGTTCTTGTTCATGTAATTGTGGTGTCTATTTAAACAGTATGTGTTTCTGTGAATATATGTCTGTCCTGAGGAAGGCTCCGTGTTGGGAGCCGAAACGTTGACGATTGTGGCTCAATAAAATTGGATATTTTTGGAAAACCCTGGAGTGCTGGCTTATCTGCAGTTCGATATATATCTCCAGATGCATATACAGTACCTGATCTCTGCTAAATAAGCCACCCAGAATGGCATGGCATTGATTGAAGGGTTCTGTGTGAAAGCGGACCCAGGATGCAAAAAAAATGAGAATTTGCATGTCTTACCCAGAGTTCTGTGCTGCATATGGGGAATGTAGCACATGAGCCCTGTGAAGCAGTTCTATCAATTGCTGTGATGTGTAAATGCCTCTGCAATAATAAACATATATCCATATATACAAAAAGATAGTCAGCGCCCAAGTTTGTGCCACCACCAGTGTCCCAATGCCAAACCAGATCTATAGAGGTTTCCCCCAAACCAATGTAACAACAAGTATGAATATACGTATCTGGTGGCGCGATAGCAATCGCTTCTTGGTATTCAGGTGGTTCTCATGGTATGTATCGTTATCGTCCAATATGGATTATATAAAAAGAAAGCAAAGCACAAAATGCATATAATAGTGCAGGGTGTACAAATAGTAGTGGAATATAATACTAATAAACTGTTCCACTCACAAGTGGAGAGCCCCGTCACTGGCTCTGAGTGGGTCCTTTATCCTCTTATAATTTTGGAGGAGACCGACTCCCTTCAAAATTGATGCTTTCTCTCACTCATCGGGTATAGAAGAAAACATAGAAAACAGAAGAGAGACCTTCTTGTGCAGGTCCGCCAATATACATATAATTAGTTTAATTATAGTATCAACTCACATTGGATGGAGCTTATGGCCAAGCTCTAGGTGGTAGTGCCAGTGGATTTGTTTAGTGGGTCAAATCCACGAAAACCTCAGATGAATTCCGAAACAAAAGGGACCGAGTTCTTCTTTTTTTTAAAAAAGAAAAATCTTTAATCTAAAGTGTAACATAATACAAATTATGTACTTAATAAAATATAAAAGGCTCTGTCAAATCGCCAGAACGCGTTTCGCCGTGTGCTACGGCTTCTTCAGCTGGTTTACAGAGTTCAAATGAAATATTGCATATATATAGCCCCTTAATTGGGGTTAAAAAGTCCCATGTGTTCGGAATTAGAAAAAGTCCATTGGCGTGCGTTCCACGCCTCTGCGGCCAACTCCCGTTGTGCGCCGCCATCTTGCGCATGCGTGCCGGTAGTACATGCGTTCCATGCGTTCCAATCAGCAGTTCCGGTATTTCTCGCTCTTTTAATGGACGCAGAACGGCTCTCATACGGAAATACTAACAAAATGTGCGAATTGAACGTGGTCTCCTGCGGAATGCCACATATTAAAGGGATATCGATAACTTTTTAACAACAAATATTAATGCATCAAATAAACAGACCTCCTCCTGGTGCACTCCATATAGGGGTATAGAATGGATAATAAATAATAAAAACATTAAATTATCCACAAAATGGATATGGAATAATGACGTGATAATATATAATTAATTTTGGACAAAACTCCTAATGAGGGATAGATTTAATTATTGTAGAAATAATCAAATTGTATATTGTTACTGAATATTAATAAAATAAAATGAAATAAAATAAACTCGTTATGGCAAACATATCGCATAGGGAGCAGAAAGCTATATTGACAATGGAGAGGGAGACAAGTTGGTACTGGATTACCACAACTAGTGAATTATTAATGGATTAATAAAGTTGTCTATTTTTAAAGGTGAAAAGCGTTAAAGAACGAGAAAAACGTTATATATAGGGTATTAAAAATATACTACATATTAATGCGTTATATTAAAGGGATGCATAAGAGATTGTTGACCAAACTTTATGTTCTAATATATATATTACATATTCTATAGGTGATTAGAAATGAGTGATGTGTTAATATGTGGAATCTATCTCTTGTTACTTGGTAAAGATATAGTTGATACATTATAATGAAGAGATGTATGAGAAATTGTTGACCAGGCTTTGTGTTATAATATATACATTAATTGGTCTATAGGGTGGATAAATCAGTGATGTATTAATATGTGGAATCTATCTCTTCTTACTTAGTGCTTCTTGATAGAGGGAAGACCATTACAATAATTGTAATGGATAAAGTGATGAAACCTGTACTGACTTTATATGTCAAACTTTTAAAGTGCGTAATCCACAAAAAATAAATTAGTAAATTATGGAAGATACTCCAATATTAAATTGAAAATACCCCCCCTTATTAACTTGTACTTGTCAAAAAACAAAACAAAAGGGTTACTAGAGAGGTAGAATTGAATGGTGAAAAATAGAATATATCTATAATGTTAAACTAATAAATAGATTCTGGAATGTTCTAACTATAAAGTATACTAATTATTGTACAGTAATGAAAATGTGTAATTATATTTTGAAATGGGTGCCATAGTGGATAAAAAACTATACCAATTGAATGGAGGGTCTATACAAATGAATGTTGTATCCTCCTTTATCTATATTGTACTTTGGTATAATCTACAAAATTATATTATTTACCAAAATATATATAATATTTTATTTTTTTTCTCCTCTCCATTTACAATTTTAAATACATAAATCTCACCTATATAGTGCGCAAGAAGGAAGTCAGTATATATGTTACAAAAAATGGACGATCTCAAAATCGTCGTTCAAACCATTGGGTGCCAAAGTACCATTTTCAAAAATGAGTCTCATCTCTTCTTTCCCTAACCTATTTATTACATTTTCCTCCACATCTCTTTTTTTGATCTGTTTAATAGCCCAAAATTTTATATCTATGGGTGAACTGTTATGTTTGGTTTTAAAGTGGAGAGAAACAGAATGTTTTTCAAAACCATTCCTCACATTTCGTACATGCTCACTAATCCTAACGTTGAGCGCTCTCTTAGTGCGGCCTATATAGCGCAGGCCGCAAGGGCATTCCAACATGTACACCACATTTTTCGAACAACAATTTAACACTCCACCTATTTTTACAGATTGTTTACACTTTTGGTTTATATAGACACCCGTAAAATCCTTCTTGTTATCAGTGGATCTGCAGGCCAAGCATTGGCCGCAGCGGTAAAAGCCTTCTTTTAATCCAAAAAATCTCTACTAATATCTCTTTTTTTAGGTATGCTATGTACTAAATAGTTTTTTAGATTTTTTGTACCCCTAAATATAACTCTAGGTGCTGTTCCTATATAATCCTTCAGATCCCCATCATTTTTTAAGATGTGCCAATGCTTTTTTAGAATCTTTTTGATGTCATTGGCTCTATTGCTATAGTCGCAAATAAAGAGAATTTCTTCTCCTTTCTCGGTTTGTATTTAAGCAGTTCGTCACGATTGTCTTGCATTATAGTGGAAATGGTTTGATCCAAATCCAATTCTTTATATCCCTTAGCCATAAAATCTTTCTTTAGGGTATCAGCTTGTTCTTTGAAGATCTCAGTATCTGTGCAATTTCGTCTGAGACGGATAAATTGTCCTTTTGGGACCGCCTTTAGCCACAAAGGGTGATGACAACTAGTTTGATCTATATATGTGTTTGTATCGAGCTCCTTAAAGAAGGTTTTTGATTTTATAGTGTCGCCCTCTCTATAGATTTCCAGATCTATAAAATGGATCATCTCTGAACTCCAGTTGTTGGCTAATTTAATACCCCATTCAGCATTGTCAAGTTCCTCCAAAAAAATACGTAAACTGTCTTCACCTCCTCTCCAAACAAAAAACACATCATCAATATAACACCTGTAGGCTAGCACGTTTCCTTGCGCCCAGCTACGCGAAATGTACATGAACCTACTTTCCCAACCCGACATGTAAAGGTTGGCTTAGCTGGGCGCAAACTTCGTGCCCATCGCTGTACCCCTTTGTTATATATAGTACTCATCTTCAAACTTAAAATAATTGTGATTTAGTATGAATTTGACACTATCTATAATGAATGACCTTTGGTCACTCTCTATCAAATTATATCTAGACATTTCTTCTTCCAGTACAGCTAACCCCATAGCATGCGGTATGCTGCTATATAGCACGTTAACATCGCATTTCACATGATATCACCATTGTGCCAACTTAATTCTTTCAACATTTGTAGCATACTTAAAGTGTCTTTGAGATATGATGGGATAGTTCGAACAATGGGTTGAAGGAGTGTGTCAACATATTCCGATAGGTGACTGGTTATTGAATCTATGCCAGCCACTATGGGCCTTCCCCGGGGGTTTTAACGGATTTTTATGAATTTTTGGCAAAATATAGAGGTGTGGTGTCCTTGTGTATTCCATTAATAGATAATCAAATTCTGATTTTGTTAGAATGCCTTTATTATTTCACCCCTGGAGTAGAGATTCAAGCTGGTTTCTTATGTCTTTAATAGGATCTTTTTTCAATCTACCATAAGTTGTCTCATCATTCAATATGCGAGACACCTCCTCATTGTTCCTTTCGTTTTATTTTATTAATATCCAGTAACAATATACAATTTGATTATTTCTACAATAATTAAATCTATCCCTCATTAGGAGTTTTGTCCAAAATTAATTATATATTATCACGTCATTATTCCATATCCATTTTGTGGATAATTTAATGTTTTTATTATTTATTATCCATTCTATACCCCTATATGGAGTGCACCAGGAGGAGGTCTGTTTATTTGATGCATCAATATTTGTTGTTAAAAAGTTATCGATATCCCTTTAATATGTGGCATTCTGCAGGAGACCACGTTCAATTCGCACATTTTGTTAGTATTTCCGTATGAGAGCCGTTCTGCGTCCATTAAAAGAACGAGAAATACCGGAACTGCTAATTGGAATGCATGGAACGCATGTACTACCGGCGCGCATGCGCAAGATGGCGGCGCACAACGGGAGTTGGCCGACAGAGGCGTGGAACGCACGCCAATGGACTTTTTCTAATTCCGAACACATGGGACTTTTTAACCCCAATTAAGGGGCTATATATATGCAATATTTCATTTGAACTCTGTAAACCAGCTGAAGAAGCCGTAGCACACGGCGAAACGCGTTCTGGTGATTTGACAGAGCCTTTTATATTTTATTAAGTACATAATTTCTATTATGTTAAATTTTAGATTAAAGATTTTTCTTTCTTAAAAAAAAGAAGAACTCTTTCCCTTTTGTTTCGGAATTCATCTGAGGTTTTCGTGGATTTGACCCACTAAACAAATCCACTGGCACTACCACCTAGAGCTTGGCCATAAGCTCCATCCAATGTGAGTTGATACTATAATTAAACTAATTATATGTATATTGGCGGACCTGCACAAGAAGGTCTCTCTTCTGTTTTCTATGTTTTCTTCTATACCCGATGAGTGAGAGAAAGCACCAATTTTGAAGGGAGTGGGTCTCCTCCAAAATTATAAGAAGATAAAGGACCCAGATGCTTGCAACCACTCAGAGCCAGTGACGGGGCTCTCCACTTGTGAGTGGAACAGTTTATTAGTATTATATTCCACTACTATTTGTACACCCTGCACTATTATATGCATTTTGTGCTTTGCTTTCTTTTTATATAATCCATATTGGACGATAACGATACATACCATGAGAACCACCTGAATACCAAGAAGCGATTGCTATCGCGCCACCAGATACGTATATTCATATATCCATATATATTATATGTGTAATTTTCCTTACGTATTAACATTACGTGTGTGTATATAATATTTATATATAATGTGTGTGTTAGGACATTGCTAATAAAATGTATTTTAAGCTCCCTTGAGAACACAGACTTATATTCCTCCAGTATCACTTTTGTCTATTTATGTCTTGTTGAAATGTATTCATTGTGCCTTTTCCATTTGACTGTGTATTGATTTGTACCATGCTGCAGAATCTGTTAATGAATAAAATAGAATTATATTTTTATATATATATAGAATGAGGAATACACAACAATACCACTTGGGTTGATGAGAAAATCAGTTGAGGATCCAGCCTACCTGCAGAGGTGGTTAATATCGAGTTAAATGAGTGTTCTATGCACGAGCCAACCTCAACTGCCAGCAAAGGAGAATAATATACAGGGTTATTCAAAGAGCTCCAAATTGGGGCCGAAAGGTAACCGAACGCTGAAATTCAGCGTACGGTTACCTTTCATTGCCATTCGGCTATTCAGAGAGCAGACAGTTCGTCAAATGTTGGCGAATTGCCTGCACATACGGTGCCTGTTCGTTGCCTGTTCAAGGGCAGTGAAATTCCCATAGAGAAGCAATGCTTCGGCTATTCAGAGAACACAAAAACCAGCAGTGAAAAGTTGCTGAAATGCACTGCCATTCAGTGGTTTAATTCAACAGGTTTATTCAGGCGTATTCGACAGGTTTATTCAGGCGTATCCCATAGGCATCAATGTTAAAAATATTCACGTTTTAATTCAATATCTAATAAACCGTTTATTATAATATTCTGCAGTAAAAAGTCTCTATATTTATAGATTTTTTTAGGATCTTTTAGGCGTTTTTCGTGATTTTTTAGTGAAATTTCTTTCCTTTTTCTTTTTTAAAATAGTTTTTTTTTCTGTAACAGCCCTTTTTATTATCATTCATTGGATTTTATATGTAAATTTCAGACATTTTCGTTCTGTAGTTTCTTTGCAAACAGCGTTTCACTTTTCTTAACATTCAAGCGTACCGGTTTTTTTTTCACTCCATTCGTCTGCGGTGTCGGGTTTTTCCAGCGGCTGCTCTGTGCTGTGATCGGCGGTTGCTCGGGTTTCTCCGGCGTGTTCGGCGGGGTTAATCCAGATGTTTTTGCAGGTTTCGGTGTGTGTTCGCCTGGGTTTTGCGGTGAGTGTTCGGCGGCTTTGCGGCGGCTTTTCCCTGCACTACGACGGCCCTGTGATGCTTGCTGAATACGCCACAGGGTCGCCGAAATGCGATTGCCAAATGGCACCAAATTGAGGAGAACGAAAAGTCACCGAACGTGCGGTGACTTTTCGATTCTCTTTGAATAACCCTGATAGGGTTAAAAATGTATTCTGTGAATGAGCTAGCCTTCCAACAGAAGTGGATAATATAGCGTTAAAAAAATGTTCTAATTTGGGTTGCCATGTTTTCTATGTTTTCCTGGACACATACAGTTGTGTTCAAAATTATTCAACCCCCACTGAAATTGAGTGTTTTGGCCAGTTTGACATTGAATTTGATCATTCAGTCATCTTGCTTACAATTAAATCAAAGAGGCACGTGTAGGTCAGACAAATATAACATAACATTTATAATGAAATAACCACAAATGTCTTTTCTGTGCTCACATCATTATCAGTTTTATTCAACCCCCAAGTGACATTCAATCTTAGTACTTAGTACAACATCCTTTTACAGTTATAACAGCTTTTAAACGTGAAGCATAGCTTGACACAAGTGTCTTGCAGCGATCTACGGGTATCTTCGCCCATTCGTCATGGCAAAAGCCTCCAGTTCAGTCACATTCTTAGGCTTGCGCACTGCAACTGCTTTCCTTAAGTCCCACCAGAGGTTCTCAATCGGATTTAAGTCAGGTGACTGCGATGGCCACTCCAAAATGTTCCAGCCTTTAATCTGCAACCATGCTCTAGTGGACTTGGAGGTATGCTTGGGATCATTGTCCTGTTGAAAGGTCCAACGTCTCCCAAGCCTCAGGTTTGTGACGGACTGCATCACATTGTCATCCAATATCTCCTGGTACTGAAGAGAATTCATGGTACCTTGCACACGCTGAAGCTTCCCTGTACCTACAGAAGCAAAACAGCCCCAAAGCATGATTGACCCCCCGCCATGCTTCACAGTAGGCAAGGTGTTCTTTTCTTCATAGGCCTTGTTCTTCCTCCTCCAAACATAGCGTTGATCCATGGGCCCAAACAGTTCTAATTTTGTTTCATCAGTCCACAGAACACTATCCCAAAACTTCTGTGGTTTGTCCACATGACTTTTGGCATACTGCAGTCGACTCTTCTTATTCTTTGGAGACAGCAAGGGGGTGCGCCTGGGAGTTCTGGCATGGAGGCCTTCATTACGCAGTGTGCGCCGTATTGTCTGAGCTGACACTTCAGTACCCACATCTGACAAATCTTTTCTCAGTTCCTCAGCAGTCACACGGTGACTTTTCTCCACTCTACGCTTCAGGTAGCGCACAGCAGTCGAAGTCAGCATCTTCTTTCTGCCACGACCAGGTAGCGTTTCAACAGTGCCCTTTGCCTTGAATTTGCGAATGATGCTTCCTATGGTCTCTCTTGGTATGTTTAACATCTTTGCAATCTTCTTATAGCCATTGCCCTTCCTGTGAAGAGTAATCACCTCTTCTCTTGTCTTCCTGGACCATTCTCTTGACTTCACCATGTTTGTAACCACACCAGTAAATGTCTAGAAGGAGCTGAGTATCACAGTCATTTTAAAGCTGCCTAATTGGTGCTTATTATGCTTTATTGCTGCTCCGTGACATCCACAGGTGTTTTCAATACCTGATTGAAAACACTTGATTGAACCTCTGTTCTTCAGAGTGGTAGTCTTTAAGGGGTTGAATAATTGTGTCAATGAAGAATTCACAAAAGAAACATTTACTACTGTATTACAAAACCAATTGATGTCATTTTAGTTGCATATGGTTCTTTAAAAAGTCCTTGTAGGATTTCATTCTGAATACAATTACAAATGTACACTAAATTCCCTAAAACCCTTTACAGCATTGGGGTTGAATAATTTTGAACACAACTGTATTACCATGTCATGCAGAGGAGAGCACATGGAACAATTTTTCCCTGCAACATGTGTAACTTATAAGTTGCAGGAAGGAAATCAAGGTAGGTCACCTGGGATTCCGTTTTTTTTCTTACCTGTGTCACATGGATCCTACATGCTGCGGGGTGGCATTTGTAATGCTCTGCCCTTCAGCATGAATATATTATGTTTCCAGGAAAATTTGGCCAATCTGGCAAACCTAGTTCTATGCATGAGGTAGCCTAGCAACAGAGGTGGATAATATAGGGTTATAAAGGGTTCTATGCGTGAGGTAGCCAACCAACAAGATGGTAATTAGAGGGTTAAAGAAGTGTTCAATGAGTGAACTAGCTAAACTGCATAGGATGCTAATATGGAGCTAAATAAGTCTTACATGCATGGGCTAAACTTCCAGCAGAGTTGGTCAATATAGGATAAGTGTTGCATTCACGGCCCAGCCTTCCTGCAGATGTGGTCGATATAGGGTTAAAGAAGTGATAAATTCATTAGCTACCCATCCAGCTAAAGTGGTCAACATAGGATGATACTGTCATGAGCTAGCCTTCCCATAGAGGTGGTCAATAAAGGGTTAAATAAGTGATACATTCATTGGCTAGCTTTCCTACAGAGGTGAATAATATAAGGTCAATCTAGCGGATTATTCACAAAGCACCGAAATTTTGATTTGCCACAATCCAGCCATTCCATTTAGCCGAAAATCCGATACATGCACTATTCGCCAGATTTTCGTCATATTACACCGAGAATGGAGGCGCCTCAGTAGTTGTAAGATGTTGGCGAAAAGCCCCAAAAAGCATCTAATTGACCTCGGGAATTCCACTGAACCGGACAAAAAAATAGGAAGTCTCCTATTCTCCTAATAGAAGGTTAAATTAATAAAAATGAATGTAAAATTTTATCTGAATAATAGAAAATGTCCTTTAAAAAAAAAGTAAAAATGGGTTTTAAAAAAATCATACAATGGTCTTTTAAAAAATACTAAAAGGTTTTAAAAAAAATAATTGTCTTTATTTTTTTTTTAAAAAAAGTGATTATAGTAAAACCTATTCGATTTGCCTGTGTAAACCTGACAAATTAAAATCGCTGAAATCAGATCATTTGACGCAATTTCAGTATAATTCGGCGTTCTGTTAATACACTAATAGTGCTCAATGGGACAATTTCGGTATCACAGAATCATGGTAAATCATGGTGAATTGTGGTAAAATGCACCATATTTTTCTGTCAATGTGTCTGCATTTGGCAGAAATAAAGTTTAATGAATAGATGAATGGCCCAGAAATTGCAGATACAGTAAAAGTCACTGTTCAGCGCAGTCTGGTGGCAAATTCCGACTTAAGTGAATAACTCTCAAAGTGTTTTATGCGTGGACTAACTTATGAGCAGAGGTGGTTAATTTAAAGTCTTGGAATATATTCAGTGTTTTGAACAGCAAATAAATAATATAGAAATATGTTTTATTCTAACAATTCGTCCCAGCCCTGCCTTATTTATTATGTTTAATACATACTGTAAAATAATAAGCAGAATCTTGTTTCCGGCTCTGTATCCATTGGTAACATAATAAAAATGTGGACATTTGCAAATGCAAGAGATTCATTATTGAATGGATTGTCATTATATAAAAATCTATTTTTTTATCTTAAATAAAAAAAAAATTTTGCTGCTAAGGTGTCTTATCCTGAAATTCTGTCTCCTTGCTTTTATAAAATATATATATATATATCACTGAGAAGCAACGCGGCCTACCTAATCTATATATGTATATATAAGTGAGACAGGGGTAATTTGCATATCCTACCCAGAGTTCCTTGCTGCATATGGGGAATGTGGCACAGGAGCTCTGGGATGCCATTCATCGAATTGCTGTGATGTGCAAGTGGCTTCTGCAATAATAAACACACTATATATATATATATATAATTTTACCATGTGAATTATTTTTGGTATTTTGAATTATTTAGCCTATTTAAAAAAAAAATTGAGTTAAAAACAGAAGAAGAATAGGACAGGCTAGTCTGGGCAGCACTCAGACATGTCTGAAGTTAAGGCCAATTGATGAAGTAATAAAGGAGAGGGAAAGAAAGAAGACATGAAAGCTTTATAGCATAATTTTCCTTGATGTCTGAGGGAATTTTTTATAGCCTCAACGTGTCTCGTTTCTTTATTCCTATGCTTAATTATGAAAAAAATGATAGAACGGAACCTGGAAGACAGATTATCAGAAATGCAAAGTGATTGAAAATATTAATGTAGGGCCAAGGATGACTGGGTAACAAATGATACATTTACCAGTATGCTTGACCTGGCACAATTAATATTCTATCTAGGTCGTGCATGACTTTCCATGATGGAAAATGTGCACAGGTTTTCCTGAGGAAAAGGATACTGGAGGGGGAAAAAAAAAAGTATCTATTGTATAGCTCATTTTCTGACATGTCAGAATCACGGCCTTAGAAAAAGAAAAAAAAAAGCGGTTTCACAGCTCATTTGCCATATTCACCATAGGACCGGCAGTCAACAGCAGGGTCTGATGAAAGAAGGTCACCGAGAAGCTATTAGCCGGATTTCCCCCGGAGATTTCCCAGTACTTATTGAGTTAGAAGTTAGCATGACAGTACTAGGAATAACTGAGCTGTAGTTTTTTTAACAGTTAGCTCAGATTTCCCCGTAGTGTTGGTCACTTCAGAAAATTGATGCAGAGATGAAGTCCTAGAAAAAAGTATCCATGCAGCGGTCCTCGTGCTGTCTTTAATAGGTTATCTCTGAGCTGAAATATCACGGTCCCAAGCGTTTACTGTTAAAACAAAATACAAGATAGCTTTCCCTTATCTGAAATATTCGAGATCAGAAGTCTTTTGGATTTTGGATTTTTTCAGGTTTTTCAACATTTGCGGATAATAATATGATATCTTGGGAAAAAGACCCGTTTAAACAAGAAATCCATAGATATGTTTCAAATTCCCCGTACGAACACAATAACAGGTCTATTCACTAAACGGTGAAACTAAGGAGAATTGGCAGGAGAAGAGAACAATCTAGACCAAATAGCCGATTTGGAAAGTGAGATAAATGGGTGAATTTTTCTGGTTTGGCTATTTTGACCTAGAGTTTTCACTTTTCCTGCCAGTTCTCCCGAGTTTCACCTTTAGTGAATAGACCTGTATGTCACCCCCTTATGGGGACTAAAGGGAAGGTGAGAGAATAGCCCTTGCTGACGTTTGAAATAAATGTTAAAAGAATTCAGTCTACCACATCCAAATTCCTTTTTGCCCTGAAGTTCCATTTCCCAGGTTTATGGGCCTCCATGAGGCTGATCATCATAAACTCTGATAGTCTTGGCAGTTCGTTGTCTTTTAAAATGTAAGACAAAAATCATTACGGAAAGTATAATCATAGTCTGATATCTCACAGGCTTTCCATGGCCATAAAGGTCTAGCCTACTGTAACAGGAGGACTCGCAAAGCCAAATGGGCTGATTATGCATTGTCTGTGCAGCTCAATAATCAAGAAAATACCAAATGCCGAAGTCACCACTTGACAAAATCCCCCGAAAGTAATTCTTGTTGCAATATGTTATACAGCGTTTTAAAAAAGAGAGGTATGAATCCACATACTCTGATCAGCCACTACATTTAAACCACCTGCCTAATGTCCTGTAGGTTCTCCTTGTACTGCCAAAACAGCTCTGATGCGTCAAAGCATGGACTCCACAAGACCTCTGAACGTGGCTTGTGGTATCCTTCACTAAGACATTAGCAGCAGATCCTTTAATTCTTACACGTTGTGAGGGGAGGCCTCCATAGATCAGATTTTTGTTCCAGCACATCCAAAGATGCTCAACTAGATTGAGATCTGGGGAAAGTGGAGACCAAGTAAGACCTTGAAATCTTTGTCATGTTTCTCAAACCATTCCTCAACAATTTAGGCAGGTTGACAGTGTAGCTAATTTTAAGCCGTCAGGCTGCATGTGTGTCCTCCTTCCAGTTCCGTTTTGCAAATATGGCTGTGTGAAACTGAGGAGTTTCCTCCCCTCACACAGCTGTCACTCAGGAGACAGGATTTACATTATCCCACTTGCCTGAGGCTAAATTGTGGACTAATGATGACAACATGCTCTGTGTGCTGACTTCATTCTGTCTACAGTCACTCGCAGCAGTAAGCGTTGTAGGATATGACCAGCTGGATGGAGTAGAGGTAACATCACTACTGTCATGCCCCATAGTTTAGGATAACTACTCTAACCGTGGAGACACAGGTTAGATTCAAGGCCAGAGCACCTCTTCAGTAAGTGTCCTTGGGCAAGACACCTAACGGTACATACTTGCCTACCACACAATATTGGCTGTGGAGTCCAGTGGTAACATCTCTACCCTTTGACGGTGAAGAAGCAAGTCAAATCCCGTTCAGCACATCCCTCCAATACAACTATGGAGAAGCAAGTCTCGACTTTACGAGAAGCGGGTTCAACCTAACCACCAGGTCGCTGATCTGCAGTGATGGAAAGCCGACTCGATTCCGCTCAGAAGACACCACCAGCGAGTGTCCTTGGGCAAGACACCTAACGGCATGGATGCGCCTACCTCACAAAATACTTGTACATCTCATAGATTGTAGGTTCCCTTGGGAACAGGGTCCCTCTGAATCAGACCATTATCCGTGTGTGGTATTTTAATGTATCAACCTATTGTACACAGATCTTGTAAAGCGCTGCGGAATATGTGGAGCTATATAATTAAAGGATAATAACAATATGGCAGCTGAGGAATGATGGTGCTGTCAGTGCAGCACCAATACATTGTTCTGCATAGGTGATGTATAACTTGCGTACAAAAGTAGGCAAGATCCAAATGATACATAATTTGCTTAGCGTACATTATGCTAAGTGCGTTAAAAGCTGCAGGGATTTCTGCATTGTGGAAATCCTGAAACGAAGAGGAGCAGACCAGTGCCCAGGGAGAAAGGTGATCAGTGTGTATACCTACCTTTCAAGAAGAAGTGGAGGACTGTGAGGAGGCAAGGTGGGCCCAATGTATCTAAAACGTAACTTTTAATAGGGACATAGTTAAAAAAAAATAACCAAGAGAAACGTATCACACATATGAGAGAGTCAAATAAACCTGCATAAAGTAACAGCAGAAGAGTGAGAAAGTGAAGGTGGAGATGATTGTATGCCAGAGAATTAGAGGGAGACCAATTTCTGAGGAAAAAAAGAAGCACATGGGAGGCCATCATGTGGGAAGAGAGAAGGGTGGGAGAGATGTACATATTAGATGGGTTGATGATATAGGGGCTTGTGTTCCATTTTAGGAAGAAAGCAGAGTAAGAGAGTAGAAGGAAGGAAGAAGGAAGAGAGAGCATTGTGCAGCAATGAGTTTACCAGAGTTAGCTTGTGGACCTTGCAGTATCTCCCTCCTAACTCCAGTTGTTGACTCCACTTTGAACCAGGCATAGTGCCAAGGCTCCGTGAGCCAGGTCCTGGTGTTATATGAGCACTGAGTGCAAGCAATCAGTGCATATAAGCTCACACACCTGGTGCCATGCTGTCTGTAGTGGCAGCAGATTCACACATGCTAATTAGATTGAGTAGCAACAGACAGGAAATCAGCTAAAGTCAAGAATTTAAGGTAAAAATCCTCTAGATTAAAGATCACGTCATACAGGAGTCCCATACCAAAAGCAATACAGTAGATCAGAATGAGGGAGTGTCTGTGGATGATGTGAAGTATGAGCTGTTCGGTTCGATCAGTTCGGAGTTCGACTCGAACATTGGCAGTTCGAAAGCTTGCGAACTTTGAACTTTTTGGCGTGTTCGGTTCGAGTTCGAAAAAAAATAAAATTGAAAAAGTATAAAAAATGCTTAAAAAATACTAAAAAATCTAGAAATAAAGAGACTCTTTACTGCAGAATATTATAAGCAACAGTTTATTAGATATTGAATTAAAAAACTACCCAGGGCAAGAAGGCACGCATGTTGCTTGCATAAACGGCGTAAACAACAGCTGTTAATTAGTGTTTGGAAATAACATGTGCTTCTAATTAGTCTGGTCTCATGAATTTGATACATTGCCTGCAGACTGGGTGTGGCTCCTGCACATGTATGAACACTGTGCTTCTGAATTCAAAGAAGTGTTCATTTCTACTACATGTTCCTCTGATATGCTGTTTAACCCCTTAAGGACCAGGGCTCTGTAAAACCAATCATTAATGATGTAGATGTTACGTCTATTGTCATCAAGGGCTTAATAAAATCTTTATCACATTCCTTAGATTTAAACGTAATATTCCAGTATTTGTATATCATGTACCTCTCCCGAAGGGCCTATGTGAGCATACAATTATTATTGTGTTAGATCTATAGTTTTGGTGCAAGCGTGGTCGAAGGGCTTGCTGCTTCTGCATTAGTAACACAACACAACGTGAAAATGTCTATCATAAAGCGTACAAGCTGAGTCCCTAGAGTCTCTGACTACCCATTGTCATATATACCTTGCTTTATACATATAATACATTCCCTCATCTAACAGGATAGTAGCCAGTCCCTGTGCATTTTAACCCCTTAAGGGTGGCTAGGTGTCGTGTGTGGGTCTCTGATGGCGATGTTTCTATACATCCTACAAATCCGCCACTTCACGGTCAGGTTATGGGGACCTCCTAGGCACGATATTTGAAGGAATTTTTCGTTTTTATTTTTAACCCTTATTTTATGGAAAACTCACTGTTCCTTTAAAAAACATATTTTTTTAAACTTTTTGTCCTTGTTTCCTGTCCCCCAGGGCACTACCCGGACCCCCATACACCTTTTATGGCAAATATCTTGCATATATGCCCTCTTGGAGGGCACTCTAAAAATCGAACTTTTGAGTCCCATTGACTTGCATTGAGTTCGGTTCGTGTTCGAGTTGGAACTCGAACTTTAGAAATTGTTCGAGTTCGAATGTGAACCGAACACGGGGGTGTTCGGGTCATCCCTAGTGAAGTAGAGTCCCATACACCTGTAGAGAGTGGAGACACCACTAGGAAGCACGGCAGTGATTAGGGGTCCTGATGGAGGGGCATCCTGGATGATAGTGTGGATGCAGCTCCAGTTGTTAACTCCACTTTGGACCAGGCCACTTAGGGACAGGCCGAGAGCCCTGGTGTTACATAGCAGCGCTTTATTGAGAATATAGATTGGATAAGCAGTGTTAGTCCAGACGCAGAACTCACCAGAATATAGTGGTACATAGTGATATCTTTTTTTATTGGACTTTCGTCATATTTTTCATTTATTTGTAGTTGTTTTTTGGTTTTTTTAGGGCTTCTGCCCTGTGTACATCTATTAATTCTACATATTATAGTTGCTTACCCATAACTGTTCAAATGAAACAACTGACGATACAAAAGCCTAAATATATAAAAAATAGTCGTAAATAATAGGAGGACACTGGTCTTTAGTTCTCCTTTTTGATCATCTTTCATCTTTTTTCCTTTTTTTTTTGTATTAAGGACCACAAGCTGCTCTTTTACATTGTTCATTGCCTATCAGCTGCTTTAGAATACGTATGCACATTAGCAACCTCATAAAAGATTAATTATATGTTTAGGCAGGGATAATTCAAGATGTTACCCCATCAGGTCCATGGACACATCCATATTGCACCTGGTGAGAAACCGTATTGCTCCTCATTCATGTTTATAGGAATGACTCTCACATAATCCAGGATGACACAGGAGGTGACTGATGAGCTGTTTTTATGTATTCCAGACAACGTACAAGAAGAATCTCACAGACTTTATAAATGTGATATTGCTGTAGATATACCTGGACATCAAATCTGGATTCTAATAGTTTACTATGTAAAATATATTATTACTATCGTTTATATAGTGCAGTGCTTTACAATAAGTGAACACGACACAAATAAACAAACATAGGATGGAGGTAAAAGGTGAAGAGGGCCCTGCTCAGATGAGTTTACAATCTAGAGTAATCTAATCTGTTTTATTATTATATAAACTCTGCTACTTATTATATATTTAGGAGATGATATAAATAACAAAAAGATTACCGTAGATACTCGAGTATAACGCGACCCGAATATAACGTGATGGATAAAAATTTATTATGAAAATGAGAGAATACTCAAGACTCGAATATAATGCGAGGAACAAAATTTTACCTTACCGGTAAATAATTAAAATCCTTCCAGGTTCTCTTAACACAGTCAGGCTCCCCCTCAGGCCAGGGTGCTCTGCTCTAGAATGATTGCAGTTGTTACTAAGTATGAAGCCGCTGGCCATCCGTCTTCTTTGCTAGAGATTAGATGGCCGGCGGAGGCGAGCGAGGTGAATGATTGGCTTAAACCGAGCGTGCCCTGTGGCCGTGAAGAATCCCACCACTCCTGAATCTGGGAGTTCCTGAAGTGTTTGCAAGCATCAGGGAGCCCGCATTCACTTCGCGAGACTACCAGAATTTCCGGGAGACTTGGGACTCAGAGCAAGGCAAGTTTTTTATTTTACACGCGATGCAGATGTCTCGAATATAACGTGACCCCTCCAATTTTAAGGTACATTTTTGTCACCAAAATCTAGCGGTATACTCGAGTATGTACTCGAGTTAGCCGTTACTAACTACTACTACTACTCGTTACTACTACTTACTGTAGCAATGGGATCTTATGTTGGTCATGACAAGCGGACTTTAAGTTGGGTTCATTTTTATAGGAAATCATTCCTGATATACTGTATGTGTTGACATTATATTTTTCTAACACATAAATAGGAATAATTCCCAATGAAAAAAAATTATTGTCGCTGACTTGTGCTGGCATGTGACTGGGGTGAGTTACAGCTGTGAGTGGAGAAGCCGTCCTACAGGACAACCCAACAATCACTCCTTGCAACCAATTTCATGTCAGCACGCTGACATCATCACAGGGGGTGTATCACTGTGTGACAACCCTCTTACAGCTCTGCTTATGGAGACCAATGTGATATCTATTCCTTTAATCAGACTTCACAGGGAAAGTAAGGGCATCTTCTAATGCACTAATATTCTGTAAAGCATTTTTACAAAATTTTAAATGAACTCTTGGCATAGTAAAGACGGCCTGGAGGTATAAACACTGCTAATATAAGAACATTTTATAAATAGTCTTATGAACTGCCTATCCAAAAATAACCGTCCCCACCTGAATTTTACTAAGCAAATAGGTGTGAGCCTTCTATTGGATAATTACTGCAGTGATTTATATGTTTCAGCTGCATAAAATGAGGTCATGTGATCGCCGGCGTCTGGATCAATGGAGTCCATGGACTCCATCGAGTGGATGCTCGTGGCTGCGCTCAGCGCTACCGCGAGCATCCCGGGCCGTAGCGCGCGGTAACAATGCAGGCAGCTTTTTAAGCACTTGCATTGTAATTCCACGCTAAAATGGGGGCGGTAGGGGGAAAACTGCGGGCGCAGTTTTTTCTCCCTACCGCCACCCGTTTTAGCGTGGAGATCGTAATGTGGCCCAAATGTATACACAGGTACTTAGTTAAATGAACAAAGGCACAATAAAAACATTTTATCAAGACATAATTTGAGAAAGATGATCAAGTAGGAGTAGAGGACCCTGTTCCCAAACAAATTTATTATCTAGAAGGGAAATGGGTTTATAGAGACAAGAAAGATGAGAAGTGCATGGTCCGTGAGCAAAGTGTAGATTGACTTGCCGTATGTGAGATGTTGTCATTTGACAGGATTCGAAGGACACTCATTATTTTCGCTTGTAACCTGGAATAATAATGTAAAATTACAAAAAGACAATGTTAAGTGACTTTGCAAATGCATTTAGATTTTTTGGTAACGGTTAGGAGCTGAATACTGGTACGGTAGGCACTTGAATGCCAAGGCCACCGTATAGGACAGTTGATAGGGCCTACGTTTTTTTCTCTGTATCTGTTCATCTCACCACCATTCAGACAGATTTGTTATACTAGGGATAATATGTACTGTATCTTTACCCATTATTTTTAAACTGTCTATATACAGTTGCAAGAAAAAGTATGTGAACCCTTTGGGATTACGTGGAGTTTTGCATGAATTGGTCATAAAATGTGCTCTGATCTTCATCTAAGTCACAACAATTTGAAAAACACAGTCTTGTAAATCGAGCAGCCGCACCGAAGCCCACATTTCAAGGAGACCTATGGGGAATCGGTGGCTCATATGATACTGCCTTGAAATTGCCAAAGAGAAATGATGATCAATTATTGATCGATGTAGAAGCATTGCCACTTCTTTGTTGCCACTTATGCTGACATATATGTATGTGAATTTGGTCTGAACAACTTGTATCGATCCTTGGTTTATGGTCCCAACCTCAAGGAGACCCATTAGGAATCGATAGCTTGAATGAGATCCTCTTGCAATTTAATAAGACGGACATTAGGACCATTTCTTGATTTATCTGCAACTGCTGCAATTGTTGTTTTTGTTGGATATCACACTTATTTTTGACTGTGGCTTTAAAATCGAGCAGCTGCACCGAAGCCTTGCATTGGTCCCATAATTTAAGGAGACCTATGGGGAATTGGTGGCTCATATGATATTACAGTGGCAAGAAAAATTATGTGAACCCTTTGGGATTACGTGGAGTTTTACATGAATTGGTCATAAAATGTGCTCTGATCTTCAACTAAGTCACAACAATTTGAAAAACACAGTCTACTTAAAATAATACAGCACAAACATTATATGTTTTCATGTGTTTATTGAACATAACATGTAAACATTCACAGTGCAGGGTGGGAGAAGTATGTGAACCCCTAGCCTAATGACTTCTCCAAGAGCTAATTGGAGCCAGGAGTGAGCCAACCTTGAGTCCAATCAGTGTGATATTATTGGATGTGTTGCTGAAAGCTGTCCTGCCATTTAAAACCACACACCAGTTTTGGGTTTACTGGTTTCAAGAAGCACTGCCTGATGTGAACCATGCCTCGCAGAAAAGAGCTCTCAGAAGACCTACCATCAAGAATTGTTGGCTTGCATGAAGCTGGAAAGGGTTACAAAAGTATCTCCAAAAGCCTTGATGTTCATGTGTCCACGGTAAAACAGACTGTCTACAAAGGGAGAAAGTTCAGCACTGTTGCTACTCTCCCTAGGCGTGGTCGTCCTGTAAAGATGACTTCAAGAGCACATCGCAGAATGCTTAATGAGGTAAAGAAGAATCCTAGAGTGTCAGCTAAAGACTTACAGAAATCTCTGGCACATGCTAAAATTTTTGTTGACACATCTACAATAAGGAAAACATTAAACAAGAATAGAGTACATGGGAGGACACCACGGAGGAAGCCATTGCTGTCCAAAAAGAATATTGCAGCACGTTTGAAGTTTGCAAAAGAGCACCTGGATGTTCCACAGCACTACTGGCAAAATATTCTGTGGACAGATGAAACCAAAATTGAGTTGTTTGGAAAAAACACATAACACTATGTGTGGAGAAAAAAAGGCACAGCACACCAACATCAAAACCTCATCCCCACTGTAAAACATGGCGGAGGGAGCATCATGGTTTGGGGCTGCTTTGCTGCCTCAGGGCCTGGACGGATTGTTGTCATTGATGGAAAAATGAATTCCAGAGTTTATCAAGACATTTTGCAGGAAAACGTAAGACCATCTGTCCGCCAACTGAAGCTCCGCAGAGGATGGGTGATGCAACAGGACAATGACCCAAAGCATACAAGTAATTCAACAAACGAATGGCTTCAACAAAACAAAATACGCCTTCTGGAGTGGCCCAGTTAGAGTCCTGACCTCAACCCGATTGAAATGCTGTGGCATGACCTTAAGAGAGCGATTCACACCAGACATCCCAAGAATATTGCTACACTGAAACAGTTTTGTGAAGAGGAGTGGTCCAAAATTACTCCAGATCGCTGTGCAGGTCTGATCTGCAACTACAGGAAACGTTTGGTTGGGGTTATTGCTACCAAAGGAGAGTCAACCAGTTATTAAGTCCAAAGGTTCACATACATTTTCCACCCTGCACTGTGAATGTTTACATGTTCTGTTCAATAAAAACATGAAAACATATAATGTTTGTGTTGTATTATTTTAAGAAGACTTTGTTTTTCAAATTGTTATGACTTAGATAAAGATCAGAGCACATTTTATGACCAATTCATGCAAAACTCCACCTAATCCCAAAGGGTTCACATACTTTTTCTTGCAACTGTAGCTGGGTTTGCAGCAGCCACTTCACTAACCATTTTAACCCTTTGTGGTTTGAGCAAGGGTCCTTGTCTGGATTTCCCTCTAGGATCATGGAGGACAAAATTCAGGTTTATGAGAACAAGGGGGGGAACAGGAAATGGAATTAGTGGCCTGTCTTTCTGTGTGCACCTATTCAGGTGTCATAAGCTTTCATATTTATTTAAAAGTTATGTCTGCCACAATAAAATCCATCAAAAACCTTATGAAATTGATGTAATTTCTCGGGAGGAGTCCTGTGTTAGTGCATGTGTTATAGCATTCCATTAAAACAAATACAACTTAACATTGTGTGCTTCAAAACTGACAAGTCTGTTTTTTTCTGTTTTTCTCTCAATATATAGGTTGCAGGAATATATAATTCGCCATATCGACAATATCCAGATGAAATGGAGTTTCGATTGCAGAGAGCACAGCCATTGAGCCATAAAGAGCGAACTTCAAAAAAGGATGATGGTGGAGACACTTCTGATTGGTCTGATTGTAGAATTCGGTTTACTTTCCCAACAATGCAACCTCTTCCACCAATTGGAAAAAAGAAAGTGCAGGTCAGTATATTTAATTTTAAGAACTGATCAATATGTATTATAGATTAAAATCAAGGTTCTGCATCCTCCCTTGTACAGACCAGAAATGCCACTGAATGAACTTTTATTGTCAACATATTTCGTAATTATTTTTCCTAGCGTTACTCACTCTCTGGAAGCGTTTCCTCTGAAGTCAGGTCTGTAACACTAAAATTGTGTCTTGTCTCTTAGGCTGAAAACCTTCTATTCCTCTCGATGCATTTACAACCCATTGCAAACCCTCCAGTAGCTCTCACAGTGTTACAGCTCAGTGTATAAAGTTATGTGATTATGGAGAAACAGTACTTGAATGGATGTAGGACCTCAAAATAATATGATGTGGTGTGCTCTCTTGTCCATTTATACATTAGAGTTCAGTGGTTCTCATACTTCATGGACTTAATTTTCTGGTGCCCACATCCTAGTAGACTAGAGGTCTAGGGGCCCACATTATATTCAAGGATGTACTAACAGGACTTTCTTCTTTATAGGTAAAAAAAACCTCCTGTATTGCAGTCAACTTTTAGCTCCATACGGAGTCTTTATAACCATTTTCGAGATCTTGATAAATGCTTAGTATGGAGCTGAAACATTGTTTACAATATCAAAAGGTTTTTTAAACCGGTGAATGAGGAAGCCCTGTCTATACATACAAAGCTTTTGAATAGAGACAGAGCACTCCTAATCGGGAACGCTCAAGTCTGGAAGACTCTGAAAAACCCGATTTTTCGAAGCCAGACACATTTTAGTATTTCTTGACTCTTGGCACTCCGGGTGGGTGTTGCCTCTTTGGAACCCTGTGGACAGCCCCAGTGTGTGATATGCTGCTCAGATTCACGCTCACTTCAAGCAGCATGTTCATGAAGTATGTTCACAGCGCTTCTGAAATCCAGAAAAATCCGATGTTCGAAATCCAAAGCATTCCAGATAAGGGGTGCTCGCCCTGTATATACTTATACAAAATTCCGAGCACTCAACACAAACATACCGCTAAAGATTTAAACACCCCTAACGTTTTAAATAGATGAGGTTTTGGTTACATGATATGATTATACAATGCCTTAGACTGACCTAACGCCAATGTACTCCACCATGGCAGGTCCATTCTTTGCCAACCTAATGTATGATCTTAACCCTCTTACATGGGACATCTACCTGGAGCTCTCTGTAGAGCAAAGTTTAAATAAATCCTATGATGTAGAACCTGTAAACCATGGGAATGGGTGGAATGGTAACTCAAGAGGTGGTATGGCCTCCCACTATAACACTCAACAAGAGGGCTGCACTCAACCTAATCATGCATATTTCACAGCGGTGCTACAGAGACCGATAGACACAACATGCAAAATTCACAGCACGCTACACTAACATACATCTTAAGATTTATAAACATCAGACTTAGGTTTATATATACATATAAATAATATTAATGAGGACAAGAAAGTGAGGCTACAATCCGCCGCTACATAAGTTGCATGAGAAAATAGAAGCCGAAGCAACAAACAAAAAGTCCAAGCAAACTGAGGACTTTCTTAGCCCGCAGCCCTCTGTTGACAGACTCGCTGTATGCAGCAGGGAATTCTGGGAAGGCTATAGAAAAGTAGTACAAAATGTCTCATTTTTAAATCAAATCTCTGCTATACACAGTGTACATATATACACATATATTTAGAATCACTATTATCATCGCTTTAATTTTAACAAACACTTACAGGTCTGTTCAAAGAAAGGTGAAACTCAGGAGAATAACTGGAGAAGTGAATATTCTAGGTCAAAATAGCCAAAGCAGAAAAATTCTCCCATTTATCTCACTTTCCAAATCGGCTATTTGGTCTAGATTGTTCTCTTTTCCTGCCAATTCTCCTGATTTTCATCTTTTTCTGAATAACCCTGTAAGATAAAATCCTACATTTTAACTGTGTCGGTACTGCCGTCACTCGCAGTATCATGTCTTTTATAATTCCTAATAAAAAAATGATCATTTCTCACTTCTCAGTGTAGCACCCTTAATGTCCAGCTGTGAAAAGTACTGCATGAGCCTTATTTGCCATTTGTGTTATTTACGGTCCGTGATTTTTATGGTAACTGGTTCCTACTATTGGTTTCTACTAATGTAAAACATAAGTGAACATAAATGAGGCGTGAATCATTTCTTTTTATCATCCTTAAAATTCTCACTCCTCTCTTCCTCTAAACCAGATGTGATTGTTATTGATAACTTATTTTATCAAGCAATGCGCGTTGTTAAAGAATTAGCTCTTTGAGTAAATTGCATTTGCTGATATTTTTAATAATATACCAGAACACCTCTGATGTAAAATCATGGAAATTGAGAGCGTTAAACCAATGCAAGGACACGCTCTCCAGCTCCTACCAGAAAGATGGATTTCTCTTGCTACCAACATTAGTCACTGGCATCCTATGAGTTATAGTTTATCTATAGTCTGACTTTCCATCCACCAGCATGTTGAATATGTGTAGGGGGCTGTTACACATCTGCACAATGCTATTTCTTTTATATTTTTTTTCCTTCAGCAATTATGATTATAAGAACTGAGAGTATATGTTACATATATATGTATGAAAAATATATAGACGTAAAACCTCAGCTCTCATTGGCATAAGTTGATTTTAAAAACGAGCTTCATTGAGGATCTTGTGGTTTATTATATAACTTTCAGTATCATCCAAATCAAATTTTATACTTAATCTTTTGGTTTTAAGTTAAAAAAATATCAAAATACTTAAACCCTTATGCACAGTTTATTTGGGCTTTGACATTACATTGGTTGTGTCATTTTCATACGACACAGTGGGCCCTATTCCATCTGAGCCGGTCATAGGGAACTGCTAAAGGGCAAATGCAGAATAAGACCAGTGTCACACAAACGTTTTTGAGCGTGTAAGGAACGTCTGTGAGAGTGGACGTTCCTTCCGCTCTGATGCCCGTGTGGCCTCCTTGCTGAGCGCAGTTAGTGCGCTCAGCGCTGCAAGGCTCGATTCTCCTACGGAGGATCGAGCTGTGCAACCCCGTCGAACACACGTCGTAGCGTTTCAACGGGAAGGCTTTCAGCACGTCTGCAATTCGTGCGCACGATGCAGCATGTGGCCGGCTTCGTCAAAACGTCACAATGCTATGACGGGCATGGGAAGACACGTCAGTATAGCGCACATAGTCTACTCGTCTGACACTGGCCTGAGCCGTTAACATTAGTCTCTCTGCAGTACCAACTCTGTTTCGAGTAAGCTGCTATGTTAATGACTTGAGTAGTAATAGTGTGGAGCTGCTACTAGGTACTGGATGCTGTGCGGGTATCAACTCCTAAAGTCCGTAGGATCCCATGGAGACTTTATTCGACTTTGCTTGTACAAGCTTGCTTGAGTCAGCCTAAGGACACTTGGAACTGTTTGTTCCCAGTTTGGTTCAGCAAGCAGTGAGGAGAGGTGACAGATTGCTCCATTCTCTGCACTGTGGGACCAGAAGTGAGAATAGATATTTTTGAAGGTCTTTTAAGGTCTTTTTTGGGTTAAGTGGTTTTGCAATTATACCAGATTCTCCTGGTGACTCCAAATTAGTGCTTCCTATGGGAGATATAGGAGGCCTAAATTTACAATAACGTACGCAGCAATCTAGAATAGTAGCTGGAATAGCAAGGGCACTGTTAGGGCTCAGTGTATTTGGTTTTGTACCCATGCATTCATTCTTGAGAGCAGGGGTCAAGTCGGACAAGAACACTTGGGAGCACAGTTCCTGCACTCATTTTTCAAGATTAATTTTTTTTGGCCCACACACTGAAAAGCTTTAATTAGGCTTCAATCACATATTTTCTTATTAAATCACCAGAAACATGATATGTATTATGTTTATTATAATGTTTCCCTAAAACCCAGCTTCTCATTATATTTAACATTGATATCAAATTTGAGTGTGGGATTACGTGTTAGGCTGTGGTCAGACGAACGCAGTGCGAACGTGCGTTTAGCAGCACTTTATTACGGCCGTGGTAGCAGCAAATGACGGCCAACGCAGGCCCACACACGAAGTACGGCCGCACGAAAGTTCGGCCGCGCAACGCAAGCAGCAAACAAACGCATTTTTGCAACAACGTCGAACCGCTAGTACTGACGTACAGAGTGCGCTGCGTCCGCATAGCGGCGTGTGTGCGTGATTAGGAAACGTCAGATGCTGCTCATGTCCGGCCAACATAACGTCCAGACACCCAAAGTTTCCTGGTTTAGATCCGTAAAAAATCACAGCCGAAATTGCGCACCGTATGACCGCTATCGCGTCTTCCGTGAAAAAATGCGTTCGTCTGACCCTAGCCTCAAGTGCGACATGCCAGCGGTTAATTGGGGAGCAGAAATCTTGGAGAGTTCCCACATTTATTTTTTTAGGACTAGTCCCCTGCTTGACAGCACAGGTACCTCACATCAAAATTACTAGTACCTGACAAGATATGAACTTAGGGTTTCAGGAAACTCAAAGGGCAAATAAATACGTTTCAAAATATAAATATTAATAATCCAACTGTGGTCAGAGTTAGAGAATGATTTTTATTTTACTGTTGAATCTAAAACGTTTATTTTCTTTACAAAATCCTAGCGGTTTATAGTGTGGGAATTGTTACTTTGATGGTGCATGTTGCATTTTGCTGTCCATTTATCACAGATATGTTATCAGTATTTTTGTCATTTGTAACCGTTTGGAAAGGGATTGTTTTAATTAATTATTTAGGACAGGAAAACACACCACGCGGACTAACTACATGTTGTGACACCGATTAATATGTCTAAAAGCTATGTAATAAAACATTTACCTTATCCTGTACCTGTCAGGGCCCCTTCCGTGATACAGCTGAAGTATTGCAGCAGCGCTACAAGCCGTTAGATGCAACCTTGCGAATGGCAACATCAATCAGTACAGTGGAGGAGGCTAGAGGAGAGCTCAAAAGACAAGAGTGGAGTAAAGTTATCCACGATGATGCGTAAGTCCAGTCAGTTGCACACACATTGTTTTCAGAGTACCCACATATTCATCAAACTTTAAAATGTGGTGGGTTGCATGTATAATGAAAAATTTGGGGGTAAACTTCTACAAATAATGAATTTATCTCTTTGCTTCTGTGGTTCCTGTTTGACATAAAGAGCTTTGCACATTGATCTGTACGAAGCCAGGGTAGAAAAGTACTTTGAGATCTGTGGTATTTTCTTCTGAATGACTAGACCAAAGTGGGAGCGAGTCTGGTAGAGAACACAAACCTCTGTCCTCAGGGGGCATATATACAGGTAGATCCAACCCACATTCATTGGTACATGGTGCTATAATAGTCAGGACACTAGACACTGGAGAGCTAGGGCAGTATTCCAAAGTTGGTGCTAACTTAACCAGTGCTTTCGTAAACTTAACAACTCCATAGGCTATAATGGCTCTGGGAAGTTTACAACAGCTCTGCTTAAAGGGACACTCATGTCTAGATTTTTTTTTAAATTGCCAATTAAACACTTTTATACCAATAGACAAACTAGAATAAATCAATAAAAGTTTTAAAATTGTGTGAAAAATGTTTATTTTCTTGCTTTAAACTCTGTAATTTCATCTTCTCTGGCCACGCCCCTCAGCTAGGAGTGTTTCTTCAGCTCCCACTTCATGAATATTTCCCCGCCTCCTCCCCGCCCACTATTTCTCCCATCAAAACTTCACATGAACTAGCGCAAGCTGTGCACGTGAAACCCTGTGCATGACCAGGACCTTAGACTGGGGAAACTGAGGAACTGAATATTAGCTATCTGAGAGCAGGACTCTCTCATCACTGACTCGCTCACACATTCATGCTCACTCACAAACTCACCAGCTGACTTGCTGACACATTCACACTCGCTCACACACACAGAATCCCTCACCCACTGGCACGCACACTTGCGCTCTTTCATGGTTTACATATTCCCTGTCTCAACTCAAACTCTCTCACACAGTCACTCACTCTCACACTCTTTCTTGTGCTGTCTGTCTCTTGTGCGCGCTCTCTCTCACTGCACCTTTTCTTGTGCTTTTTCATGCTGGTCCTCTGCTTTATCTTGCTGTCTTTCTCTCTTTACCTTTTCTTGCTGTCTCGCTGTGCTGTTTTTGCTGTCTCTTTTTCTCCCTGTGTGTGTTGATTTCTTCCCCGTCTCTGCAGTAGCTGGGAGTGAAAGAGTTACAGATTGGAATGGCACTCAGCCCCGCTTTCCCCTCAACTCACATTGCAGGAGGGAGGAGGAGCAACCCAGTCGCACATGCTCAGTGCATTTTTTTTTATCTATACCTAGTTATACACACTGATTGGTTAGCTCAAAGAAAACGGCAAGAAAGAAAAGCAGGTAAATATGAAAAAATATCATATTTACTTGCATTTTATGCTTGCTGAATGACACTACTCATTCAAAAAGCATTGCACATTTTTAAAAGCACACTAGCAAAGCATGCATGTCCCTTTAAGTTAACACCAACTTTGGACTTGGGTCCCTAGCTGGTTACACAAGTTAACAAGGTGCATGTTTAATACTTATTATTAATGCCACAAATTGATTCCATGGACATGAATGAGAGCAGAAGTGTTGTGCCCAAAGAGTGTTAGACAGGCAGGGAGACCCTAAGGGCAAAATAGGCAGCAGTAAGGCAGATAGGATAGCTCTAAGAGAAAGCCAACAGGTGTATAGCAGTTCTTATAGTGGATGGATTAAAGGCAAGATATATCAAAGGTACATCAAAAGCAAAAGACAAGCCTAGGTCAAGGGAGTACAGAGAAAAGCAGAAAAGAGAGTAAACCAGGTCGAGGATGAGAAAGAGCAACAAAGTCAAAACACCCAAATTAAACTATAAGCAAATAAGCACAAAACAGAAGAGTCAATAGATGACAAGAAGATTGGGGGACCCCAGGGCTTAAAAATAAATCTGCACCAGTGTGGGTCAAAATTTACAAACAAAACGTCACAAACCAAATCGATTTAAGTTGCGTCCTTAGCGGCAGCAGTATCAGAAGTAACGCGTGCATCAAACTCACACTGAAGTCCAGTCTAGTGTCTAGAGAAGCGGACCGAGGAGCAGACATGCATCCGACTCAGATCCTAACAAAGAGTTACTGAAAGGGTTAAAAATCTGACTGGTGGAGCTTCTCTCTCTCTGGTTAAAAACACTCCTCTGGTGCCAGGGAGAACATTTTGGAGTCAACCCAAAAGTATCAGACAAAATATTCTGCTTTACTATAGGCAAGTCTCCACATTTTATATGAATTGCAATTTTTAGAACTCCAGAAGTGATGGAGAAGACTATACTCTTTTTGCAAATGTCTCTGATGTACGCAGCCCCGCTGGTGTCAGGGGAGAAAAAAAATTAACTCGTGGGAACGATTTAGCAGATTGTGGGGACGATCTGCTAAATCGTTCCCACGAGTTAATTTATTTTCCTTCTGCGTGCGCACGCTAAAGACAGCCAGCCTCTCCTCCCCCAGCCCTCCCGCCTCAGCCAGAGCTGCAGCTGCTCACAGCTCTCCCTGGCCGGCTGCAGGGGAGTGTTAAGACCCCTAAAAGACCCCTGCCTTACAGTGCTGAGCTGGTGGCTCAGCCCGTTAAGTGCCTGTTTGATAAGCACAAGGTTCCTTGGTTCGATTTCCTGTGTGACCATAATTTTTTTATTTATCATACCTTGATAAAGGCTTCTGGGAGCCGAAACATCGGTCCTTTTTATGTAGATCCTTAATAAACTTTATTATTTTACCGTAAGACCCAGAGTGCTCCCATTTTCCCGTTTTTGTATATATATATATATATATATATATATAAAACTTCTCTCTGTCCCTTTTAAACATCTTTACAATGCTGCTATTATTAGAAGGTTGTATTATAAATAATAGCAGCATTATAATAATATTAGGATTAGTAAGTAAATAGCACCTTTTTAAATAAAGAAAACACAAGTTTTTTTTATTTACTTACTGAAATTGCATCAGTTGCTAATTGTTTGCAAACTATCATAGATACGTATGCAATACCTGTGCCACATCTCATGAAAAGGAGACTCTATGCATGTTCTCTTAATGGTATTTGGCTAATTTAGTTGACTCTGCCAGTTCAGCCTTTGTGCTACAATCGAAGTTGCATCAATCTTGGGTAATTGATAACCAGTTGGAGGGTCAAAGTAAAATGCTGACATTAGACAATTACCTTTTGAAGAATAAACCTTAACTTTTTACCCCTTGTCACGGACAAGGGCTGCAGGGGACCACCTCTGTTTTAAAAACTTTTTGGATTCCTCTGTCTGGCCATGCATGTATCACCCCTCCCCCTGGAACCAACTTTAGCCAGATCACCTCCTCATCCTTTGTTCCAATGCTGGGCATGTTTCCATTGTTTCTGTACATTCCCCAGTGTGTGTTTTTTTCCCCAAATGTAAACTGTAAAATAAAGTTAGTCTGAGTTTGGTTTTCCTCCCGTTAGGATCTCCAGTTATTGCCTGGGTTCTGGCCAGAATCAGTACTCCTGCGGGATACTGACGGCAAGGGGAGCATTCTACACGGGGGCACAGGGATCACCCACGTTACACCCCTTATCAATATTTCTAACACCAAAAAGTCTGGGGTCGTCTGTGCCTGACCAGCAGCTTTCTCTCCCCCTGTTTGGATGATAGGGATTACTATTTACGAGCAAATAATATTTTCGTGCCTGTTCAAAAGCTTTCAGTGTCTTCCAATAATTTTAATTACTTGCTCTGCGTAGAACATTTAATAACCCAGAGAGTCTTTTTAAGTTAAAAAACTAAATTAGCTAACTCTATTAATATAAAAATGCTCCAAACAAACAGTAATATAAGAGATAGTTATAGACCAAATCGTATTAGAGATGCGGGTGCTCAAGGGCACTGTTAAGTGTGATTATGCTCTTTTGATCCAGTATTCCTCAGTCTCTTCCAGCTAATTTCCACTGGATATTTACAAAGTAGTGACTTATTTTTCTCCCAAAAGATGTTCCGGTACATTATAACACTGGGGGGATGCAGATAATAAGTATATATGCAATTAGCAAGTTCCCTGCCTTTTTAGTAATAAAAAGGTCATCTCTTATTTTTTTTAATCTTTTCTTACGCATTGCTGCAGCCACAGATGTTGTATATTTTCTGTTTGACGTGACATTATTGCTAGCTTTTTGATTTTACTAGAGCAAGCTTTTAGGTTTTTCCCTTAATTTCCTTAAAATAAAATTTCCTTTAACAAATACCTCCGTACACATCTTTAAACCCTCAAATTTGTTGTAGCTACATGAACCCCTTTGCTGCTGAACCAATTAACCCCTGTTTGCTCATCATGTTTAAGCTCTACTTAAAGTCATATTTTATTGTAGAACCCAGACTTATTATACGCTGTTTGCAAAATTATTAGACAAGTGAGAATTTGGCCAAATCATTTTTACACATATTGTCCAACTCCAAGCTGTAGAAATTTAAATGCTTATTGGATTTATGGATGTCAGGTGATATGTATTTGTGCAATGAGGGAGGGTGTGGCCTTAGGAGATCAACACCCTTTATCAAGGTGTACATAATTATTCGGCAGCGTCTATTCCTCAGGCAATACGGGCCAAAAAACTGATTTAATGGACTCTGAAAAGTCACAAATTGTAAAAAGTCTTTCAGAGGGATGCAGCACTCTTGAAATTGCTAAAATATTGGGGCATGATCACAATACCATCAGACGTTTTGTTGCAAATAGTCAACAGGGTTGCAAGAAACGTGTTGAGAAAAAAAGATGCAAATTAACTGCCAAAGAATTGAGAAGAATCAAGTGTGAAGCTACCAGGAACCCATTATCCTCCAGTGCTGTCATATTTCAGAACTGCAACTTACCTGGAGTGCCAGAAGTACAAGGTGTTCAGTGTTCAGAGACATCGCCAAGGTACGGAAGGCTGAAACCCAGCCACCACTGAACTAGAAACATAAGATGAAACGTCAAGACTGGGCTAAGAAATATTTTAAGATAGATTTTTCAACTGTTTTATAGACTCATCAGATGAGAGTAACTCTTGACGGACCAGATGGATGAGCCTGTGGCTGGATCAGTGACGGGCACAGAGCTCCATTTTGACTCAGACACCAGCAAGCTGGAGGTGGGGTACTAGTATGAGCTGGTATTATTAAATATGAGCTAGTTGGACCTTTTCAGGGTTGAAAATGAACTCAAAATCAACTCCCAAATCCAGTGCCAGTTTTTAGAAGACACTTTCTTAAGCAGAGGTATGGGAAAAAGTCGGCATCTTTCAAAAAGACCATGATATTTATAAGAACAAGGCTCCATCGCATGCATCAAAGTATTCCACTGCTTGGCTAGCCAGTAAAGGCCGCCGCAAACCCGTCGCCCACCACCGCCAACCCTCTGACAGCCACAGCAAACACGCCAGACAGACGCCAAATGCAATTGACGAGCCACCAAGCACAGCGCCAACCAGCTGCAAAAAAAAAAGACGGTAAGATTAACTATTGCTTCTCTATGGGGGATTTTACTGACTTCGAACAGGCACCGTACATGCTGGCAGTTTGCCAAAATTTTGCGAACTGCCTGCTCTCTGAATAGCCGAATGGCCCCGAAATGTTACCGTACGGGGAAATTCACCGATCAGTGACATTTCCGAGCCAGATCGGCTCTTTCTGAATAACCCCTTATGTCAGAAAGATATTTAAGATTTCGATTTCTCAACTACAAAAATTGTAGATCACCATGTTAGCATCTTAAAGGTGTAGACATGCAATTCATTATTCTCACCAATACTGGTAGGTAACATGTTGGAGCAAGAGGAGTCAGATCCAATATGATGCTAGAACAGGGATGCAAATCCTATCGTCAATAATGTGCAATTAGTAACAGTGCTCGCCTGCCTGGTCCATATGTTCTTAACTGAAGTGGTCCTGCTGAACTTGAGACATGTGGGAGCAAATATGTATTGTGCTAGTAAAATCACCAGCTGATGAATAGATATATGACTGAATGGGCAGGTGTTGCTGCTTCCTCCAAGATCAAAAAAACAAAGCAGGAAGCCGTGTTCGGTGCCAGGGTGCACCGTATGAATTTCAAAGTATGAATTTGTGTTTCAGTATCGGAGCAATGAAAAACGGAAAAATGCCTCCGCTTTGATAATCAAAAGTTTTATTCCTCCAATGGCTTTAATGTTATTAGAATTGGAATATCTATTAATCAGGACACCTTGGAATGTTCACATTTTCTCATGGAGATCGTGACCCGAAAGATGTGTGATTTAATAAGAATCATCTCCACTGCTCTAACTGACTTCAAAGTGCGCGCTCCTCTTGTTTATGAATATCGGAGAACAAGGTCACTGCAACATATAGAAACGATATTTAGCAGCAAAACCAAGGAATGTTTTGACCATAAAAAGTTACAGAATTTGTGACATTGTTACACAAGAAAAACAAGACCGTTTTAATAGAAAACTATAAGAAATATAACAAGATTCAATTATTATAGTTGTACCTGTGCTTTTATAAAAGGGTTATTCAAAGAGATCCGAATTGGGGCCAAAAGGTAACCGAACGCTGAAATTTTTTTGAACGTTTTTTCTTTTTTTTGTAACAGCCCTTTTTATGATCATTCATTGGATCTTATATGTAAATTTTAGACATTTTCGTTCTGTAGATTCTTTGCAAACAGCGTTTCACTTTTCAAACATTCAAGCGTACTGTTTTTTTTTGTTTACTCCGTTCGTCTGCGGTGTCAGGTTTTTTCCGGGGGCTGCTCTGCGCTGTGATTGGCTCCTGCTCGGGTTTCTCCGGCGTGTTCGGTGGGTTAATCCAGATGTTTTTGCGGGTTTCGGTGAGCATTCGCCTGGGTTTTGAGGTAAGTGTTCGTCAGGTTTGCGGCGACTTTTCCCTGCATTACGACGGCCCTGTGGTGCTTGCTGAATACACAGCAGGGTCGCCGAAATGGGATTGCCAAATCGCACCGAATTGAAGAGCGCGAAAAGTCACCGAACGTATGGTGACTTTTCGATTCTCTTTGACTAACCCTGTAAGTATTTCTTAGCAGAGGTGTTTCTATCATTAGGCTAAATAAGTGTTTGTCGTCCAAGGCCTCACTCAGTCAAGGACTTTGCATGATGGAATTTATGTGGAATGTCCGTGTGCACAAGACATTCCATACAAATATACTCTCATACTCCCATCTATAGAGAGAGCTTGGATTGCTTTTTTAAATATTGGGTTAATTCTTCTTCTTAAAATCAAAGAGGCCTCGCATTAGAGCCTTGCTGAAGGTCTCACTAACCCTAGAGCCACCTCTGTTTTTTAACCTGAAAAACCTACAAAATGTAATTTATATGTTTGCATCGACAAACTTGCTTGAAGGCATCTGTATGTTAGACACTTATATATACAATAGTGGCCAAAATTGTGGATACACCTTCTGATTTTGTCAGTTTTGGTTGACAAGAAAATTCCTCTGCTTCCCCGGCCTGGAAATAGCCCTGACTTGAATCCCATCGAAAATCTGTGGTCAAGATTGAAACGCATGATTTCGAGCAAGAATCCAAGCATCAAGCGAGGACTCATTGAGGCTATAATCAATTACTGGCATCATTTGATCACAGAAGAGGACGTCAAAAGACTTGTAGAGTCAATGCCTAGAAGGTGTCAGGCAGTAGTTAATGTTAAGGGCTAATCAACCCGTTATTGAAAAAACACATTGTAACAAACTTGAAATTATCATTTTTATGCTATATAATATCCAAGATGCATTATGGTCCATTTCCAGCCAAAATTGAACTTATTTAAAAAAAAATTGTTGTTAAGGCATTCATTTACTATATTACATTTTATTTGTTCTATGACATTTTTAGAGATTTTTATATAAAAAGTACTTTAAACTGCAAAAGTTTATATAAATGTAAAGTGTATCCACAATTTTGGCCACCAGTTTAGGTTGATAAAAAGGCCGACGTCCATCAAGTTCAACCTTTGACATAATGCTACGGCTGTTGTTGGTCCAAAACAAGGCAAAAAAAATTAAAACGGCCTTGGGGCATATTCAATTGTGCCCAAAAGAGGAAAAAAATGTCCATAGTGGCATTCAAATTTCTTACTGGATCAACAATGTGTCACACTTTTAATTTGTATATGTGTTTATATCATATTTTAACAGGAAAGTATCCAAACCTTTATAAAAAGCATCAATTGAGATCAGACAAAACAACATCTTTAGGAAAAGAATTCAATATTTTGACAGTTTGTTCTATAAAATCTCTTTTTCTTTAATAGTCAACAAAATCTTCTTTAATCCATTCGTAATGGTTGACCTCCTATCCTTTATAAAGCCCTGTTAAAGAACAGGTCACCAGAGCTCTTTGCATTGGACCTACAATTACGCATAAATACCATTACCTGTAGATACTCGAGTATAGCGAGACCCGAATATAACACTATGGATAGAGATTTATTATGGAAATGAGAGAATATTCAAGACTCGAATATAACGCGAGGAACAAAATTGTACTGTACTGATAAACAATTAAAACCCTTCCAGGTTCTCTTAACAGTCAGGCTCCCCCTCAGGCCAGGGTGCTCTGCTCTATAATGATTGCAGTTGTTACTAAGTATGAAGCTGCCGGCCACCCGTCTTTACTAGCGATTAGATGACCGGCGGAGGCGAGCAAGTTGAATGACTGGCTTAAACCGAGCGTGCCCTCTGGCCGTGATGGATCCCACCTCTCCCGAATTCGGAAGTTCCTGAAATGTTTGCAAGCATCAGGGAGCCCACATTCACTTCAGCGAGACCACCGGAACTTCCGGGAGACTTGGGATCCAGAGCAGGGCAATATTTTTTTACATGCGATACAGATGTCTCGAATATAACGCGACCCCTCCAATTTTATGGTAAATTTTTGTCACCAAAATCTAGCGGTATACTCGAGTATCTACAGTATTTCTCTCAAAGCTCTGTGTGCTATTACATTTATATCAAACATCTACATTAATTAGTTATAGCTACTGAAACTTGGTTGTTGTACGCCCATTTTCGACTTTAAATAGTGTTTTCTTCTCTGTCAATGATTTTTATTTATATGTGTTGTTCATTCCAAGTATACTATTAAACTACATCCCATTCAGGTTTCTCTCCAATGTAATTCAGAGCCATGAAATGACTTAAGTATTTTTAAAGCATATTTCTCCATTGCCTGCCATGGCTTTTCAGCCATGCTATCCCATGAGATGGCAAATTTTCTTTCATGTCGAAGCAAAAGAAAAATGTACTATTAAAATGCAATTCAGAAGTGATAAAAATTGTAAGCGGAGCAGCCGGCGCACAGCACCTCTTCTGTATACTCTGGGACATTGGGGCCACATTAATTTTTTTTCAGTGATGTCCATCCCATGTGAAAATTAGCATTGCAAGTACCATAATCTGTCTTGTATGAGAGCTGCACGTCTCCGGAGGATATACATGCTTCTGCACTGTTGTATAATTTAGAGCTAAATTAACTAAATTTAATTGCAGGATTTATTAGCCTTTTGATCGTATGTTCCTTAAGATTTTTTTTTAGGATGGGTTCTGGTTTCAGTATTTTGATGCCTAGATTTAAGCAGATTTTAAAGATTAAATCAAGAGAGTCCATTGTCATAATGTCTTATGCATTTATTTATTTATTTGCAAAGGATTTTACCAGGAAGGATACATTGAGATTTCTCTCGTTTTCAAGTATGTCCTGGGTTCAAGAGCATTTAAATTTTACAGTCGTTACAGAAATACATAGTAATAAATGCAAGATATTAAGAACAAAACACAAATATACAGATTAACACAGAAAATAAATATGTAGTTACTATGTTACATGTTTTCAGGTGCATTCTGTACCGAGGTATGCTAGTAAGGAGCTCTTGAGTGACTTAAGTCGGGGGGGAGATTTGATGGTGTCTGGAAGGTTATTCCATAACTGTGGTGCTCTGTAGGAAAATGAGGATCGAGCCAATTTCTTTTTGTATTGTGGTATTGCAAGTGAGGTGGTGGTCCTAGATCGGAGGTTATAGGATGAGGGAACTGCTAGGGGAAGCAGCCTATTCAGGTAGGGTGGTAGCTTCCCAGAAATCTCTTAAACACCAGGTTGGAAAGGTGAAGGGTCCATCTAGATTCCAGCGACGGCCAGTTTAGCTCTTTTAACATGTCACAATGGTGGGTCATGTAGTTACATTGTAGCATAAAGCTGCAGAATGAGTTATACAATGTGGTAAGTTTCTGAAGGTGTTTTTGCGGGGCCGCTGCATACACTAACAGGGTTATTCAAAGAGATTCGAAAAGTCACCGCACGTTCGGTGACTTTTCGTTCTCTTCAATTCGGTTCCTTTTGCCGATCCCATTTCGGTGACCCTGCGGTGTATTCAGCAAACATCACAGGGTCCCCGAATTGCAGGGAAAAGCTGCCGCAAACCCGACGAAAACTCACCGCAAAACCCAGCGAATGCACGCCGAAAACCCTCAAAAACATCTGGATTAACCTGCCGAAAACCACATAAAAACCCGAACAGGAGCCGATTGCAGCCTTCGACACAGCAGAAGAGGCAGTGAATAAATTAGCAAAACAGTTTGCATGAATGTGTGAAAGTGAAACGCTGTTTGCAAAGAAACTACTGAGCGAAAATGTCTGAAATTTACATATGAGGTCCAGGGAATGATAATAAAGAGGGCTGTTACAGAGAAAATAAGAAAACTTTAAAAAAAAATCGGACTTTTAAAAAAAAAAATAATAATTCAGAAAAATGCTTAAAATATCCTAAAAAATCTATAAGTAAAGAGACTCTTTACTGCAGAATTTTATAATGAACGGTTTATTAGATATTGAATTAAAATGGGAATATTTTTAACATTGAAGTCTATGGGATTCTCCTGAATAAATTTGCCGAATTAAACCACTGAATGGCAGGGCATTAGGGGAACCTTTCACTGCTGGTTTGTGTTCTCTGAATAGCCGAAGCAGTGCATTTTCATGGGGATTTCACTGCCCTCGAACAGGCACCGTATGTTCAGGCAATTCGCCAGGATTTGGCGTATTGCCTGCTCTCTGGATAGCCGAATGGCCAAGAAAGGTAACCGAATGCTGATTTTCAGCGTTCGGTTACCTTTCTCAAGCAATTCGGATCTCTTTGAATAACCCTGTACATCTCCGTATTCAATAGCCGGCATAAGCATTTGTTGTACAATCTGATTTCTTACCATGGGGCTCAGGCAGGATTTGTTTCTGTACAGGGCACCTAGTTTTTTCAAATCTGCACCTGTGTCAAGCGTTAGGGACAACAGTGTAGGGCAAGTACGCTGTTCGTAAATACTGGTTATGTGTGGGCTGGCCAGTTCCCCTCCTGTATTCTGTTTTTACAAAGGTTATCATTCTCATCATTTAGAGTGGATAGCAAATGTCTACACACTCCGGTTAAAAGGTCAGGTTTCTGTGATGTAAAAAACTTAGACAAAGATAAATCATTTCAGAACTTTTTCCACCTTTAATGTGACCAATAAACTGTACAAATCAATGGAAAAACAAACAGAAATCTTTTACGTGAAGGAAAAATAAAAAACAAATATAATAATCTGGTTGCATAAGTGTTCACATCCTTAAACTAATACTTTGTTGAAGCACCTTTTGAATTTATTCCAGCACTCAGTCTTTTTGGGGATGAGTCTATCAGCGTGGCACTATTCTGGACTTGGCAATATTTCCTCAATCCTCTGTGCAAAAACACTCCAAATCTGTCCGATTGCAAGGGCATCTCCTGGGCACAGCCCTCTTCTGATCACCCCACAGATTTTCCATCGGATTCAGATCTGGGCTCTGGCTGGGCCATTCCAAATCTTCTTCTGGTAAAGCCATTCCTTTGTTGATTTGGATGTATACTTTGGGTCGTTGTCCTGCTGAAAGATGAAGTTCCTCTTCATGTTCAGTTTTCTAGCAGAAGCCTGAAGGTTTTGTGTCGATCTTGACTGGTATTTGAAACTGTTCATAATTCCCTCTACCGTGACTAAGGCCCTGTTGCAGCTTAAGACAAACAACCCCAAAGCACGATGCTGCCACCACCATGTTTCACTGTGGGTATGGTGTTCTTTTGGTGATGGCGCCAAATATATCTTTTGGAATTATGACCAAATAGTTCAACCTTGGGTTCATCAGACCATAACACATCTTCCCACATGCGTTTCGGAGACTTCATATGTGCTTTTGCAAAATTTAGCTGGACTTGGATGCTTCTCTTCGTAAGAAAAGGCTTCCGTCTTGCCACTCTACTCCATAGCCCAGACATATGAAGAGATTGTTGTCACATGTACCACACAGCCAGTACTTGCCAGATATTCCTACAGCTCCTTTAATGTTGCTTTAGGCCTCTTGACAGCTTCCCTGACCAGTTTTCGTCTCATCTTTTCATCACATTTGGTGGAACGTCCATATCTAATGCCTTGGAAATTCTTTTGTACCTTCACCTGACTGATACCTTGTAACAATGAGATCCCTCTGATGCTTTGGATGCTTGAAGAGATATTGGAGAGTTCCTGCAATTATTATTTTAGGACTAAACCCCTGCTCTCCAGTCCATGTGCTTTATTTTGTTTAATTTTATTTATAGCTGTAACATTTATTTTAAACTGAGCTATTAAAATTAACATGCAGGGTAAAGGCATAGTGAAGCCATGAGTTAAGGTAGCTCTGTTTTACACTGATAGCTCACTAGAGAGTGCGGTTACTTATTTGTTTTGTAAACAGCAACTTTGTAGGATATAGCAGCTACTACTAGTCCACCATCGTCTCAAACTCTCCACAGAAAATCATATGGCTGTTCACATAGATGCATCATGGGTATCAGAGACTTCCACATTTTTTACACAATCCCAAGGTCTTGTTCATTAATTTTAGTGTTTCCATTCTTACAATTATATGAAAGGTTATCCACATGTACATGGCCTGCTGAAAGTGGGTATCCCTCAGGTATTGTTACTAAAGTGATGCTCCTTACAGCTAGGGATTTTAACCCCTTGGATGCAGATGACGTGTGGGGAACATAAAGGGGATCCCACGCTATATGCGGAGGATGTTCCCCACACATCATTAGCTTAGAGGGGTATTCTGCCGAATTCTCACCTCTCCCTCCAGGGTCCTGCAGTGGTCTGACTTCCTTGAAGCCTAAGATACATGTATACCCAGACATCAGACCCAAGATACATGTATACCCAGACACAGACCCAAGATACATGTATACCCAGACACAGACCCCAGATACATGAATACCCAGACATCAGACCCCAGATACATGAATACCCAGACATCAGACTCCAGATACATGTATGCCCAGACATCAGACCCAAGGTACGTGTATACCCAGACACAGACCCCAGATACAAGAATACCCAGACACAGACCCCAGATACATGTACATGATACATACACTAACGATTTTTTCTTCCGGTTTTAGCTAAAATCCGAAAAATACAGTAACGGTTTCTTATTTCTAATTTTTTTTACCAAGTGTATCCCATAGAATATATAACCGCAAAGGCTCAGATGATAAAATGTGAAAAATAATCATTTTACACGCTGAAGATAATTGGAAATTAAATTTTTTTACATTTTTTGTTATAAAATTCTGCCAGGACATGACGTATACTTATAATAATGATATATTATGAATCTGCCGAGTCTGCCGTAAAAAAGGATATATATAATTTGTTTGGGTCGTATAATAAAACATGACTTCAAATCACGTTTAAACATGATGAGCACAATACGGTAAACATGAGGTCAGCACACAAAGATGAAATGGCTCAGCAGTGATGGGGTTAAAAAGTTTCATACAATGAGAAAATATAAAGACTAACGTAAGAAGGTTTTTAGAATAGTAATTGTAACGTTATATAAAATTGAAAAGTGTGTGTTTTTTTTTTGAGAATTAGGTAAGACCAGCTGGCGCACTTAGTGAAAGTTTATTGGACTGCAAAGGGTTAACAATAGCCTTACACCCCATCGGTATTTGCAGACCTGCTACAGTCACAAACACCCCACATTCGTGACGTATTTTGAGACCAACGCCTTGCCTCGCTGACCGACATACTGGGTGACAGGGAATTGACTTTCCTACGATACTTTCGATACCAACAGATCCTTAGCTTTGTTCGTTCCATACCTCAAAGACCGAATTTGATTCGCCCTTTGACAGAATTTGAAACACATTGCAAGAGGGCGGACTTACTGCCTCATGGAGTGTCTTTCTTATACGCACTGCTCCAGTGCTCTAAAAGGACCCCTCCACTCCGGTTCATGGGCCGTTGGGAGATGGCGTTGGAGATCACTCTTTCGGACTCTCAATGGTGAAAGATCTGTGACCTCACTCACCACTGTTCAGTGTCGACAAAAGTACAGGAAACGGCATATAAATTGTTGTCTCTGTGGTATAAGACCCCTGAACAGCTTGGCTACGATTTCCCTGATGTGTCGGACGCTTGCTGGCGCTGCGACGCAAGTCCTGATTTAGCCCTCCATATCTGGTGGTCATGCCCGATTATTCGTCCATACTAGGAGCGAATACATAAAATCATTTGAATGTTTGTAGACCCCCCTCCTGACTTCCTCCTTGCCCCATGCTATTACATCACGTGCCATACGCAACGTCAGCCTACAAAAAATCAGTCTGCCTCCGCATCCTTAACCCTTTCGCTGCTGAGGCTTTTCCCGCCTCTGTGCTGAGGTCATTTTTACCGGTTTTGCTCATCATGTTTAAACGTGTTTTTAAGGCTTATTTTAGTATATGACCCAGACATATTATATATTGTTCTTTCCGTCAGACTCGGCAGATTCATAATATGTCATTATTATATGTATACGTCATGACCAGTCTGTATATTATAACAAAAAATGCAATAAAATACGAATTTTCAATAATTTACAACGTGTAAAGTGTTTTTTTTCACATTTTAACATGCGAGCAATTGCGGTTATATTTTGTATGGGATGCGCTTGTTAAAAAAATTAGAGATGGGGTCTCGTTACATTTTTTTTTGGGGAAAATTACACGATTTTTAACAAACGCACCGCATACAAAAATCGTTAGTGCAGCATCATTGTTCACATTATAATTGAAATGGGAACAATATTGCTGCATTAACAAACCAAAAAAAAGAAAAAAAACTTGTTTTTTTTTTTTTTTATAATTTGTTTTTTAAATATTTTTTTTTTTTAATTTTCTTTTTTTATACAAACTTTTTTTATACTCATGTTTGGTATCGTTGGAACAATACCAAACATTAACCCCTAACTGCCACGGATCGGGAGATAGAGGGTTCATGCACGATGACGCCAGTCCTCAGGGGGCATTCCCGGAAGCTTGGCCGACATCCAAGATGTCGGCCAGCTCCGAGAAAGGATCACGAACCGGCGCTTTTCAGCGCCGATTCGTGATCCGGCCCCCATGGGGTTAATGCCAGGTACCATTTGGAAGGGCAGGCTGTGCCCTTCCAAACGGTGCCTGGGTTAACCCCCGCAACGCCGCCGATCGGGAGGGAGAGAGGTCCGAAGGACCTCCCCCCCTCCCTTTCAGGCGCCTCCTCCGCACATGCGGGGGGGGCGCCTGAATTAGGTGTCATCGCGCCCCCACGATGACACCTAATTACTCCGGCGGCGGTTCCGGATGCTGGGCTGACATCGAGGATGTCAGCCCGCACCGGGGGGGCCAGCGATCGTCCGGAACCCGGCCGAACGCTTACCCCATAGAGAGGACGCGCTCAGCACGTCCACCGCATGGAACGTGACATGCGATTGGACGCGCTGAGCGCGTCCTTAGCAGCGAAGGGGTTAATGTTGCCAAAAGCCTGATACCCCTGTATTGGAAGCGTAGGTTGTGTCCTCCCTGCATCAGCTCTGGCATTCCAGAATGGAAGACCTTCACAGGGTCGAACAACTATATTATTCCATGAACGGAATGACCTCTCACTACACTCAGATTTGGAGCAGTTGGATCCTCCACTCAGGAGGGTTGATATTCCGAGCTCTGGTATCATCAGTATGAACGTAGGTAGTCACCTCCTCTCATACATCTAATTTCGTAGGACGTCTTTTACCACTCTCTACACACCATATACCCGTTGCTATCCCTACCTTTGCTTCCCGTGGGGCCATGCCCTCTCTCCCACACCCCTTCCCCGCCTAATTTGGTACTATTCCTCCCCCCCGAACCCTCTGATCCATTTTTCTGCTGTGGCGATAGATATATTTTACTGCTTTGTTTTACTTGGATCACACAAGGATTATTTGCTTAGCTTGTTTATTTTTCACCCAGCCTGCGTGCTGATGACTTTGTTTACTGTTTATTTCTCGGATGCCTTTTCAATTTAAGATAATAAAATATAGATTTACAAAAAAAAAACAATAGCCAGGATTCTTTTTCTCCCATCTTGAAATCGACTGGCTTGTGTGGCCACTGTAGGGCAAGATGATCGTCTTTCTGCCAAGAAAAGCAAAGTGAGAAAAGCCTATAAGGATAATTTAGCAACAGTAACTTGCAAACGGAAAATATGTTTTATTATTTTTTAACATAATGTTTTTACATACAGAGTTATTCAAAGAGATTCGAAAAGTCACCGCACGTTCGGTGACTTTTCGTTCTCTTCAATTCGGTTCCTTTTGCCGATCCCATTTCGGTGACCCTGCGGTGTATTCAGCAAGCACCACAGGGTCCCCGAATTGCAGGGAAAAGTCACCGCAAACCTGACGAAAACTAACCGCAAAACCCAGCGAATGCACGCCGAAAACAAGCAAAAACATCTGGATTAACCTTCGAAAAACCCGAGCAGGAGCCGATCACACGCAGCGAAGCAGCCAAACAGGAGCCGAATCACACAGAGCCGAAGCAGCTGAGACAAAGAGGAGGCAGTGAATAAATTAGCAAAACCGTTTGTATGAATCTGTGAAAGTGAAACGCTGTTTGCAAAGAAACCACTGAGCGAAAATGTCTGAAATTTACATATGAGGTCCAGGGAATGATAATAAAGAGGGCCGTTACAGAAAAAAGAAGTAAACTTAAAAAAAAAAAAATTAAGAAAAATGCTTAAAGTATCCTAAAAAATCTATAAATAAAGAGACTCTTTACTGCAGAATTTTATAATGAACGGTTTATTAGATATTGAATTAAAACGGGAATATTTTTAACATTGAAGCCTATGGGATTCTCCTGAATAAACCACTGAATCACATGGCATTAGGGGAGCCTTTCACTGCTGGTTTGTGTTCTCTGAATAGCCGAAGCAGTGCTTTTTCATGGGGATTTCACTGCCCTCAAACAGACACCGAACAGGCACCGTATGTTCAGGCAATTCGCCAGGATTTGGAGAATTGCCTGCTCTCTGGATAACCGAATGGCCAAGAAAGGCAACCGAACGCTGATTTTCAGCGTTCGGTTACCTTTCTCAAGCAATTCGGATCTCTTTGGATAACCCTGTATGATTATTATTAGAATTTTATTACAGAAAGATAAAATAAATTGAAATCTGAACTTCACAGTCAGAAGTAGAAACTAATTTGTGTAAAATTTCGGTAAAAGTTTCTTGCATTAAACAAAGTTGCTAACGTGACAGACAACTTTATTTTCACAATGACACTTTCCTACAAACACTTATAAAGTATCACAGAACAATATTTGGATGTTCTTAGAACACTGAATCTCAATGGCTGTTTCAGGACTTATTTTTAAATAGGTTATTGTTGTGTATTTTGGATTAATACTCATTTTTTGATCAATAATTTCATTGTGTTTCCCAGATTTGCTCCATTCTCTTCCCACCATAAAGACGAAGTTTACAAACCAATGATTCACACAGCAACAGATTACAATGCCGCCTCTTACGGTACTCAACATTTTCGTGATGAGCAGCAAGGAAAATGGGTAGCAAACAAGGTGACAATAATCTTTATATGCGTTTATCTGAACATTTGAATGTTGTATGAAAACGGGAGACCTTATTCCACCACAAGTATGGCTTATACAGTGATGTGATAGCACAGCCTTTTCAATGTGGCTATCCTATTCCCCGTACTCAATATCATGTGATAATCTCTTTGGCCCATGTTTTCTCTTCAGTGGCCTGAGAATTAAAGGATAAGAAACCATTACAGACGTACAGTCATTTGTACTGATATCTCGATATCCTCTTTACAATCATATTACGCGATCAATTCATCAGCCAAACACAGTGATGATCTTAGCCCTATGTCAGTTGCAACGTTTATGGATGGTGGCTGTCAGGGTCATGATGCAGGGTGGCAGGTGAAAGCCAAAATTGCAAGGGAAATACAACACAAACAGGCAGGTACAGAGAAATCCAAGAGCTTTATTTCATGTATGAGACATGGCAGGCAGAATGCAGGATATAAACACGCAGGTCTATTCACTACAGTAAAGGGTGAAACACAGGAGAATTGGCAGGAGAAGAGAACAATCTAGACCAAATAGCCGATTTGGAAAGTGCGATAAATGGGAGAATTTTTCTGGTTTGGCTATTTTGACCTAATTTTTTCACTTCTCCAGTCATTCTCCTGACTTCACCCTTTAGTGAATAGACCTGATGGTGCAGATGCATAGCACAGGTCAAATGGGGATGGCAGGAACACAGGAGCCCAGCTGGAGACAGGCAGGAACACAGAGCCACAGCTGGATACTGGCAGGAACGCGGGGGCATGGCTGGATACTGGCAGGAATGCGGGGGCATGGCTGGATACTGGCAGGAATGCGGGGGCATGGCTGGATACTGGCAGGAATGCGGGGGCATGGCTCGATACTGGCAGGAACGCGGGGGCATGATTAGATACTGGCAGGAACGTGGGGTAATCGGGAGCACAAGGAAGGAGATTATTGACTGCCAGGATATAGAGTCCAGAAAGCACCATGAACTGAACGTCAACACAAGGGTAAAGTCCATAGGCAGGGCAACTACCTTAAATAGAAGCCCTTGGTTAGCAGGCTGGATGGAGAACAGCTGAGGCTTTGTTCAGGCTGGGTAAGTAGAAAATCTGGTCTGGATTTCTAATCATGGGAGGACAGAAAAGGTGCCGCCAGGTTATGTTAACAGCAGTGTTCTAGCACAGGTCCCTAATTGTGGCCACTGCATGCTCCAGGGCAAGAATCCTGACAGTGGCAAGATCCACACCATAGCTGTACCAGATATTCTTTGAGATTAAGAGCACATGATTCTAATAAGGTCTCTGCAGTTCACAATTGTGTATTTTCACTATTTGGTTCACAGTCTTAACCCAGTCAAGTTAATGCAGCCGTCTTTAGGTCCCTGAGATTGAGTTAACGCGACCTGTACCTATTCTGAAGATTTGCAAACAAAACTTATTTTCTGAAAATGAATTGTGTTTTATCAAATTGACTAATGACTGTGTCCCCAAACTTGCTGTACTTTGGGCATATCAGCCATTGCAATGTGACTACTGAACTACTGCGACTCTCACTGCTGTATCTATACTATACCGAGATTGACCAGCAGAGGGAGCCCTCTATTTGACAATACAGTGCATACAGTGTCTAAATGCTTTGAGATGATGTTACAGTGCAAATAGAGCAGGAGTCAGTAACCTATCCCCCCCCACATGAGCATTAGAGGAAACGTAGTTCCAAAATATCTGGAGGGTCAAGGTTGCTGACCCATGATTTAGACTGTATTTAAATATAAGTGTGTAGGTGTGTTAAAGGATTAAGGGGTTAACCCCCCCCCTGACGGTTATCCCGAGTGTGTCTTGGGGTTAAATTTCACCGCTGAGAGTGGTAACCCGGAGACACACTTGGGCTGTATACATCACCTCTCCCTGCGCTCCCTCGCTGATCCTCGCAGTCTCATACTTCCTGGTTTCTTTCTCGCGAGGAGGGAACCAGGAAGTATGAGGGTCGCGATCGCCGGAGGAGGCTGCGGGGATATCGAGGGGATATAGGGTTTACCGCTTCCAGCATAGGAATTTCACCCCGAGACACACTCGGGAATACCGCTAAGGGGCCAAAAAAAAATGGAGCGTTTTTAGAGAAGAAAATTTTAAATAAATAGACCGCCAGGGAGGGTAAAGTGGTTTTCCATTAAAAAAAATGTTACCTGCCATTGGTTGTATGGAAAACCTTTCTGTAGTGAAGGGGTTCGTTGTGAATGTATTTCATAGAGTACTTTGGATTTTTGTGTTCGAACACTATGGTCATCTATGTGGCCTTTGTCGTTAGTTTTCAGATACTGAGGCCTGGCTGTTCCTAGAAATCTTTATATGCGGTACTGACTAATCATACAAGTCATGGAGTGGATGTCGGTAGTTTTAGAGTGGCACATCAAGCATCATTAACACTGCCTATTGCTGTAGTTGCTAGGAGCCTATGGATGATATGTCTTATAGGTATTTAAACAGATACCAGAGACTCCCCTGGTACTTCCGGAATAAAAGACATGCTTTTTCATCATTTGTCCCATAAGGTCATTAGTGTACTGCTTTCCATTAAACATTAGTCTCATTATTTTATCTTTAAATCTGTTCATGAAGGATGGTATATTTAATAGATACTTTGTAACACACGATATAATAATCGCATCCATATGTCTATAGGTACACTATTAAGGAATACTGTAGGTATCAAATGACACATTTTCTTTGCCAAATTTTAGAGGAACAAAAGAAGGTTGTTGTCTTGCATCTGCTTTTATGCTCCAAACAAGCTTTTATGATATATGCAGCGTACAAATATCCCCGGCTCCAAAGATTTCATTTAGAGAACCTAAGCATATTGCACAGAACATAAAGTTGACCTTTACAGTCTGCAGCTTTTGGAATAGAGTGGGACGTGGAACACATCATAGATTTAATGTGGCACAACGCTGTCTGCAGAAACTTGGGTGGGCCTGTGACTACCTGCCCATTGCACCCGATGATTGAATCTGCTGTCACCAGCATCCTGATTCCTGATCATAATGAACATTCAGCTTAACGACCGTGATTATGATTATCATAATTGATGTGCAAGTGCAGTGTGTGGGGATCATTACAACTGAACTGTATAGTAGAGAAACATGTCTTACTTATGGATCATTTTACTTTTTATGCACTGATTGGTATAAAATATGCTGCCTCGTCACAAAATACCCTCACATCTACACCTTTTTAGACTTTTCTGAACAATTATGAACACAATATCTGATATTTAGCAGACAAAATGTATATGAACAATTTTCTTGAGCTACACTTCATGCATAGAGCACCTTTATTTTTCTTTATTTTAGATGTCTTATTACCTTACCCATGTGCATACATTGGCTATATATATATACACACATACATATATGTGTAATGGGTGTTTGAGCCGGGGTCTCCGCTCCCCTAAGGCCTCTGCTCCGGTCTGGTTCCACTTCAATTCACTCGTTCAGAGCGTCCAGGCCAGCCTTCTGCTGCCAGGCCCGCTTTGGTATCCACTGGCAGGCTTCACGCAAAGCCGGCTCTGCAGCGTCCGTCTACTCAGACGCGTGTCTCCTTGTCCTCTCACAACAAGATCCGGTATCCACATGTTTTATTGGGCAAACAAGTCACATGTGCCTCGCACTTCCACTGGCTGCGTGGGTCACATGCAAGGGCCTTCTGTTAGCCCGGTATCTCAGGGCAGAGTTAACAGTCTCCATGACATCACAAAATATAGTCCCGCAGCAAAAGTACCAAAAATACACAAGGGGCTGTATATATATATATATACACTATATTGCCAAAAGTTTTCGCTCACCCATCCAAATAATCAGAATCAGGTGTTCCAATCACTTCCATGGCCACAAATGTATAAAATCAAGCACCTAGGCATGCAGACTGTTTTTACAAACATTTGTGAAAGAATGGGTCGCTCTCAGGAGCTCGGTGAATTCCAGGGTGGAACTGTGATAGGATGCCACCTGTGCAACAAATCCAGTCAAGATATTTCCTCGCTCCTAAATATTCCACAGTCAACTGTCAGCTGTATTATAAGAACGTGGAAGTGTTTGGGAACGACAGCAACACAGCCACGAAGTGGTAGGCCACGTAAACTGACGGACCAGGGTCTGCGGATGCTGAGGCACATAGTGCGAAGAGGTCGCCAACTTTCTGCAGAGTCAATCGCTACAGACCTCCAAACTTCATGTGGCCTTCAGATTAGCTCAGGAACAGTGCGCAGAGAGCTTCATGAAATGGGTTTCCATGGCCAAGCAGCTGCATCCAAGCCACACATCACCAAGTGCAATGCAAAGCGTGAGATGGAGTGGTGTAAATCACGCCGCCACTGGACTCTAGAGCAGTGGAGATGCGTTCTCTGGAGTGACGAATCATGCTTCTCCATCTGGCAATCTGATGGAGGAGTCTGGGTTTGGCGGTTGCCAGGAGAACGGTACTTGTCTGACTGCATTGTGCCAAGTGTAAAGTTTGGTGGAGGGGGGATTATGGTGTGGGATTGTTTTTCAGGAGCTGGGCTTGGCCCCTTAGTTCCAGTGAAAGGAACTCTGAATGCTTCAGCATACCAAGACATTTTGGACAATTCCATGCTCCCAACTTTGTGGGAACAGTTTGGAGCTGGCCCCTTCCTCTTCCAACATGACTGTGCACCAGTGCACAAAGCAAGGTCCAAAAAAGACATGTATGACAGAGTCTGGTGTGGATGAACTTGACTGGCCTGCTCAGAGTCCTGACCTCAACCTGATATAACACCTGTGGGATGAATTTGAGTGGAAGAATGGTCAAAAATTCCCATAAACACACTCCTAAACCTTGTGGACAGCCTTCCCAGAAGAGTTGAAGCTGTTATAGCTGCAAAGGGGGGACCAACGTCATATTGAACCCTATGGATTAGGAATGGGATGTCACTTAAGTTCATATTAGAGTCAAGGCAGGTGAGCGAATACTTTTGGCAATATAATGTATATATATCTACTAGGGTTGTGGTGGAGGACAAAAAGTGAGATAAAAAGCCTCCACACTATAATAAGTGTGTTTTTTTATTGCAGAAGCCACCTGCACATCACAGCAATTCAATGAATTGCATCCCAGAGCTCCTGTGCCACATTCCCCATATGCAGCAAGGAATTCTGGGTAGGATATGCAAATGACATCTGTCTCACTTTTATGCATCCTGGATCTGTTATTACACAGAACCCTAAAATCAATGCAATGCCACACTGTGGCTTTCTAGCAGAGATAAGGTTATGCAACTGGTCATATATATATATATCCAATGCATTCAAAAACATTGTTTTTCTTTTGCTTTTTAGTGGTGTTTAATTATCTACTATATGCTAATATTTGTTTCCTGTTCCTGCTGAAGTTTCTGTGCTAGTAGACTCCTTGACCCCCTTTGTCAATCTCTACACTGGTTCCCGGTTTCCTTTAGAATCCAATTATAAAAACTGATGCTCACGTACAAAGCTCTCCATAACCCGCACCGCTGCCTACATCTCCTCCCTTATTAACCGGTGCATTCCGGCCCGACCACTTCACTCTGCCAATGATCTGATGTTATCGTCTCCTTGTACCCGAACCCCCAACTCTCGCCTCCAGGACTTCTCCCGAGCTGCCCCCTTTCTATTAAACTCCCTCCCCCGCAACATCAGACTCTCCCCGTCTCTCCAGTCCATCAAGAAGTCTCTGAAAACACATTACTTTAGAGAAGCCTATCGGCTCACTCCATAATCCCCCACTGATCATTTCTTGTGCCATCTTGCCACATAGCCCACATGCACCCCGCTGCTTCTTGTTCTGTATTTATCCTTGCCTAGCGTGTCACCCCTCTCCTCTTAGATTGTAAGCTCTTGAGCAGGGTCCTCTCTCCTACTGTTCTGTGTGTTTAACTTGTATGTATATTTGTTATTCTGTCTCACCCATTGTACAGCGCTACGGAACTTGTTAGCGCTTTATAAATACTTGTAACTGTAACTGAACATATACACAACAACAACAGTCAAAAGCTTCCTCCAAAATAGAATTTGATTTATAGTAATATATATATATATTTTATTGAAATCCAAGATGTGGTGCTATTCCGCCCTCTATAACATTGGAATACTAATCTTATGCTGTTATAAACATATCATTAAGGAAACAACCCATTTATTAAAATAATTCTAACTACAAATGTAAAATGTTGTATGGAAATAACTTAATTTGCTCAATAAATGAGCCATTTCCCCCTTACTTAATATCTTTGTGTTAGTTGTCTGTGTTTGGCCTGCAGCCAGTTAAGAAAGCAAAGATTCAAAGATTACAATCCGTTTTATTGCACTGTGCAAAATAGGCAAACGACGCAATTAAATATATAAATTATAAAATATATACAGTATAACACAAGAAAAAAGGTCTTGGGACACATGTGGCCCGTCTTATACTTTTGTGTAGTAGATACTATTTTTTCCTTTTCATTTCTACCAACAAATCTAGTGGGAAGAACACAGTAACGTCTAAAACAGGTATCTTAAACCCTGTCCCCATCCTGATGTTTCTGAACTACAACTCCCATTATACTCTGGCCATCTATTGCGATTAATGGGATCTGGGAATTGGAGCCAATATACATCTGGTGAGGCCAGAGTTTGACAGCCCAAACTCTGGGGGTGAGGCACATGATAACAATGTGTCACACTCATGGTCCGGGGTTGAAGATGAGAGCCAAGGATGGAAAGGACCAATGCGCAGCAGGCAGGTTAGACAGTCAAAACATGGGTTTAATATGCACAGGATCAGGTATAGTACACAACAAGATAGAAAGGGAGAATAAGAAGAAACAAATAGCAATCAGGAGTTCTGGTATCACCATGAACAAGATCAGAGGTGAAAGCATCTAGTCCTTAGTTCGGCACACCAAAATAGCTGGATCTGATCACAGGGCTGGACAAGGAATCACCGGACTGGATGTCCGGACTAGATTTCAAAGTCAGGTGCAGGAAACAATTTTTTACCAGGCTTATGTTTTTACCAGGCTTATGTTACAGCTGCACCACTGCGGCTCTGGGTCTTTCTGCACTTCTTTCGTGACTGTGGGCTAGATGCACCACACAATGACATGAATGTTACCATTGTGTTACTCAGTTTGTGAGCAGAAGAGTACAGAATAACAATATACTCGTGAGCACCAAGCTCAAGGTGTATCAAGTGTGTGTTCTTAGTACCTTGTTCTGTGTTTGTGAAACAAGGACAACGTATGCGAGACAGGAGAAGAGACTGGACAGCTTTCATCAACGGTGCCTTTGTTGCGTCCTTGGCATATGCTGGCTGGACAGAGTACCCGACCTTGAGGTCCTAGGTAAATTAGCATACACCTTCTGTTATGCCAAAGACAAATTTGGTGGTTTGGTCATGTACATCGCACGGGAGGGGGGCGCATCCCCAAAGATCTGCTTCTGTCTCATAGTCTTTCGAGTTGGGAGGATGCCTACTCTGTGTATAGGTTGCGTACTTAGTGCTACAGCGGATGATTTTGCCCTCACACTGTTTTACTCTGTGCATCTTTATTTGTAAATCTTTATTTGAAAAAGCTATTGGGGAAGTGAGGCATCAGGATTCACGGAGACCTTTCCAGACACTTCCTATTCTAGTGAAAGTTCACAGTAATTGTGGGAATTCACGTCAGTTAATACTGTGCATTGTACAGTTCTGTTAAAGAACAAGTGACCAGAGATCGGTTTGCCCTGACACTTACATATTTACAGTCATGTCCAAAATTGTTGGCACCCCAGACATTCTTCCAGAAAATCAAGTATTTCTCACAGAAAAGTATTGCAGTAAGACATGTTTTGCTATACACATGTTTAGTCCCTTTGTGTGTATTGGAACAAAACAAAAAAAGGGAGGAAAAAAAGCAAATTGGACATAATGTCACACAAAACTCCAAAAATGGGCTGGACAAAATTATTGGCACCCTTAACTTAATATTTGGTTGCACACCCTTTGGAAAAAATAACTGAAATCAGTCGCTTCCTATAACCATCAATACGCTTCTTACACCTCTCACCTGGAATTTTGGACCACTCTTTCTTTGCAAACTGCTCCAGGTCTCTCTTATTGGAAGGGCGCCTTTTCCCAACAGCAATTTTAAGATCTCTCCACAGGTGTTCAATGGGATTTAGATCTGGACTCATTGCTGGCCACTTCAGAACTCTCCAGAGCTTTGTTGTCATCCATTTCTGGGTGCTTTTTGACGTATGTTTGTGGTCATTGTCCTGCTGGAAGACCCAAGATCTCGGATGCAAACCCAGCTTTCTGACACTGGGCTCTACAGTGCGACCCAAAATCCTTTGGTAATCCTCAGATTTCATGATGCCTTGCACACATTCAAGGCACCCAGTGTCAGAGGCAGCAAAACAACCCCATAACATCATTGAACCTCCACTATATTTCACTGTAGGTACTGTGTTCTTTTCTTTGTAGGCCTCATTCCATTTTCGGTAAACAGTAGAATGATGTGCTTTGCCAAAAAGCTCTATCTCAGTCTCATCTGTCCACAAGACGTTTTCCCAGAAGGATTTTGGCTTACTCAAGTACATTTTGGCAAACTGTCGTCTTGCTTTTTTAGGTCTCTGTGTCAGTAGTGGGGTCCTCCTGGGTCTCCTGCCATAGCGTTTCATTTCATTTAAATGTCGACGGATAGTTCGCGCTGACACTGATGCTCCCTGAGCCTGCAGGACTGCTTGAATTTCTTTGGAACTTGTTTGGGGGCGCTTATCCACCATCCAGACTATCCTGCATTGCAACCTTTCATAAATTTTTCTCTTCCGTCCACCCACAGAGAGATTAGCTACAGTGCCATGGGTTGCAAACTTCTTGATAATGTTGCGCACTGTGGACAAAGAAAAATCTAGATCTCTGGCGATGGACTTGTAACCTTGAGATTGTTGATATTTTCCCACAATTTTGGTTCTCAAGTCCTCAGACAGTTCTCTTCACCTCTTTCTGTTGTCCATGCTTAGTGTGGCACACACAGACACACAATGCAAAGACTAAGTGAACTTCTCTCCTTTTTATCTGCTTTCAGGTGTGATTTTTATATTGCCCACACCTGTTACTTGCCCCAGGTGAGTTTACAGGAGCATCACATGCTTGAAACAATCTTATTTATCCACAATTTTGAAAGGGTGCCAATAATTTTGTCCAGACCATTTTTGGAGTTTTGTGTGACATTATGTCCAATTTGCTTTTTTTTCCTCTTTTTTGTTTTGTTCCAATACACACAAAGGGAATAAACATGTGTATAGCAAAACATGTCTTACTGCAATACTTTTCTGTGAGAAATACTTGATTTTCTGGAAAAATGTCTGGGGTGCCAACAATTTTGGACATGACTGTATATATATATATATATCACAGAAACCCCCACCCACAAATCTGTTTACTTTTTAGAGAATTCTGCTAGAATTGTAATTTCAAGCCTATTTTTTTTTCTTTTACAGTTTTTCTGGTTTGACTGATTTTTTGAGACATCCAACATATGTCACCATGCTGTTGCCTTTTGTGCAGGACATTAACCGTTCCTAATCATTAAACTAAACACAAGAATACACTTCAAAATAATATATATCACTGCTTGTCAGGACTCCACCAGAGGGGTTCAGCAAAACCACAGACAAGACTCCTTCCTGTCATAGCAGTACATTCCAGCCCAGGTTTTAGAGTGGTGCACCCATCCCAGATCCCACTTCATGCTTGCTCTGTCTGTTCCATCCGCAAGTGTGGTTTCTCAGCAGCCTGATTGCGAGCTAGGAAAAGGACGGCAGCCACACCTGTCCTTCAGGGCTTCAGCATTGTAGCCCTATAGTACTCATAGTAAAGTCCTGGGTGTTGCAGTTCCTGATTTCTAATTCCTACTATTCCCCTGCACGCCAGCTTGCTCCCCTGCATCAAGTGTCTCTAGACCTCCAAGTGTCTCCAGATCTCCAAGTTGTAACGTTGGGGGCTTCCAGCCCTACCTGTGTGCTTGAGGACAGCAAGTCTGATGCTGCTCGCTGACCACTGCCCGGTTTAAATGGAGACAGGCAGGGAGGTGATTGCATGAGGTGTGGCTTGAGTGGGGGGCGTGGTCTGGTGAAGGTCTTTAAAAACCCTCAGTATAGTTTCAGAAGTTGCCAGATCGTGGTTATCCATACCTGAGCTCCTTGTACCTGACTGCTAAATTGATTTAACCTGTTATTGACCTCTGCTTGTGTTCTGACCATTCTGCCTTCTGTTGCCCTAGACTATTTTCTTGTACTACGCTACTGCTCTGATACCGACCCGGCTATTCCATTTGACCATTCTGAACTCTGTATTCCTGATTCTGGCTCGGCTGACTCCTCTCCGTATTGTTAACCCTTTTCTGTCTAGCTAGTTTACCTGGCCAATTCTAAGGACCAGACAGATAGGGATCATTCACAGCTACACTGTTGGTAGCTTCTGAGTTTTGTGGAGTGTTGGGGGTTAAGTACTGCGTGGTGGGATCCGGGAACCGTGACATTACGATCTGGCCAATATGGATCCCGCAGATTTAACACAGCACTTGGCTACCTTTGTATCCAGACAGGATGAGCAGGATCATAGGATGGATCAGTTTGCCATTGCCTTACAAACTATCCTGAATCGTACTGCACACCTGGAACCAGTTGGGGTTGCACCCCCGCCTGCTATACCTGTGCCCCCTGTCGTTCAGACATCCCAGGTACACATGACCGCTCCTATGAGGTTTGACGGTACTCCCTCTGAGTGCGGGGATTTTTGGTCCATGTGGATATTCATTTTAAATTAAATCCACAAATGTTTTTCTCTGACATTGCCAAAGTGGGGTTTATTATTAACCATCTGTCTGGCAGAGCGTTGACATGGGCGACTCCTTTATGGGAGGCAGAAAGACCTATTGTACGGGATTATAAAGAATTCATAGGCGAGTTACAACGTACATTTAATCCTACCAGAAAGGCCACGATAGCCGGCAAATCCTTGTTCCGCATACGTCAAGGGAACAGGACTGTGTCTGATTATGCCATAGAATTTAAAACCTTAGTTTCTGATGTGAACTGGACAAATGAGACACTGGTTCTGGCGTTTATGGAGGGGTTATCAGAGTCGTTGATGCATGAATTAGCTCCACGTAAACTACCTGAGGTATTGTGTGAACTCATTGATTACTGTATAGATCTGGATAATCAGATAAGGGATAGAAGGACTCCAAGAGAGAGACCCAAGAGACCGTTACCTAGGTTGGCCCCTGTCTTTCAAGCACCACCCAGAGAGTTATCTCCTCCCTCAGAGCCTATGCAACTAGGCCGTACTAGGCTTACAGAGGAGGAGAGAACAAGGCGTTTTCGTGAGGGATTGTGCCTGTATTGTGGTTTGGAGGGACATGTACGATTTCAATGTCCTACTCGCCCTAAGATGCATGATAAGCCGGAAAACTACCGCACCTAAGGCAGCTGAGGAGACAGGCCTTGGGTGTGACATGCATGTCTCCTATCAAAGACACTAAATTTATGTTACCAGTATCCTTGGCTTTGGAGACCAAGACCTCACATAATACCGCTTTTGTGGATTCTGGGGCTGCTGGTAACTTTATTGATGTTAACTACGCTTCTTCCATTTCTCTACCTCTGGTTGTAAGAGAGACACCCTTAGCCGTTGAAGCCATAGATGGCAGGCCGTTATCCTGCCCTAGGATTACTCACGATACGGTTACAGTAGTTCTTACTACTGGTCTCTTGCATAAAGAAAAGATCATATTCCAAGTTATCCACTCACCTTCCAATCCTGTTGTACTTGGTTTCCCCTGGTTGGTGGAACACAATCCCGTTATTGATTGGGTTAAAGGAGAGATACTGTCTTGGAGTTCTGCATGTTTTGGGACTTGTTTAATACCCATTCAGCATGTCGGTGCCCTGAACACACCCACAGCCCCTCCATTGTCTACTGAAGTTCCTGAACAATATGCAGACCTCAGGGCTGTATTTGATAAAAGAGAGGCAGACAAACTACCTCCACATAGACCATATGATTGTGCTATTGATATTCATCCAGGTACCATGCCTCCCCGAGGCAAAGTATACCCTCTTTCCATAAAGGAGAACCAAATTATGGAGGAGTATATCAAGGAGAATTTGGAGAGAGGTTTTATCCGACGTTCCTCCTCTCCAGCAGGGGCTGGATTCTTTTTTGTGTCGAAAAAAGAGGGAGATCTACGCCCGTGTATTGATTATAGGGGGCTTAACAAGATCACCATTAAGAACGTGTACCCTTTCCTCTCATATCGGAACTGTTCGACAGGTTAAGGGGTTCAGCAGTATACACTAAACTTGATTTAAGAGGAGCTTACAATTTGATACGCATAAAAGAGGGGCATGAGTGGAGAACACAGCATTTAACACCAGGAGTGGGCATTATGAATACTTGGTCATGCCTTTCGGTCTTTGTAATGCTCCAGCGGTATTCCAGGATTTTATTAATGATGTGCTCAGAGATTTCTTGCAAACCTTTGTTATAGTATACCTAGACGATATATTGATTTACTCTCCCGATCTGAAAACCCACCATGCACATGTCAGACAGGTATTAGCTAAATTACTGGACAATGGTCTTTATTGGAAACTAGAGAAGTGTTTATTCGACATTACTACTGTGAAATTCCTTGGGTATATTATCACTCCAGAGGGTTTTGAGATGGATCCTTCTAAACTCACGGCCATCTCAGAATGGCCTCTTCCTCAAGGTCTCAAAGCCATACAGAGGTTTCTGGGGTTTTCTAACTATTATAGGAGATTTATAAAGAATTATTCCGCTATAGCCTCTCCTATCATTAATATGACACGTAAAGATCTGAAGAACCAGATCTGGTCTTCTCAATCTAAACAAGCATTCGAAGCCCTCAAACAGGCTTTTACTTCCGCTCCCGTGTTACGGCATCCTGATCCCAGGATTCCGTTTATTCTTGAGGTTGATGCTTCTGAGATAGGCATTGGGCTGTCCTGTCTCAAAAAGAATCTCCAGGGAAACCACTACATCCTTGTGGGTTCTTTTCAAGAAAATTATCACCAGCAGAACGCAATTATGATATTGGCAACAGAGAATTGCTTGCTATTGTGTCTGCCCTGTCAGAGTGGAGACATTTGTTGGAAGGTACTCTTGACCCTTTATTGATAATCACTGATCATAAGAACCTTACGTACATCGGGGATGCTAAACGGTTGAACTCGAGACAGGCCAGGTGGTCATTGCTACTGTCCCGGTTTAATTTTGTATTGACTTACAGACCAGGTGACCGCAATGTAAAGGCTGATGCCTTATCTCGTCAATATGGCCCGTATGAATCTAATACACAAGACCACAATCCTATAGTTCCTCCTGAACGTATTGTGGCTTCCACAGTCTTGTCTGTCTCCTCGCCTTTCCTGGAACGTCTCCAGGCAGCTCAAGTGGGGGCTCCACCTGACAAGCCTCCAGATATGTTGTTTGTACCTGAAAAGGAAAGACAAGAATTACTCATAATGTTTCATGATTCTAAACCAGCAGGTCATCCTGGTATTACTAAGACTCTTACCAGTATTTCCAGACAGTTCTGGTGGCCACCATGCGACAGGACGTACGCCTGTTTGTTTTGGCTTGTCAAATCTGTGCCAGAAGCAAAACCAGTAAAACCTTGCCTGTCGGTCTATTGCAGCCTTTACCCACGCCTAAGAGGCCTTGGTCTCATCTATCTATGGATTTTATTGTGGACTTGCCGAAGTCCAAAGGTCATACTGTGGTTCTGACAGTTGTAGACCGCTTCTCCAAAATGGCTCATTTTGTCCCTTTACCTAAGCTTCCTACAGCCAAAGAACTGGCGGTTGTATTTGCTAGAGAGATTGTACGAATACATGGGGTTCCGTCTGAAATAGTCTCTGACAGAGGAGCTCAGTTCGTCTCTCATTTCTGGAGGGTTTTCTGTGCGGAGATGGGGGTGCGATTGGCCTTCTCTTCAGCATACCATCCACAAACCAATGGGGCAGCAGAGAGGGCAAATCAGGGTCTCGAGCAGTACATACGTTGCTTTACCACACAAGACAATTGGTCGGAGTTGTTGCCCTGGGCTGAGTATGCACGTAATAACGCCGTTAATGAGACCACTGGCCACTCTCCTTTTTCTGCTATCTATGTTTTTTTCCCTCCGGCTCTACCGCTTCAGTTTAATGAACAGGCCATCCCGGCTCTCGATGACCATCTCACTCAACTACAAGAGATTTGGAGACAGATTCGCGTAAATATGGAGCGCAATGTTGCTGTCCAGAAACGCAAGGCTGACAGGCATAGGTTACAAGCTCCCTCCTATAACGTGGGGGATAGAGTTTGGTTGTCCACTAGGAACGTGAAGTTGCGGGTGCCTTCTATGAAAATGGCACCTCGGTTTATAGGTCCATATAAGATCATTCGCCGCATTAATCCTGTGGCTTATGCTCTTGCCCTTCCTAAACATCTTCGCATGCACAACGTCTTCCACACCTCCCTACTGAAACCTTTGTTGTGTAACAGGTACACGCGGGTCGTTCCTCCTCCTCCACCTGTTCAGGTTGATGGTGAATCAGAGTATGAGGTTAGGAGGGTTTTGGATTCTAGGTTGTGCAGGGGTGTTCTGCAGTACCTGGTCGATTGGGTGGGCTATGGCCCGGAAGACCGGTCCTGGATTCCAGCTTCCGACATGTCTGCCTCTAGGTTGGTCAGGGCGTTCCATGCCTCGCACCCCGATCCCCTGGTGGTCGTATTGCCGCTCGTCCTGTTGGTCGTCCGGTGGCCTCCCGTGGAGAGGGGGGTACTGTAACGTTGGGGGCTTCCAGCCCTACCTGTGTGCTTGAGGACAGCAAGTCTGATGCTGCTCGCTGACCACTGCCCGGTTTAAATGGAGACAGGCAGGGAGGTGATTGCATGAGGTGTGGCTTGAGTGGGGGGCGTGGTCTGGTGAAGGTCTTTAAAAACCCTCAGTATAGTTTCAGAAGTTGCCAGATCGTGGTTATCCATACCTGAGCTCCTTGTACCTGACTGCTAAATTGATTTAACCTGTTATTGACCTCTGCTTGTGTTCTGACCATTCTGCCTTCTGTTGCCCTAGACTATTTTCTTGTACTACGCTACTGCTCTGATACCGACCCGGCTATTCCATTTGACCATTCTGAACTCTGTATTCCTGATTCTGGCTCGGCTGACTCCTCTCCGTATTGTTAACCCTTTTCTGTCTAGCTAGTTTACCTGGCCAATTCTAAGGACCAGACAGATAGGGATCATTCACAGCTACACTGTTGGTAGCTTCTGAGTTTTGTGGAGTGTTGGGGGTTAAGTACTGCGTGGTGGGATCCGGGAACCGTGACACAAGTGTCTCCAGGTTCCAAATTCCCAGACCTCCAAGTTCCAAGTGTCTCCAGATCATCCAAGTGTCTCCAGGTTCCAAATTCTCAGACCTCCAAGTTCCAAGTATCTCCAGATCATCCAAGTGTCTCCAGGTTCCAAATTCCCAGACCTCCAAGTTCCAAGTATTTCCAGTTTGAGTTCCCAGTGTCTCCAATTCCTGCAAGCCCAGTGTGTTCCTACCAGTATCCAGGCAGTCCATTTCCTGTCTTGTCCATCATCCACAGCTTATCGATTTGCACCCTCCAGTATTCCACCTCCACCTATATTATCATTAGCTTTTGTGTGTATCACTGCACACCTGGCTCATATCTGCAAAGCCGGTACTTATCCGGTACCACTCCCTGACACTGCTATTGCAGTTTCTATTGAAAATTATTATTATTAAAAAAAAATACACACTTTACATGATTTTTGCCTTTTTTTTGATGTAAGCACCCAAACAGTTAGTAAGCCACTTTTCTTCTCTCCTGAAAGATACATAGCCTGAGCACTCTTTGCATGTCGATTACCTTGCCTGGAGGTAATATAATGATTGTTGCTTTTCGTCTTGCCGCCTACCTGACCTGCCTGGCAGATGTTTATTTTAATGATTCCACTAAGTGAGAAAAATTGGTCTCTGATCTAAAGTAGGAAAGGGGAACATATCAATCACACCATCAAATCGGAGACCCGCCGATTGCATATTAAACAGACCCTATACTTTTTTTATACCTCATCGCCCTAACTAGTTGATTGAGCAGCGCCGTGTCAGGCGTGTTTTCCTCCTAATGCTAAACGTAATGCACATAGACAGAGTGACAATCACTGTAACGCCTCCCATCAGCAGCAATTAATCTTTTAGTTAACGTAGACAAGGATAAAAAAACCCTCTCATCAGCCCCTTTTGAAGACCGAGGGACCCTGTTTTTTGATGTTTGCATTCTGAGTAAAATTGTCCCCACCAGTTCTGACAAATTGAAACACCAGGCTAATTATGGCAGCTAATGAAGTGTGTGGAATGGTCACAGCTTGTCGCGAAACAGTTCCTTCAGCTCGGATTAAAGCTTCATCAATCACTTTTTTAAACTGATCCAGAATTGCTTCTGCCTAGTGCTTGGCATTTTTAATGCTGTTTCTGTAATTGCTTTTTTCCCCAAAGCTTAGTCTGTTTTTTGAAATATTACATTCTTAGGACAGGGCTTGCAAACTCCGGTTTGTTAGAAGAAAAAAAAAAAAAGAGAGAGAAAAAAAAACATTTCATCATTATTGCCTCTATCCGCTGATCAAGTGCTAGCAAGCTAATAAAAGGAGAAGAAAAATAAACTTGATATATAGCTTTTAATCCAGTTAAAGGTGGCAATAAACCATATTCATGTATATGTTTATGAACCATGATTACTTCAGCCTGGATGTGTATTGAAACCACATGAAACATGGCTTCTAGTCTAAGCAACTAAACAAAATGGGTTTGTTGGCTGCATATTATTGCTCGGCGGACCGTAGATTCTCATATATCATTCGGCAAAATTTTGCATGATTTGTAATTCCTGCAGAAGGCCGGGCGCATTCCGGGAGGGCAAACAAAATATTTCAGTTCTGAAAGAATATCATTTAGAAAGAAATCATTTGTAAACAGCAAATTCTTTTTGGGAACAGCGTTGGACGTATAAAAGATTTATATAAAGACACTAAAAAGTAATAGAAAGGCTGCTATATATATCCGGCCAATCAAAATGCAGAGCTAAATCTCCCGAGTTGGCCCATCGCATGTTTTGTTTCTTTTGCTTCATTTTGTCAGGTATAGAAAGTACGGAGAAGTCACTGTGCAATCGTCATGCGAATACCTGCTCTGTTAGACTAGATATACACCGAGCAGGGAAGGGAAGTCTTTTTTTCTCCAGTTATCCAGCTTGAGGCTCAGCTCAAAGAGATCATTAACCACTTCACCACTTATCGTTTTTCCATAAAACCACTTCCAGGGTCCAATGATTTTATGGAAAACCTCTTTGCGTTGCACCTTAACCCTATCACCACCAAACAGAGACACTTGCATGCGCACACAAATGTATATCCAACCTGAACGTATGCCTGCATTTCTGCAGCCTTAACCCCTTCACTATCGAGATCAAGATAACTAGAGACTTTAACCCTTTCGCTGCTGAGGCGTTTCACGCCTCTGTGCTGAGGTCATATTTACCGGTTTTACTCATCATGTTTAAATGCGTTTTGAAGGCTTATATTCGTATATGACCCAGACATATTATATATCGTTCTTTCCGCCAGACTCGGCAGATTATTAATATGTCATTATTATATGTATACGTCATGACCTGTCTGTATATTATAACAAAAAATGCAATAAAATATGAATTTTCAATAATTTACAACGTGTAAAGTGTATTTTTTTCACATTTCAACATGCGAGCAATTGCGGTTATATTTTGTATGGGGTGCGCTTGTTAAAAAAATTAAAGATGGGGTCTCGTTACATTTTTTTTGGGGGGAAATTACGCGATTTTTAACAAACGCACCGCATACAAAAATCGTTAGTGCAGCATCATTGTTCACATTATAATTGAAATGGGATCAATATTGCTGCATTAACAAACCAAAAAAAAAAAACTTGTTTATTTTTTTTTTATAATTTTTTGTTTAAATATTTTTTTATTTTTATTTTTAATTTTTATTTTTTTTAAAAAACTTTTTTCACAGTCGTGTTTGGTATCGTTGGAACGGCCATGCTCTGGCCGATCCAACAGTACCAAACTTTAACCCCTAGCTGCCACGGATTGGGAGATAGGGGGTTCATTGGAACCCCCTATCTCCACCGTTGGTGGCAGCTAGGGGTTATTAACTCCAGGACTGGCGTCATCGTGCTATGCACGATGACGCCAGTCCTCAGGGGGAGTTCCCGGAGGCTTGGCCGACATCCAAGATGTCGGCCAGCTCCTGGAAAGGATCACGAACCGGCGCTTTTCAGCGCCGATTCGTGATCCGGCTCCCCAGGGGTTAATGAGAGCCACCGTTTGGAAGGGCAGGCTGTGCCCTTCCAAGCGGTGCCTGTCTTAACCCCCTGCTCCCCGGCGATCGGGAGGGAGAGAGGTCCAAAGGACCTCCCCCCCTCCCTTTCAGGCGCCTCCTCCGCACATGCGGGGGGGCGCCTGAATTAGATGTCATCGCGTCGCCACAATGACATCTAATGTCCCCGCCGGGCTCCCGAGTGCTGGGCTGACATCCAAGATGTCAGCCCGCACCGCGGGGGCGCAGCAATCCGCCGGAATCCAGCGGATTGCTGCTTCCTGTGCTCGGACGCGCTGAGCGCGTCCGTAGCACAGGAGAACCACTTGGCTGGACGCGCTGAGCGCGTCCATAGCAGCCAAGTGGTTAAAGTCATGTCATTGCTGCAAACTAATTTAATTAGCTTTTTGGGTACCAGACGGTGCCACTAAAGTTTTAGCCCTGTGGGCACAATACCCATGCTTAGAGTTGATTTCCTGGAGTTGCGGGACTGGAGGAAGGAACTGCAAGGCCCACTTTTTACTCTGGGTAAACACACGTCTATATCATGCTTTCTCTCACGCTTCTGCTCTTTACTTCTACCTTTCTCCTTAAATGGAACTCCTGCCCCTCTACCACCGACCCCTACACTATCTATCTCTCCCTCCCTCCTCTCGTCCCACATGATGGCCTCGCATGAGCTCCTGTGTTTCCTCAGAACATGGTCTCCCTCTATCTCTCGTGCTGCCAATCACTCCCACTCCCACAAATCCCATTCCCACCTTCTCTTTCTCACCCTCCTGCTGTTACTCTATTTAGGTGACATATCCCCTAACCCTGGCCCCACAACACATCCAATACTTCCCTCTCATCCTATCTCCATCGCACATAAATCGCCCTGCAAGCCCAGCAACCTCATTCCCATAATCCCTCAGCGCCTGTCCTCTTTCTCCTGCGCCCTCTGGAACGCTCGCTCTGTGTGCAACAAACTCACAGCAATCCATGACCTCTTCCTTTGAAACTCCTTCAACCTCCTAGCTTTAACTGAAACCTGGCTAACTCCCTCTGACACGGCCTCCGTTGCTGCTCTCTCACATGGCGGTGTACACTTGAGCCATACCCCCAGACCGGGTGAGAGAAATGGTGGCGGGGTCGGAATCCTGTGTCTCCCACCTGCACCTACCAGCATCTCCCTCCACCCCCATCCCTCTCCTTCTCCTCCTTCGAGACACACTGCATCCGCCTGTTCTCTCCTCTGGCCCTCAGGGTGGCAGTCATCTACCGCCCACCGGGACCAACCTCCCAGTTCTTTGACCACTTTGCTACCTGGCTTTCTCACTTCCTGTCTTCTAATCTTCCATGCCTAATTCTCGGGGACTTCAACATTCCCATTGATGATCCTTCTGCCCCTGCTGCCTCCAAACTTCTTTCACTCACGTCCTCCCTTGGACTCACACAATCCTCCCTCCTCCCTACCCACCGCGATGGTCACGCTATTGACCTTGTCTTTTCCAACCTCTGCTCCATTTCTGAGTTCAACTGTCGCCCTTTCCCCATCTCTGACCACCACCTTCTCTCTTTCAACCTATCTGGACTTCCTAAACACCCTGCTCCTCCACCCCGCACACATACTCGCAGAAATCTACATGCTGTGGACCCCCATCAATTCTCCAACCTACTTCACCACCTCCCTCACACCTCATCCTTCACCTGCCCTGATGCTGCCACTAATCACTACAACACTACTCTTATCTCTGCTCTAGACACTCTTGCTCCTCTTCGACTCTGTAAGGCCCCACGCCGCCAGCTTCAGCCCTGGCACACCCTCCAGACTCGCTACCTGCAAAGATGCTCCCGCACTGCAGAGCGTGCCTGGAGGAAATCCCGCTCTGAAGCTAATTTTGTTCACTTCAAGTTTATTCTCCGGTCATACACCTCTGCCCTCCACTTGGCCAAACAATCCTTCTTCTCATCTCTTATATCTACGCTGTCCTCCAACCCTAAACGGCTCTGGTCCACCTTCAACACCCTCCCCTACCCACCTGCACCTCCCCCACAGCTGCCTTCAGCGCTCAAGACCTGGCAGACTACTTCCTCAGTAAAACTTTAACTATCAGAAGCAACATCCCAACACAAGATAGTTATCTGCCACCTCCACTCCCACAGGTCCCCTCTGCCACCCTCTGCCGCTTCCTCCCAGCCACTGAGGAGGAAGTCAATTCCTTATTGTCCTCCTCACATCTCACCACGTGCCCGCTCAACCCCATTCCCTCACATCTAATTCCTCCCCTCTCCTCCTCCCTCACCCCTGCTCTCACACACATCTTCAACCTATCTCTCTCCACTGGCTCCTTTCCATCCGCCTTCAAACACGTGCTAGTTACCCCTTTACTAAAGAAACCATCCCTCGATCCCAACTCTCCATCCAACTACCGCCCTGTATCCCTGTTTCCCTTTACCTCTAAGCTCTTAGAAAAACTAGTCTTCAACCGCCTCTCCCTGTCCTCCAATTCCCTACTTGACCCCCTGCAATCTGGCTTCCGTCCCCTACACTCAACTGAAACTGCCCTCACCAAAGTCACCAACGACCTCCTAACTGCTAAAAAAACACGACCACTATTCTATTCTCATCCTGCTTGACCTCTCGGCTGCTTTTGACACTGTTGACCACCCCCTACTTCTACAGACCCTCAACTCTCTGGGTCTCGGTGACACTGCACTTGCTTGGGTTGACTCCTATTTATCCAACAGGTCCTTCTGTGTGTCCTTTGCTGGTAACTCCTCCTCTTCATTGCCTCTATCTGTTGTTGTACCTCAAGGCTCTGTCCTTGGTCCTCTGCTCTTTTCCATCTACACCTCCTCCCTGGGCAAAATCATCAACAGCTTTGGCTTTAATTACCACCTCTACGCTGATGACACTCAGATCTACCTCTCTACCCCTGATCTCTCTCCCCCTGTCCTCTCAAAAGTCAGTGACTGTTTATCTGGCATCTCCTCCTGGATGGCCTCCCACCACCTAAAGATCAACATGTCAAAGACTGAACTCCTACTTATTCCTCCCTCCAATGCCTCCCCACCTCCTGACTTCTCTATCATGGTGGAGGGTATCACCATCTCCCCATCAAACCAAGTTCGCTGTCTTGGAGTTACACTTGACTCTGCTCTTTCCTTCATCCCCCACATCAAGTCTCTTTCCTCCTCCTGCTGATACCAACTGCGTAATATTTCCAGAATTCGGCCATTTCTTACTGCTGTCACCACAAAACAACTCATACACGCCCTGGTAATCTCCCGACTCGACTATTGCATTAATCTCTTATCTGGCCTCCCTCTGTCCCGCCTCTGCCCCCTACAATCCATCCTGAATGCCTCCGCCAGGCTAATTCACCTCACCCGCCGCTCTGTCTCTGCTGCTCCCCTCTGCGAGTCCCTTCACTGGCTCCCCATCCACTGCAGAATTAAGTTCAAAATCCTTATCCTTACCTACAAAACCCTCACTAACTCAGCTTCCCACTACCTGTCCTCACTAATCACCAAATACACCCCAGCCCGCTCCGTAAGGTCAAACAGTGACCTGCGCCTAGCTTCTCCCCGCATCACCTCTTCCCATGATAGACTGCAGGATTTCTCACGCGCAGCCCCCACTCTCTGGAACGCTCTCCCTCGTACTGTCAGACTTTCCCCTAACTTCTCTTCCTTCAAACGCTCCCTTAAAACATTCCTATTTAGGGAAACCTACCACCCAACTCACTGACACAACCATCAATCACTCTCACCTTACAGTCCTCTCCTCCTATTTCCTTTTTTTTTTTTTTTTTTTGTAAATATCTGTTTATTGAATTCCAAAAATAAACACATAAATCGATGAACACGCAGGTTCTCAGAGATGGTAAATAAGCCATTATGGACACGCAGGTCCAGTGCTTGGCAACAGTGCATACTTATTACTAAAAAGGAAATTAGGGGGTGAGGAAAGGTAAGAGGGGGTAAGAGCAAGTTTCAGGTGAGCCTCATGTCTATCGCTCATATACAAATCTCTCTAGGAACCCTCTACTGTTCGGGGAGGGTCAGCAATGCTCTGAATGAAGTGGCCGAGGATCTGAGGACCCAGTTCGACCATATCTCAGAGTATAGGGATAATTGGTCAGAGGCCTTGTATATCAGGTGTTCAATGGTATGGAGTTCTTCCATTCGGGTAAACCAGAGTGCGAGGGGTGGGGGTGTGAGCTGTCTCCAGAACAGGGGTATTAAGGCCTTGGCGGTGTTTAGGACCCGGATGGCCAGCGTGCGTTTGTACGAAGCTATCGAGTAGTTATTATGATGTAGGAGCAGTGCGGCAGGTGAAAATTCTGGAGGGGGATCTATGAATTCTTTGAGTATGTCGTATACTCTAACCCAGTAGGGTCGGATTATTTGGCATTCCCACCAGATATGCAGCATGTCACCCCGTGCATCATTGCATCGCCAGCAGAGCGCAGGAACCTGTGGGTCAAAGCGATTAATTATGTCCGGTGTCCTGTACCAGAAACTAAGGACTTTGTATGCCGTTTCTTGCAATTTGGAGGAGGTGGAGCAGTGATGTGTTAATTCGCATATCTTGGACCATTGGTCATCTGAGAGTGTGATATTCAAGACTGACTCCCATTTTCCCATGTATGGCGGTGGAGTGTCCGCGGATGCATCTCTGAGCAACGTGTACAGCAATGACAGACCATGTGAGAGAGGTCCCGTGCTATGACATAGTCTCTCAAACGTCCATAGTGGGCGACCCAGCTGATGTTTTTGGGGTATACCATCAAGGTAGTGCCGGATCTGAGCATAGTGAAACGAATGAAGGAATGTGACCTGTCTGTCTTGCATTCTGTCTACCAGTGATCGGCGGGCCGAGGCGTTAAAGAAGTGCATTATACGAGGTGTGGGAGCGGGTATCAGCCGTCTGACCGAGTGAGGGTCTAGACCAGGAAGGTAATCTTCATTATGTATCACCGGGGTAATGGGAGAGGGAAAGGAGGTGAGGCTAAATTTGATCGCTATCCGGCGCCATATTCCGTACGTTGCCCCCACATATGGCGAGGAGTTGGCCAGTTTCCTACCCTCTTTCAATGGTAGCCACGGAAGGACTGTCATCGGCCTCCCAATCAATTCTTGCTCCACCGCTCTCCACAGTTTAACCGATCCCTCTTTTGACCACTCCACCACCCTCTGTAAGTGACAGGCCTGATGGTAAAGGCTAAAATTAGGTAGGGCCAGGCCCCCTGCAGCTCTAGATCTAGTGAGTACCTGGTAGCTCGTCCTGGGGCGTTTACCCCTCCATATATAAGTGGCCACCAGAGACCTAAGGGAAGCAAGAAACGCCCGAGGAAGATCAACAGGTATCGTTTGTATCAAGTACAGGAGTCGGGTTTGTACGTTCATCTTAATAACTGAGATACGGCCCAGCCATGAGATGTGTGGGTAGTTCCAATTGGCTAGGTCCCGTTGCAAGAGTGTAAGTAATGGAGGGAAGTTATCTCGAAAAAGGTGTGAACCTTGAGATGTGAGCCATATGCCTAGGTATTTAATTTTGTCAGTAGCCCATGTGAAAGCGAAGTGTGGCTTTAGAGCTTGGGCTCTAGAGTCAGGGACCGAGACGTTTAGGATATGGGATTTAAGGTAATTAATTTTGAGGTTGGATAGTCTGCCATAGTCCTCAAAGGCCACCATGATTGCCGGCAGGGACACCTCCGGCCTTGTGACGAAAAACAAGAGGTCATCCGCATACGCAGCCACCTTGTGGTGTTGAGGACCCACCTGAACCCCTGTTATGTTCGAATTTAACCGTATGGCCTCCAAGAATGGTTCTAGGGTCAATACGAATAGTAACGGCGAGAGTGGACAGCCCTGTCGTGTGCCGTTGCGGATAGGAAATGGGGCCGTAAACACCCCGTTCACACAGACACGTGCAGTCGCGTCCCCGTATAGAGCTCCTATCCAGGCGCGGAGGTGGGGACCCAGGCCAATGCGTATCAGGGAAAGTGATATAAAGTCCCAATCTACCCTATCAAAGGCCTTCTCCGCGTCCGTGGACAGGAGCGCCAACGCCTGAGATGAGCGGCGTGCATGGTGCATGAGTTGCAGAGTTCGCATGGTGTTGTCCCGGGCCTCTCGGCCAAGCACAAAACCCACCTGGTCGGCATGGACAAGGGCGGGAATGAATGGTTTGAGTCTGTCAGCTAGGATTTTTGCGAACAGCTTCAGGTCACAGCTCAACAAAGAAATGGGTCTGTAGCTGGAGCAAAGGTCGGTGTCTTTACCCTCTTTCGGTAGTATCGTTATGTTGGCACATAGGGTCTGTGTGGGGAGGGGTTGCCCCTCTGCCAGGTCATTGTAAGCTGTCAGGAGATGTGGGGAGAGGACTGCAGTGTAGGTTTTGTAAATATCGGACCGGGAGACCATCAGGGCCGGGGCTTTTTCCTGTTTTAGAGGTCTTAAGTGCCAGGGCTAGTTCTTCTGCCGTCAAAGGCCGGTCCAAGAGTTCTGACGTTTGACTTGAGATTCGTTTAGTGGAGTATTTAGTGAGGTAAGCCATAATGTCTGCGCGTTTGCGGGCTACATCCTGGGGACAAATATTGCCTTGCAGACCATAGAGCGCAGCATAATAGTCTCGTGTAATTTGAAGAAGCTTTGCAGGCAGCCGTTGTGTTACGTCTTTTGAGTCGCGCAATTTCGCTATGTATGTAGCTGAGCGTTTTTTGGCTATCATTCGCGCTAATAACCTCCCACTTTTGTCCCCGTGTAGATGAAAAAGGGCCTTTGAGCGTAGTACGATCTGTGATAGGTCGTGTTCATAAGTGTGGTTAAGGATCTGCGCAGTTCAGTCAGGTGGGCCACAGTTTCAGGGTTACCCTCAAGCTTGTGGTCAGAGGAGATCTGGGTTATCTGGTGCTGTAGGTCTCGCATAGCTGCCGATCGGCTCTTAGCCAGTTCAGCGCCTTTTCTGATGAAGTAGCCTCTGATCACGCATTTATGCGCCTCCCACACAAGTGGCGAGGCCACCTCACCAGTGGCGTTTTCTACGAAAAAGTCTGTGAGGACCTGTCGTCCCTCCTCGGTCACAAGCGGGTCAGACAGGAGGGAGTCATTAAAGCGCCAGTTAGGGGCAGTCAGCCTAAACATGGGAGAGCGCAAAGTGATAGAGACAGGGGCGTGGTCCGACCACGTGGCCGTACCAATCGCTGCGCTGCGTAGGGCCGAGAGGTGGTATTGAGGTATGAACAGGTAATTAATCCTAGAGTAGGATTGTGAGGGATGTGCATAAAATGTGAAGTCTTTGCCTACAGGGTGAAGTGTCCGCCAGCAGTCCGCAAGTCTCGACGCATGTAGGGAGTTACGGCATGAGCGTATTATGTGTAGTGGTATGGATAAATGACCCGCGGAGGTATCCCAAGATGGTTCTAAGGGTACATTTAGATCCCCTCCCAGCACGACCAGCCCCTCGGCAAAGTCCCGCAGTGTACGCAGGGTAGCGGAGAGGAACCTATGTTGTGCTCTGTTGGGGGCATAACAGTTGGCAAAGGTGTATACCTGGTCTAGGATCCGGCCCTTGACAAAGACAAAGCGGCCCCCCGCATCAGTCATAGAATCAAGTAGTTGAAACGGGACACGTCTGTGAACAAAATCGCAGTTCCCTTAGTTTTAGCCTCGGTATTATTGCTATAGAAGCCTAGAGGGTAATAAGAGTTTGTCAGAGTGGGTGCCTTCCCTTCCTGGAAGTGAGTTTCCTGAATTAACACAACTGAGGCCCTCTGAGATCGGAAGTCTCTCATGGCGTGGGAACGCTTCTCAGGGACATTTAAACCATTTGCATTTATAGAAGCAATGACCAGATCTGCAGGCGTGAGGGGCGTGCAGCGTGCATTCGACATATCCAGATCCTCAGAGGGGGGTAGGGAAACAAAACAAGGGAAGACAAGGGAAAACTATATACAATCTTAAAGAGGCGATGAGCGGCGGGTGCAGCAACGACACTAGTGAAAACACCAGCTGACGGCCGCACTCTGCGAGGCCGCTAACCTCGGCGGGGTACGCGACTGAGCCCCAAGCGGGACCGACAGAGAATTAAGGAGAAAAAAGTAATAAACATGGCGGTGTGGAGCCGCACCACGACTCAAAAAAGGCAGTAAAGTAAAACATATGCGGCAAACATTTATGAGGCCTAAGGCCAGCTTTAACTGAATTATTAGACACGAACCTGACCGGGTTTGGGGTTGGGACAAGTCCCTCTCACGAATTCTGAAAAAGGAGACCCCCTACGTAATCAGTCCAGCTTTGTGAGGTAGCAAAAAAGGGGCCATCCAGACCAGTGATGTTATCTTGCCACAGCTAAAATAGTGGGAAGGCCGAGTAGCGAGGAGTTTTCTGGTCAGTAATGAGCATCAACATGTGCCGCCATCCTCGGTCAGAAATCCCTTGTAGCCTCTCCCGCAACGGGTAGCCCCTAAGTGGGGCGGTGAGGGAGCCAGCAGGGTGTTCCATGCTGTCTGGCGAGTTATGCAAAAGAGTGAAAAATGATACAGGCAGCTTATCCCCATGGCAAAGCGCGGAAAGGGCTGGAAGGTTTGGGTTGTTGTCTTGTAGATCGTCCAAGCACAAAGAGGCGGCCCAGCGTGGGCCTGCATAATTCTGCTGTGTGGCTCGGATAGCATCAATCCGGGGTGGCGGATGTATGGTGTGGGGGTACATCCGGATCACATCTGCGAGCCGGTGCGTCTCCCGGCTTGACCACGGTTTCGTCCTGGACGTGGCGGGAGAGGAGTGTGGCGTGCACCACGTGCCGCTTGGTTGTAAAGAGCAAGGGGATCCGGCCAGGGGAATTGCAGAGGCGGTAATTGAAGGTCCGTCGATAGAGTCTCCACATCCTCCGGGGATTGTAAGATGAAGGTGCCTTGATCTGATAGAACCGCTAGGCCAGTTGGTGTGTGCCAGCGGTAGCGGAGGTGTTGGTCGCGTAAAAGCGATGTAAGCGGTTTCAGGGCACGTCTATAGGCCAGGGTCGCTGGTGATAGATCAGGGTACAGTTGGAGCTCTGTCCCTTCGTAGGAGAAGTGCGTGGCCTCACGTGCTTTCCGTAATATGTCTTCCTGAAGGCCATAATCATAGAGGCAGCATATAACGTCCCGTGGCGGGCTCCCCGCGGGTCCCTTAGGTCTGAGGGCTCTATGCGCCCGAACAAAATCAATGGTTGAGGGTTCAGTTCTGTCCAGCAGAGTATTAAAAATTGATAAAAGCATACCCGTCAGTTGATCCACAGATGTTTCGGTTTCAGGTAAGCCCCTCAGGCGGAGGTTATTACGGCGGCCCCTGTTATCTAAGTCCGCTATGTGGAGGGCCATATTACGAAGTTGAGTAGAGCGTAGCTGCAGGACCGATGTGGACACTTCTTGAGCTAACCGCAGTGAGTCCGATCCCTGTTCCAGTACGTCTGTACCATCCCTGTACCAGTACCCTGTGCGTAAGGCCCTGTACCAGTACCCTGTGCGTAAGGCCCTGAATGTCTTGGCGCACGTGTTGCAGTTCCTCCATGATGGAGGAGCGTAATTCGGTATTGGCCTCCTTTAAATCAGCTTTTGTGGGCAAATTGCGAAGCAAGGGGAGCCATACCGCTGGGTCTATCGATGCGTTTGCCTCTGAGTGTGATGGTGAGGGGTTGAGCATGGACGGTTCAGGGTCTATTGGTGTCCTCACCTCCTCCGCCGCCATTTTGTCTGGCGGGCCCGCCGGGAGATCCAAAGGCCCCACCAAAAATCGGCGCAGGGATGGGGTATCTGACGCCCGATCAGGTCCCTGGGTCTTCTGAGCGCCGGGGGTCTTGTTAGATTTCCCCATCGCCGGTCAGGGAGTGCAGGAGAGCCGTTTGGTGCTGGAGTCTGAGTGGAGCCCCTCACTCACGCAGCCATTCCGGATGGAGCCCAAGCCACGCCCCTCTCCTCCTGTTTCCAACCCCAACCCTCCCAGATTGTGAGTTCCTACGGGAATAGGGCCCTCATCTCTTCTATTAGTCTTAGATTAGAGGGGCAAAGGTTTAAAAGTAACATCAGGAAGCATTATTTTACTGAGAGGGTGGTGGATACATGGAACAGTCTTCCAGTAGAAGTGGTAGAGGCCAAAACAGTAATTGAATTTAAGCAAGCATGGGATAGACATAAGGCTATCCTAAACAAAAGATAAATCCATGTAAAGTATCCATGTAATTGGGCAGACTAGATGGGCCGAAAGGTTCTTATCTGCTGACATTTTTCTATGTTTCTATGTTTCTATCTCCTCCTGTACTGTTTGTCAAATGTTGTTCAATGTATTGTAACCCTGTCTATACTGTGCCTATTGTACAGCGCTGCGGAATATGCTGGCGCTTTATAAATAAAGAATAAGAATAATAATAATAATAATACCCGAGGTGCTAAAACTGTTTAAACTTAGCTGAGGAATACCCTGACATATCGGACTTTCAGCAGCCGATGCAGGGAACCACGAGCTGCAGCTCAAAATGCTGTAACTCCATTTGGCCAGTAGATGTCACCATCTGCCTGACAAATGGGTTATTATACCGGCTGGGTGGAATAGAGGTAACATCACTGCTCTATAACTGTGGAGACACAGGTTTGATTCCTGGCAAGAGCACCTCTCCAGTAAATGTCCTTGGGAAGACGCCTAACGGTACATACTCGCCACCCAGGACATACTTGAAAACGAGAGAAATCTCAATGTATCCTTCCTGGTAAAATTTTTCAAATGTGGGCTATTACAGTAAAAATACACTGGAAATATTCCCAAATATTTCTTACTGTATAATTAATTAAAAATGATTTTTCAAAAAACCACCGGTTCCTGACATCACTTGGTAGTGAAGGGGTTAAAATGGCAATCCCACTCCTTAAAACTATGTGTAAAACTGTATTTTAAAAGCACCTGAAGGAAAAAATGCATCGCTAGGTACTAGCACAAGTGAGAACATCACGATTTTTTGCAGACCATTCAATACACGTTACATATGTACTTGCTGTATGCGGCATTACACGCCCATAATGGCATAAATTATTTCCTTTTCTGTTTGGTATTTGGTATTTTTAGGAAGCTATATTCTCTGAAATGGTCAGAGAAAATGTATGTGTTACAGGCGTCTAGTCCTAAAAAAATAAGTGCAGGAGCTCTGAAAGATTTTCTTTTCTCCTCAATCATTGGCGTGTTGCGCCTAACCCATCAGGCCACATGCAAATTAGATATTAATGCTAAAACCTACAGATAGGCTGGGCTTTAGGGAATTCTTATCAAAATTGTAATATATGTAGGTTGATTTAATAAGGAAAAATCTGATTGGAACCTAACAAAAGCTTCTCAGTGTGTGTGTCAGGGGGTCAAGTCGAGGAGGAACACTTGGGAATGCAGTTCCTCTGCTATTTATGCAGAAGGAACTGCATTCTGTTTTGGCCCACACACTGTAAAGCTTTAGTAAGGTTTCAATCATATATTTTGTTATTAACCCCTTAGTGACTGGGCAGTTTTACAAAAGTCCATCCGAAAGTGCCCACTGCTGTTTCTACGCTGTTTGTGTTTAGGTCAAATTTTCCTCCTACTCGTTTATGCAACCTACACATATTATATACCGTTGTTCCCACCATTAAATAGACTTTCTAAAGATACCATTATTTTCATCCTATCGTATAATGTACTATAAAAAAAATTAAATATGGAAAAAACACACTTTTTAGAAATTTAATCTCCACAATCTACAACCGCCAAAAAAGACCCCTACTCAATAGTTTAAGAAATTTTGTCCTGAGAATAGTAATACCCAATTTTTACATGTTTTTGCTTTTTAACCCCTTCACTGCTGAGACATTTCACCTCTGTGCACTGAGCTCATTTTGACCGTTTTATGCTCATCATTTTTAGATGCCGAATTCAGTCCTATTTAATTAAACCCCCAGACAATTTTTTTTTAAAAATTTTTAAAAAATTTAAAAATTCGTTTTATTTTTTTAAATTTATTTTTACAACAAACCTGGTCATGTTTTGTATCATTGGAAAGGCCATGATCAGGCCTCTCCAATGTTATGAAACATGACCCTCTAGCTGATAGATAGGGAGATACGGGGATCCAAATGATCCCCCTATCTTCACTTGGCAGCTAGAGGGATAACTGGCCCACTGACATCCTCACACATATGGTGAGGATGTCAGTGGGTGGGGGGTGACCCGGATGCTTGGCTGACATCCAAGATGTCAGCAACCTCCGGGTTTGAATCAGGATTTGGCGCCGAATCGCGATACGGCAACGAATCTGTTCATAAGACACACCACTGAAAAGGGGAGACTCTCCCCTTTCCAGCGGTGCATTTTTTTTTCTAACTCAAATGGTTGGTAGATAGAGGGCTCCAAAGGAGCCCCCCTCCCCTTCCTGATTTTTACTTCAGGCTCCTGGCGATGACGTCATCACGCACCACCTGCTGGGCCTAAAAAGGCAGGGCAGACTTCCAGCCTGCCAGATCGTCACGGGAGCCCGGCGACAGAGGTAAGTATCTGGCGGGAGGGAGGTTAGGAGACCTTGATGTACAAATGTACATCCGCGGGTCTAAGGGAGACTTCCCGATCGTATGTACATTGTACATCAGTGGTCGGGAAGAGGTTAAGGCTCCACAAATATATTATATTTATGCCAATTATCATAATTATTCCCTAAAACCTAGCTTTTCTTTATATTTAAACATTAATATCAAATTTGAGTGTGTTGTGGCAGGTTAAGTGTGACATGTCAGTAGGCATTCAGGGAGCAGAAGTCTTGGAGGGTTCCTACACTTGGGTCCTATTACATATTTAACGCTAACATTAGCGCTCAGCTGTGTGAACGTTACCGTTAGCTTAAGTGGCCCCACCGTGGGTTTACCATATTACATTGCGAACGTTAACGGGATAAAAAACCCGTTGGTGATTCGGAGATTGCGTGAGTTTACTGTACTTTGTGCTCCCTATGCTTAACATGGGGAGCACAAAGAGTTAATTAGCTTTAGGATTACAAAGTCCTAACGCTAATTACGCCTCGCTGCGGTTAACTCAAAAATGAACCCCAGCTTTGAGCTGGTGCTAACGGATTCCGCTTCTGTGGAATCAGTTATCACCAGCTTCAAATCCTCCCAAAAATCGCATACTCATCTTTCATCCCACGGAGAGAACGGCGGCCCGATCCGCCCTTTCTGCCCGCCGGGAGCAGAGAGAGACTAGGGGAAAAAGTCTCACACCGCGATCACTACACCGACCTGCAGGATCTCGCGACAGGCGAGATCCTGCAGGTCATGTGACCAGCAGCCAAAGCCTCAATGGAGCCCTATGGACTCCATGGAGAGGATGCTCGCCGCAGTGCTTAGCGCTGCCTCGAGCATCCTGACGTTTAGCGCTGCATTACGGTGCAGGCTGCTGAATCAGTGCCTGCCCCATGATATGAAGCTAAAACGGAGACGCTAAGGAGAGACCTGCAGGCGCAGGCGATGTAATACTGCCCCTATTTTTTTTAGGACTAGATCCTTGGTGGGGGTCAAAAGGGAACTCTTTTCCTTCTGACAAAATAGTGGAGAAACTGTGTTCACATACGTTCCCGTTCCACTTGACCCCTGGTTGCAGAATGAGCTAAAAATTGTTCAATATGAAATGAAAACTGATATTTACATGCATTTACATTTAGCTTCTTTATATTTTAAAACGGAAATAAATTTAGTTTCGAAGCTTTTTTGATTTAAAAACAAAATGCCAGTTCACTGACGCATACTTTAATTGAAGAGGAGTTTCTTTTCACCATATTATATCAAAATTAAATCGAAAGATTAGCCTTACTGAAATTATGAGGGTTTTTTTGTATTTTTTTTCTCCCCTGAGAACCTAGCGACTAATTACATTTTTGAACCATTACGTATTATTTCCATGTAAATAACATAAAAAACTAACTTCTGAAAGAAGCTCATGTTGCTGACAAATACATACTGTATGTAAAGCAGCTAACGTAATGTGATTAAAGTGTTTTGTTTTTTAACTCGCTATACAGTCTACATTTGCGATATTGAGCTTGTGACCATCATCTAATTAACATGATATATATGCAGGCAAAATTCATGGTCATTAATGGAAATGTAAATTATAAGGTCACGCAGAATTACATGCTTTGTGTTGAGAAAATTCAGGTTAGCAACTCAATGATAGTAAATTATGACATGGTTAATGATTCCATACGGTTATGGCTGAGGCTCTGTAGTTTGTAAGAGGCTCATACTCTGTCTGGTGCCTACGATTATTTTACAATGCGAGGATCCAGTTGCGTTTAGCAATTTAATTAGCTAAAACTATATATTTAAATGTTAACGATAGAGTAAGACCGTGAATAATTGCCGGTAATCTTACTTGTCATACCATAGTAAACTTCATATGTGCATGCGCGCTCATTTAGAAGTGCCCGCCGAATGAAAGACGTGACTTCAGTTTCAGATCCACATAAGGGTCTATTCACAAAGCTTTGCATATTGGCCCAATTCACCGCATTTCGGCGACTCCATTTAGCCGAAAATACAGTGAATTCATTATTTAGCGAATGGTCACCGTATTTTGCAGAAATTGCATTCACCGAGGCAGTTACCGGATGTCGGGGAAAACCGACAAATTGCACCGTTAACCTCCGAATTAGCATCAGCGAATTCCAAACTGAAAGAAAAAAATAAAGTCTCCAATTCTCCTAATTAGAGTATAAATAAGTGAAAATGTAGTAAAAATGTGTCCAAATTATTTTAAAAAGTCCTTTAAAACACAATAAAAAAAAATCGCTTCTCGGCCTTTTGGCTAAGATCAAGTGTAGTATCTCTTCTTATCAGTTTAATATCTGATACGCACCCTATCTGGGGGCCATATATTAAATGGATTTTTAGAACAGGGAGATGGAAGAAGAGCTTGCTCTGTCCACTCCACGCATTGACCTGGTATTACAGTACCTCCAGGACCGGTGCACCTAAAAAAAAAAATAATAATATTAATAATAAAATGGTCTGTTGCGAAATATAAAAAAAAGGTCTCTCAAAAAAATAAGAAAGCGAAAAATTTGTCTAAAAAATACAAAAAGGTGTCCTAAAAAAACAAAATAAAAAGGGTCTTTACTGAAAATGAAAAAGAATAAATGGTCTTTTAATTTTTTTTAAAGATATTGCAATTTTACATTGAATCCAATGGGATTCGCTTGTTTAACCCTGTTGAACTGAAACACCAAAAATCGGGCATTTCTCTGGAATTTCGGTGCAGTTTGGCATTCTGTGAATAGAAAACACGATAGTCTTCTATGGGGCAGTTTCGGTGGCTCCGAACACCGCCAAATTGCAGCGAAGTGCACTGTATTTTGCTGTCAATTCGCCAGTACTTTAATGTACTGTACGCCAGTAATTCGGAATATGCTGGCGCTTTATAAATAAAGAATAATAATAATAATAATTGACAACTTTGTGAACAGACGAATTAGCCCAAAATTGCACCAAATGTTGAAATTCACCGTCCGTGGAATATTCAGAGGTTAGTAAATGACCCCTATACTATATATAGGGACTATAGTCCCTGTTGGCCAGGATTTTGGTATGCATCATGTGATTCCAAGGCCTTGATGTGCATCTTTTGGTAGTGAGCACTTAATATTTTTCCCCTTTACAAGGTGTTTCCTATGACCATATCTTCTTTCTGGTCCATATCCTCGACAAATTCTCTTTCTGGTTGGATTGGAAAATGCATCAATCCATGAAAATTCTCCCATGAGCTTGTTCTCCTCAAAGGAGATGTCAATTAGGCTTAAATGGAAAGTCAGATTTTCTACCAAACTTGACAGTTGACTGTTGGACCCCCAGGGCAATGTTGTTGTTTTTTTTTTCTTTTTTTTCTTTTCCTGAATAAAAACATTAACCCTTAGTTGCTGTTAGACATTGTTAATCTTGCTCATGAAAGTCTACTTGTTTTGCCTATAGGTCTCGGTACAACAAAGAATCCTCCCACCAACAGAATCATATTAGCCACTAATAAATATCCCTTTCCCTCTTATAAAATCGACGGTGTTTCAATATTGAATATGCATCCAAAATACAAAGCTAGAAGACACTCTTGCCACCCATCAGATGCCTAGATCTACAGTTGTGTTCAAAATTATTCAACCCCCACTGAAATTGAGTGTTTTGGCCAGTTTGACATTGATTTTGATCATTCAGTCATCTTGCTTACAATTAAATCAAAGAGGCACGTGTAGGTCAGACAAATATAACATAACATTTATAATGAAATAACCACAAATGTCTTTTCTGTGCTCACATCATTATCAGTTTTATTCAACCCCCAAGTGACATTCAATCTTAGTACTTAGTACAACATCCTTTTACAGTTATAACAGCTTTTAACCCCTTAGTGACCGCAGACGTACCATGTACGTCATGGCCGCGGGTCTCTTTTAGACCCGCTGACGTACATGGTACGTCCTGCGGTCTTTTGAGCGCTGGAAGCGATCGGATCGCTTCCAGCAGCTCAAACGCCATTGCAGGCTGCCTGGGAGTCCAGGCATCCATGCAATGGCGGTTAGAAGTGCCGGGGCACCTTGTGATCGCTCCCCGGGAGCGATCAACATCCGGTTTCACCGGAGAGGTGCCCGGCACTTCTAGAGAGCGCTGGAAGCGATCGGATCGCTTCCAGCAGCTCCAGGGCCATTGCACGCTGCCTGGGAGTCCAGGCATCCGTGCAATGGCGGACAGGAGTGCCGGGGCACCTTGTGATCGCTCCCCGGGAGCGATCAACATCCGGTTTCGCCGGACAGGTGCCCCGCACTTCTACAGAGTGCTGGAAGCGATCGGTATCGCTTCCAGCTGCTCTGAGTATATTGCAGGGATGCCTCGACATCGAGGCATCCTTGCAATAGGGTTACCTGCCGCCGGTCCGTCTGTGATCGCTCCCCCCGAGCAATCACTTCCGGTAGCGGCAGGAAGTACTGAGTGCCAAGAGGTATCGTGGCACTCAGTACAAAAAAGATCACATAAGTGATCAGGTGCTCTGCTGGGTGCCTCGAGGGATCAAGGCACCCAGCAGACTAAAAAAAGTGTAAAAAAATAAATAAATAAAAATAAAAATGAATAAAATAAAGTAAAAGTGACAGCCAAGATGGCGCTGCCCTTCTAAGGGCAGGGTCATCTTGGGGCTGTGTGGGATGTTCCTAGCCTGCCTCATCAGAGAGGCAGGCTAGCAACATTCAATCAGAAGTAAGAAAAAATCTAAATAAAATTTCTAATTTGTCAGGTCAGGTCAATATTTTGTAAATATTGGCTCTGACCTCTGTGATTCTCCCTCCCTCTCCTCACTTGTGTTTTGGTGAGCGAGAGAGAGAGATCAGATTTGACAGGTTAGAGATTTTAGGTAGATTTAGTGAGATTAGAAAAATTGAGGCAGATTTAGAGAGATTTTAGGGAGATTTAGAAGAATTGAGGCAGGTTTAGAGGGATTTAGAGAGATTTAGGTGTCTATTTGTATTTTCTTGTGAAACCCAACGGTTCTTCTAAGAACCAACAATCCGCTTATATATATAATAATTATAAAATTTTATAATCTATTATATAATGTCTGAGAGGGTGTACAGCGCCGAGGAGGCATATGCCATCCTGGCGTCAGAGTCTGAGGCATCTGCGTCAGACTCAGACCCTGATTTTGACCCCGCTAACTGCTCAGAGACGACGCTAGATACATTATCTACGCTGGCTGATGTATCTAGTGATGTTTCTGATGCAGATCCTGGGCACCACCTGCCAGCAGGAGACGCACAGCTCCAGCTGAGGAGTGGGTAGTGCCTCATCGCCAGAGGCCAGATATCCCTCCTTTCACGGCAAATCCTGGCATCAATATTGATGTTGCAGGATTTACCGCCACACAGTTTTTGCAGGTGTTTATGGGGGATGATTTGTTGGGCCACATCGTGGCCCAATCAAATCTGTATGCCCATCAGCATTGTGCTGCGAAGCCAGACTCCTACTTGGCAAGGCAGCAATGGACCCCGCTAGATGTGCCAGAATTTCTGAAATTCTGGGCACTTACTATGCTGATGGGCATCATAAAGAAGCCCTCAATTCGCTCCTACTGGAGCAGTAGCCCCATCTGCTCTACCCCCATTTACCCCCAATCAATGTCACGTAGAAGGTATGAAAACATTTTGTGTTTCATGCACTTCAGTGACAACAGCCTGTGCCCTCCTAGAGAGCATCCCCAGTTTGACAGGCTGTATAAAATCCGCCCCCTGATTACCCACTTCGCCGCCAGGTTTGCAGAGGCTTATACACCTGGAAGGAATATCTGCGTGGATGAATCCCTAATGAAATACAAGGGAAGGCTGGGATTCAAGCAGTATATTCCTTCCAAACGCTCCAGGTATGGAGTGAAGGTGTATAAGCTCTGTGACAGCGAGAGTGGGTATACTCAGGCCTTCCGGGTGTACGAGGGAAAGGATAGTAGCCTTGACCCTCCAGGTTGCCCAGAACACATGGGAACCAGTGGCAAGATTGTGTGGGACCTACTTTTTCCCCTGATGAACAAAGGGTACCACTTGTATGTTGATAATTTTTATACGAGTGTCCCTTTGTTCAAGCTGCTGTATTGTTTTGATACAGCAGCATGCGGTACTGTTCGCAAGAACCGCGTAGGTTTCCCAGCACAGCTTGTCCGCACCCAGCTAAAAAGGGGGAGACCTCAGCTCTGCGCCAAGAGGAGCTGTTGGCGGTCAAGTACAGAGACAAGAAGGATGTATACCTTCTATCCACCATCCACACTGAGAGGTCTGTGGAGGTCTCTGTACGTGGCAGAGCTGAGCGCATCAGCAAGCCAGTGTGCATCAAAGACTATAACCGGCATATGGGTGGGGTTGATCTGGCAGATCAGCTGCTCCAGCCCTACCAGATTATGCGGAAGTCAAGGGCCTGGTACAAAAAGGTTGCAATTTACCTGATGCAAATTGCAACCCACAATGCCTTTTTGCTCTGCAAAAAGGCAAACCCCGGAGTGACGCTGTCCTTTTTACAGTTTCAGCTCTAGGTCATTTCGGGGTTTTTGTACCAGGATGCACCTGCTCCCCGGGCGGTGATGGGGGGCAGAGTTGGGGCTACACATTTTATTTATAAAATCCCCCCTACTGAGGGCAAACAGAAACCCCAAAAAAGATGCAGGGTGTGTTTCAAGAGGGGGCAGAGGAGAGACACAATCTTTTACTGCCCAGAATGCCCTGGACAACCCGGTCTGTGTCTTGGGGACTGTTTCAAGATATATCACACTGTGCGTGATCTGTGATTTTTTTATCGTTTCTATTTTTTTCTTACACTCTAGTTAGTTAGTTCAGTTTAGTTTATTTTTCTTTTACTGCACCAGACTTTTACATTTTATTCCTACATTTTTATGTTCTACAATTGGTGCTGTATTTTGCCAAAATCTTGGCACACCTATGCATGGGGGGCATGGGTGTACTCAGGAGACCTTGCAGAAAACAACCTGGAGAGTTTTCATGCAGTAACAAACAACAGTGTCTCCTAAATCACAGTCCAAATCTAATGTGGGCGTAAAAATCGGAAAATTGAAAAATTACCGCCACACACCTTCTCAAATGTTTTGGGCTAAAACCGTTGCATCCATGGCATCAAAGCACTCCATATGCAATACCTTGGGGTGTCAACATAACAAATATAAACAATTTTCTGGCAATAATTCAAACTGGGGTATGCGGTAGACCCAAAACCAAAGATAGGCCTAGCTGAAGAAATAATCTCAATTTCAACTCCAATGACAAAGTCATAAAAATTGTATTTGAACCTTCCCAAAATCCTGGCAAACCTATGCATGGGGGGCATGGGTGTACTCAGGAGACCTTGCAGAAAACAACCTGGAGAGTTTTCATGCAGTAACAAACAACAGTGTCTCCTAAATCACAGTCCAAAACTGATGTGGGTGTGAAAATGAAAAATGACCACCAAACAGTATCCAATTTGTTTGGAGCAAACAGTTGCATCCATGGCATAAAAACACTCCATTTACAATACTTTGGGGTGTTAGCTTACCAAATATATGCACGTTCATAAAATTGGGATATGTAAAAAGGCCCCTAAAAAGAAGATAAGCAAAGAAGATACTGTATGTCAAATTAGAAAATTGACAAGCACATGTCAAAAGATTGGCGTAGCACCCCAAAAACAACAGAACAAATCTATATATGGGTGGTATCACTTTACTCAGAAGATGTTGCTGAACATATTTTGGGGTGTTTTTTGGCAGTAACCCATAACTGGATTTGACAATTCATGCCTAAAGTACAATGTGTGTGAAAAAATAACACAAAAAGTGACTACCTGAAAGTTTGACATAGAGCTAGTGCATGGAAAGTGTTAAAATACAACTCTTTGAAGCACTCTAGGGTGTGCCCTTTCTAAAAATATATGGTTTGATGGGGGTAAATTACTTTGGCCGGCTTCAAAAATGTCCCAAATAGGACATGGGTGCATGATGACGAAATGTGAAAATTCCAAGTTGGAAAACAGAAATGCGCACCCCCCAAATAAGGCCTATTAGCCCCCAAATGACCCGACATACCTATACATGGGTGGTATCAATTTACTCAGAAGATGTTGCTGAACATATTTTGGGGTGTTTTTTGGCAGTAACCCATAACTGGATTTGACAATTCATGCCTAAAGTACAATGTGTGAAAAAATAACACAAAAAGTGACTACCTGAAAGTTTGACATAGAGCTAGTGCATGGAAAGTGTTAAAATACAACTCTTTGAAGCACCCTAGGGTGTGCCCTTTCTAAAAATATATGGTTTGATGGGGGTAAATTACTTTGGCCGGCTTCAAAAATGTCCCAAATAGGACATGGGTGCATGATGACGAAATGTGAAAATTCCAAGTTGGAAAACTGAAATGCGCACCCCCCAAATAAGGCCTATTAGCCCCCAAATGACCCGACATACCTATACATGGGTGGTATCAATTTATTCAGAAGATGTTGCTGAACATATTTTGGGGTGTTTTTTGGCAGTAAACCTTAAAGTTCACAGTACATGTATTCTTAAATTGCGTTCAAAAAAAAAAATCACCAAAACATTTTTTTTTCTCAAACTTTGGCATAGATTTGTGGTAAAATGGTTGCATGGAAAGAGTCAAAATACCCCAAGTTTAATACCTTGATTTGTGTACTTTAAAAAAATATGTATATGTGGAGGGTTATTCAGGAATTAGTGACAGATATCAGTGTTACAATGTCACTATCACTAGTTTTGAAAATAAACTCTTTGGAAATGGCAAAGTGCTACTTGCACTTATTGTTGCATAAAATAAGGAAAAAAGCGAGGAATATGTAAACATTGGGTATTGCTAAACTCAGAACTAAATTTAGAAACTACTAAGGAATTACATTTTTTTGACGGTTGTTGATACATAAGAAATTTTGGGGGTCAAAGTTCGAAAAAGTGGTGTTTTTTCAATTTTTTTGTAATATTTCACAATATTTTTTATAGTAAATTATATGAAATGATGAAAAAAATTGTATCTTTATAAAGTCCATTTAATGACGAGAAAAACTGTGTAAAATATGTGTGGGTTACATAAACGAGTAAGAGGAAAATTTGACGTAAACACTAACAGCGCAGAAACGTAAAAACAGCAGCGGTCACTAAAGGACGGATTTTTGTAAAACCGCCCGGTCACTAAGGGGTTAAACGTGAAGCATAGCTTGACACAAGTGTCTTGCAGCGATCTACGGTATCTTCGCCCATTCGTCATGGGCAAAAGCCTCCAGTTCAGTCACATTCTTAGGCTTGCGCACTGCAACTGCTTTCTTTAAGTCCCACCAGAGGTTCTCAATCGGATTTAAGTCAGGTGACTGCGATGGCCACTCCAAAATGTTCCAGCCTTTAATCTGCAACCATGCTCTAGTGGACTTGGAGGTATGCTTGGGATCATTGTCCTGTTGAAAGGTCCAACGTCTCCCAAGCCTCAGGTTTGTGACGGACTGCATCACATTGTCATCCAATATCTCCTGGTACTGAAGAGAATTCATGGTACCTTGCACACGCTGAAGCTTCCCTGTACCTGCAGAAGCAAAACAGCCCCAAAGCATGATTGACCCCCCGCCATGCTTCACAGTAGGCAAGGTGTTCTTTTCTTCATAGGCCTTGTTCTTCCTCCTCCAAACATAGCGTTGATCCATGGGCCCAAACAGTTCTAATTTTGTTTCATCAGCCCACAGAACACTATCCCAAAACTTCTGTGGTTTGTCCACATGACTTTTGGCATACTGCAGTCGATTCTTCTTATTCTTTGGAGACAGCAAGGGGGTGCGCCTGGGAGTTCTGGCATGGAGGCCTTCATTACGCAGTGTGCGCCATATTGTCTGAGCTGAAACTTCAGTACCCACATCTGACAAATCTTTTCTCAGTTCCTCAGCAGTCACAGTCACACGGGGACTTTTCTCCACTCTACGCTTCAGGTAGCGCACAGCAGTCAAAGTCAGCATCTTCTTTCTGCCACGACCAGGTAGCATTTCAACAGTGCCCTTTGCCTTGAATTTGCGAATGATGCTTCCTATGGTCTCTCTTGGTATGTTTAACATCTTTGCAATCTTCTTATAGCCATTGCCCTTCCTGTGAAGAGTAATCACCTCTTCTCTTGTCTTCCTGGACCATTCTCTTGACTTCACCATGTTTGTAACCACACCAGTAAATGTCTAGAAGGAGCTGAGTATCACAGTCATTTTAAAGCTGCCTAATTGGTGCTTATTATGCTTTATTGCTGCTCCATGACATCCACAGGTGTTTTCAATACCTGATTGAAAACACTTGAATGAACCTCTGTTCTTCAGAGTGGTAGTCTTTAAGGCTAGGGTCAGACTAACGCATTTTTCGCGTTGTCTGTGAAAAAGTGCGTTCGAACGAATGGACGCATTTTTCACGGAATACGCGATAGCAGTCATACGATGCGCTTTTTCGTCCGTGATTTTGTACGGATCATCAATAAAACACTTTTTGTGTCTGGACGTTATGTTGGCCGGACATTAGCAGCGTCTGACGTCTCCTAATCACGCACACACGCCTCTAGCGGACGCAGCGCACTCTGTACGTCCGTACTAGCGGTTTGACGTTCTAGAAAAAATGCGTTCGTTTGCCACTTGCGTTGCGCGGATGAACGTTCGTGCGGCCGTACTTCGTGTGTTCCCCGGCATTGGACGTCATTTGCTGCTAGCACGGCCGTGATTTCGTGCGTCTAAACGCACTTTAGAACTGCTTTCGTCTGACCCTAGCCTAAGGGGTTGAATAATCGTGTCAATGAAGAATTCACAAAAGAAACATTTACTACTGTATTACAAAACCAATTGATGTAATTTTAGTTGCATATGGTTCTTTAAAAAGTCCTTGTAGGATTTCATTCTGAATACAATTACAAATGTACACTAAATTCCCTAAAACCCTTTACAGCATTGGGGGTTGAATAATTTTGAACACAACTGTATGCCTTGAAATATAAAGGTTCTGTAGAGATTATCCACTTAAAAATGCAAAGAGCGTGTTCTCTGCGTGCCCGCTTCACTAGTGACTGATTTTGTGACCGGCAGCCAGGAAATTGAAAATCCCGGCTGCTGGTGACGCTGGTTGGGGTGGAGGAAAGTCCTCCACTTCACCCTGTGATGTCACCAGATCCGGGGAGCTCTGGGGGGGCACTTTTTTTAACATCCTGACCACTTTAAATCAAATCAATATATTGGTCAGGAGGTGTAGAGTGTCCCTTTAAAAGGGCCATGTAAATTGTCATGTGTAATTTGATCAAGACACTGTAAAGTCCAAACATGGGGCTCTCTTCCATGTAAGCCTTTAACTCTTGCAGCTCCACTCGCAGTCACAAACACTAATAGCACTGCTACTATTCCAAGTCAAGTTGTAACTCGTGTTATGGCTTGAATAGTCTGGGAGTCAGCAGCCTCTTTCCAATTATATGAGGGCAAGAAAAGGACACTGCACGTTTCAATAGTGTGTTCCTTTAGGCTGGGGTCAGATGAACGCAGTGTTAACGTCCGTGTAGCCGCACTTTAATACGTCCGTGGTAGCAGATAATCATGACCAATGAAGGCCCACACATGAAGTGCGGACACAATACGGACGCGGCACACGGATGCAGGTTAGCAAGAACGTTGAACCGCTAGGACGGACGTGCAGAGTGCGCCACGTTGGCAACATGCGCATAGCTTTGTGTGTGAGTGATGGAACGTGGTCAGACGGACTGCATTTATACGTCCAGCATTTTTGACGGACAAAATGTTTTTTCATTTTAATTTATTTTCCCTCTTACATCCGTCAAAAAATACGTCAATCACAAAAACAGACTGTGTGGCCACTACTGCGTCTTCCGTCAAAAAGTGCGTCCGTACTGCACGGGCACACAGTCCGTAGAAAACACGCTCGTCTGACCCTAGCCTTAAGGGCAAAATAAAAGGGAACTCTACGTATGTTTTAATAGATTATCCTTTTAATGGTTGTATTAAACTTTGTGATTCTTGCAAAGAAAACTGACATGTAAGAGCAAAAAAAAACAACCCATCTTTATACTGAATGGCAGTCCCTTAATACTGAATTTCTCTTTTAGAGCAAGTGAAAACTCTGCTGTAATGAGTTGAATATTTCTTCCACCTTGCTTGCTCTGGCTTGAATATGTCCAGCAGATACTCATTCAAAGCTGTTATCTCCTCTGGAGCTTTTTACACCAAGAAGGGTGTGCAGCTTCTATTTCCTTATGTGGAGCGCTAAACACCGCCCAGCAGGAAGCCCGCTGATCCACCACAGGGGTCCGCTCCCTCAGAAGTTTGCCAAAGAAATCCAGCGGGTGGACACCACAGCTGAATCCTCAGATAATATCTTTATTAAAGCACAAAAAAAAGAGTGGTAAACTCTAGCATTTTCTAGAAAATTGGAAGGGAATTACCCTCACCTCTGTGTCTCACCCCCTTCCTCATAGATTACTCTTTTTTTCTCATAATTCTCCGTGTGTCAAATGTATTTGTTAATTTTCTGTTGGTTTTGTCATTGTACAGCGCTGCAGAATATGTTGGCACTAAATTATTCTACAAATTTTAGTATAAAAGAGCCAAGTTTGTAAATTCTAAATTCCCTTGCAATTCTTTAAAAAGTCTCGGTTTGGTTAAACATCTTGAATGTCCAGTGTGTTCCATAAATGAACATTGCTACTGATCATGTCTGAGATTGGCAGTCAGATTGCGTTCACCAGCTGTAGATATTGCGAACATGCTTGTCGGAGGCCAGCGATGGTGTCAGTGGACTTTGTGTGGAAAGGGCCCAAGGAGCATTAGCTCTTGACAGCTCTGCTTGAAATAAGTGAAATTAATGGAGCTCTATTCATGTACGATAAGGCCACAGCACCCCTTTCATGCTGCTTACAGACACAGAAAAGTCAATACTTTTTTATTACTTAAAGATGACCTACATTATGTTCTACAAGAGCCAAGCCCACTAATTGGTTTCAGTCAAGAAAAAAGTTTGTCCCGATGAAACACCGAGAAGATCAATGTCTTTTTATTCATTCTGGGTTACCAGGTTGAAATAAAATATGTAGTTGATAAATATGTTACTAAGCAAGAAAGTCGTGGAAAGGCATTTATTATATTCTGTGTGTTCGTCGCAGTAAATAGATGTTCAAGGCATTCTGTGACTGTGAGGTATACGGCTTGTTTAGGGGAGCTTGACAAGCGGCTCATCTTTTACCCATCCATTTACAATAGGACAGCGCTACGTCATTCAAATCCTGCACAAGGATCAAAAACAGATCATCTGTAAATGTTATGCTGGTTTATAGCTCTACTTAATTTGTGGGTCATCAGATCTAGCCAGGCTACTCTGCTTTGTTTAAAAGGATCCCTTTCCATGTCTGAGTCCCCGTAGGTTGATGTTGCTCTGCTAGGTCTAGTCCCAATGCCCCTTTTTCCACAGTACACGTTGGCACTATGCGTCATTTTGTTGCCAAAGGTTTTGCTAAGTGTCATCGTATGTGTCACTTTGACACTGAGCGTCAATACATGTGTCACTTTTTCGGCACACATCTAATGGCCGTCATTTTGATGCACATTTATTCTGTCGCCCTTGATGTGTGACTTCATCTCCAGTTGCTAACTGATAGAAGTGTATTTTAGGGGGTTTATTCTCAACTCTTTCATTTGACCATTGCTCTGTTTGATTTTCAGCTCGCTCCTATATTGCCTTGATATTTTGTGTATTGACTTAGGCTTGCCTCTTTGACCTACTGCTTCTCTCCTGTCCTTGACCTCGGCCTTGATTTCTTGTAATATGTGTATCTCTATTGTCCTGACCTCAGCGTGTATCTGAACATTCCTGGTTTAGACCGCAACTCTACGGCCAGTCTAGGTTTGGTGCTATCTGGACATCTGGGATTTGGGCCACATACCTATTTCTCACTTGGTGATTCACAAGAAGGCAAAAAAAAACAATACAAATAGATTTCTAATTATGCCATTAAAAGGAATTCCATATTGACAACCAGATTTGTCTTTGGATCAACCTACTTGAATGTTGCCCATGACCATGCTCCCTGGAATAACACATGAGGGATTATTCAATAACAGCTGAATTTGCCACAGAATTGCGCCGGACAGTGAATTTCACCATACAGTGCAATTTTGCGGCAATTCAACTATTCAGAAAGTTGTCAATTCACCAAATATTGGCGAATTGCCAGTGAAATACAATGCGATTTGCCTCAGATCGTTGCAATTCTGCGCCCTTCGACGGCAGTGAAATTCCCCATAAAGAAGTAATGGTTAATCTATCCAGAGAACACCAAATTGCACCGACATGTTGGTGAAATGCCTATATTTTCAGTGCAGGTTTAAACAGTGGACTCACATAGGTTTCAATGGAATAAAAATACTGCTTTAACTATTTTTTTATTCAACCATTTATTATTTTCATTTGCAGCAAAAAGCCTTTATATTTATTAATTTTTTTAGGCATTTTTCAGGATTTTTTTGGGCAGAATTTTTGATTTCCATTCTTGTAATGGCTTTTTTTCATTCTGTAACAAACCGTTTTATTATTATTTTATAGGACCTTACTTCCATGGATTTCCATGCATTTTTTTTTTTAAACATTTCTTTTAAAATTGTCGTGTTTTTTTTCATACCCTCACTTCAGCGGATCAGCAGCTGCGTTCATTGGTTTGTGGCTACGTTCGGCGGTCTGTTCGGTGGCTGCGTTCGGCGGGTTGATCGCATTCGGCAGATCACTTTGAGCTCCCCTATATTTTAATTGAATATTTATGCACAGGTTTATTCTCCAAATGTATAGAATAAGTCCATTCCTCCTTTGGTATGTGCAGAGTTAACCACTAAACCTTAACCTGTCTATGACTGCCTAATAAACCCCATATGTTCCTTAGGCTACAAAGGGCTGTGTCTTTATTCCAGTTGTAAAATAATAGCAGAGGCTCTACTTAATATATTCCACGAAGCTCCCCCTTATGGATCATAATAAAGGAATGGTCTAAGGAGCTCGCCGGCTGTAAAAAAATAAAATAAAATAAGATCTAAACGTACTGAGGATATTATAAGCTTAGTGAGGGTCTAGAGGAATATTCGTATTATTCATTATAGACAAGCAATTTTACATAAAACATATGCTTCCTTTTTGTAGGGAAAATGATTTTACCGGAGAGGAAACTTAGCTTTGATTTCTTAACAGCTTACATTTTACTAGGTATATTAGCAAATAGAGCACCTTTAGGTCTACCAGTGGCCTCAGTAGGTGTGTATTCACTTAAAAGGAGCATCCAGGTATTTACAAGGGATTTCTAACTTTTAAAGGGACACTACCTCTTACATAAACTGTAACTAGATTACGTGTGCATTACAAATAAAACCACATTATAAAACACATGCTGCTGATTATTTTCTTTGTTTGAAGTAATTGCATGAAAAAGAAATGATGAAATATTTTTTTATCTCCTGCTTCCATTTTGTGGATTTTTTTTCCCATAGTGCAACAATTACCAAAAGCTTATAGGGAGTTTTACTTTACAGCTGTGGTTTAGCTTCTACAATATTTAATAGCCAGTGGGGCAGATTAGGGATTGTATCGATAAAATTGCAGGGGGTGTATTGTGTGGTGTATGCTAATCGAGATAAGAGATGGCAGCTGAATAAAATAAAATACGGAGTTTAAAAGACTTCTAATCCACCCCCTGGTGAAATTCTTTGCATACATCTCACACGATCAATGCTGTGAGTCGGTTTACATAACTACAGACTCATTCACTCCATTATATGCCACTTAGTGAAGAGCAAGTGCTTGAAAGATACTGGGGGCAGTTTACAAAACAAGAGATCACACAATGGATGCACCCAGTGACGTGTATAGAGTAAAATATTTTCTTAACTAAACATACAAAAGAAAAACAAAGCAACATATCAGCAACATAAAATAAACACAATAAGGACATTTTATTTTTTGGTGGTAGTGGTCCTTTAAGACCAAAACAGTCAAGTTAGGAGAAGAAATACTGGTCCCACGTCGGTCTGGCTTCCTTGAAGCCGGCCCAACGGTTTTATGGGCACCAGCCATCGTGATTACATCATCGCCGTGCGCGATGATGTCATTTTCAGGCGCCCCCGGCACCTGCAGGGGGGAACCTGAAAGGGGGGGAGGTCCTTTGAACCCCTCTCCCTCCCCAACGGCTGCATGTAGAAAAAAAAGAGAGGCACCACTGGAGAAGGCAGAGTCTGCCCTTTCCAGCAGTGCCAATCTTTAACACCTTAGGTGCCACAACGCGTTTCAACGCCAATCAGCGCCGGATCGCGATCCGCTCCCGGAGGTGGCTGACATCTTGTGTCAGCCAAGCCTCCAGGGTCACCCCCCACCCACTGATGTTGTCGCCATATGTGCGATGATGTCAGTTGGCCAGTTAGTCCCCTAGCTGCAAAGTGGAGCTAGGGGGTCCTTTGGGCCTCTGTATCTCCTAATCTGTGGCAGATAGAGGGTCATGTTTGGTATCATTGGAAAGGCTTGATCAAGTGAAAAGAAAAAAATTCAAAAGGTGTTTTTTTTAATAAAAAAAAAATTGGGGGGAATAGTAAAATAGGAATTCAAATAATTTTTAAACATGATGAGCATAAAACGGTCAAAATGAGCTTAGCACACAGAGGTTAAATGGCTCAGCAGTGAAGGGGTTAAAAAGAAAAAAACATGTAAAAATTGGGTATTTCTAATTTCAGGACAAAATTTCGAAACTATTTAGCCGGGGTCTTATTTGGCGGTTGTAGATTTTTGTGATTAAAGTTCGAAAAAGTGTGTTTTTTCAATTTTTTCAACATATTTCATAATTTTTTTTATAGTAAATTATACGATATGATGGAAATAATGGTAGCTTTAGAAAGACCATTTAATGGTGAGAAAAAGGGTATATAATATGTATGGGTTCCATAAGCGAGTAAGAAGAAAATTAGACCTAAACACAAACAGCGTAGAAATGTGAAAACAGCAGCGGGCACTTTCGGACAGACAATGGTAATATTGCGTGGTCACTATGGGGTTAAATGACCCCTGATATGGCTCCCTAGCAGACTTTTATACCCCATTCATTATCGGAGCAGGGTGTGAGACTCATGGAAGAGGGGCTTATCGTACCATTTGTAATAGCTGCTGTGTGATCTCTCTCTAAGGGTGGTGGCTGGTCTTTCCTTACACAGAAGTAAATGGGGAAGACAATACTGTGGCCTGTTTGTCCCATGGAGTTTGGCACACAACTGGAATGCTGGTTTACTATACTGTCTTTATGAATAAAATTAATTCATTCTGCTTCAAAGCAGCCGCAAGTCATGTCTGCTGTTGGAAAACGCTGTATTCACTCAGTGGAGACATTTCTAAGGACTTTATTTATTTATAAAGGATTTTACCAGGAAGGATACATTGAGAATTCTCTCGTTTTCAAGTATGTCCTGGGTTCAAGAGCATTGAATTGTTACAGTCGTTACAGAAATACAAAGTAATAAATGCAAGATATTAAGAACAAAACACAAATATACAGATTAACACGGAAAATAAATATGTAAGTAATATAGTTACTATGTTACATGTTTAAAGGTGCATTCTGTATCAAGGTATGCTAGTAAGGAGCTCTTGAGTGACTTAAGACTGGGGGAAGATTTGATGGTGTCTGGGAGGTTATTCCATAACTGCGGTGCTCTGTAGGAAAATGAGGATCGAGCCACTTTCTTTTTGTATTGTGGTATTGCACGTAAGGTGCAGGTCCTGGATTGGAGGTTATAAGATGAGGGAACTGCTAGGGGAAGCAGCCTATTCAGGTAGGGTGGTAGCTTCCCAGAAAAGCTCTTAAACACCAGGTTGGAAAGGTGAGTCTAGAGGGGTACAGGAGCTCTGTTACAGTTTTTATTTCATATTCATGTAAATGTTCTTATTTATATGATTTTTTTTTTTGAGAAAGTATTTTACCAGGAAGGATACATTTGAGATTTCGCTCGTTTTCAAGTATGTCCTGGGTGGCGAGTATGTACCGTTGGGTGTCTTGCCCAAGGACACTTACTGGAGAGGTGCTCGTCGGGATCGAACCCATGACTCCACAGGCTCTCTCCATGCAGAGCAGTGATGTTACCTCTACTCCACCCAGCCGGAGTAGACCAGAAGAATTTTGAGTGCCTAGAGGGCAGCACCCAACATAAATATACCCCTGTTTCCTGCACAAAATATGCAAAGTTAAATAATGGGGCTCAGTCCTTTTAACCCAGGAGCCATAATGTGCGGCTGCTTTTAAGTTTTGTTGCCATCGTGCTTAACATTAGAACTTGCATTTAAATACCTTAGTTTTCCAAAGCAAGTGTTTTATATGTAGGAGCACTTCACATTTTGAAACTCTTTATTGAAACATTTAAAAAAAAATCCTCAGAAGTGGAATTTTCCATGAAAAGAACAATGCACGGCTCTGTTAGCGTACAGGATTGAAGAAACTGCCACCAACTTCCCCGCTAAATCTTCCCTTGGAGTGTGCATTTGGCCTTCTCATCAACATATGCTCCGACATATAATTACCAGCTGTTTAATGCTATAAATTGTTGGCAATATCATTCTCCAGGGTGGTCATAATGTGAGGGCTACATTTAGAGAATGCCATAAGGCCCTTAGCTGCCATGGTAACAGGGGCAGTTGTGCAGCTAGAATCTGGTAGAAGTAAAATATTGAGATTCTTTCCGACGCTGTGAGAATGAGGTCAAGTCTTCTGTTCCACTATCTGCATTTATCATTAGTTAACCAAGGGCACCCTGTAAGATGGAGTTCAAGTGTACTTCTATAACTTGAAATTGCATATTTTGTTCTTTGCAGGATTTTGCTATATATATATATATATATATATATAGATATAATTTCACTTAGTTTCCTTATTAAAATATTAAAATTGCTATAATTTAAAGATTAATATTTTATCATGCACAAAATGATAGACCGGATGATTATGCTGTTATTGTTAAAGGTTAGCTAGAGAATGAGGACTTTATTGTCTATAACTTAAGGGCTAAAGAGCAATTGGTAATCTTGTGGGTTAGATCATTTGAGGAGCTCTGAGCCATGAATTTACAGGGGGACAATAACACAGATCCTTCATGATTAATTGAACATCCAGCATAATAACATTATATTTGCTATTCCATGGTGTTCAGGATCGTGGAAGGTCTTTGGTCAATTACCTTTCTGAAGCCATATTCACCCAATACAGCGTATGTGAATATAGGGAAAAGCAAAGGTCTGATCATAGATCGGACCCTTTTCCATGAATACCAACATAAAGAGTATTATGGGGCATTTGAGTATTTATTGTATCACTCTATCACAGAATAAGAATGTTGATTCGATTTAATGACACTTTTCTCTCTGGTACTTTCAATTAACATAGAGTTTGCAAAACCATAAAATACTGGAGCTGTTGCTCTTGCATACAGGATGACCAGTGTCTTGTAATTAATGCACCGTGGAAAGTGTAAAACTGCAGGAAGGTTGGCGCAGGGACTATTCCAGACGAGATGCAAAACTCTGTTGCAGCTCAGCGTTTCCAACACGTTACTGTAATAAGTGCTTTGTGTCCTTCCTGTACTTTCTATGGCAAACTCTAATGTATTAGGAACATGACAATACCAACTCATTCCAATGTTTCTTGCTCCTGCTCAACTTATTAACCCTGTCACGATCATCATTATCAAGTATACTCGATCATCAAAAGCACTTGGTGGTGCACCGAGATTGAGTATCCTTGATCTGGTCTGATTCTGGAGCACTGCAATGGAATTTTGTATATTGCATACTATATTCATTTGCATATGGGCTTCAAAATGTGTCCCTAAAGTTTCAACTCATTGGACAAGAGCTCTGATGTGTTGAAATGGTTTGATAAGCTTACAGGTCATGGAAACATGAAGCCCGAGCTGTAATGTACACACAGCAGTGCTCTTTGGCCAACAGAGGGAGCTGCCTCTGCCTGTCAAATAGGGCTTACCTACAGCGAACATATTGCCATGATTCAGTGTGTGGGGTTGTTGATTTGAGCCCAGTATGCAGTGATAAAGTTTAGTGAGGCAGATATACAGGGGTGTAACTAAAAGGTTTACTGAACAAGGAACACTGAATAATAGGGACGTATAGGAGGTGGCTGGGTGAGACAAAAATGGGGCTAATCAGATGTACAAAATACACAAGGCAAAATACACCAAGCAGACAGGACAGGAAAACGGGTGGAAGAACAGATAGGTGCCGGTGGACAGGAACTGGACTGGACAGAAGATACACAGAACACCAAAATAAAGACAAAGAGGGCAGGACAGGAAGAGGGCTGACTATTAACAGAAATCAGGAGACAGAGACACTAAAAGACAAAAGGAGACTAACTGAGACCAGATAGACAGGACAAGAGGGGAGCCGAGGACCAGGAGACACAGTGGACAGACGTCCTGGTACAATATGGGTAACGGGGTGAACAAGGCAAGGTTTCCAAAAATGGGCAATCCAATTAGAGTAGTCACGGTCCATAGCAAGGGTCGAGGCAGGCTGCTGGCAGAAGGGTGGTCAAAGTCCTTTAGCAGAGTTCAGATATCATAATGGCACAGGAACACTGGGAGGCACGGAGGGTAGGCTGAAGGAATGGGGAGTAACAAGGAATCACGGTGGGTCTTGAGGACAAAGGCAGGGATTTTGGTAACACTAAAATAAGATGAGGGTCTCAAGGTGCGGTATCAGAAGGAAGTAATCCGTAAACACAGTCCAGGAGGGAAGCCAAGGGTCATGTACACGATTATCAGGAGAGCTAGCTTCAAGTTACTTTACAGGCCTGTAGTAATACTGATACTGATGCAACAACAATGCAGAAGCATTGTGTTAGAGGTGCTCCACCCTTAACCCCTTAGTGACTGGGCGGTTTTATGATTGTCAGTCTGAAAGTGCCCACTGCTGTTTTTACATCTCTGCACTGTTTGTGTTTAGGTCAGATTTTCCTCTTACTCGTTTATGCAACCTACACATAGGGCCATATAACATACAGGGTTATTCAAAGAGATTCGAAAAGTCACCGCACGTTCGGTGACTTTTCGTTCTCTTCAATTCGGTTCCTTTTGCCGATCCCATTTCGGTGACCCTGCGGTGTATTCAGCAAGCACCACAGGGTCCCCGAATTGCAGGGAAAAGCTACTGCAAACCCGACGAAAACTCACCGCAAAACCCAGCGAATGCACGCCGAAAACCCCCCAAAAACATCTGGATTAACCCGCTGAAAACCACAGAAAAACCCAAACAGGAGCCAATCACACACAGCCGAAGCAGCTGAGACCGCAGACGAGGCAGTGAATAAATTAGGAAAACCGTTTGTATGAATGATTGAAAAGTGAAACACTGTTTGCAAAGAAACTACTGAGCGAAAATGTCTGAAATTTACATATGAGATCCAGGGAATGATAATAAAGGGGGCTGTTACAGAAAAAATAGGTAAACATAAAAATAAAAAAAAACATTGGACTTTTTAAAAAATAAAAATCAGAAAAATGCTTAAATATCCTAAAAAATCTATAAATAAAGAGACTCTTTACTGCATAATTTTATAATGAACGATTTATTAGATATTGAATTAAAACGGGAATATTTTTTAACATTGAAGCCTATGGGATTCTCCTGAATAAATTTGCCGAATTAAACCACCGAATGGCAGGGCATTTCGGGAACCTTTCACTGCTGGTTTGTGTTCTCTGAATAGCCGAAGCAGTGCTTTTTTATGGGGATTTCACTGCCCTCGAACAGGCACCGAACAGGCAACGAATGTGCAGGCAATTCGCCAGGATTTGGCGAATTGCCTGCTCTCTGGATAGGCGAATGGCCAAGAAAGGTAACCGAACGCTGATTTTCAGCGTTCGGTTACCTTTCTCAAGCAATTCGGATCACTTTGAATAACCCTGATAGTTGGTGTTAACGTAACAAGAGCTGTCGTAAACTTCCCAGAGCCATTATAGCCTATGGAGGTTTTCAGTTTACAACAGCTCTGGTTAAGTTAACACCAACATTGTAATAAGGCCCATAATGTATACCGTTTTTCCCGCCATTAAATGGACTTTCTAAAGATACCATTGTTTCCATCATATCTTACAATTTCCTATAAAAAAATATGATGAAAAATGGAAAAAACACACTTTTTCGAAATTTAATTCCCAAAATCGACAAAAAAGACCTAAATAGTTTTGACATTTTGTCCTGAGATTAGAAATACTCAACTTTTACACGTTTTTGTTTTTTAACCTCTTCACTGCTGAGCCACTTCACCGCTGAGCTCATTTTGACCGTTTTATGCTCATCATGTTTAAACGCCAATCAAAGTACTATTTTATTATAACCCCAGACAATTTTTTTAAAAAAAGAAAAACCCACTTTTTTATTTATTATTATTATTTATTTATTTTTAAAATACTCTTACACCAAACCTAGTCGTGTTTGGTATTATTGGAAAGGCATGATCAGGCCTTTCCAATGATAACAAACAGGACCATTTAGCTGCCACGAATCAGGAGATACGTGGATCCAAATGATTCTCCTATCTCCACTTGGCAGCTAGGGGGTTAACTGGGCCACTGACATCATGGCACATATGGCGACAAAGTCAGTGGGTGGGGGGTGAACCAGAGGCTTGGCTGACATCCAAGATCTGAGCCACTTCCGGATTTGAATTGCAATTTGGCACCTAACGGGTTAAATAGAGGCACTGCTGAAAAAGGCACTCTGCCCTCTCCACTGGTACCAATCTTTTTTACCTATGTGGAGCCGTTTGGGAGCCCCCCTCCCCTTTCCCATTCTCTGGCATTTCCATTGCTACCAGACATGACCCTCTAGCCCAAAGGACCCCTCTATCTTTACTTGACAGCTAGAGGGTTAACTGCCCCACTGCCATCATCGCGCATATGGCGACAACGTCAGTGGGTGTGGAAGGCCCCGGAGGCTTGGCTGACATCCAAGATGTCAGCCAACTTGGGAGAGGACCGCCATCTGGCACCGATTGGCACCCAATCATGATCCAGCACCTAAGGGGTTAAAGATAGGCATTGCTGGAAAGGGAAGACTGTGACCTTTCCAGTGGTGCCTCTTTTTTTTTTTTTTCAACTCCCGGCCAAAGGACGCTCCCTTCCCTTTCTGGCTCTCTCCCGGCAGTGCCGGGGGGCACCTGAAACTGACGTCATCGCACCCAGCGATGACATCAGTGCATCGGCCAGGGTCTTTAAAAACGGAGGTCTGATTTCAAGGAAGTCAGACTGCCACGCGACCCCAGCCAGAGAGGTGAGTATCGGGAGGGAGGCGGGTTAAAGGACCATGACGAACAGGGTACACCCTTGGTCCTTAATGGGATTTTTCCCCAGGATTTACCCTGTACATTATTGGTCCCTAAAAATATATATATTACTTTTTTTACATTGAAACCTATTGGATCTGTCTGTTTCAGCCTGTCGAATTGAAACATTGAAAATCGGGGCATTTTTGCTGTATTTTCGGTGCAATTCAGCATTCTGTGAATAGAAGAAATGATAGTCTTCGATGGGACAATTTATGTGCCGCCAAATTGCAGCGAAATGCACCATATTTCGCTGTCAAATCACCTGTGTTTGGCAAATTGACAGCTTAGTGAATAGACAAATTGCACTGAACAGGGTTCGGTGGCAAATGTGGAGGTTTGAATAACCCCTAAAATGTTATGAAAGATTTAGGGACTCTGCCACCCTTTCCTGGGCACCAGCTCCCCAGTTCTTTAGTGATTCTAGCCGCTTGTCCACAAGCTAGTGGCAATGGAAATGCAGTTCCTTTTCTATTTTTACAGAGGGAACGTAGTTCCCTTTCTGCCCAGGCTGTCACTCTAATGCTTTTATTCTAGTTCAATCAAATCTAGTCCTAAATATATATATTTATAATTATTATGAAAATAATCAAATCACAGTATATGTATATAATTAATTTAAAATTTAAGTGTTGAGTGGTGGATTAAATGCCAGTTGACAACACTTAATTAGGGCCAGATATGTTGGTGAGTTCCCACACTTACTTTTTTGGGACAGGACCCCTGACTCTTCTCCTGAATCCCATTCTTTTTCTGATATTTTTAACACATCGTCTCCTACATACTGCAGCAGAAAATTGCTAATAACTATGAAATTATGACTTTTTATGGGGGGGGGGATCTTTTAATGAATACATGTGCCGATTACATAATTATTTAATATAAGCGTACATATTTTTTTGTAGAATGAATTCAGTATTAAAACAGTTTCATTTACAAGGTGAGGTAGGAGTCATATTACATAATCTGCTAAAATTTATGAGAATAAGAAATATTACTTTATGTTTCTGGGCATTAATTAGTTGGAATTACGGGAAACAATCAGGAAAATGATGTCAATTGCTCCTGTTGCCAGAGAAACCGGACAGTTTAGGACCTTCCTTATGGTAATCATGATAATTATCATTCATTGCCAATTGGTTTGGTTATCTGTATTAACCCTGATAATGCTGGACAATAATATGAACATCTACCATAATATATGAGAAAAAATAATATTGATGTGTTACTTGGTTGCTTTTACAATAACAGAAAACTCAAACTACATTGAATGATTACAGTATTTCATCTGAGATTTTTACTGACAGTACAGGCAGTACCACAACATTTGCAAAATGTTTAATTCATTTAACGACTCTAGGTTAAACAAGGATTCCTTTTAAAATAATGGAATAAATAATGTGCAATTTATAGCACAGAATCCAGGTATGAGTTAAATATCCACCTCCCGCAGTATCCTCATTGAGTGACTATTGTTTATATGAGTTTTAATATATGTAACAGTACTTTATGCATTTATCTTGAAAATAAAAGATGAAAAAAATTACAATTTATATTCCTATTTTTTTAATGTAATTTTAATATATCTGCTAAAATGTGATGCATGCACAATATGCCAGCGGGATAATTTATATTGATACATACAGACACGCGTACATTTTTCTGAACAGGATTTTTCAACTGTTTTGCTTCTTAGTAACCATAATGTTCTGTTTTATATTTAAGGAAGTCCAGACATTTCTAAAATAACAATATATAAAAAATAAAGATTTTCTAAAATTAGGATGAGTATAAAGCTAAAATTAAGGAAACAGATTTGCAGGTTTTAATCAAAGACAAAATATATATATATTTTTTTTTACATTCACTTAAATCAAACATAATAAATATGCCACCATATATAAAATATTAACAAAAGCCAAAGTTTAAAACCGGTTATTTTTTTATAAAATTGTACAGAACCAGCGAGTCACTGAAAAATCGGCCATTGATTAAATAATATATATTGTGTTCTTAGTGAACACATACAGGGTTATTCAGAGAGCGGTGAAAAGCAGGAGAATGACTGGAGAATGAAAAATTCTAGGTCAAAATAGCCGATTGGAAAGTGAGATAAATGGGAGAATTTTTCTGGTTTGGCTATTTTGTCCTAGAAGTTTTCATTCTCCAGTCATTCTCCTGCTTTTCACCGCTCTCTGAATAACCCTGTAGATAAATTCAGTTTCTTTAAATTCACTTCATTAATCCCATTAGTCCTTTTTCTTGGGGGTTAGCTCTAAACTCCCTGCTTTGAAATATATTGTGCTTATTTTACAAATTAATTGAAAATGTTTTAATTATTTTGAAAATGATTTACCAATGAAGCAGTCCACAGGGTTTGTTTGTCAGAAAATATACCTAAGAGTGTGTTTAAGCAGACTCCCCTTGATGTTACGTAATCACGAAGCCGTCATATTAGTTTTTGTTGACATGATAACAATTGCCATGCTATATATCTTACAGCATTCAGCTAAAAGAACCCTTTAAGTATTTCAACATTACTAAAATCCCGGCAAGAGCACCTCTCCAGTAAGTGTCCTTGGGCAAGACCCCTAACGGTACATACTTGCCTCCCAGGACATACATGAAAACGAGAGAAATCTCAATGTATCCTTCCTGGTAAAATACTTTCTCAAACAAAAATGACATGGATCAGATAATGTTGGGTTGCATAATGTGAATAAGAAAGAGTTCCTTCCACTATTTAAATTCAGATAAATTGTGAGCTACATTTTTAAACTATAAAAAGCTTATAATGCACACTATTCCAAAGCACAAAGCTAAGATGGTAAAATCAGAACATAAAATAAAATTATACACCCAATCAAAATCTAGTATTTGCAGAGAGCTCCCAGCATTCCAAAGTGCAGGAAACAGGAAATTGTTCTGTAAGAGCTGGTAATATTTTTCGCCAACAAACCCAAGGTTGCTTGGAATATTTTTTTTTAATATATTGCTTTGAATGCCAACATAAAATTATGTATATATTGTGTTTTTATTTTTTATTTTAAATTCTAGTGAACAACATCATAAATGTTTTCTACCAATAGTAAAAACCTTCTATGGTGGAATGTACAGCTATCACTGTTCAGTTATAAATTGTGTTTGGTTCCATTTGGGTTCAATAGGATGAGAATAACCAACCAGCAGGTCTACTTGATGCATAGACCTAGCATTAACCCCTTCACTACCACGGTCGAGTATACTCAAACTCCAAAAGCTCCTGCAGAAGAGTCCAATATCATGTAAACGCAATCTGTTTACATTCTGGAGCAATACAAAGGGATTCGGCTTACTACAAATTCAATTCATTTGGAAATGGTTTCCAGAATGTGTCCCTAAATTTTCAGCACTTTGGACATGTCATCCAAGGTGCTGAAGCTGTTTGACCAGCTTGACGATCAGTTTTTCTTCTACAGAAAGAGGAGCAGAGGGAACCTTCTGCCTGCAAATACACAAGCAGGTCTATTCAGTAAAGGTGAAAACCAGGAGAATGACTGGAGAAGTGAAAATTCTAGGTCAAAATAGCCAAACCAGAAACCAGAAATATTCTCGCATTATCTCACTTTCCAAATTGGCCATTTGGTCTAGATTGATCTCTTCTCCTACCGATTCTCCTGGTTTTCCCCTCTCTTTGAATAACTCTGTTACTGTCTCTAAAAAAAAGTGTTTTATGAAGGGTACATCAATTTTTACCCTTTCTGCAACGGAACAATGTTTTCCATAAATCTAATGGGTTCTGGCAATGGTTATATTGAAAACAACTTGATAGTGAGGTGGTTAAGAGCTTCCATCCCCCAGTCTTGCGCATTACTTGATTTACTTTGATCTGGAGGGCGAGAATGTTCCACAGCCACAGTCGCCAAGGGTTTTTGTTTCCTGCTTTTTTTGTATGTCTATATTACATAATACATTATTACTTAAATGCAACGAAAATTCCAGAAAAAAGCCTTTTGTGCTAGGTCCCAAACAGAAATATCCACTAAATTGTATAGTATGGTAAAAATGTTTAACAGACACAGCTGTAACTACTCATTACAGACATTTCACCAATATGTGCACATCGCCCTCTTTGGAAGAGCTCTCTTTAAATACCACCATGACATCTGTTTCTCTAATCAGATTAATTCTTGGGTACAATAACTTTAAATCATTAGAGAAACAATAGGTCTGCCAATCTCAAGAAATATTTCATTAGGCAGCGTGGAATATTTATTTATTATCATACTGAATTTGTTTGACGTTAAACCCGGGCGTTGATCCAGCTCACAATGCTATTGACTTCAAATACTCTTAAAATTTCCCAAGGAACTCATCTTGGCAGCAAGTCATTCCTGATTGCCTCGTCTGTCCAATAAGCTAAGCCGCTCAGTTGCAACATTCAAAATCAGCCTCAACACTTCAATTTGTTCAATTTTCTGTTTTCAGCCAAATAAATAAACACTTAACAGAACTCTTGCTATCGGCTGTGTTAAGTGATAAAATCATTAATTTGATTAGTTAGCAGTTGTTCTATACCCCTGGTATACAGCGTATCTGTTATATCTTAATTTTTCCAACTTGTTGCTGATCCCAAAACAAATAGACTGATGTGTGTGATTTATTTATTTATAACGGATTTTACCAGGAAAGGGTACATTGAGATTTCTCTTATTTTCAAGTACGTCCTGGGTTCAACAACATTTAAATGTTACAGTTGTTACAGTAATACAAATTAATAAAATGCAAGATATTAAAAAAAAAAAACACATATACAGATTAACAGAAAATAAATATGTAGGAAATATAGTCACTATGTTACATGTTTACAGGTGCATTCTGTATTGAGGTATGTAAATAGGGAGCTCTTAAGGGACTTTAGGCTAAGGTCAGACGAACGCAGTTTTAACGTGCGTTTAGCCGCACGAAATCACGGCCGTGCTAGCAGCAAATGACGTCCAATGCCGGGGAACATACGACGAACGGCCGCACGAAACTTCGTCCATGCAACGCAAGTGGCAAACGAACGCATTTTTTCGAGAACGTCAAACCGCTACTACTGACGTACAGAGTGCGCTGCGGCCGCATAGCGGCGTGTTTGCGTGATTGGGAGACGTCAGACGCTGCACACGTCCGGCCAACATAACGCCCAGACGCAAAAAGGGTTTTATTGATGATCCGTACAAAATCACGGACGAAAATGCGCATCGTATGACCGCTATCGCGTATTCCGTGAAAAATACGTCCATTCGTTCGACCGCACTTTTTCACGGACGACGCGAAAAATGCGTTCGTCTGACCCTAGCCTTAGACTGGGGGAAGATTTGACGGTGTCTGGGAGGTTAATCCATAACTGCGGTGCTCTGTAGGAAAATGAGGATCGAGCCACTTTCTTTTTGTATTGTGGTATTGCAAGTAAGGTACTGGTCCTGGATCGGAGGTTATAGGATGAAGGAACTGCTGGAGGAAGCAGTCTATTCAGGTAGGGTGGCAGCTTCCCAGAAAAGCTTTTAAACACCAGGTTGGAAAGGTGAAGGGTGCGTTTAGACTCCAGCGACGGCCAGTTTAGCTCTTTTAACATGTCACAGTGGTGGGTCATGTAGTTACATTGTAATGCAAAGCGGCAGAATGAGTTATACAATGTGGTAAGTTTCTGAAGGTGTGTTTGCAGGGCTGCTGCATACACTACATCTCCATATTCAATAGCTGGCATAAGCATTTGTTGTACAATTTGCTTTCTTACCGTGGGGTTCAGGCTGGATTTGTTTCTGTACAGGGCACCTAGTTTTGGGTAAATTTTAGATGAGAGTTTTTCGATGTGGGGGCCAAAGGATAGATTTGGGTCTAACCACATACCTAGATATTTGAGAGAAGTGACTGTGGTCAGCGTGCCATTTGATTTTGTTACCACACATAGACCCTTTGGACCATGTAATACAGGGCTGTCAAACTATGCCCACCAGATGTTTTTGAACTACAACTCCCATGATTTCCTGGCCATCTATTGCATTGTAAGAATTCTGAGAAGTATAGGCATCAACATCAGGGGCCATGAGTTTGATTGACAGCCCCGTTGTAGTACATACAGCTGACTCTTCAACGTATTATACGGTTGCGTGCCGATCTGAACTTGCTCATGCATGTGTTTCAAACTTCTTTGCAAAGTCACATCATGAACTTCCTTTCGTCATTTTTGTTAAAATAACATGCCCAACAGGAATAGGACATGCCACACTGGATACCACTATTTTTTGTTGTAAAATATTAACCCATTTTTTTTATAAACATTTCTGTATTATGATTTCTGCATTATAAATTCCTTGAAATGAATGAGAATGCATTTTATAACGACTGTTTATGCCAATAATATTTCTGCAAATCACAGATTTCCAAGAAATGAGGGGATCCCTGGTTTGTGATTTGACAACTCACCATCACCTTTTTTGTTTAGTTAACCGCTTTGCTATCAGGTGGTTTTCCATAAAACTACTGTCAGGACTCAGTGGATTTTTGGAAAACTAGTTTTCATTAACAACACTGTGAAATACACTACACACAAGTGTCTCTACTGTACATTCCCATGGTCAGTAAGCTCTATTTAACAAAGAGAATTCTACATGTAAGTTACATCTTGGGCTCTGTGTTTCCTTGAAGGAGAACCTGACCTCAGTGCTTTTTCAAATATTTTCAACACGTTCATGGTTATTCAGAGAGAGGTGAAAACCAGGAGAATGACTGGAGAAGTGAAAACTCTAAGTCAAAATAGCCAAACCAGAAACTTTTTCCCAGATATATCACTTTCCAAATTGGCTATTTTGACCTACAGGGTTATTCAAAGAGAGGTGAAAAGCAGGAGAATGACTGGAGAATGGAAAATTCTAGGTCAAAATAGCCAAACCAGAAAAATTATCCCTTTCATCTCACTTTCCAAATCGGCTAAATCGGCTATAGAATTCTCCATTCTCCAGTCATTCTCCTGCTTTTTTCCGCTCTCTGAATAACCCTGATTGAGTGTCATGTCTTATGTGTTGAAAATTTCGGGGCATGTTCTGGATCCAATTTACATTCAAAATCGTGGTTTGTATTAATAAGGTAATAATTATTTTTTTTACTCGTTCCCATAGGATTTCCAAACTGTCTTCACACCTATTGCTGTTTTTGACAAACTTGGAAGAACCTATTCAAAAGCTGGAAATATAGTGTAACACCATCCAAAAGAGGAGTGCTCTCACACCAATAAAACAACCTCCAGCATTCAAAGAGAACACAAGTAATGCAAATGAGTGATGTGAGAAAATAAAACATAGTTTAATGAGTTTAGTATATTCTTTTTTTCCTTTCACAACAGTTCTATTGCTTTTTCTAGAAGTAAAATAATTCTCTGATGATCCTGAATCAAAGAAAAGCATTAACTTTATTAACCCTTGTAAGTCTCGATTGTATAAAAATGTGAGCTCCATTGTATTTGAGAATTGAAGTACCTCATGTTACTGCTATATGTTTGATTAACAAGATAATACATTTTATTAATTTACCTGCTCCTTCAGGACTGCAGTCATTGTGCAATAAGCTCACTCTCGTTCTGAACCTATTTTATGAATTTCTTCATGAATACACTGAGAAATGTATCGCCACCACCACCACCTCTTGCCCCAAATTCATTGTGTGCTGAATTGGCAGCAGGATGTGTCTGGTAGCCCAAAACAAAGCTGAAAATAAAACAATACTTTTGTCTGCATTGTACCTTTTGTATAATTCTTTATAATTAACACATTATCTGATACTGCTTCACATTAGGTTCCAATTATGTAAACAGTGAGGGTAATTCAAAGAGAATCGAAAAGTCACTGCACGTTCGGTGACTTTTTGTTCTCTTCAATTCAGTTCGATTTGGCGATACCATTTCGGCGACCCTGCGGTGTATTCAGCAAGCATCACAGGGTCCCCGAATTGCAGGGAAAAGTGGCCGAAAACTCAACGCAAAACGAGGTGAACGCACACCGAAACCCGCAAAAACATCTGGATTAACCCGCTGAAAACGCCGGAAAAACCCGAGCAGGAGCCGATCACACGCAACGCAGCCGCTGGAAAAAGCCGACACCGCAGACGAATGCAGTGAATAAATTAGAAAAACAGTTTGCTTGAATGTTTGAAAAGTGAAACACTGTTTGCAAAGAAACTACTGAGCGAAAATGTCTGAAATTTGCTTATGAGATCCAATGAATGATAATAAAAAGGGCTGTTACAGGAAAAATAAGTAAAGTTTAAAAAAAAAAATCAGATTTTTTTTAAAAAAAAAATACCGAAAAATGCTTAAAATATCCTTATAAATAAAGAGACTTTTTACTGCAGAATATTATGATAAACGGTTTATTAGATATTGAATTAAAACGGGAATATTTTTAACATTGAAGCCTATGGGATTCGCCTGAATAAGCCTGCCGAATTAAACCACCGAATGACAGGGCATTTAGGGAACCTTTCACTGCTGGTCTCTGTTCTCTGAATAGATGAAGCATTGCTTCTCTATGGTGATTCACTGCCCTCGAACAGGCACCGTATGTGCAGGCAATTTGCCAGGATTTGTCGAATTGCCTGCTCTCTGGGCAGCCGAATGGCCAAGAAAGGTAACTGAACACTGATTTTCAGTGTTCGTTTCCCTTTCGCCAGCCATTCGGATCTCTTTGAATAACCCTGAGTATTTTTAGAATTATTTAAAAAATGTGAAATTTAAATGAACAAAAAGGTCTACCTTTTAATGTAGATTTGGATGTTATTAGTTCCCTGATCATTTACAATGGTACTCAGCGAGCATAGTTTGAATTTTATGTATGTTCTGATTGGCTGAAATCAGAGACCTTCTATATACAGCTTTGGTATAAAATGGGTTAATTATTGCCTTTTTCCTGTCAATCACTGTCTCGTGTGCCTTGAAACAGGTCTATGGACATATGTGCCACATATTCGATAAAACCTGATGATCATTAAATGGGGAAGTCAAACAAACACCCAACGTGACTATTCAGGACAGTACTCAGGGCCGGCGCTGCCGCTAGGCGAGCTAGGCGCCCGCCTAGAGCGCAGCGCCGCCTAGGGCGCAGTCGAGACCTCTATCCCGAGAAGATCCTGCCAGCGGCCCGCTTCCCCCCCTCCGCATGCCGCTGTCACTGATCACGCTGCGCGCTTGCTCAGCGTGATCATGGAAGACAGCTCGCGGAGACTGTCCAACAGAGAGTGAGGGAAGCGGGGATAACCCCACCCCCTCAGCATGGACAGCCACCGCAAGCTGTCTTCCATGATCACGCTGCGCCCAGAGCAAGCGCGCAGCGTGATCAGTGACAGCGGCATACGGGGGGTGACAGCGGTGTGCGGAGGGGGGATGACAGCGGCGTGCGGAGGGGGGACAGCGGGCCGCTGGCAGGATCTTCTCGGGGGGAGCACTGCAGACAGAAGGTAAGAGCTGGGGGGCAAATATAACCATGTGTGAGCTGGTCTGGGGGCATATCCATGTGTGAGCTGGTCTGGGGGCATATCCATGTGTGAGCTAGTCTGGGGGCATATATCCATGTGTGAGGTGGTCTGGGAGCATATCCATTTGTGAGCTGGTCTGGGGCAATATATCCACGTGTGAGCTGGTCTGGAGCAATATATCCATGTGTGAGCTGGTCTGGGGCAATATATCCATGTGTGAGCTGGTCTGGGGACAATATATCCATGTGTGAGTTGGTCTTGGGCAATATATCCATGTGTGAGCTGGTCTGGGGGCAATATATCCATCTGTGAGCTGGTCTGGGGCAATATATCCATGTGTGAGCTGGTCTGGGTCATATATGCATGCGTGAGCTAGTCTGGGGGCAATATATCCATGTGTGAGCTAGTCTGGGGGCAATATATCCATGTGTGAGCTAGTCTGGGGGCAATATATCCATGTGAGAGCTGGGGGCAAATATACCCATGTGAGCTGGGGGCAATATATTATATCCATCTTTTTTTGGGGGGGTGCGCAAGTAGCTGGTCTTGCCTAGGGCACAAAATAGTCTAGCACCGGCCCTGACAGTACTACCATAACACCAGCCTTAACAGAGCACTATGAAGTTTTCATGGAGTTCATCACTCTGGTGGGTATCTATTTTCAGAAAGGCTCCCTCTCATTGTCAAGACTCCTGAAGAAGTACTGATTCTGGCCCAATCCCACCCAGTCAATTGCCAGAGTTCACTGTAATGTGAAAACAAAGACTTAAACTTCTTTATTTAGTTTTGCAGATGAATGTATAGCACAAAGGGCATACCCAGGGAAGGGAAGGAACAGGAGAACCAATAGTACAAAACACACAGGGGATGGACAGCCCAACAAAGAGAAAACACAACGCTATAGCTGAATAGCTTTCCCCCTTCCACACACATGCCCTGGTGTAACAGACAAAGGAAGGAATCCCCTGCACCGCATGGCAAGGGGAAGTGGGTGTGGTGCCAGGACTGGTTTTCTCCATCTCCCACGGTGAGGCCTTCCTACCTGGATTCTGCAAGTTCATGGGGAGGTGGCAGAGATCTGGTTTAATTTGGCTCTCAGGGCTAGATGGGAGCATGAAGACATTTAGGACAATGAAACAAGAATACAGTATACATCTGGGAGACAGCACAGCATGTATAAATCAACACTCTACAACACTCTCCGACTTCAGGGAGTGTCACACAGATAACCATGACACCATGGGCTATATTGCAAAGTTGGTGCTAACTTAACAAGTGCTGTAAACTTACCACAGCTATTATAGTCTATGGAGTTGCTAAGTTTACAACAGCTCTGGTTAAGTTAGCACCAACTTTGTAATACTGCCCCCTGTATTTAGAAGTGGATGCAGGGTGACGTCTAAGTAAGAGGGGGGCTGGGAAACAATATGAAATGTCAGACCCACCAAGGGTCTGCAGTCCCTCACCTCCCAAAAATCCCAAGTGACTATCGTCAGAGATGTGACGCAGGATGGCAAGAAATTCAAAATATCCCCCAGACTGATTGGAACGAATTACTAATGCTCTCTGAAACCTAAGAACATATCAGAGTGTTAGGCAATGCACTGATTCATTCAGGAGGTGCCAACCCTTGCACCAGGGATCCTTAATGGCCTACCCCACTTTCCACATTCTTGTGTCAATCTCCAACCCTTTATCTGGACCCTACACTTTATCTGAAATGAACCTGTATGAATATTTACTGCCTGTATGTGCAGGGATACTATCAGAGCAAAATGGAATTAATTTTAAAAAATTATGGGCCAGATTACATTCTTGACACAAATGTTTGCGCTGGCATAAGTAATTTTTAACGCGTGGGGTAAAACCATTTGCGAATTACATACTCAGCGCTACAACCATGCGGAATCGTGTACCGCGTGTGAACCTGCGCAAACCTTGCGCGAGGTTACTGTACTTCACGCGTCCTATACTTAACATTGTGAGAGCAAAGTGTTAATCAGCGTTAGGATTCCAAAGTCGTAGCGCTGATTAATGTCCGGCTGCGGTTAGCATAAAATTAACCAGAGGCAGGACTTGGTGCTAACGGATTTCGCTGGTGCAGAATCCGTTAACACCAGCCAAAAAAAATAATAATAATCGTATAGTCACCTCCTGTCCTGCGGTGAGGACCGTGGCTCTGTCCGTCTCCTCTGTCCGGGGGGAGCAGGGAAAGACTGGGGGAAAAGTCCCCCCAGTTTCCCCCTGCGTATCACTACGCTGACGTGACGGATCTCGCAAGGCGAGATTCGGCTGTTCATGTGATCGCTGGCGTCTGCTTCAATGGAGTCCTATGGATGCACGTGGCTGTGCTTAACGCTGCCGCGCGCATCCCGGAGGTTTAACGCGCGGTAACAATGCAGACAGCATTTTTTGCGCCTGCGTTGTAATCTAGCGGTAAAACCGTCACACTAGAGGGAAAACAGCGACCGCAGTTTTTCCTCCGTAGCGCACTCGTTTTACCGCTAAGATCGTAATTTGGCCCTATATGTTTTATAGAATATCAGGCTAGGTTAAGGTGCTCGATAAAAGAGGCCTCAACTTCTTACAGATCTTGATAAAAATGATAACATAAGGAGGATTCTTTTTATCCAAATATTTTTAAAAGTCGTATCTATTTTACTTTTCTAAATATTTTTTAGAACTTTAATGCCTGCCAAAATCTCCAATGGTACGGAGAGATAACACACGTCTAAGTAAATAACTGCCTAATGGCTGGAGCCAAAGCAACTCTCAGGTACTTCATCACAAAATACTCTATATCAGGGGTGTCATACTCTGCTCACTCCCACCCATCCCATATGTTGATTGCCTACAGTTCCCAGAAATCTTTGAATGCAATTGACAGCCAGAGAATTATGAAGTTGTAGTTCATCAACATCTAGGGTGCCAGAGTTTGACATCTCTGCACTATATACATACTCTTATTGTATTCTATTCTAAAAATGAAGGCTTAATATTTTTTATCATCACTTATAACCTGTAGCCATGTAAGTGTATATTTATTTTTTAATGCGAGAAACAAAGGAGTGTAGAGGACGAAATTTTAACTAATAACTGGCCTTTCACTACTATATCTATAAAAAAAAACATATGCTTATAAATAATGCAACTATTATTCCTGTGAACTAGCGCCTATTCTTGTTGCTTTGGAGCTGTGCAACTCGCCCAACAACTCTGCAGTATTGAAACAGTTAAGGGAGTACAGGAACAAAGCTGTGATTTTAAATGGTAAATTGGAGAAAGATTGGTTGATGAGATAGAGACCCATAATTCTGCATTTATATGCTTTTTATCACATTTGGGGACATCCATGAATATCCTAATAATTTAATTTTTGTAATGAATTCCTCTATGCTTGGACGCACTCCTATTTCACTATATTGAAGACTCGTATATGTATCATCACAATAATGCTGAAAGCCCAAAGTGTTTATAATACACAGCAGCATTTTATAATGTGTTTTATAAAGAGGAGGTACTCTTCGGTATCCTATTTTCTCTGATAACCTTAGCAAGCAGTGTCCTGAATACATAATGTCTATTTATTAAAATTCTAACAAAACGCTATTAAAGAGGTTTTGTATTCAAAGAAATGTCATCAGATCACGCAGGGTTTTTTTTTTCTGCACGATGCCAAATAGTGCTTGAATTTTGCACAAAGATACAAAAAATTCTTGCACCATAATAAAGGTTGATTATCCATTATTCAAAATGTTACAAAAGCCGCCATATTCCAAAGTCTGATATAATTGGAAATCCAAAACACTTCTGGTTCGAAGAATTTTGGATAAAGAATTCTTGACCCATGTCATCCCTTGTCTTATTATGCCAAGGGGATGTTGGACAACACCTTTCTGGAAATTATTTGTAAAAACTTTTAACAAAATGGTGCATTTTTGTTACAAATATTCACCTTTTTTTTATTTACAGGGTTATTCAAAGAGATCCGAATTGCTTGAGAAAGGTAACCGAACGCTGATTTTCAGCGTTCGGTTACCATTCCTGGCCATTCGGCTATCCAGAGAGCAGGCAATACGCCAAATCCTGGAGAATTGCCTGACCATACGGTGCCTGTTCGGTGCCTGTTCGAGGGCAGTGAAAACCCCATAGTGAAGCATTGATTCGTCTATTCAGAGAACACAAACCAGCAGTGAAAGGTTCCCGAAATGCCCTGCCATTCTGTGGTTTCATGCGGCAGATTTATTCAGGAGAATCCCATAGACTTCAATGTTAAAAATATTCCCGTTTTAATTCAATATCTAATAAACCGTTCATTATAAAATTCTGCAGTAAAGCGTCTCTTTATTTATAGATTTTTTAGGATATTTTAAGCATTTTTCTTAAATTCTTTTTTTTTTTTAAAAGTCTGATTATTTTTTTTTTTAAAGTTTACTTATTTTCTCTGTAACAGCCCTCTTTATTATCATTCCCTGGACCTCATATGTAAATTTCAGACATTTTCGCTCAGTAGTTTCTTTGCAAACAGCGTTTCATTTTCACAGATTCACACAAACTATTTTGCTAATTTATTCACCTCCCTCGTCTGCGGTCTCAGCTGCTTTGGCTGCTTCGGCTGCGTTCGGCTCCTGCTCGGGCTTGGTTTTCGGCAGGTTAATCCAGATGTTTTTGTGGCTTTTCGGCGTGCATTCGGTGCGTTTTGCGGTTCGTTTTCGTCGGGTTTGCGGCAGCCTTTCCCTGCAATTCGGGGACCCTGTGGTGTTTGCTGAATACACCGCAGGGTCACCGAAATGGGATCGGCAAAAGGAACCGAATTGAAGAGAACGAAAAGTCACCGAACGTGCGGTGACTTTTCGAATCTCTTTGAATAACCCTGAGTGTTTCACTTTTCAAACATTCATACAAACTGCTTTCCTAATTTATTCACTTCGCTCTGTCTGCGGTCTCGGCTTTTTCCGGCGGCTTCGCTGCGGGTGATCGGCTCCTGCTCGGGTTTTTCCGTGGTGTTCGGTGAAACTCCCGATGTTTTTGAGGGTTTTCTGCGTGCATTCGCTTTGTTTTGCGGTTAGTTTTCGTCGGGTTTGCGGCAGCCTTTCCCTGCAATTCGGGGACCCTGTGGTGTTTGCTGAATACACCGCAGGGTCACCGAAATGGGATCGGCAAAAGGAACCGAATTGAAGAGAACGAAAAGTCACCGAACGTGAATTTGAATAACCCTGTTAGTTGAATTAAAAGTTTCTAAGCATAATTATAAGCAAAACCCTCCATACCCTTACATCCTTGCTTGGGAGCTGTTAGGAGACTGGATGGATCCTCTCTTGGGATGTCTTACAAAAGGAGAGATTTTAAATGTTTTGCAAATTTTTTTTTACTGTATTTTATATTGGAAAATTTAAAGAAAAAAAATCTTCCTAAACTGTCAAAAAAACGCTATAAATAACCACATAAGAAGATTGACAATTATTTTATTCTCTGTAGATATCCATTTTGCAAGTGTATAAGAGTCTATAAAAAGCAGCAACTGTAGCAAGAATAGTGGACAGATGCACAAAAATAAAAAAAAATATTCAGTGACACAAGTAAATTGCTCAGTAAATTATATCCAGATTTTTATTCATTACCCCTTATGTATTGCACTACCTTCCCTTAACTCCTGCATACTGCTATCATGTACATGATTAGCGGTAGCAGACACAACAGCCAGAGATTATCAGGATTATTCAAAGAGATTCGAAAAGTCACCGCACTTTCGGTGGCTTTTCGTTCTCTTCAATTCGGCACGATTTGGCAATCCCATTTCGGCGACCCTGCGGTGTATTCAGCAAGCACCACGGGGTCGTCGTAGTGCAGGGAAAAGCCGCCGCAAACCTGCCGAACACTCACTGCAAAACTCAGGCGAATGCACACCGAAACCGGCAAAAACATCTGGATTAACCCCGCCGAACACACCGGAGAAACCCGAGCAGCCGCCGATCACAGCACAGAGCAGCCGTCGGAAAAACCCAAAACGCAGACGAATGGAGTGAAATAAAAACCAAACAGTACGATTGAATGTTTGAAAAGTGAAACGCTGTTTTGCAAAGAAACTACAGAACGAAAATGTCTGACATTTACATATAAGATCCAATGAATGATAATAAAACGGGCTGTTACAGAAAAAAGAAAAAACGATTAAAAAAAATGGAAAAGAAGTTCACAAAAAATCCCAAAAAATGCCTAAAAGATCCTAAAAAATCTAAAAATAAAGAAACTTTTTATTGCAGAATATTATAATGAACGGTTTATTACATATTGGATTAAAACGGGAATATTTTTAACATTGAAGCCTATGGGATTAACCTGAATAAACCTGTCGAATGAAACCACCGACTGGCAGGGCATTTCAGCAGCTTTTCACTGCTGTTTAGTGTTCTCTGAATAGCCGAAACATTGCTTCTCTATGGGGATTTCACTGCCCTCGAACAGGCACCGAACAGGCACCGTATGTGCAGGTAATTCGCCAACATTTGGCGAACTGCCTGCTCTCTGAATAGCCGAATGGCCAGGAAAGGTAACCGAACACCGAATTTCAGCATTCAGTCACCTTTCACCAGAAATTCGGATCTCTTTGAATCACCCTGTATGTTAACACGATCTGGAGCTATTCTGTATCATTGCAAATTAAACTTGTTTGTTTCAAATGAATTTCGTTTACTTTTGGACTCCAGAATGTGCCCCAAAAGTTTAGCCCTGTGGGCCCATGGCGCTGTAACTGGTTAAAATCAGCTAAGGAATGCAGTTGTAACTACAGTATCTTCTTTTGTCTCGTAGAAGGTGACACCTGTCTGCAGAATATGTTATTACAGTAAGAAATACATAGGGAATATTCTCAATTGATTTTTATTGGATAATTAATTAAGAAAACCACTGGTTGCCATTTGCCAACAGTAGATTTTTGGAAAATCACTTGGTAGAGAAGAGGTTAAACTATCTCCTTCAGATAAAGCGTATTAGGCACAAGACAAGCTATACAGCATATATATATATACACAATATATGGAAGTATGTTGAATCAACTTATTTCTCTTTATTAAGAGTTTTATAAATATACAACTTTAATAGCTACATGCGTTAACTTTACAGAAATGAAACCTGTCACTAACATATTAATTCAGGTGCTATAGCTAAAATTTCCTCTGGTCTCTGGAGACATTAGGGATACTAGGCAAAAAATGTGTTATCCGGTAATATTATGAAAATGAGGTCTTGCTTTTAAAGAAATGTCCAAAAGGAGTATAAAAGTACATTTATTCCACTGCAAAACCACCATGCTGTGATCCAGGACTTGTATTTGTGTGGTAGGGCTCAGGGTTGGTTTTGTCACGGGTGGTACTGGGTTGCAGTTATTATTATTATTTATTATGCGCCAACACATTCCGCAGCGCTGTACAAGGTGCAATGGGTAAAGATAGGACAATTCTACAATACATACAGGAGACAGATCAGTATTCCTGTCTGCAGATACAGGAGGACGTGAAGGCCCTATTCCCGTGGGAATTTATAATTAGTGATGGACCAAACACCCCCGTGTTCGGTTCGCATTCGAACATGAACTTTTGAAAAAGTTCGGATTCGAACACGATTCGAACTCAATGCAAGTCAATGAGACTCGAACGTTCGATTTTTAGAGTGCCCTACAAGAGGGCATTTATGCAAGATATTGGCCATAAAAGGTGTATGGGGGTCCGGGTAGTGCCCTGGGGGACAGGAAACAAGGACAAAAAGTTTTAAAAAAAGTTTTTAACGGAACAGGGAGTTTTCCATGAAATAAAGGTTAAGAATAAAAATGAAAAATTCCTTCAAATATCATGCCTAGGAGTAGGGATGGGCTGGTGGTTCGATTCGAACATGAGTTCGATTCGAACATTGGGCGTTCGGCAAACAGCGAACATTTCCGCGTGTTTGGTTCGTGTTCGACCGCAATGCACCACAATGGACCACAATGCACTTTTTTTCACTGGCCTGAAGCTTGTAATTGGCTACAGCCTTGCACCTGACCACAGGTCAGGTGCAAGACTATGCCAATCAGGGCTCAGAGTCCTGATTGGGCAAATTTTGCCCAATCATGGGCTCACAGAGCTAAGTCCCGCAGCACACTATATAAGTCTTCCCTGCAGCCCCCCAGTGTGTGTTTGTTGCAGGAGTGAATCAGAGAGGAGAGGAGATTGTTGCATATCAGGCTGTATCACTGATTTATACCAGAGTTCTGGAAATTGTAATCTGTGTGTGTTGGCACTGTCAGCTGTCAGGGACAGGCTGTATCACTGAGTTATATCTGATATCTGGAAATTGGAATCTGTGTGTTGGCACTGACATCTATCAGGGACAGGCTGTATCACTGATTTATACCAGAGTTCCTGGAATTTTAATCTGTGTGTTGGCACTGCAAAGGTTATCAGGGTGTATCACTGAGTTATACCAGAGTTCTGGGAATTTTAATCTGTGTGTTGGCACTGCCAGCTATCAGGGTGTATCACTGAATTATACCAGAGTTCTGCAAATTTGAATCTGTGTCTTGGCTCCACCACTGCACTCTTCCACAATACCTCAGAGGGGTTACGATGTGAAGGCACTAGCTGGCACCAAAGGCCCAATATTTGGGTACACTGACGCGTGTACCAGATTCCAATCATTTTAATATTTGAATGCAGAGTCCACCCCTGCACTCTTCCACAATACCTCAGAGGGGTTACGGTGTGAAGGCACTAGCTGGCACCAAAGGCCCAATATTTGGGTGCACTGACGTGTGTACCAGATTCCAATCATTTTAGTATTTGAATGCAAAGTCCACCCTTGCACTCTTCCACAATACCTCAGAGGGGTTACAGTGTGAAGGCACTAGCTGGCACCAAAGGCCCAATATTTGGGTGCCCTGACACTGATGCGTTTACCAGATTCACATCATTTTAATATTTGACTGCAGGGTCCACCTCTGCACTCTTCCACAATACCTCAGAAGGGTTACGGTGTGAAGGCACTAGCTGGCACCAATGGTCCAATTTTAATGCACATGTTGTTATTTTAATCCAAAGCCTGCATTATTTTCACCATATATTAGCCAAAAAATCACTAAACTTGTGCTGCGTGTCCTAAAACGTCTCCTCTTTTCATACAGGCTGCCACCTGTATGAGCACATATATGAATGAACATATTAGCACCGCACTCTGACCAACTGATTTATTAACATGGATCATGGGATACAGGAATAGCAGCAGTGGCAGCTACAGGGCACAAACATATGGTAGGAACATGAGGAGACTCATGATGACAACAAGGCAACAAGGGTAAGGAAAAGCTAGGCAAACAGGAATATATATAGCCAAGTCTCGATCAGTGGAGGCTCATCCATACGGTAGTTGTCGCAGTGCCCTACCATTTTTTTTAGCAATAACCTTTCTTTAACTATATAATTCTTTTAGTTTGTTGTTTTTTGTTTCATTTAACATGTGCCTGATTGATTAAATGTGTAATGTTCCTTTAACCAGTTTCCTTGTTATCTCCTCAGCTGTTGTTAGTCAGAGTAAAAAAGTAAAAAATATTCTGAACATTTGTCTTCAATATCGTCCAGAAATCTGATAAGCACTCCGTGGGAGGTCCTGTGATTCATGGTCCACAGCTATTCAAGATACACCATGAACAAGTATGACATAGGACCCTATTACAAGGTTGGTTTTAACCAGAGCTGTTGTAAATTTACCAAGTCAATAGACTTCAATGGCAGGTTAGCAATAGTAAATTTACAACAGCTCTGGTTATGTTCACCATCCTTGGAATAGGGATCATAGATACAGATGGGCAACAACATTAAATAGGAAGTCCATATAATTTAAGTCTAGTCAACACATGCAGCCCGCTATGGGTGGGGTAGCAGGAAAACCAGTCCTGGAAAATGCAACGGTCGTAAATGAATGGCAGGAAAGATGCTAGAAAGATTCCAGTCTCTGCAGATGCAATGCAGGCATGGGTCCTCTTGCCACCCTTGTATACTCATGGGCTTGGTCCATTACAGATTTATATAAATTTAAGCCCCATTTTAATAAAACTTTTAGAAAATGTAGAAAACTGGGACAGCATTCTTGAGCTATAACCATTATAAAAAGCTGAAGTTATTATGGTGCCTTGAGTGTCAGATTAATGGGAATGTCTGCAATTTTGTTTAAGAGTAGTTATAGCAGTATCAGCAGTCTCTAAAGGTTTTTGTAATAGATGCTTTGTAGTGGGGATGTGCACGTGTTTTTTATTAGTTTCGTTTCGTTACGTTTCATTTTGTGATTTCGGGTCGATTTCGGTTTTCCTGATATGGGGGAAATTCGTTCTTTCGGATCATCTGTTCTCTTCGTTCTTTCGTTTAAAGGGATCCATCCTTGTTCTTTGATTTTCATTTTGACTAGACGTATGTATTATGGAATGGATGCTCCGATATTTCGCCGATACGGTAATCCTGCCGATTCGTTCCTTCAGACATATCAATTTTTATGAAATCAGATCCGTTTATTCTGATGATTTCATTATTTAATTGCTTAAACAGTGAACAACATGCATTGCACAACTTTATTTAATCATATTATCTTGTACTGTTAGACTGGGGATTTAGGGAAAAGCTAATTATAATATTATATTGAAGCAAAAGCACTAGAGTGGAAAAAAAGTGAAAAAAGTGATTGACAGTGAGGCCAACCAATCATAGAGGTTTTCCAACAATGCATTACTGTTGCAAACATTGCACAACTTTATTTAATCATATTAAATATCAATATCTTGCACTGTTAAAATGGGGATTTATGGAAAAGCTAATTAAAAATGCAATTAAAATTATGCACGCAGTAATCCAACCCACAAAGATGATTCTAGAACATACAAATCACAAAAAAACACACCCAAAACGAAAATAACAAATCAGAAATTTTCCGAAACGGACTCCAAACGATACGAAATCACAAAATCAGCAACGGAACCGAAACGGATCGGAAACGATATGAAAATACGGAATCAGAAATGATCCGAAAAGGATCCAAACTCACAAATGCAACGGAAATGAATTTTACAATTTGTATGTCTATACGAAATAACGAAATTGTTTAGTTTTTGTATCGACATCTATTTCGTTTAGCGTGCATTTCGTCAACGTTCCGGTTCATTGCTTCAAGCAATGTATCGAGGCCGTTTTGCACGAAAACAAAATTCGGAACGAAACGCACATCCCTACTTTGTAGTAGCTAGGTAACTATTTGCTGAACATGGCATTGTGTTCATATGTATTAATTTCAGTTTCATTCTACTAGGATTTTGGGTCAAATATTAACAAAATCTAACTAATACCTACTAATGGGGAATTTGACCGGATGCCTAAATGTTCTGTGTTTCAAGATGAGGCATAGTAGTATTTTCTTATACCATATGTCATGTCCTTCAATATTTTGCAAAATTCTGTGAAAATTTGTGTCATTTTCAGGCATCCAGGATAAAAATCTAAACAATAAATTGACTTTGAATTCCTAGTTTTAAATGTCACATGTGTCAGTGTCACAAAAATGTAACAAGCTTAGTTAAGGGTTAATATGTAACCGCTCAAGCAAAAGTAAGAACAGTCAATCACGAACTAACATAAAACAACAAAATGACGTAATAGTATGACCTACTTTTCCAATCCACAGATTTTTATTTTATTTTATAAGGGATAGGTCACTTCGTGTAATTTAATTGCAAGATAAAATCCAAGTATTGAAAATACTGCAAGTCGTTACGCAGTAAAATATGACGAATGTGTGTGGCATTTTAAAAATACAGAGAAAAGTATTAACGTAAAAACGCTATTAAATCCTTTTTTTTCTTCTTTTTTTTTTAAGTCTGTTGTCCTTTTTGCTCTTGTCACAGTTTTATGAATTTAACATCTTGAAAAGTTTGCCTTTTCGGTAACGCAACAAGAAATTAATTTCATTTAATGCTGGAGAGTGAAATAGACCCCTTTAGACTGAAATTTAATTTCACCAAATAAACCTGAGTGGTTTTCTTCTTTCTTGGGGGTGGGGGGTGCGCAAAAGCAAGACCGTACACAAACTGTTGATGAATCAAGAAGCGGTGGTAATGTTTGAAAGTGAAAGCTGTCTATTTGATTGCTGGAGCTCCGGACTAGTTCATAGCTTTACAATAATTCACTGGGTGCTATGTTTTACCTCTGAACTACAATATTCCATCAGTCCGATTAGAAACAGCAATGCCTTTATCAGATTAAACTTTAGCTTCTTCTCCTTGCTTTTTTTTAATTCTGTATTTTATTTCTTTATTTCGAGTTGACCTAGGTAATCATGTAGTAACAGAGCTATATATTCCACCAATACACCATAATCTTGTTTTTTTTATTTTTATTTAACATTTATTGGAATGTCAGATAAGAAGAAGTTAAAGTAATTAGTAACCCTTCTCTTATTTCTCAATTCTGTATGCTGCATCAGTTGGCATTCATGATAATGAGTGTTCATGGATATATACGACTCCATTGTTCCGCATAAGAGTACCGAACAACATTTTTTTATATGATTAAAATGTAAAGCTTACAGTTTACATCAGTTTAACCTCCCTGATGGTTTTCCCAAGTGTGGCTCGGGGTTAACTTTTTGTACCGAAAGCGGTATCCCCGAGCCACACTCGGGCTGGATACTTACATGTCCCTGCGCTCCCTCGCTGATCCCGCAGTCTCCTCCAGCCGCTCGCAAAGTCACACTGCCCGGTTCTCTTCTCGCGAGGAGTGAAACCAGGAAGTGTGACATTGCGATCGGCTGCAGTGTGACTGCGAGGACAGCGAGGGAGCGCAGGGACATGTAAGTATCGGCCCGAGTGTGGCTCGGGGATACCGCTTTCAGCATTGCAAGTTAACCCCTGAGCCACACTTATACCGCTAGGGGGCCAGAATAAATAGGACCGACTCTGACATATAAAATATGTCAGAATCGGACCGCCAGGGAGGCTAACATGTTTGGTAGACATTACTGCCTGGCCCTTGTGTCAGGGCTACATCAGAGATTTCACTCTACACTGGCTCTGTATTCTACGTGGTGAGGCACTCTTCCACCCATCTCTTGAATGAAGCTTCTGTGTATTATGCTGGGGCCAGTGGCTGTTTTATCTGGTTTATCTACTACACTTGGTGTGAGCAACCTTGGCCTCCAGATATTTTGAGACTACATCTCCCAGGAAGCTCATGTACTAATTAAAATGACCGAGGCTCAATGGGATATGTAGTTCCAAAACAACTGGAAGGCTAACTTTGCTGACCCTTGTGCTACACATTACCTGAGCGTATAAGACAGTCACTGCTGGGAACCCTTGGGATTTGGTTTTTGGGATGGTGTTTCTTGTCTGTGCTGTTTTCACCGGGCCTGTTGTCAGACATTTACTGCTTCCTCCTGCCCCAGGTCCTGGCTTGCTATCGGACTTTGCTGTTATCTCCGATCCTTGCACCTGGTTTGTTTTCTGGGCTTTGCACTTCCCTGGACCCTTGAGTCTGTCTGGTGTCTTAGGCTCTCTTTGTATATAAAGTATGCCTGTATCGCCATCGCCTTTTCCACTGACAGGTTATCTTAATGGACACTATAAGCAAGATTCATCTTGTAACATTTTGACCAAAAGAGCATGACAAGAAGCTGCTGACTATTCAGAGGATGTTAATCCTGAGCCTGTATTCAGGACCAGAGTTACTGAAACCTCACACCAGACCTGGACTTGACAGGTAGATAGACTGATATATTGGCTTATACTGGATACTCAGAAATCCAAGATAGCCATTCCATCCTTCATACTGATGAGCATTAGTTTTGACCACTAACCTGTTCCTTTATGAAGAGCTAGCGCATGGTACATACATAGGACCACTGACTTAATCACTTGGGTTTCAACAGTGGCAGAGGTACAAGTGCAAAATTGCTATTTTAGTAACAAGATTTACAGACTGTTTTACACCACAAACAATAGTCAATAGAGTGGAGCACAAATAACACCAGTGTAATCAGCAAAATGACTCTGCCCATTAAAGAATTTGCATAATCACATGTGTTAAGGAACTCAGTGACACCACAGAGAGGCCCAACCTTGTGTTGCAACATCTTGACATCCCACAGCACGTTTCCTGAAATCAAATCAAATCAAAATAAGCTTTATTGGCAGGACCAAATACATTTTAGCATTGCCAAAGCATATGGGGAGGAGGGGGGGTAGTGGGACATATATATGGGGGGGGGGATGGGCAAGTCCATGGACATTATCAGGGGTAAGGGATAATGTGAAGGGGGATGGGGGCGAGTCCGTGTTGGGGATTTATAAGTCCAGGATCTCTCATGTTCCTCTCAGTCTGTGACATTCTGTGACGTATTGGGCAGATATTTTCACCGCTGGCTCCTCTTCTCCCAGTATGATGTGGAGTTTCCTCGTCTCTTCTATAGAGGTGAAGTCCGGGATGAGAGCGGAGAGTCTCTGGAAGTGAGTTTCCCTCAGTGCTGAGTACTTGGGGAACTGTAGAAGGAAGTGGACCTCATCTTCCAGGGCCCCCTGGTCACAATGCTGGCACAGTCTATTCTCCCTGGGCTTGTAGGTCTGTCTATGCTGCCCTGATTCGATTTCCAGGCTGTGGGCTCTCAGTCTGTACCGGCTCAGGATTTGTCTGTCCTTGGGGTCTTGTAGTACCTCCTGGTATGGGGCCAGTTTGTATTCCCTCTGTAAGGATTGGTAAATGGTGAGTTTCTGGGAGTTTGCTATATCGTGTCTCCATTCTCTGATATAGTTTTCCCTGGAATCGTTAATTAGGGCCTTTATTTGATATTTTGTCAGGTTGCATTCATGTTGGCTTTGGGTGATCAGGGTGGATATGAGTTGTTGCAACCCACATGGTTTGGGGTGGTCCTTGTTGGCCAGTAGGGCTTTATAGTGTTATGAGTTGAGGCTGCTGATGTTTAGATGGTCCCAGTATGATAGCGCCCTATTCTGTACTGCAAGAAGTAAGGGGAGTCTGCCCAGCTCAGTCCGGCAAGCATTGTTAGAGGTGCTCCGATGGACTTGGAGGAGGTGCTTGCAATCTACTCCAGGCTAGGTTCTACTACTGTTTCCAGATCCAGATCTGGCCTTGGCTGTTTTTCCACTCCTGCCTTGCCTGTTCACTCCCAGGTGTAAGCACTAGCCCTGATGAACTCCCTTGAAAATGGAGACATGCCCTCCATTCTGAGCTTCGGCTTTGTCATTCTCACCTAGGAAGGTGAACCAGAGTCCGGCTGCCCCTGAAGCTTGAACCCCTTTTCTAAGCCGTACTATCCATGCATTCCTAGCCTCCTTGCTAGAGATTGACTGCTGACACATGTTACTGAGGATTAATCACTGTGTGATCTGCAAGGACCTCAAAGAATAAACATTTCGGCACCCAACTGTGTACCTAGCAGACTAAGCTATTTCCGCAGGGAAGAGTTCTTGCATTGTTCTTTATGGTCTGTTGTATCAATTACTTGAGCACAAGCACCGTAGAAGTGAACCTGTTGAAGGCATTTTCACTTTAAAATATTATTTGTCTTGATGTCATATGCATTTTGCAGGCCCTCTTTTTTTACATCACAATGGAAGAATTGCTTCAAATTGAGTATAGTCAACCTTTTAAAAGCTATATTATTATTATGTAACCACAATAATCTTCTATAAATTCTAAAATAAAAAGGTATAATACAAATAATCTTAGTGCTAATGAGGCGATCATCTTCAAAAAGCTACAGATGTGTAGGATTATATAACATGACAAAGCTTTCCTCCTGGAAATGTTGCATCACAGGGATTTCTGTCATTTCGACTAATTTTTGCTTCATTGTGTCTGTTTTTTTTAACATTTCCAATCATTTTTAAAAAGTGGTGGTGTTTTAGGTCTAATTAATTCCATTGAATCACCATGTTCTGCACTGTAGGGTGCCTACATCTCTTTTGTGTCGTTCGCATGGGAAAAATGTTCTTTTATTTTATTTTCTGACTTACCTACAGCCAGAATGTTAATGCATCAAGGATCAGTTAATATCCTTTTCTTTATGCCTATATAAAATTGACATTATGCACGATTAGGCATTAACAGATGTTAAATTCTTCTACCTTGAGGGATCGGATGAATATTTTTTGCAAATAACCTTTTTAATCAAATGATCTCTTGGTAACACAGGAATGTGCTAAACCGCCTTTGGTTACTGTGTAGTAGTTAGATGTGTAAGTTAAAAAAAACAATACATTTCCTATATTTAAAGAATAGTACGTTTTTTATGCAGGGCCATATAATTATTGCTCTTGCAATGATATAAATCCTTAAGCATTCTTATCTCGAAGAGCTACATATGCTGCACCCGTTGCAAGAAACACTAAGATCATTTTCTTGTTGGCAACAAACCTTGGGGTCCATTCACTAAATGAAGATTTAGGAAAATATAAATATGAAACTGATCTTAACAGCTTAAATGCACCAATCGTGCCCAGACCAACTGTAGCTCATTTGAAAGATCTCCCAAATATGACTGTACATTGTGTTAGCCAAACTGCTGACAGAGGGATAGTGTTTTCCAAAAAGCATTTAAAAGAAATTTCCCTGACCTTCCTGTTCCCTCCCAGAGTTGCGGCATGCCGCCTGACATTTTACGTTGCGAGTGATTTATGACTCTCAAAGCAGAAAACACTCCCCCCAGAGCTGCCGCTGAAATAAAAATCCCTACAAAGCATTTGCAATGATTCACAGATCGTCAAAACAGATAGGGATGCTGGATGCTTGGTAAGGTTCAACTATTAACCCTTTCCTACACTGCTGTGGTTCCCCCTACAAGTGTCAGCTAAATATGTTTTTTTTGGGCAAAGGGGGGTATTTAAATATATTTATTTACGTATGTGTGTGCTTGCAATGTAGCTCAGCAGTGGGATGGGGGAACAAAAAAAAACAAAAACAAACCTTTTTCATCCTTTTAGAGATAATATTAGAAGCCGTCTTCTGGATTTGATACTCCTAGACATATAGGATTATTCACTATTCACCATAGTTGCCTCTTGTTATAAACAAATACCACTGATGTAATAGCAATAAACTTTGGAGGTCCCAAGATGGAAATTCAAGCAGAGCCCGGAGAAACTTCATTGATGGAGCTTCTCCTGCCATTGTGAATTCCCCGCTTAGGATGGCTGGAGTTTAGTGTGGTTGCTACAACGGTAAACTAAAGGGGTTAGTGTATATTCCTGATGAGTGAAATAGTGGTATCCAAGGCTGAAGTGCAGATGAGTACTTGTTGCAATGTCCCATCGAGGTAATGAGATACAGCCACACATTCATCCATATCAGAAGTAATAGTGAGCAGGAACACTTCACCATCAAGTAGCCAATGCTTGACCAGTAATACTTGATGCAACCTATTAATGGTATTGAGATGCCATTAGGGACATTTAATCTATGTACTACTAGCAGGGTACCTTGCCACTAAACTAGGGGCCCTATTCCAAGAGTGTTGTAAACTTAACAGCTCCATAGACTATGGGCCCTATTACATACAGAGTTCACCAAACTTCGGGGCGATTCTGCGATTCTAGTTCAGTGACTCTGTGGTGTATTCAACCTGCCGCAAACCTGATGAACACTCTCCGAACACTCACTGAAAACCTGCAAAAACCACGCCGAACACGCCGAAAAAAGCAGACGAGGCGCTGATCACAACGCAGAGCAACCGCCAGAAAAAGCCGACAAGCTGACGAGCGGGGTAGAAAAAACAAAAAAAACAGTACGCTTGAAAGTTTTAAAATTGAAACACTGTTTGCAAAAAAAACACTGAACGAAAATGTCTGAAATTTACATATAATGTCCTATGAATAATACTAAAAATAAAAAATAAAGGAACGCTTAAAAAAGAAACGGAAAAAATTTTTGATGAAAAAATCCTGAAAAATATATGAAAGATCCTAAATTATTTTTATAAATAAAGTGACTTTTTACTGTAGAATAAAATAATAAACAGTTTATTAGATGTTGAATTAAAGCAAGAATATATTTAACATTGAAGCCTATGGGATTCGCCTGAATAAACCTGCCAACTGAAAATACCGAACAGCAGGGCATTTCATCAACTTTTCCCTGCAGTTCGGTGTTCTCTGAATAGATGACCCATTGCTTCTCTATGGGGGATTTCACTGCCGTCGAACAGCAACGTACGTGCAGGCAAATCGCCAAAATTTGTCAAAGTGCCTGCTCTCTGAATACCCGAATGGCCCCGAAATGTCACCGTACGCCAAATTTCAGTGTCCAGTTACATTTCGGTGACATTTCAGACCTCTTTGAATAACCCCTATAGTTTGCGCTAAAATGGAGACGGTAAGCAGGATAATGTGCACCTGCAAATTTTCCCTTACCATCTCTTCTTTATCGTCATATTCTGGGGTAGTTGTCAACTTAGCACCTAGCCCTGGAACACATTGCAAAGCTGCCAAATACCAGTAGCAACCAGGGCTCGAGTCCTGCGGGAACGCGCGGGAATGACGTTCCCGCACTTCTCCCACAGCGGGAACGCTGCAGGAACGCAGGTTCCCGCTGTGGCCCGAGCCCGAAACAGTTTATCTGGCGTACATTGCCGGCAGCCGCGTGTTTTTCCTAGAGGTAGAGCTTTATGCTGGTGGCCGCGCGTAAGAGGAGGAAAAACACGTGGCCGCCGGCAATGTGCGCCAGATAAACTGGGGCCTGGCAGAGAAGTGAGCTGGGGCAATATACCCATAAGAGCTGAGGGCAAATATACCCATAAGAGCTGGGGACAAATATACCCATAAGAGCTGGGGAAAATATACCCTTAAGAGCTGGGGGCAATATACCCAAAAGAGCTGGGGGCAATATATATCCATGTGAGCTGGGGAGAAAATATATCCATATGAGCTGGGGGCAATATATCCACGTGAGCTGGGGGCAAATATACCCACATGAGCTGGGGCAAATATGTCCATATGAGCTGGGGCAAATATGTCCATATGAGCTGAGGGCAAATAAATCCATGTGAGCTGGGGGCAATATATCCATGTGAGCTGGGGACAAATATACCCATGTGAGCTGGGGGCAAATATATCCATATGAACTGGGGACAAATATACCCATGTGAGCTGGGGGCAAATATATCCATATGAGCTGGGGCAAATATGTCCATATGAGCTGGGGGCAATTTATTCATGTGAGCTGGGGGCAAATATATCCATGTGAGAATGCCCCCCCCGAAACCTGTGTCTGGATCCGCCCCATTTCCTCTGAAGGATGTGACGTGGCCTACAGGCTAGATCTCGCGAGAGCGCGTCACAGCCTTCAGTAACCAGCGGCTGCTTGGAGGAGCAGGAGCACACTGGTGCAGGCGGGTCCCTATCTGAACCTGAGGTCTGATTCTGGGGGTCCAGTGCTGTACATATTATTCTGGGGGCTCAGTGCTATGCATATTATCCTGGGGGCTCAGTGCTGGGTATTTTATTCTGGGGGCTCAGAGCTGGGTATATTATTCTGGGAGCTCAGTGCTGTGTATATTATTCTGGGGGCTCAGTGCTGGGTATATTATTCTGGGGCTCAGTGCTGGGTATATTATTCTGGGGGCTCAGAGCTGGGTATATTATTCTGGGAGCTCAGTGCTGTGTATATTATTCTGGAGGCTCAGTGCTGGGTATATTATTCTGGGGCTCAGTGCTGTGCATATTATTCTGGGGGCTCAGTGTTGGGTATATTATTCTGGGGCTCAGAGTCGTGCATATTATTCTGGGGGCTCAGTGCTGGGTATATTATTCTGGGGGCTCAGTGTTGTGCATATTATTCTGGGGGCTCAGTGCTGGGTATATTATTTTGGGGGTTCAGTGCTGTGCATATTATTCTGGGGTCCAATGCCTGTGTATATAATTCTGGGGGATCTATGCCTGTGTATATAATTCTGGGGGTCTGTAGCTGGATATATATATGTACTGTATGTGATATATATATATTATATATAACGTGTTAGTCCAGTTGCCAAAATCACGAGTACACCTGTATGTAGTGATACCTTTCACTGATCAGTATAGTTTCCAGACCTGAAGAGGAGAGGTTACACTCTTGAAAGCTTGTCTTTTAAATGTAATGTTAACCCAATAAAAATGGTATCACCACGTACTGCTATACTCGTGACATATATATTTTTTCTTCAGGTAATAGGGGTTGTGGAATTCGTGGGTGAGTTCCCTCACTTTTTTTCCCAGGACTTGACCCCTGGTAGCAACGCTCCGTGCTGCCATGAGTATCAGCTCGTGGAGTCCATAGGACTCCTGGGAGCTTTGCGCAAGCTCGCGCCGAGCCGCGGAGTGGTTGTGGAGGAAGACTAGGAACTATTTGTTCCAAGTCTCACTCTGCTCACTGTGAAAAGAAGCGTCAGCTCACGCTGCCCTTTTCACCGCGGGATGATAGGTGAGTATGGAATTTTGTGAGGGGGCTAAAGCTTGTTAAATGATTTTTAAATTTGCAGAATTAACACAGCCTTTAGGAGTTGTTAAAATTTGTCAATTCGCGCCCCCGACGTTATCTTGCGCCTGCACTTTGTAATTCCTCCCGTCTCAAGACGTTAAAAACTGATTGCGCTACCCATGTTAAGTATAGGAGATGCTAAGTAGAGTAAGCTCAGGCAAAGTGCGAAGCGCAAACTGATTTCACCCCAATGTAGCATCAGCTATCGAATATCGACGGCAGAGGTTAAACTTACTAATCATAGCGCTGGCGCTTTTATATGTCAAGATGATACCTGAGCAACAACTATGTAATGGTGCCCTATAATGGCTCTGGTAAGCTTACAACAGCTCTGATGAAGTTAAAACCAACCCTGCAATGGGGCCCTAGGTGTTTGTGAAGAATCTGTTTTTCTTTTATCCCTCTTCAAACTTGCATTCGTTATTATTTTTCCTTTTTTTTTTCGAATTCGGCTATTTTGCCCTTAAATCCGTGTTTTTCTTTGGTACTTTCATAAGGTACAACCTGACTCTACTTCTAAGAGAAATTTACTGCGGATTACATCTTCACTTAACATTCCCCACTCGCTCTCTTATATTCTCATAATTCAGTTTGGAAAATTCTATCAGATAGTTAACAGAGAACAGTTGTTGTCATTTATTTATGTCAAGAAGTATTACATGTGACAGTGAGCAGTTTCTGGAGGCCGTGATCCACTCGTTTAGTATAGTTATTGTTTGTCACTCTGATCTTTGTAATGAAACATAAATTTATTGATGTGTCATATTAATTCAATGTTTTAATATGTACTCACTATAATTTCATTAGGACAGCCATAAATCATGGCAGAGCACGGCGCAAAGGAACATCTTTCTCATTGAGATTGTCTGTGCCTTGACCAAAGCCTTTCACGATGATGACAGTTTATGTTCAGTGCTCGCCAAGTGCATGTGACATTCATCTTTTCTTCTGCTTCAAATGTTCAATGTACAGTATAGATCGGATCTTGGCCATGAAAGTCAACAATGTATATCCTTGACAACCATGGTGCTTCTGAATCATGCATGATGCATGGACGTTGGTAAAATCCAAATATTAAAGCTGTCAAACTCTGGCCCACCATGTTTATTTATAAAGTGTTTTATCAGGAAGGATACATTGAGATTTCTCTCGTTTTAAAATATGTCCTGGGTGTTTTGAACCACAATTTCCATGATTCTCTGGCCATTTGTTGCATTCAAAGAATTATGAAAATTTTAGGCAATCAACATCTGGGGGGGCCGAAGTTTGATACCCTTGGCTTAACCCCTTCACTATAAAGTGTTTTTCCATACAACCACTAGCAGGACCCAGTGTTTTTTTTTTATATTTAAGATTTTTATTTTGCGAGAAATAAAGGGTCACAGACCGACCAGATTATACACACATATATATAACATACAAAATAGGAGGGGGTCTCATAAGGAAGCCGCAACAAAATCAAAAAAGGAGGGCGGAGTAATCATAAAAGTCATCAAAAACTTGCATCAAAATGCAAAGTCCATGAAAAGGCTGCAAAATATTGAAAAAAGAGGGGGGTGACAATAAAAGTCATCTGTCTTCTAATCTTCCATGCCTAGTTCTCGGGGACTTCAACATTCCCATTGATGATCCTTCTGCTGCCCCTGCTGCCACCAAACTTCTTTCACTCATGTCCTCCCTTGGACTCACGCAATCCTCCCTCCTCCCTACCCACCGCGATGGTCACGCTATTGACCTTGTCTTTTCCAAACTCTGCTCCATTTCTGAGTTCACCTGTCGCCCTTTCCCCATCTTTGACCACCACCTTCTCTCTTTCAACCTATCTGGACTTCCTAAACACCCTGCTCCCCCACCCCGCAAACACACTCGCAGAAATCTACATGCCGTGGATCCCCATCAATTCTCCCTCATCCTTCACCCGCCCTGATGCTGCCGCTAATCACTACAACACCACACTTATCTCTGCCCTAGACACGCTTGCTCCTCTTCGACTCTGTAATGCCCCACGCCGCCAGCTTGAGCCCTGGCACACCCTCCAGACACGCTACCTGCAAAGATGCTGCCGCACTGCAGAGCGTGCCTGGAGGAAATCCCGCTCTGAAGCTGATTTTGTTCACTTCAAGTTTATTCTCCGGTCATACACCTCTGCCCTCCACTTGACCAAACAATCCTTCTTCTCATCTCTTATATCTATGCTGTCCTCCAACCCTAAATGGCTCTGGTCCACCTTCAACACCCTCCTCTACCCACCCGCACCTCCCCCCTCAGCTGCCTTCAGTGCTCAAGACCTGGCAGATTTCTTCCTCAGTAAAACTCTAACTATCAGAAGCAACATCCCAACACAAGATAGTTATCTGCCACCTCCACTCCCAGAGGTCCCCTCTGCCACCCTCTGCCGCTTCCTCCCAGCCACTGAGGAGGAAGTCAATTCCTTATTGTCCTCCTCACATCTCACCACGTGCCCCTCGACCCCATTCCCTCACATCTAATTCCTCCCCTCTCCTCCTCCCTCACCCCTGCTCTCACACACATCTTCAACCTATCTCTCTCCACCGGCTCCTTCCCATCCGCCTTCAAACACGCGCTAGTTACCCCTTTACTAAAGAAACCATCCCTCGATCCCAACTCTCCATCCAACTACCGCCCTGTATCCCTGCTTCCCTTTACATATAAGCTCTTAGAAAAACTAGTCTTCAACTGCCTGTCCCTCTTCCTGTCCTCCAATTCCCTACTTGACCCCCTGCAATCTGGCTTCCGTCCCCTACACTCAACTGAAACTGCCCTCACCAAAGTCACCAACGACCTCCTAACTGCTAAAAAACACGGCCACTATTCTATTCTCATCCTGCTTGACCTCTTGGCTGCTTTTGACACTGTTGACCACCCCCTCCTTCTACAGACCCTCAACTCTCTTGGTCTCGGTGACACTGCACTCGCTTGGGTTGACTATTTATCCAACAGGTCCTTCTCTGTGTCCTTTGCTGGTAACTCCTCCTCTTCATTGCCTCTATCTGTTGGTGTACCTCAAGGCTCTGTCCTTGGTCCTCTGCTCTTTTCCATCTACACCTCATCCCTGGGCAAAATCATTAATAGCTTTGGCTTTAATTACCACCTCTACGCTGATGACACTCAGATCTACCTCTCTACCCCTGATCTCTCTCCCCCTGTCCTTTCTAAAGTCAGTGACTGTTTATCTGGCATCTCCTCCTGGGTGGCCTCCCACCACCTAAAGATCAATATGTCTAAAACTGAGCTCCTACTAATTCCTCCTTTAAATGCCTTTGTCTTGGAGTTACACTTGACTCTGCTCTTTCCTTCAACCCCCTGTCACGGTGGCCCCCGCACCCCCCCGGCGCCTGGCAGCAGCTTCCTCGCTGCTCGCTGGCCAGGCGCCGAGTGATATTGCGGTCGCTTCCGCACACGTGGGACGCCGGGGGGCGGGGCCTGGCGGGGAGACGCGGACCCGCCGGGTTTAAAGCCCAGACTCACAGAGACGCCGATGCCCTGACGTGGTAGTTACTTCCCGCAGAGCTCTTGTATATTTTGGCAAACTAACGATTCTGTGTATGACCCTTGGCATTGGCAAACTAACGATTCTGTGTATGACCCCTGGCATTGGCAAACTAACGATTCTGTGTATGACCCCTGGCATTGGCAAACTAACGATTCTGTGTATGACCCTTGGCATTGGCAAACTAACGATTCTGTGTATGACCCTTGGCATTGGCAAACTAACGATTCTGTGCATGACCCTTGGCATTGGCAAACTAAACGATTCTGTGCATGACCCTTGGCATTGGCGAACGAACCATTCTGTGCGTAACCCCTGGTATTGGCATTAACTCTTCTATTTCTGGTATTAGGTCAGTCTGTGTGGCACCCTAAGCACACATCAGACTACCCCTTGTGTTGTTAGGGTCTTGGGAAGAGCTAATTATTCTAAGTCCTTGTGTATCATTCTATGTCCGTCTAGTCGTGCCGACCAATCTAAGGATCGGAAGGGTAGAGAGGGTCCTCCGTCTAGGGACCACTAGTCAGATAAGCAGAGGGATCCGTGACGTCTCTCTTGTATGTGCTCTGTACTGCCATTCTAGTAGTCTGTCTAGTCGTGCCGACCACTCTAAGGATCGGAAGGGTAGAGAGTGTCCTGCGTATAGGGACCACCATTCTAGTATCAGGGGGATCCGTGACATTACGTCAGGGCCAATGGATCCCGCAGACCTCTCTAATCAGTTGACACGTATTGCAGCCAGACAGGAAGAGCAGGACCATAGAATGGACCAGATTGCTCTTGCCCTGCAAACCCTGTTAAATCGATCCAGTTCTGGAACTGCAAGCCCTCCAGACCCAGTAGTGCCTAGGGTCAGTTCGGCCGCTCCCGAGGGATGTAGGCTCAGTATGAAGGCACCCGTACGCTATGATGGAACACCAAACTTATGCCGGGGCTTTCTGACCCAACTCGAGATCTTGTTCGAGAACAATCCAGGGTCCTGTATGTCCGATAAAGCCAAAGTAGGCTATCTGATTAATCATCTAACCGAAAAAGCTTTATTATGGGCCACGCCCTTGTGGGAGAATAAGAAACCCATCATTTATGACTATGAGGGTTTTACCTCCGAGTTAAAGCGTACCTTCGATCCCTCTAGAAGGGCTACCAATGCGGGTAGATCCCTGTTTCACATCAAACAGGGTAATAGGAGGGTCTCCGACTATGCCATAGAGTTTAAGACTTTGTCTTCTGAGGTACACTGGCCGAACGACGTTTTAACCCTAGCCTTTACCGAAGGCCTGAACGAGGCTTTTATGTTTGAGTTGGCTCCCTTAAAATTACCAGAACATCTGGATCATTTGGTTGATTTCTGCATTGCCATGGACGATCAAATCAGGGAAAGGAGACACCCCAGAGATAGACCCAGACGGGTCCTGCCTCCTTTGCCCCTAGTACCCAGACATACCACTACATCAGGCAACCCGGAGACCGCAAAGACTGATGTACCGGCCGTTGAACCCATGCAGATAGGAAAAACGGGTATTTCAGAGGCAGAAAGAGCTCACAGAAAAGAAAGGGGGCTCTGCTTTTATTGTGCCGGGGCAGATCATTTCCGCCTTCAATGTCCTCAGAGACCCAGGGGTAGCAGGGGTGAGTCTAACAAATCAGGTCAAAGAACAGCCAATACCCAGGTTATCGGTTCTCTGTATGCCTCCTTTGTGGATGATGAAAAAAAAAAAACCCGGATTCTGGTACCCATCTCCCTCACCTGGGAGGGGGTTCACCTCGAGACTGAGGCATTCCTAGACTCTGGAGCCTCAGGTAATTTTATGGACAGATGTTTTGCCGCCAAAAACCTCTTACCTCTGGTTCTAAAGGAGAGGCCTCTAATGGTGGAAGCCATAGACGGAAAACCCCTGTCATGTCCCCATATCACTCACGACACTATTGATGTATGCATGACTACGGGAGTTCTGCACCGCGAAACCATACGATTCCAGATTATCGACTCTCCCTCATGTCCTGTCGTTCTTGGGTTCCCATGGTTAATAGAGCATAACCCGGTGATTGATTGGGCCCAGCGAGATATAAAGTGTTGGGGTCCTAGTTGCCAGTCAAAGTGCCTAGGCAGGGTTGATGTGATTGGTAGCCTCAATATTGCTACAGCACCTCCTTTGTCCACCGAAGTCCCTGAATGTTATATGGCGCTAAAGGAGGTGTTCTCTAAAACCAGGACTGAGGTCCTACCACCGCATCGTCCTTATGACTGTGCTATAGAGTTGCTCCCTGGTACTATGCCTCCTAGAGGACACGTATACCCTTTGTCACAAAAGGAAAACGACATTATGGAGGAATATATAAGGGAGAATCTAGAGCGAGGATTTATCAGACGATCCTCCTCTCCGGCAGGAGCAGGTTTCTTTTTCGTTTCCAAAAAAGAGGGTGACCTGCGACCTTGCATCGATTATAGAGGTTTGAATAGGATTACCATAAGAAATGCATATCCAATACCTCTTATAACAGAATTGTTCGACCGATTAAAAGGGGCCCGTATTTATACGAAGCTTGATTTACGCGGAGCGTACAACCTGGTCAGGGTTAAGAAGGGGCATGAATGGAAAACGGCTTTTAATACACGTAGCGGGCATTATGAATACCTAGTGATGCCCTTTGGATTATGTAACGCGCCAGCCGTTTTTCAGGACCTCATAAACGACACCCTACGGGACTTTCTGCAAACGTTCGTTATAGTATATCTGGACGACATCCTGATATACTCTCCTGATAAGGACACCCATCACGTCCATGTGCAACAAGTGTTGAAGAGATTATTGAGGGCTGGGTTATATTGTAAACTAGAGAAATGCTTATTCGACATAGAGACAGTGCACTTCCTTGGGTATATAATAACCCCTGAGGGTTTCCAAATGGATCCTACAAAACTCTCAGCGATTCTTGACTGGCCTTTACCCCAAGGGCTTAAAGCCATCCAGAGGTTTCTGGGGTTTACTAATTACTACCGGAGGTTCATTAAAAACTTTTCGGCCTTGGTAGCTCCCCTCACGGCTATGACTAAAAAAGGGGTGGCGAATCAGAAATGGACACCCCAGGCCAGTCAAGCCTTTGAGGCACTTAAACAGGCATTCACAACTGCCCCTGTTCTCCGACATCCAGATCCGGCTCTGCCTTTCCAGGTTGAAGTTGACGCCTCCGAGCTAGGTCTTGGTGCAGTCTTGTCCCAAAGGGAGGCACCCGACAAACCCTTGCATCCATGCGGCTTCTATTCCCGAAAGTTGTCCCCGGCAGAGAGGAACTATGATATCGGAAATAGAGAGTTGTTAGCAGTTATCGCAGCCTTGACGGAATGGAGATACTTATTGGAGGGGTCTAGGGACCCCATTGTCATCATAACCGATCATAAGAATCTTACGTACATTGGAGACGCTAAACGGTTAAATGCCAGACAAGCGAGATGGTCGTTGTTTCTTTCAAGCTTTAATTTCGTCCTCACATATAGACCTGGGTCAAGAAACATTAAAGCAGACGCATTGTCAAGACAATACGAATCCTACGAACATAACATCCAAGATCAGCATCCCATTGTACCCCAGGAAAGAATTATAGCCCTTACCACGATTAGTGTCTCGTCTCCTCTGATGTTAAGATTGCAGACCGCCCAGGGTACAGCTCCTGGGGGGAGACCTCCTGCGAAACTCTTTGTACCTGAGAACGAAAGAGAAGAAGTACTGAAACTTTATCATGATAACAAAACCTCTGGGCATATGGGGATCACCAAAACAGTGTCTAGTATACGTAAACTCCTCTGGTGGCCCACGGTGCGCCGTGATGTTAAAGATTACATAACCGTGTGCGAGGTGTGCACAAGACAAAAAAGTCCCAAAACAGCGCCCATTGGTTTACTCCAGCCTCTGCCAATCCCCGAACGACCATGGTCGCATTTAGCTATGGATTTTATAGTAGAGTTACCCGAGTCAAAAGGGAATACTGTAATACTCACGGTCATTGATCGATTCTCCAAAATGGGTCACTATGTTCCTCTTCGGAAACTTCCTTCGGCAGCCGAACTGGTGCCCATTTTCATTACCAATGTGGTCCGCATACACGGTATTCCTCTTGGGATTGTCTCTGATAGGGGGACCCAATTCGTCTCCAGATTCTGGAAAGGGTTTTGCAAGAATGTGGGGATAGACCTATCCTTCTCTTCGGCTTATCACCCCCAGACCAACGGAGCAGCAGAACGAGCCAATCAAAATATAGAGAAATATCTCAGGTGCTTTATATCCGAACGACAAGATAACTGGTCAGACCTGATACCGTGGGCAGAGTATGCCTTGAACAGTGCAGTGAGCGAAGCCACAGGACATTCCCCTTTCTTCACTGTTTACGGTTTTGATCCTCCCGTGCTCCCTGCTACGTTTCCTGATACCGCGATTCCTGCTCTGGATGAGCATTTAGCGTCATTGAAAGAAACTTGGGGAAGGGTTAAAAGGGCACTGGAGGATAGCAGTGGTATCCAGAAGATCAAGGCCGACAGACACAGGAGGCCGGCACCCGTGTATCAAGTTGGGGACAGGGTTTGGCTTTCTTCACGGAACATCAAGCTCTTAGTACCCTCTATGAAACTGGCACCCAGATACATAGGGCCCTATAAGATTCTGCGGCGAATCAATCCGGTCTCCTATGCTTTGGCACTGCCCTCCCATATCAGGATACACAATGTGTTCCACGTGAGCCTTTTAAAACCACTCTTGTGTAATCGGTACACCAGGGTCCGTGTCCCCCCTCCTCCTGTCTCTGTGGAGGGCGAGGAGGAGTTTGAAGTTGAGGCCATTCTGGACGCCAGGGTTTCTAGGGGGGTCCTTCAGTACTTGGTTGACTGGGTGGGCTACGGTCCAGAGGATCGCTCTTGGCTCCCGGCTACTGAGGTTCATGCTCCTCGGTTGGTGAGGGCTTTCTATTTGGCTCATCCCCGCGCTCCTGGGGGTCGTCCAGTGGCCGCCCGTAGAGGGGGGGTTCTGTCACGGTGGCCCCCGCACCCCCCCGGCGCCTGGCAGCAGCTTCCTCGCTGCTCGCTGGCCAGGCGCCGAGTGATATTGCGGTCGCTTCCGCACACGTGGGACGCCGGGGGGCGGGGCCTGGCGGGGAGACGCGGACCCGCCGGGTTTAAAGCCCAGACTCACAGAGACGCCGATGCCCTGACGTGGTAGTTACTTCCCGCAGAGCTCTTGTATATTTTGGCAAACTAACGATTCTGTGTATGACCCTTGGCATTGGCAAACTAACGATTCTGTGTATGACCCCTGGCATTGGCAAACTAACGATTCTGTGTATGACCCCTGGCATTGGCAAACTAACGATTCTGTGTATGACCCTTGGCATTGGCAAACTAACGATTCTGTGTATGACCCTTGGCATTGGCAAACTAACGATTCTGTGCATGACCCTTGGCATTGGCAAACTAAACGATTCTGTGCATGACCCTTGGCATTGGCGAACGAACCATTCTGTGCGTAACCCCTGGTATTGGCATTAACTCTTCTATTTCTGGTATTAAGGTCAGTCTGTGTGGCACCCTAAGCACACATCAGACTACCCCTTGTGTTGTTAGGGTCTTGGGAAGAGCTAATTATTCTAAGTCCTTGTGTATCATTCTATGTCCGTCTAGTCGTGCCGACCAATCTAAGGATCGGAAGGGTAGAGAGGGTCCTGCGTCTAGGGACCACTAGTCAGATAAGCAGAGGGATCCGTGACGTCTCTCTTGTATGTGCTCTGTACTGCCATTCTAGTAGTCTGTCTAGTCGTGCCGACCACTCTAAGGATCGGAAGGGTAGAGAGTGTCCTGCGTATAGGGACCACCATTCTAGTATCAGGGGGATCCGTGACACCCCCACATCCAGTCTCTTTCCTACTCCTGCCGATACCAACTGCGTAATAGTTCCAGAATTTGGCCATTTCTTACCGCTGTCACCACAAAACAACTCATCCACGCCCTGGTAATCTCCCGACTCGACTATTGCAATAATCTATTATCTGGCCTCCCTCTGTCCCGCCTCTCCCCCCTACAATCCATCCTGAACGCCTCCGCCAGGCTAATCCACCTCACCCGTAGCTCTGTCTCTGCCGCTCCCCTCTGCGAGTCCCTTCACTGGCTCCCCATCCACTGCAGAATTAAATTCAAAATCCTTCCCCTGACCTACAAAACCCTCACTAACTCAGCGCCCCACTACCTGTCCTCACTAATCACCAAATACACCCCAGCCCGCTCCCTAAGGTCAAACAGTGACCTGCGCCTAGCTTCCCCCCGCATCACCTCTTCCCATGATAGACAGCAGGACTTCTCACGCGCAGTCCCCATCCTCTGGAATGCTCTCCCTCGTACGGTCAGACTTTCCCCTAATTTCTCTTCCTTCAAAGGCTCCCTTAAAATGTTCCTATTTAGGGAAGCCTACCACCCAACTCACTGACGCAACCATCAATCACTCTCACCTTGCAGTCCTCTCCTCCTGTTTCCAACCCCAACCCTTCTAGATTGTGAGTTCCTACGGGAATAGGGCCGTCATCTCCTCCTGTACTGTTTGTCAAATGTTGTTCAATGTATTGTAACCCTGTCTATACTTGCCTATTGTACAACGCTGCGGAATATACTGGCGCTTTATAAATAAAGAATAATAATAATCAAATGTACGTCAGGCAATACTAAACGGGGGAGGGGGGAGAGACTGGACCAAAAAGCATCCTCAGCTGGGGAACAGCAACAAATAGGGGGGGGGGTATATCCCCAGATGGGGGGTTCTCAGCAAAAATGAAAGTCTCCATGTGTAAGGGGGGAACACAGAGGACAGGATGGCGAAGTAGCCTCAGCCCATGTCTCAGAACTCGGGGGTGCCAAGGCTACCAGCAGGACATAAGGGAGCCATCGCAGGTCACCAAAGCCCCCATCCTCGCCAGGGTCAGATTGTGCGGTCCGCAGCCATTAGCTCTACCGGACCAGGGGGAACTCAGCTCATCGGCGGCCAGTCCACAGGGTTCAGCCCATGTCATAATCACAGCCGACCCGGGGGGAGCCATGGCATCCACAGCGACGTCCTCCGAGCAGGCCCAGACCTCGCCGCCATCCAGCGCAACTCCATCCAGCGAATCAGGGGACACTTCCAGGGACGGGTCCAGGACCAGCTCCACTTCCACTTCCAGGCCCTCCTCTACCATATCAACGACCTGCCGGCTATCCAGCACCTCAAGAGGTAAGGCGTCAACGGGTCCTCCGCTCCAAGGAGCCGCCACTCCTTGACAGGTCACATGCAGGCCCTTGTCAGTTCTGTATTCAGGGCAAGGTTCCACAGTCATCCTGGTGCAAGGAAAAGTAGTTCACAGTCTCGGTGGTGCAAGGAAGATATTAGGAGCTACATATACATATATATACATTGTATTAGAAATACCGTATTTATGTGCGCGTTTACTGTCCAGATAATGTTAATAACCATGCTAACCTGTTAATTGAAATTATTGGACAATAAGATAATATCCTCATAGGAATAAATAAGTTTTAACATGTGAGCACCGAGCAGGCAGCATTGAAATGTTAGCTCACACAATGAATAAGAAGCTGTGCTTTCGCTGCTTTCCAATAATTATTGCTTACGAATGTTTATCCGTGCTTGACGCATGGGGTGGGTAAACATGCCATCACACTCACTTGCAGCCTGAAATGCGTCCAACTGCCAAGCTGGCAGCAGATGTTCAGCCATAGATTCCGTTCATACACTTAAGGCAAAAAGGTGACATGTTTTAAACATCTGTTTATTTAACGTGCTGAAAATGCTGCAGACTTTAGCAATTCAGTGTTTAACAGCTACTGAACTGCAATGATTTAAAGACACACTACCATAAACAGAAGCGATAGCTAGATCACGTGTGCATTGCAACAAAACAGATAAAACGCATGCTACTGTTTTGTTTTGCTTTCTTTGACACAATTGAATGTGAAAAGGAAAAATAAAGTTAGGTTTTTATCTCCCTTTTCCATTTTGTGGGGTTTCCCATGATGCAACATTTACCAAAATCTCGCTTTACAGTGGTATGGGGAAAAACCGTACAGAAGAGATATTGAGGTGGAGAGGGAATGTTTAGACAAGGCTGCAGGGGCTCTATTGTACTGGCTCTGCCACCCAAGATAAGAGATGACTAATGAATGAGATGATATGAAGGGCTTCTTATCTACCCCCAGTGATGTCCTTTGCATACATCCTACACAATGCAATCTTATGAGTCAGGTTTTTGGAATTCAGGCCTATTCACTCCATTCTATGCCCATTGCCGCACAGTGAGGAGCGAGTACTCTAAAAATGCTGTATGCTTAACTCTTCAGATTAGCGTACCACATTACTGAAGCATGCATACAGAAAAAACGGTGTCGCGCCCATGCCCACCAGGGCGGCTGCAACTACCATGAGTAACAACCCAGTTCTTGTATAAAGCATAACAAGAAAAAACATGGAAAAAGGAACAGCTGTAAAAATGACCTAACTGGTGATATACCAAAATATACATACATACATGCAGCAAGAGAGTATGCAGTGGCTCAGAGGAGCGGTTTATGGTTTCGTTAAGTAGGGCTCACCTTACCAAGAGGTGCCTTGATGGAGCAGGGGAGCGTAAACTTCTATGGCCATTCAAATAAACCAAAACCTCTGATTGTGTTTTGTTTCACAAGGAATTACATAGAAATGAGCGCACATGACACTTTTTTCTTGTTATACATTACTGATGCAACTCATCCCTCTGCTCAGCTATTCCCATGATTGAAGCCGTTTCCTCTGCTCCACCATTCGCGAACCACTGGCACTAATGATCCTGCTGTCCAGTAAAACTCCTTGTCTTCTTCAACCCAAATCTCTCTAGACTGTAAGCTCCTAAGAGCAGGGCCCTCTACACCTCTTGTTTCCATCCTATGTTCATTTATCTGTATCTTGTTCTCTTTTGGTTGTTTTAAGGCGCTCCGGAAACTATTGGCACCATATAAATGATAATAATAATAATAAATAATACCCATGGAGATAAACAGTTTGCTTTGAGCTACAAATAAAATCTAAAAACACTGATAAAATTAAAATGACTGTACATAAAACAAAGACCCCTTTCACTCTTTATGAAATTTAATTTACAGCTGAGATACTTCTATTACTCCCTCTTTGGGTTTTATATTGTGCATATCTATTCAAAAAGAGGTTTTGTAGGTGTTCTAAAAAAAAAATATATACAGCAGTTATTCTGCTAGCTGTTCCATAATTTTTTTATGTTGTTTGCCTTTTTCACGCGTTAACCCCTTCACTACCAAGCACATAGAAACATAGAAACATAGAAAAATGTCGGCAGATAAGAACCTTTCGGCCCATCTAGTCTGCCCCATTACATGGATACTTTACCTGGATTTATCTTTTGTTTAGGATAGCCTTATGCCTATCCCATGCTTGCTTAAATTCAATTACTGTTTTGGCCTCTACCACTTCTACTGGAAGACTGTTCCATGTATCCACCACCCTCTCAGTAAAATAATGCTTTCTGATGTTACTTTTAAACCTTTGCCCCTCTAATCTAAGACTATGTCCTCTTGTTTTGCTACTTTGTTTCCTTTTAAATATACTCCCTTCCTCTACCTTGTGGATTCCCTTTACGTATTTAAATGTTTCTATCATATCTCCTCTGTCTCGTCTTTTTTCCAAGCTATACATGTTAAGATCATTAAGCCTTTCCTGGTAACTTTTCTCCTTCAAGCCGTACATTTTATTAATCTTTTTTTATTATAACATTTATTTGAAACACAGGATGCAAAGTTAACAATTAAATATCGGGAAAAACAGATATTTTGCACAGAAATAGTTTTTCTTGGTTAAAAATTTAAATTTGCTAATTTTTTATTTTTCATGTATTGTATTAATTTATCCGTTACAGAAATATTGCTGGAATGAAAGATTCTGAACTCTAGATGGCATCCCTTATCTTACGCAATTTCACATGGGGCTTGAATTATCAGCATACAGGTGGAAATGGCTTTTGTGTCACATACAGTAACAGGGTTATTCAGAGAGCGTGAAAAGCAGGAGAATGACTGGAGAATGAAAAATTCTAGGTCAAAATAGCCAAACAAGAAAAATTCTCCCTTTCATCTCACTTTCCAAATCGGCTATTTTGACCTAGAATTTTTCATTCTCCAGTCATTCTCCTGCTATTCACCTCTCTCTGAATAACCCTGTAAGTGTGATGAAGATAGATAATATAGAGGTCAGATCTCCTGTTTATGGGGATTTGTATTGATGATCGTAATGAGATTATTAGCAATGCAGTTTCCAAAACATACCATTGGAATATAAAAATAAAATATGTATGCTGCAAAATGCCTGTGTGGAAATTGCAAGAACACCTTGTATCTCTACTGTACTGGAGTTTTTATTCATTATAACCCCTGAATCTTATCCCTGTACAGCAGTGAGTGACCCCAGAGCTCTCCCTGTATTCTGCCCTCTCTATGACTGTTGTAATGCAGCAGTAAAGTTTCTGAACTTTATCACAATGGGTGTGAGAGGTGCTCATTTTAGCTTGTTTACAGTAAGATAGGGTGAAAAGGAGAGAGATAAGACAGCAGACTTTGTTTCTCCACATGAGCACACTAATCTTGCTTTAAAAAGGGATGTAAACGGGGTTTGATATGGTAACAATTGATTTTCAATGTATTAGAATTCAAAATCGAGGTAACGCGATTTTGGCAGTGAAGGGGGTACATATATTTTTTTCCCTTCATTTTTCTGTTGGCACCAACTGAGCAACCTCCAGTTAACCAGTGCTTGACTTTCTATAAAGGTACATATTAGGACTAGAATGCATATTATAACCACCCATTGTATTATATTTATAACTTCTGATACAAATCCATTTGGAATATAATAAATGAAATATTTTGCATTTCAAGGTATCTGCAATGTCACTAATACGTATATTATAGAGGTCGGGTCCCTGGACATATCCCACCAGCGATAACTAATCTTTCATCTAATATTCCTGCTCTGGGGACGTCTTATCGCCATCTGGGGATGCACACGTAACTCCATGTGACCTTGAATTTCTTCTTGCATCCTAGATTCTGAATCCACTAATGAGGACCATGGACATTTTATCACTTCAGATTGGATGAGCTGAAACGTTACCTTGTTTAGTTAGTCTCTTCAACCTTAGCTTACCATGAGTAACCCATGATACTTATTCTTGTGTCAAATAGCTGTTACAGTAAGGACAAAAGAGATATTTTCGCTGCAGCATAATCCTCCCAGTCCTCAAAGTAAGAGAATGACCCATACTCAAATTGGCCATGAACACACATGATCAGACAATGGGGTCACACACCTAAGGTCAAGGAGGGCTGGTGCCATGCCGGCATGTGAAAGAAGGGAATGGGCTATGCACACAGGGTGATAAAGTGAGAATGAGACAATGCACCTAGGATGCTAAAAGGGAGAATTAGGACCATGTACCCAAGAGGGAATGGAAAGATGGGAAGGATGTGATCATGCACTCAGAAGGGGATAAGTGGGGCCATGCATTTAGCAGACATTGTGGAAATTTGGTTTTCATTTGGGGAGAAAGGTTGGATTGATTCCATGCACGCAGGAGGAGAAAAGAGGGAATTGGGACTAGAGGCATGGAAAGAGATAGGAGTGATGGGCACGGCATGAGATAAAGCAATATGCAGATGGAATGGGAAAGGCTGGGGAGGACTAGCATGGGGAAGGGACCAATTGACCCCTGGGTGACTAGCATACAGGAATTGTGAGCTACAACCTCACAGCAGCATTCTTCTGCTGGTTAATGCAGCATGACGTGTACTGGGCTTTCTATACCCACAGCACCAGAAAGGATGCCATTGGTTAGTTTTATTATTTATTTTTAGATATTTGTATAAAATAATATGTGGTTTAACGGCTCAATACAGTTCTACCCCCAATCCTGCAACACTTCCTTGCTGTAAAGAAAGGGGCAAGGAGATGTAAAAGAGGATGTGAATTGGAAATTGGGGTGCAATATTATATAATATAAACCCACTTAGTATAAACCCTCTTTAATACAAAGATTAAAATACCCTGATTTACATACAGCATTGCATCACATGTGTCATCTGCAATGTTGCTGTGCTTTATTATATATATATATATATTTATATATACATATATAGATATATATATATACATATATAGATATAGACAGGGGATACCAGCACTCCAACTAAACGAAAAAAGATTCCTGGGTGCTGAAATCCAACTAGTATAATATAATCAGTGAAAAACTGGATGCACTCCGGGTCTTCAATAAAACAAAAATGTTTATTGGTAAATCATATTAAAAGACGACGTTTCAGCCTCACATCAGGCCTTCATCAAGGACAACAAATATACAAATGATACACATATAAATAGTACAACACATAAACCACTCACCAAAGCTTCTGTGACGGCACCCAAGGAGACGCCCGCCATGATTAGATAATTGAAAACCACCTGAATAATGGATGGCTGTTCAGTCCAAACTTAATCGTATGTACAAATCCAGCAAAGGTATCATGTGACCATCATCTAATCATGGCGGGCGTCTCCTTGGGCGCCGTCACAGAAGCATTGGTGAGTGGTTTATGTGTTATACTATTTATATGTGCATCATTTGTATATTTGTTGTCCTTGATGAAGGCCTGATGTGAGGCCGAAACGTTGTCTTTTAATATGATTTACCAATAAACTTTTTTGTTTTATTGAAGACCCGGAGTGCATCCAGTTTTTCGCTGATTATATATACATATATATATATATATAAAATATTATATAAATATAATTATTTTCAGAAAAATGTTTGTGCTTCATCCAGATAGTTAATCATAACACTGTGATAAAAATATTTGAGGCTCAAATTAATAATTTTAATAAAATTGTGTGTTTTCTTTCTTTGTGTTAAATATTCCATGTTCCTCTGCTGTAAGTTGTTATTTTACTTAAACTGAAACATTAATAAAGTCACTTATGATAACCATGTAAAGCAAAAACATGATTCATATGTACCTGGACGTGTTCCAAATGACTTTCCCTCAGATCCTTTATACAAGCCTATGGGTGATTTTGTGACAAAGGTAATTTTCAACCATGCCTTATAAGAATGTGAGAGTATAATAAGAGTTCTTTGGGCTACAGTTGCCTTTGCACACATTGCTGTAAACAAGTTGTGCTTGTCTTGAAAACAAGTTTGCCACTTCGAATTTTATAATCAATTAGAGCAAAACCATTGAAATGATTCTTGTAGCTGGTGTTGGAATTGTCTGTTATTTATATTCATTTATTTAGCACCAACAGTATTTACAAATATATAATTTAGTGCAGCAGATACAGATGTGTCGAGTGCTATTTGAATTACTGTCACAATGTAGCAAATTAAAAAAAAACAAATTGGTCTTAAACAATAACAGTGGTGATTTGGTGGTGATTGCTCTGGAAATGATTACTTTTAGTAGCCTGCTACCAACCGTATTCCATGCGAGTAATGCCAACTTTAATGATGCAAACAGCTGCTGGTATATGCTGTGAGTCCACAAGACTCCATTGAATGTTGTGTGGGACTTAAGTTCACGTGTACATATCTTTCAAACTTTGCAGGACCAGGGTAATGACACCTAAACGTGTTTCTTCTTGGGGTTCTTCCAAAAATAGTGACAAGGTACTGGATAGTGATCTCCTCTTCATTGAAGGAATGTTGCATTTCTTAAAATTCATTATTTTATGATATTAACAAGGTTATTCAAAGAGCATAGAATTGTCCCCGAAATTGCACCAATCAGTGAATTTCCCCATATGGTGAAATTTCGTGGCCATTCGTCTATTCGAAAACCTGGCAATTCGCCAAATATTGGCGAATTGCCAGTGAAATACAAGGATCTTCGGCGACAGTGAACTCCCCATAGAGAAGTTATGGTTAATCTATTCAGAGAACACCGAACAGCAGAGAAATGTCAGTGAAATGCCCTGATTTTCGGTGGTTTCATTCGACAGGTTTAATCAGGCGAATCCCATAGGTTTCATTTTTAAAAAAATTACCTGTTTTTCTTAAATATTTATTCTACTGTTTAGTCTTTTTCATTTGCAGCAAAAAGTCTATTTATTTGTAAGGACTTTTTAGGTATTTTCCGGGATTTTTTCGTGAATTTTTTTAATCCTTTTTTATCTTTTAAATGGTGTTTTTGCTTTTTTTTCTGTTGCAGACCTTTTTATTATCATTCATAGTACCTTATATATTATTTCCAGGCATTTTCATGCAGTAGTTTATTTGGAAAACATCTTTTTTTAAAAGTTTTTTTTTACCTCTGTTCAGCGGTTGGTTGGCTTTTTCTGGCGGCTGGTCGGCGGTGTGTCGGCGGCTTTTTTTGGATCGATTCAGCAGTTTTGCGATGGATCAGCAGATGCATTCGGCGGGTTCTCGTACTGATTCAGTGATTTTCGGATTGATTAAAGCTTTTTTGCAGTGGTTTTTCAGATGCGTTGGGGGGGGGTCAATACGCTGCACTTCAGGGACCCTGCTGTGAATGCTGAACTCACTACTGGGTTGGCAAATTTAACTCGCCGAAGTACGGCGAACTGGAGAACAGCAAAATGTCGGTGACATTTCAGTGCTCTCTGAATAACCATGTTGGTGATTTTGTCCAGCCTGATACATAGTTGTTGTAAAAGATAGCTTGGTCTGCACTGTAGTGGGCAGGAATTACTCCAGTAGACGGCAGGCAATAAAGCAGCTGAGATACCTCATATTTTTTCATTTGGGATAACATTGCTAGTTGTCACCTGGGTTTCTAAGTTTTGTTGTAACCTTGTTGGCAAGAAATAACAAATCACAAAAAATGGCCTAAATATTTCACAGTCAAAGCCATTGGCGGTGTATTCATATGTTCATTATACACACATAGCTAGACAGCTGTTGGGTATACTGGGAACCTAAGAAGTCACTCACTGAGGTTTACGAACTTGTCAGTCCATCACATTTGATGCGTTGCCAGGGCATATTTGGCATTGGACAATTTCACTTCCTAATTTAGTACATGTGTTTATGAAGCAAAATGAGGCTATTCCCAGGGGCTCAGGGACTAGGTGAAAGTTAAAATGTTAATATCAAGAGTCATCAAAAGAGCAGCTTACATTGTGTTGTACAAACAAACGGCACGCAAGTTAACATAAGCAGCAAATATTCAAAAATATAAGTTAATGACTGCTTTTCTACAACTATTTAACTTTTCATTTACTTTTTGTCTTTGAAAAATTCATACCTATGTTTAACTTCTATATCTGGACTTTGGACTATAATAACTGGAAACATAGGCGTGCGCACGGGGTGTGCCGGATGTGCCTAGGCACACCCTAATGCCGGCCCGGGACACATTCTGGGTCCCGGCTGGCCGAATCCGATGGATAGCCGCCGGGACCCCTCATTTCCGCGGACCTGGCGGCAGCCTCCGCTTCCCTGGTGGTCCCTGTGGTTCGTGGGGTGCTGCACTGCGATCTGTGCATGGCGCACAGACCGCACAGCAAATCCCACGCTGACCCGAGCGGCCGGCGATCTCTGATGACCTGTCACCTGACCGCCGGCGCTCTGACACAGTCAGTAAGCGCCGGCGGTCAGGTGACAGGTCATCAGCGATCGCCGGCCGCTCGGGTCAGCGAGGGATGTGCTGTGCGCCATGCACAGATCGCAGTGCAGCACCCCACGAACCACAGGGACCACCAGGGAAGCGGAGGCTGCCGCGAGGTCCGCGGAAATGAGGGGTCCCGGCGGCTATCCATCAGATGCGGCCAGCCGGGTTCCCCCTCCTCGACCCCCCCCCCTCTGTGCCACTGGACCACCAATGATACATATTCAACCCCCTCCCTGCAAGCAGAAAAAACAAAGGTGAGCAGGAGAGGGGGCAATTTTTATATATCAAAAATATTTTTTAAGTGTATTCAAAATATTTTTAAACACAGAGTTTTATGGCTGTGGATTCTGTGATACACTGATACACCCTGCATACTGCTGAGTTTTATGGCTGTGGATTCTGTGATACACATACACTGCATACTGCTGAGTTTTATGGCTGTGGATTCTGTGATACACATACACTGCATACTGCTGAGTTTTATTGCTGTGGATTCTCTGATACGCTCATTCACACCGCACATTGCTTGGTTTTATTGCTGTGAATTCTGTGATATGCTCATTCACACCGCACATTGCTTGGTTTTATTGCTGTGGATTCTGTGATACGCTCATACACACTGCACATTGCTGAGTTTTTCCACCGGAAAAAACAGCGTTTCATTTTCACAGATTCATACAAACGGTTTTGCTAATTTATTCACCTCCCTCCTCTGCGGTCTCAGCTGTGTTCAGCTCCGGTTTTCAGCAGGTTAATCCAGATGTTTTTGGGGGTTTTCGGCGTGCATTCGGTGGGTTTTGCGGTTAGTTTTCGTCAGGTTTGCGGCAGCTTTTCCCTGGGTCACCGAAATGGGATCGGCAAAAGGAACCGAATTGAAGAGAACGAAAAGTCACCGAACGTGCGGTGACTTTTCGAATCTCTTTGAATAACCCTGATAGTAATGGTGTGTGTGTGTCGTTGTATGTATGTATGAGCTTTTGGGTGCACACCCTAATGCAATAGGCTGCGCACGCCTATGACTGGAAATAACTGGTTTCTGTTCATATGCCTATAAGCGCTTTTACCTTTTCATCCACATTTTGACCTCTGTGTGAGTATCACAAACACCTGAGACCTGCCATGAAAAAAGGACCAAGGACGTACTATGTACGGTATAATGGGCCTCAGCCGTTGCGATGAAGTCCTCGCCATGAACAATGAAGTCATTCTCGGGCACCACCGGCACCTGCAGGGGAACCTGAAAGGGGAGGTCGTCCTTTGGACCCCTCTCCCTCCCCAATGGCTGCACTTAGAAAAAAAAAAAAGAGAGGCACCACCCGAGAGGGCAGAGTCTGCCCTTTCCAGCAGTGCCTCTCTTTTAACCCCTCAGGTGTCAGATCATGATTCACTCAAGGAAGTGGCTGACATCTCGGATGACTGCCCCCACCACCCACTGATGTCACCATATGTGTGGTGATGTCAGTTGACCTGTTTAACCTCTAACTGCCAAGTGGAGCTTTGGGGGGTCCTTTAGACCCCCGTATCTCCCGTTCCATGGCAGCTAGAGGGTCATGTATGGTATCATTGGAAAGGTCTGATCATGACCAGGTTTGTTGTAAAAATAAAAAAAATAAAGTTTTTTTTTTTTTTTTTTTATTGTCTTGGGGTAAAATAAAATAGGACTTCAAATCACCATTAAACATTATGAACATAAAAGGGTCAAAATGTGCTCAGCACACACAGGTGAAATGGCTCAGCAGTGAAGGGGTATAAAAGCGAACACATGTAAAAATTGGGTATTTCTAATTTCAGTACAAAATTTCAAAATTATTTAGCCGGGTTATTTTTTGGCGGTTGTAGATTTTGGGGATTAAAGTTCAAAATAGTGTTTTGTTTTCGATTTTTTCATCATATTTTATAATTTTTTTATATAGTAAATTATATGATATGATGGAAATAATGGTATCTTTAGAAAGTCCATTTAATGGTGAGAAAAACGGTATATAACATGTGTGGGTTCCATAAATGAATAAGAGGAAAATTAGACCTAAACACAAACAGCGCAGAAATGCAAAAACAGCAGCGGGCACTTTCGGATTGACAGTGGTAATATTCTCTGTTCACTAAGGGGTTAAAAATTACATGCTAGTGAAGGGGTTAAAGCCTTCTAATGATCTGCTGTTGTAGGGTAAGGTACAGCATTACTGTGCCCTTACACCCACCTGGTATTTCAGATTTAAAGGGTTCTTCACCAACCACTCTTGATTTATTTACTTCGGTGAACTATGGCAGATCACCTATGGTAAAACGTGGTGACATTACTATCTAGGGATGTTTTGCCATAAGTTGTCGTAATTTTCAGTTTCCAGCATAGTTTATGTTCTAGTTATCCAGCATTGTTTCCACCATCATTTCAATCGACATTGTTCTGCATCATTTTTACCAATGTCTGCAACTAGAGTGAATGTCAATAGAATGCAAGCCAGTATTACTATTAAATTATATATTTATTCATTTCGTGGCTCCTAACATGAATAACAATCGAAAGGGCATCTGCTGTTTCTACATTTGCAAAACATAGGGAAGCCATAGAGTTTGAGCTTGAGCAGGAGTTGAGGCTTTACCTGGCAAATCAGCCGAGACTCTAAGATACAAGGGCAATCCCAAAAGTAAGGTCTCCAAAGCGGTGGGGACGTAGGGAAACTGTTCATACGGCTGTTGGCCACACTGTTGTGATTGGTGCTTCCCCAAACATGCGCGCGCTTTGCTGGGATGCTCAATCTTGGCTTGGCAGCCCTTGAAAATGGCGCTCCCGTTGGACGCTACCGCCAGGTGCGAAGTTCGTGCAGTTATTCGATTTTTGAACACAAAAGGAGTTAAACAGGTTGAAATTCATTGCCAAATTATGGAATTGTAAGGACAGTTGTGCATGGATGTCAAAAACATTCGCAAGTGGTGTAGAGAGTTTACAGCCGGTCGTACTGACATTCACGACGATCAAAGGAGCGGGAGAGAGACTGTCAATTTCCGACAAGACAGTCGCGAAGATTGAGGAAAAGATGCGTGAAGATCGACGGGTCACTCTGGATGCTCTCTGCATTTTGGTTTCTGAGGTTTCCCGAAGCACCATCCACAGGATTTTAACGGAAAAGTTGCAAAAAAGTTGCAATATCGGAAGGTGTGCGCAAGATGGGTACTACGTATGCTGACAGAAAACCACAAACGGCAACGAGTTGATTTGTCCCGCGAATTTCTTCGCCACTATGCAGACGAAAAGGACAACTTCTTGGACTTGACTGTCACAGGTGACGAAACCGGGGCGTTCCACTTTACACCTGAGACCAAACAACAACCACGCGAGTGGCGTCATCCCTCTTGTCCCAAGCCACAAAAATTCAAACAAACACAGTCTGCCGGTAAAGTCATGGCAACTGTGTTTTGGGACTGAAAGGGGGTATTGTTGGTCGACTTTAAGCCTTGCTGGGACCACAATAAACGCTGACAGGTACTGTGAAACACTGAAAAAACTCAGTAGGGCAATTCAGAACCGGAGAAGAGGAATGTTGAGCAAGGGCGTAAGCATTCACAACGACAACGCTCGCCCACACGTCGCCCGTCAAACCGTCGCTCTCCTGCAAAACTTTGGTTGGAACTCCATCACCCACCCACCCTATAGTCCGGACTTGGCACCCAGTGACTATCACCTGTTCCCTAAGTTGAAAGAACATTTGTCCGGAAGGCGATTCTACTCCGACAAAGAGGTGAAAGATGAGGTTCAACGCTTCCTCAAGGACATGGCGGCGAGCTGGTATGACATGGGCATTCTAAAACTGCCACAGCGTCTACAAAAATGCATCGACCGAAATGGCGATTATGTAGAAAAATAAATAATTCTTCAACCTTTAAAATGATGTAAATATTATAGAAAATAAACGGTTGTTTGTATTTCTAAAAGAATAGGAGACCTTATTTTTGGGATTGCCTTCGTATATAGGTCCAACTGTTTGTGTTAACGGCTTGACAGTGAAGCTTCATGCAATTCATATGGCCGTGGGCCCATAATTTAATATCATTTTTTCAGTATGGTTGTAATTTGAAAGGGTCCTTTGTGAAGATCATAGAATGAAGAAGTAAAGGCTTAAGTCGATGTATATACAACCTTGACAATGTAAAACATTGTATAGCCAATAAAACCACTGTTTATTATGGTGATTTCAAAACACACAACTGTGAGACTAAAGACACTGCCTGCTGCCAGCCACAAAACATCTCCAGCAAAAGGTTATGGAGCGTACAGAATAAATTCAATGCAAGGGACAAAAAAGTGGTGACTTGCTCACTAATATTTCCCGTTCATAGTACCTTTGTCTACTCAAACATCCACATGGAACACAGCCTGGAGAATACATTTTGAGTCCTATTCCAAGGTTGTGGTTAAATGGAATACGCTAATGGAAAAACTTGAGGGTCTGCCGTTTTCCACTAGCGCCTGCCATTTTGCACAGTATTAAGATGAGGCCACTTTCTCAGCAGCTCCAGTTGTAATACTTGTTATATGTTAAAAGATAACACCAGTGGCACTAAGCGTCCCTGGTCTTATCTGCTCCAGGAGTACATAGGACTCCGTGGAGACAAACGAGAGCTCGGACAGTGCTCACACGAATGAGATCCGGCCAGGCGGCAGAGGGATACACGGAGAACGCTGGGAGCTACATGTTCCCAATGTTCCTTTGCCCGCAGAATGAAGAAGTGGCAGATCGTGCCACTCTCACCACTGAGGGAACTAAGGTGCGTATGGGATTTTTAGGTGGGGTTAGTTCATTGTGTTAGCTGTATGTGCTGAAGTGCAACCACTTAACACTAGGATCTGAAAGACATTATTCTTGTCAGACACAGCTGGAGAATGGTCTCATTGGAATAGCACGTTTTCCATCCTCTGGGGCCACATTAGCGTCTCCCATACAAAGTATAGGAGACGCTAATGTTCAGTAACCAAGCGATATATCCAAGACGCAAGCTCAGCTTGCGTCTTAGATGTAATTTGCTGTTTAAAAAATAAGCAGTGCGCTCGAGCCGTTCTGTTGTATAGCTCAAAAGCTTTACTTAACATCAACCTTGGAATAGGGCCCTTTGACTTTTTTAGTCTTATGCACTTTTTTAACTCAGATCCCTAGCTTGATCTGTTCGTTTTCTTATTCAAAAGTCTATGTTCTCTTCGCAAATTTACTTCAGCACTTAATAAACAGAGATAAAATATATCGTAATAGACTTTCTAGGTTCTGGAGATGGGAGACACACTGGCCATTTCCTTCCCTGCGTACGACTTATACTAAATTTCACAACATGTTCAATTTTTTAAGTTACACAATTAAAAAAGCACACACACGCTTACATTTTTTAATATTTATTATTTTATTGTAAATTTCTAAACACCAAAAAATAAAATAAGAACTCATACTGTTCTCATGTCTTAATATTCCATGAAGGGGACTGTTTGTCCATTTGGTGTAATTAGTACATATGGTCCAGCTGTGAAGCTATAGCCGAGGACTTCTAACTTATTATTAATTAGCTTCATTAAAATGCAAGTAAGTGAACATTGCTAGGTAAACAATACCTTATGCCGTGAAGTCATTACTTGACAGGAACTGGTTTTACTAACAGACGTTCTACGGGATATTTTTAGGATTTTCTTTTTTAAAACTCTGTAGGTACTGGTTAACATTTGACTGACATCAAGGACAGAGATGAATAGCTGGAAGAGACTAGCGGTACAGCAAAGCAATTCTTTTCACATCATTTCAAAATATGCCTAGAGTAGGTTAAAGGTTGACAACCAAATGACAGGCTTTCCTCAATTGCTGCGGTGTCACAGCGGGAGTATGTCAAGTAAAATTTCTCGAGCCCCTTTGTGAGTTTTTACATGTTCACATTCTTTCCCATCTTCCAAATTAGGAGGAAATGGCAGCTTTATGATTAATGCCCGAGTAGATTATCCAGATCTTTGTTGTTCTCCTGGTCGTTTAGACGTACCCGGAACAATACGGAGATGCCAGATTCTAGTTCTAAACGTACTTGTAATATCGGATCTCTAATCCTTAATATATTTAAACGCATTGAGACAAAGTTTACACAAAGAGAATATATATGAGCTACCGTAATGGTCGGTTCAACTGCAAGGTAAGAAAATTGAGGGGAACATTCTATTCGTTGCGAGTCGCCATTCCGATGGATTTCCCAGGGAAATGCATAATGCAGAGCTGAACTCTAATTTGCCATGGAGACCAGGGACATGCTGTATAATGCAGTGTTGTCCCCTAGTTTGACTTAACGATCACTCATTGTTAGGACTTCTGCGACCTTTTCCTATTGTCATGCTGGAGTTTGATTAGCTTCAGTTCCAATTTTTAGAGTTCAGAGTATAGTGAGGCATCACTGGCCAGAATCTAAACTAGTAGAAGAAAAATATATCTTCTCTACGTGTGTGAATTTAACCCTATGAAATGTGTTCCTTGCCCTTTCTTTAATCCGATCATAACTGGCAACATGCAAGGACTCTCCTGAATTAACAGGTTTAGTCTGATCCCTCCAAGAAAAAGATGAAAATAATAAATTTTCATACTTTCATTAGAAAAAAGATTTGGTACTATAATTTTGTAATTCAATTAAACCAATTATAATTTATATAGCAAAATACATAACATCCATAAAATATTACTGGAAGGAAATGATATTGATTTATAAGGATATTCAATGAGAATATGACTTAATGCCCTGTTTGTTGACAGCCTTTGCATTTCAACCCCATGGGTATCTTTAAATATACTGCTATATATCATGCCGTTTTCAGCTATTATTCATATTCATTTATAGGTGAGAAATTCAGGTGCTTTATCTCCTTGAACATTCACACACAAATTGTGTGCTATTCGTTTCGAAACTCAAATTTGTCTTGATACAATTTACTGGGTTTATTTAGAGAAAGGTGAAAACCAGGAGAACTGGCAGGAGAAGAGAACAATCTAGACCAAATAGCCGATTTGAAAAGTGAGATAAATGGGAGAATTTCTGGTTTGGCTATTTTGACCTAGAATTTTCACTTCTCCAGTCATTCTCCTGAGTTTCACCTTTCTTTTACTAGACCTGATAGTCTTGGACAGTGTTAAAGGGATACTCTAGAGCCAAATTGGGAGGGGGGGAAACCTTTACCCCTCGAGATGACCCCTTACCGTTTTAACCATAGAATAAGCATAAATCTCACCTTTAATCCAGTGCAGAGCTCCGTTTTGCTGCTCTGAATTTGAGTTGCGGCTTCTGCTGAAGTGGGGGCTGTCATGTGACTGGGTTGAAAGCCATTGACTAGCAGGGAATGCAGTACTGTAAATTACTGGCCTTTGCCCGTAATTCAGGTCATGGAGCGCTAATCGTTGGCTTTCTGGGCAGGGAAATACTTCACACTTGGAGGGCTGAATCAGCCCTTGGCAAGCAGATCATGGAGCGCTGATCGTTGGCTTTCTGGGCAGGCAAATACCTCACACTTGGTGGGCTGAATCAGCCCTTGGCGAACCACTACTGAGGGGTTGGGGGAAGGACAGTCAGGTCACTGTGACCATTCAGCTTTCCATGGAATAGTCACAGTTCCAAGAATATCCGTTTAAGTTTAAAAAAAACATGAGTTAATAGGATGGCAGTGAGCTGGATGACAAAGCAATTCATTATTAACCCAGCTTGATCATGCTCTTTCACTGAAAAGACCCAGGTCACTCAAGCAACTTGCCAAAAGAGTAAGTGGTGCTGCAGCTTAGTAGGACTCAAGTGCACCAGATTTGTTTTATAAAATCGGGGTTCAGAGAAATGACTTGATACAGGATCAATGACTGAAGAATGGCCCATCCAAAACAGGAGGATAAATGCACAAAAACCCACATTTAATCCACTCTGTGATGCCCTGGTTTTCGGCCCCTGCTGAAGCAGCAGCTGTCATGTGTCTGTTTTGATAGCCATTGACTAGCAGGGAATGAACATTTTAATTCTTATTCTATCTGGTCTATTCACTAAAAGGTGAAACTCTGGAGAATTGGCAGGAGAAGAGAACAATCTAGACCAAATTGCTAATTTGGAAAGTGAGATAAATGGGAGAATTTTTCTGGTTTGGCTATTTTGACCTAGAATTTTCACTTCTTCTGCCAATTCTCCTGAGTTTTACCTTTAGTGAATAGACCTATGTATGTTGTCCTCAGGTGCTTATAAGAGTATCAGGGTTATTCAAAGAGCTCCGAATTGCTTGAGAAAGGTAACCGAACGCTGAAAATCAGCGTTCGGTTACCCTTCTTGGCCATTCGGCTATCCAGAGAGCAGGCAATTCGCCAAATCCTGGCGAATTGCCTGAACATACGGTGCCTGTTCGGTGCCTGTTCGAGGGCAGTGAAATCCCCATGAAAAGCACTGCTTCGGCTATTCAGAGAACACAAACCAGCAGTGAAAGGTTCCCGAAATGCCCTGCAATTCGGTGGTTTAATTCGGCAAATTTATTCAGGAGAATCCCATAGGCTTCAATGTTAAAATATATTCTCATTTTAATTCAATATCTAATAAACCGTTCATTATAAAATTCTGCAGTAAAGAGTCTCTTTATTTATAGATTTTTTTAGGATATTTTAAGCATTTTTCAGAATTTTTTTTTTCTTTTCTTTTTAACCCTTTCGCTGCTGAGGCTTTTCCCGCCTCTGTGCTGAGGTCATTTTTACCGGTTTTGCTCATCATGTTTAAACGTGTTTTGAAGGCTTATTTTAGTATATTACCCAGACATATTATATATCGTTCTTTCCGTCAGACTCGGTAGATTCATAATATGTCATTATTATATGTATACGTCATGACCTGTCTGTATATTATAACAAAAAATACAATAAAATATGTATTTTCAATAATTTACAACGTGTAAAGTGTTTTTTTTCACATTTTAACATGCGAGCAATTGCGGTTATATTTTGTATGGGGTGCGCTTGTTAAAAAAATTAGAGATGGGGTCTCGTTACATTTTTTTTTGGGGAAAATTACGCGATTTTTACCTCCGGGGAGTTCCCGGAGGCTTGGCCGACATCCAAGATGTCGGCCAGCTCCGGGAAAGGATCACGAATCGGCGCTTTTCAGCGCCGATTCGCGATCCAGCTCCCCAGGGGTTAATGCCAGGCACCATTTAGAAGGGCAGGCTGTGCCCTTCCAAATGGTGCCTGGGTTAACCCTCGCAACGCCGCCGATCGGGAGGGAGAGAGGTCCGAAGGACCTCCCCCCCTCCCTTTCACGCGCCTCCTCCGCACATGCGGGGGGGGGGCGCCTGAATTAGGTGTCATCGCGGTGCCGCGATGACACCTAATTCCGGCGGCTGTGGTTCCGGATGCCGGGCTGACATCGAGGATGTCAGCCCGCACCGGAGGGGCCAGCGATCGGCCGGAACCCGGCCGAACGCTGACCCCAATGGGAGGACGCGCTCAGCGCGTCCTCCGCATACCAGCGGTAATGCGGAGGACGCGCTGAGCGCGTCCTCCGCATTGAAGTGGTTAACTTATTTTTTCTGTAACAGCCCTCTTTATTATCATTCTCTGGATCTCATATGTAAATTTCAGACATTTTCGCTCAGTAGTTTCTTTGCAAACAGTGTTTCACTTTTCACACATTCATACAAACTGTTTTCCTAATTTATTCACTTTACTCTGTCTATGGTCTCGGCTTTTTCCGGAGGCTTCGCTGCCTGTGATCGGCTCCTGCTCGGGTTCTTCCGTGATTTTCAGCAGGTTAATCCAGATGTTTTTGTGGGTTTTCGGCGTGCATTCGCTGGGGTTTGCGGTTCGTTTTCGTCAGGTTTGCGGTAGCTTTTCCCTGCAATTCGGGGACCCTGTGATGTTTGCTGAATACACCGCAGGGTCACCGAAATGGGATCGGCAAAAGGAACCGAATTGAAGAGAACGAAAAGTCACCGAACGTGCGGTGACTTTTCGAATCTCTTTGAATAACCCTGTATGTCAGGGCCGGATTAAGATAGGGGCAGATGGAGCAGCAGCTCCAGGCCCATGCCCCAGAATAGGCCCAGAGAAAAAATAACAATGTCTGCATTTATGAATATGTGGACCCCATTATCTCCAACACCATAGCAGCTACAGGGTCATATGAGGTATCACTGGAAAGGCCAGAGTATGCCCTTTCCAATGATACCATACATGACCAGGTTTTATGTAACAAAAAAAATAAGATAATAAATATTACTTTATTTTTTCTTTCTAACACAGCAATACTTTCCACTTTTCAATTATAAAGTGAACAATGATGCTGTACTAACTCACCATCTCAAGTGTGGAGGTGATGACACGATCCGTTAATACGTATTGTTACACCAAAAACCTAAACCACCGCACTGCAGCAAAGTGCACTGGGGGAGTGACTTTGGAACCCTGCGTTACTAATCTTTACACCTTACAAGGTCAAGGGAGGTGTCATTGGACAGGTCAGCGTCTGGCCTTTGCATTAATACCAAACATGACCATGTAAAATCTAAAAGGAAAACCTAAAAACTTTTTATCTTTTTATTTTTAGTTCCAATGCAATGACATTGTCCATTTGTCACTTATAAAATGAGCAATACCACTGCCATTATTCACCTTCTCATTTCCCACGCTGGGAGCAAGATCAGTGTTTTATACATAGTCATATTATTCAAAAAACAAAGGGAAATATTTCATTTTTTTGGTTAAAATAGTATATTTTCTCAGAAAAATGCAGTAACAGGATCCCATTTTAAAAAAATTAACAAGAATTCCCTATAGAATATATAACCACAAAGGTTTGGATGATAAAATGTGAAAAAATTATTTTACATGCTTTAAATGATTGAAATCTGAATGTAAATTTACTCACACAGTATCTGCCTGGTTAGATATATCAGTATCTGCACTATAACCTAAAATATGCTTTCATTTCACAAAATTCCAAAAAAAGCCACCAAAATCTTCAGCTCCAGGCCCATAGAGATCTTAATCCGACCCTGCTGTATGTATCACCTGTTATCGCATTTATAAGAACAGAGACAGAGCAAAACGAGTGTTCATATTACGGTGTTTGAGAGACCCCAATATCTTTGCACCCTTCTATGTCTGTTTTCACAGGGAGCTATGTAGATTATTACAAAGGAAGGCATTGCCGAGGATAGGACTTGGATTGAATTAGCATAAATCTTGTCCAGGGTTAAACACCGTAGATATAACATGGATTATGCATATTGTAAGGTTCCACAGGAATTGGAACCACAATTCCTCCTGTATCTGTGTTGAAATATTGACTTGTCTTTTTAGTGTATTGTAGAATTGTCTTTTACTCAGTGTACCTTTGTACAGCGCTGCGGAATGTGTTGGAACTTAACAAATAAAAAATATTACAGCAAAATCACTTGAGATCCACCCATTAACTGTACGATGTTGACCATTTATCGCCATAATTATATGACTATCAATAATAATAGAATATTAACATTTCGGTTTTTCTGTTCATACTATATACACCTGCCTTTTATATGGATGGCTCAAAAATCCTCTCACAATAAACACAATCAGGGTTATTCAAAGAGATTCGAAAAGTCACCGCACGTTCGGTGTCTTTTCGTTCTCTTCAATTCGGTTCCTTTTGCCGATCCCATTTCGGTGACCCTGCGGTGTATTCAGCAAGCACCAGAGGGTCCCCGAATTGCAGGGAAAAGCTGCCGCAAACCCGACGAAAACTAACCGAATGCACGCAGAAAAGCCACAAAAACATCTGGATTAACCTGCCTAAAACCAAGCCCGAGCAGGAGCCGAACACAGCCGAAGCAGCAGAGACCACAGACGAGGGAGGTGAATAAATTAGCAAAATAGTTTGTGTGAATCTGTGAAAATGAAACGCTGTTTGCAAAGAAACTACTGAGTGAAAATGTCTTAAATTTACATATGAGGTCCAATGAATGATAATTCGCTGTACTGTAACATCCGAAGTTTACTCCCTAAATTGGATGAGCTTCAGGCTTGGTGTTGCTATTACAAACCCAAAATCATTGTGCTCACAGAGTCATGGTTAACCCCAAAAGTACCAGACTCTGCCATATCAATACAGGGGTATTCATGTTATAGAAAAGACAGAGCAAAGAGAGGAGGGGGAATTGTTATTTATGTTGAGGAGTCCATAAAGTTCACGCCCTTACAGACTTCTACCTCTCCTGTCACCTTTGATTTCCTCTCTGGTATAATTGAGATCCCATTCAGTAAATCAATCATTGTTGCTGGGTTTTATCGTCCACCGAGCTCTCCAGTGCACTCCCTCTCTGACATATCTCAAATCCTTAATAAGCTACTTGCCCAAAACCAAAAAAGTGAACTGCTGGTCCTCGGCGATTTTAATACAGATTGGCTAAATCCTAAAAACAATAAACACTGCTCGCTGTTTAAAACTTTGCAGCTAACTCAATTAATCTCCTCCCCCACTCGCATTAAACTGAAAAGCCCTAACCATACCTTGTTGGACTGGATTCTCTCCTCATCTCCTGATAGAATACAGGAGGCAGGCGTTCTTGCTAATAGCTTTAGTGACCATTGTCTAGTGTACTTCGTGCGCAAAATTAAGGCCTTGAAATCTCCCCCAAAGGTAATAACCACCAGGTCTTTCAAGAAATTTATTCTTGAATCCTTCCTAAGTGATCTCAAACAGCTCCCCTGGTACAGGCTAAACCTAATCCCAGACCTAGACTGTGCAGTTGAATACTTTCAGTCTGAGCTCCTACAAGTATGGAATTCCCATGCCCCGCTGCGTAAAGTGCGAGTAAAAGGGACTCATCTCCCCTGGGTTACAGCTGATCTTACACTAATGTACCAGCTTAGAGATTCACGGTGGTCAAATTTCAAGAGTACTGGTTCCATGAACGATCACTACGAATACCGAAAATGACGGAATGAATGCACAAAACAAACAAAAATGGCCAAAGCCCATTATTTCAATGAAAATCTAAACAATAACATATCAAACCCTAGAAACTTTTGGAGAACCATAAGTAACATACAAGCACCCCCAGTCCACTCCCAGCCAGCTGCTGTCAAAGTAAACAACCAAACCCTGGAACACCCCCTAGATGTAGGAAATGCCTTTAATGATTATTTTGTTGGATGTGCCACCACTTTGATTGCCAAGCTAGGAAATGACATGCAATCAGAGAGGCCTCATGCAGGTCAGGCCCCCCCAACTGTGCAAAGTCCCTGTATCAGACAGGAATTCAGTTTTAGACCAGTGCCTGTCAGTGGCGTTACTAAACTTCTCCATAAGCAAAAAATGAAATACCAGTCTGGACCTGATCAAATACCAGCAATGCTGCTGAAAATCAGTGCGCCTGCAATTGCAAATCCTGTTGCAACCCTAATAAATGAGTCACTGGTGACTGGATACATACCCAAGCTCTGGAAGACTGCGAGAGTGGTACCTATCCATAAAAGTGGTGACAGTACTTTGGTATCCAACTACCGTCCGATATCGTTGCTCCCTGTAATGTCAAAAGTCTTGGAAAAATGTGTCTACACACAATTACGTGATTATTATCAATATTGGAACTACTTAACCCCAGATCAATCAGGCTTTCGTCCAAATCATTCAACTACAACTGCCCTTCTAAAAGTCTGCAATGATATCCAGGCTGGGATGGAACAAGGAAACCTAACTGGAGCCATCTTCCTTGATTTTGCCAAGGCCTTTGACACGGTAGACCATGGCATCTTGTTAGAAAAACTTAAAAACTCTGGCATTGGTGATCGCACGCTAACCTGGTTTCAATCATATGTATCCGAACGATCACAATATGTGTCAATTTCTGGCAGCTCCTCCCTCCTGCTCCCAGTCACTTGCGGTGTACCCCAAGGCTCAATACTAGGCCCTCTGCTGTTCACAATATTCATAAATGATCTGCCCAACGTCTGCAAAGCCTCAACTGTACATATGTACGCAGACGACACTGTGATCTATACCAGCAAACCAAATCTCCCGCAGCTGGAGGCCGTGCTGCAAGAACAATTCACAGAGATAGAAAAGTGGATCAAAAACAACAAACTTTTTTAAAATAATGACAAAACTGTAACGATGCTCTTTGGAACCGCACCTAAACTACACAAATTGCAAAATCCCCACCTATGTGTTGGGACAAAATCAAATGGCACACTGACCACAGTCACTTCTCTCAAATATCTAGGTATGTGGTTGGACCCTAATCTATCCTTTGGCCCCCACATCGAAAAACTCTCATCTAAACTTTACCCCAAACTAGGTGCCCTGTACAGAAACAAATCCTGCCTGAGTCCCGCGGTAAGAAAGCAGATTGTACAGCAAATGCTTATGCCGGCTATTGATTATGGAGATGTAGTGTATGCAGCCGCCCCGCAAACACACCTTCATAAACTTACTACATTGTATAACTCATTGTGCCGCTTTGCGCTACAATGTAACTACATGACCCACCATTGTGACATGTTAAAAGAGCTAAACTGGCCATCGCTGGAATCCAGACGCACCCTTCACCTTTCCAGCCAGGTGTTTAAGAGCATCTCTGGGAAGCTGCCACCCTACCTGAATAGACTGCTTCCCCCAGCAGCTCCTTCATCCTATAACCTCCGATCCAGGACCAGCACCTTACTTGCTATACCACAATACAAAAAGACAGTTGCTCGGTCCTCATTTTCCTACAGAGCACCACAATTATGGAATAACCTCCCAGACACCATCAAATCTTCCCCCAGTCCTAAGTCACTCAAAAGCTCCTTACTAACATACCTCAATACAGAATGCACCTGTAAACATGTAACCTAGTGACTATATTTCCTACATATTTTTCTGTTAATCTGTATATTTGTGTTGTTTTTTAATATCTTGCATTGTATTACTTTGTATTTCTGTAACTGTAACACTTCAATGTTCTTGAACCCAGGACATACTTGAAAACGAGAGAAATCTCAATGTATCCTTCCTGGTAAAATCCTTTATAAATAAATAAATAAATAAATAAAAGAGGGCTGTTACAGAAAAAATAAGTAAGCTTAAAAAAATAAAAAAATCGGACTTTTAAAAAAAATGAAAAATGCTTAAAATATCCTAAAAAATCTATAAATAAAGAGACTCTTTACTGCAGAATTTTATAATGAACGGTTTATTAGATATTGAATTAAAACGGGAATATTTTTAACATTGAAGTCTATGGGATTCTCCTGAATTAACTTGCCGAATTAAACCACCGAATGACAGGGCATTAGGGGAACCTTTCACTGCTGGTTTGTGTTCTCTGAATAGTCGAAGCAGTGCTTTTTCATGGGATTTCACTGCCCTCGAACAGGCACCGAACAGGCAGCGTATGTGCAGGCAATTCGCCAGGATTTGGCGAATTGCCTGCTCTCTGGATAGACGAATGGCCAGGAAAGGTAACCGAACGCTGATTTTCAGCGTTCGGTTACCTTTCTCAAGCAATTCGGATCTCTTTGAATAACCCTGAATATGCATCATTACAAAAATGTGGTGGATGCCGAATGTCTGTTCAGCAAATCAATTCACCTTGGTATAGATCCATTAGTAACACTAATTACTAATGAAAACATTGTCCAACTCGATTTCTATGGTTTGTATTTTTATAATTAAAAACATATAAAGGAAATCTTTTCTGTGCGAACATTAACCATTTCATTTTGAGCACAAACACGCAAGGACTTATCTGCTTTACATATAATGACAAGAGAATGGTGGGTTTCGCTCTATGCGAGACTATACTGTAACTGTACAGCACGATGCGATATTGTACTTTTGTCAATATACACAGGATATCTGGGCTGTGAGCGTTCTTAAAACGCTTCCATGACCTTCCCTCCTCCCTCCCCATCACACGCTGACACATCTAGCCTAAATTTACGTCTTGCATCACCTCAGGAAACTCATGGCTAATTTCATTATATTGGAGAGAAAATGCAAATGAGGCCAGACAGCTGGTCCTTTCCTTGTGGCGAGGAGAGTTAGAGGGGCCTGAGGCCTACCTCGTCAGAGGTTTTAATACCCTATTGCTTAGACAGACCCCGGCGGGAAGAGAGCAGGGATGCTAGGAAAGCAGCTGTAGCAGATGGTGAAATATAGAAAAAAAAAATGTCTAGGTGTACTGCTATTCAAATAAAACCCAAGTCTGTGTATCCCAAGTACACACATATAGACCTGCAGGAGATTCCAAGATATATACATGTGATTTTTAATCATTTGCGGGGAATGTTCCTCAGGTGTGCCGCTGGAATGTGCTGTGTAGTGCAGGAATGAGGAGGTGTGAGTGTACTGTGCACTGGGCAGATATATGAATGAAAACCTATAGCCAAGCAATAGTTATAGATACTGCTCACCGCTTGTTTTGTGCCGGAATTGATCCACTCCCAAATCCAGTAACATCCAACCATAAAATAAATAAATCCGGCACTCCTGAATATTAGTAACGGATTTTATTTCTCAGCACAGAAAACGAGGTTCCGACCCTAACGGTCTTTGTCAAGTCAGACTTCGAAAGGTCGAAACGTCGTTTCCTGTGTTGAGTAATATAATCCATTATTAATATTCAAAAGTGCCGGATTTACTTATTTTATCGTTGAATGAAAACCTAAACACAATTTTAACAGCCTACCACTTGGTTTTTAGGCTAGGGGTCAGACGAACGCATTTTTCGCATCATCGGTCAAAAAGTGCGTCCCAACGCATGGACGTACTTTTTCACGGAATACGCGATAGCGGTCATACGATGCGCAATTTCGGCTGTGATTTTTTACGGATCCAAACCAGGAAAGTTTGGGTGTCTGGACGTTATGTTGGCCGGACATGTGCAGCGTCTGACGTCTCCTAATCACGCACACACGCCGCTATGCGGTCGCAGCGCACTCTGTACGTCAGTACTAGCGGTTCAACGTTCTTGCAAAACTACGTTCGTTTGCCGCTTGCGTTGCGCAGCCGAACTTTCGTGTGGCCGTACTTCGTGTGTAGGCCGGCGTTGGATGTCATTTGCTGCTACCACAGCCCAAATAAAGTGCGGCTGCACGCACGTTCGCACTTCCGTTCGTCTGACCCCAGCCTAAAATGTTAAAATAAATCATCATAAGTCTGCTGCTACATCTCGACAATCCCTGATTTTTTTAAATTTATATATCTCCACAAATGGGTGGCCATGTTTTCCTGAACACATATTATTTTTTGCAGAGGGGAGCATAGGGAAAAGTGCTGCTCTGCGACATGTATAACTTATATGCTGGAGGCAGGAAATCAAAGCGGGTCACCTGGGATTCCTTTTTTATTTCATACCTGCAGCATATGGATCCTACTTGCTACAGGATGGCATTTTTCATTCACTGCCCATCAGCATTAATAAATTATATGTGCCCAGGAAAAAATACCCGATCTGGCAACCCTACTTCAAAGATGCCCTGTTTAAATAATGCATTGTAACCTGGGACCATATAACCATGGTCTTACGGTTGAAAACACCATACATTGTTGCTTGATCAAGACAAATATCTTTTTTTTTCTTTTATTATTATCATCATCATTTATATAGCTCCAACAGTTTCCGCATCACTTTACAATAAGAACCAGGGGATTAATATTATTATATAGGTCTGTCAAGAAAAAGAAATTCAAACAATGCAATCTAAATCCTAGCTCCTCTGAGCACTAACACGTAGGGGTCTATTCACATAGAAACATAGAAACTGTCGGCAGATAAGAACCTTTCGGCCCATCTAGTCTGCCCAATTACATGGATACTTTACCTGGATTTATCTTTTGTTTAGGATAGCCTTATGCCTATCCCATGCCTGCTTAAATTCAATTACTGTTTTGGCCTCTACCACTTCTACTGGAAGACTGTTCCATGTATCCACCACCCTCTCAGTAAAATAATGCTTCCTGATGTTACTTTTAAACCTTTGCCCCTCTAATCTAAGACTATGTCCTCTTGTTTTGCTACTTTGTTTCTGTTTAAATATACTCCCTTCCTCTACCTTGTGGATTCCCTTTATGTATTTAAATGTTTCTATCATATCTCCTCTGTCTCGTCTTTTTTCCAAGCTGTACATGTTAAGATCATTAAGCCTTTCCTGGTAACTTTTCTCCTTCAAGCCGTACACCATTTTAGTAGCCCTTCTCTGAACTCTCTCTAAGATGTCTATATCCTTCTGGAGATACGGTCTCCAGTACTGCACACAGTACTCCAAGTGAGGTGTTACCAGTGCTCTGTAAGGCTAGGGTCAGACGAAAGCATTTTTCCCTGCAAACGTGAAAAAGTGCGTCTGAACGCATTGACGTATCTTTTCACGGAATGCGCAAAAACGGTCAGACGACGCGCATTTTCGGTCGTGATTTTGTACGGATCGTCAATAAAACTCTTTTTGCGTCTGGACGTTATGTAGGCTGGACATTAGCAGCGTCTGACATCTCCTAATCACGCAAACACGCCGCTATGCCGCAGCTGCACACTCAGTACGTCAGTACTAGCGGTTCAGCGTTCTCCGAAAAATGCGTTTAAATTCCACTTGCGTTGCACGGCCGGACTTTTGTGCGGCCGTACATCGTATATTGGCCGTCATTGCCCGTCATCTGCTGCTAGTGCGGCCGTAATTATGTGCGCCAGAACGCACGTTAAAAGTGCGCTGGTCTGACCCCAGCCTAAAAGCACCGACATTGAGTTAAATTTCAGTGCTTTTCATTTTTGTGCATTTCGGCTTACTTCGCGGAGAATTTGGTGCATTCTCTATATACAGTACATAGAATGTTCACCATATTGCACTGAAAATGGAGTTGCTGAACCTGTTATCGGATGTTGGCAAAAAGTTATGAATTGGCCTCCACTAAAAAAAACAAAATGTCTCTTATTCTTCTAATAGGAGTTTAAATCAATAAAAATTTAGTAAAAAAAAATATGGTAATAAAAAATAATTATTAAAAAAATAATAAAAAGGTCTGTCGAAAAAACAAAAAAGTATTTTAAATTAAAAAAGAAATGTCTTTTAAAAAGTACAAAAAGGTATTTTAAAAACATCAGTTTTTGTAAAAAATAAAAAAATGGTCTTTCAAAAAAAATAAGAAAGATATTACATTCATTACATTAAAACCTAGTAGATTCGCCTGTTTAAACCTATCAAATTGAAATCACCGAAATCAGATTATTTTGCTTCAATTTTGGTGCAATTCAGCGTTCCGTGAATAGATGAATCATTAGTTCTCTATGGGACAATTTCTGTGTGAATCAAACCGAATTGTGGCGAAATGCACAGAGTTTCTGTCAATTTGCTTGTATTTGGCAAAAATACAGCTTAGTGAATATGTTACCGCTAAAGTGCAGAAATCAGTTATTCTGCAGATCACCTAGGTCATGTGCAGATTATCTAGGGTGATCCGTTAAAGTGCCGAAAATTGTTTCATTTCTCAAATTACCTAGATAATCTTGACATTACTTACTAGGCACTCGTTAAAGTGAAAATAAGATCTTTGCTGGAACAAGAGCAACGTTTCTGTACGCTTAAATAAACATAATGTTATTTATTTATTTTTCAATATCTAAAGAATCAAGTTAATACAATCAACAAATTAGTTGCTAGAATCAATCATGAATCAATTAAGAAACTATAATAGAAAGGATCAAACGGTTTAAAATTATTATTATTACAATTAAGGAAATGAATTTGCAAAACATATGATAAAACTTATGCTTACTTAGTAGTGCAATCTAAAGATTGGTGACACTTTGAATTACATAGCAATTGGGGTTTTTGCGACAAGCACTAGGGATGTGCGTTTCGGGTTTCGGAATTTCGGAATTTTCACGAAATTTCCCGATTCGTGTTTTCGAATGCGGCCGAATTTCCGAAAATTTTTAGATCCGAAAATGGCAGATCCGAAAAGTTTTCCGAGCCGAAACGAAATATTTTCGGAATTTTCGAATGGATTTGAAATGTGTCAAATCGAAATTTATTGCTTTGAAATGAGGAGAACAGATATTCCGAAAAAACGAAAATTTCCGAAATTACGAAAAGTCGATACAAAAAACGAGCAAAGTGACACGAAAATACGAAAAACGGACGATATTCCGAAAACATGTACAATTCCGAAAAACGAAAATTTCCGAAATTACAAAAAGTCGATACAAAAAACGAGCAAAGTGACACGAAAATACGAAAAATGGTCGATATTCCGAAAAAAAATGTACACGAAAAACGAGTTGAGCCAAACCGAATCGAAACAGAAATCGGTCGAAACGAGCCAAATCGAAAAGTTTAAAAATCCGAAAAAATCGAACCGAATCGAACCGAAAAAAAAATCGATGCACAAGCCTAACAAGCACACATATTTGTCGTACATTTACATTTGCAATCACATTTTCTGAAACCCTGCCCAGCACTAAGGGATTGTTTTATCGAGTGAGAGGGGGAAGGTGTAGGGACAGGACATGAGAGAAACAAACGTTTGAACTTTAATGATATGGAGGCCGTTAATGTGCACATTACATAGGTACAATGCGGAAAACTCTTGATTCCGCACGTTAACGGGGCAAATCAGTTAATCTGCAGATTGACTAGGTAATGTGCACATTCACGGCTTTCGTGCTTTAGCGGTAACAAATACATGAATTGCCCCAAAATTGCACACACGGCGAGATTCACTGTCTGGTGCAATTCGGAGGCAAATTCGGGCCTCTGTTGAATCTCCTCCTTAGCTTCACCCTCGCTAAGGTCAGTTGGCAAACAGCAGCCAACAAGTTCTCAATCTCAATTCTCAATCTAGTCTGTTGTATAAAGTCTCCAGCAACTGGAACATTTATTCAAATAACAGTTTTCCAAAATGCTGCTATGACTCTGTACGAATTCTCAACAAGTCACTGTTTAGTGAATCATCACTATTGTCTGGTAATAGCCCTGTTATTATTCTAGTGTGGCCTTTCTTTTTTCTTTGTAGAGCTGTTTTAGAACCAGTTTGTGAAATCACACTTCTTAAAATTCCTTTTGACATGTAAAAAGTAAGCTGTCCGGTGGCATCTTGCCTTTCCTATCTGATTGTTACTGGCACAGTGTTTGAGTGGTGTATTCCGATCTTTAGTCCATCTGTCCTAGGGGCAAATATCTAAACATCTCCACTAGCTTCTCGTACATAGTGACATTTACTCATGTTTCCATGTGTCCCAAAATCGCTTTAACAAATTACAAGAATTCTACTCCAATGAAGATGCTGGCAAATGTCCTCCCAGATAAAGCGTTGCAAAGGCTGTGTGCCGAATGAAACGACGGCTGAAGGGTTTTGTGTTTTTCCAGTAAGTTATAGAGCAATGAAAACCTTTTTGCATAACTATGCATTCTATATAGCTTATCTAACTAAAAAGGAATTTCAAGTTTGAAGTTATAGCGTCTTGGGGGGGGGGCTACAGGTAAGGGTAGGTGAGAGCCCAGAGGTAGGAAGCCATAGAAGAAAAGTCCAAAGGGAACCAAGTGGAAAACCCAAAGATGTAGTCAAGCAATTTCCAGTTAGGGCAGTGGCAAAGTTTCAGACAAGGCAAGACAAAAGCAAGAGTTTGGTACACAGAGAGGGATGGCTTCTAGGTCAGTGATGGAGACCCCTGACATGCCTGATGTTTCTGAACTACATATCCCATGATACTCTACCAACCTTATGTGTGTCTATGCATCATGAAATATGTAGTTCTGAAACAGCTGAGGTGCCAAGGTCCGCAATCACTGTTCTAGGTGCAGGACAATACTGAAGCGAGGTGCAGAGGTTGTCAGTGGTTTATATACACCACAGGTGAAGTGAACACCCCAGACTAAACCCCCTGGAATCCTTCATTCAATCAGCTCCCCCATCCCTAGCAGTCTGCCTACTAAGGGCTTTCCTCTGACCCCATCTTGGCCACACATGTGGAGGATGGACGCTACAACACAACTCCTCTGTACCTAGAATCCTGTACCAAGGTCTTAATCTGTGTTCTTCCAGCTGCTGATACCCCATTACAGGAAGTGTCTTGGCACTGGTGAACAGATGATGGGCGTATACACCGATCTGCACCGCACGTGCAGATTATCAGAATCCTTTCAAAACTTCTGCACTGAGAATTATGGAGTTGGTTGGTTTGACCAGCCGAATCCTCTTTATATTAGTGCATGATCACACACCCAGTAATTTGTTTTCCTAGTAGATCCAATTCCTGTAGGAATGTCCAGTGGGAACTGATTGACAGCTTTCAGGGTGGAGGGAAGACCTCTGTTATGATGGTGTTTCACGGCTGCCGGACACAGCTGAGGTGGGAGTGGAAGTAATGTTCTTGACACTATGACCATTTAAATTCGCTTATATAGTCTTGGTGGCTAGAGTGTCCCTTTAACTAAATTAAATGGTATATGTCACCTGTAATATTTTTTATAAATTGATTATTTAATGTTTGTGGAGCTTAAACTCCCCAGTGGATAAGCTATTGAGTTTCTCTATGTCCTTTTAGTCCCTGTGACCACTGCATTTCTGTCTTGGTTTGCTTTCATATGCCCTAGAGTCTTCACAATGCTCTTAAGTGGATAAAAGGTTGATCCAGAAGTGGAAACCTTCACCAATTTACCTAAAGTTATATCAACTGTACATGATGACCAAAGCTGAAGCTAAAATTCTGGTCTGAGGACTTGTCTGGCTTTTCAGTTCTGAAATGAAACACACAACACATCCAACATTTATTTGTGTCTTCAAGAAATAAATTGTATTGCAGGGGAGTTATGAAAAAAAGTGTAGAAATTCACGTCGTGCCGTATGATAAATAAGTAAGCATAAATAATTAATTGTAACAGGTGAATGTTTTATGTATAAATTATTGGTAAATTATTGGTTTTGTAAATAACACGAGATGTCAGAATATTTTTTATAATTTTGTCTTTCATCTTTACCAGGAAAAAAAAATCGTAGTTTATATAACACAAACTTCATCCCATCAGCTCTAAGTAGGCATATCATTTTATTTTCACAGATATTGTAGTTTGTAGTGAATTTTTAAGCAGATGTTGTGCATGTGATTTCAATGAGATATTGTGGCTGTGAACCTTAAACTTTTTTACGGACTTCTATCTGTCACAGACCGTGACATTGTATCGATCAGTAATTCTGTAACCATTGCTCCGAAATATTGTAAGGGGTTAAATTCCCTACTGTAAGCTACTGAGTAAGATGCAGCATCAATATGTCTGTAATTTAATGAGAGACAGTGCAGGTTTTAAGGTTTTCCACTGGAAAAGATAATTATGCTAATTCTTTTATAATAGTTTCCTGGTGACATTTAATTATTGTAACAGATTATTTAATAGCTCTTAGATTATGAGTCTTCATGTAAGGAGATTTATAATTCCCTTATATGTTTGTACGTTTTACCGTTATGTTATTGAGATCTAGGCTGATTCTCAGCAATTCTTCTGGTTTTATGGCATCTTCCTATTGGCTGAGCAATGTGTCGCCATTAACGTTTTCAGAGTAAAGAACATAAGCAATTAGTCGCGTAAGGACGAGCAAAACTCAAATCACTTGTAAAACACCTTGAGATTTTTGAACTGGATTTGTTTTGGCGTAAACAAGATTATATAGTAATTTTTCACTACATGAACCCCTTCACTACCAAGCACCTTGTGTTGAAAAAATATTATCAAAACACATTTGTGTGAAACACGGGATGCATAGTTAACAGTTAAACATAGGATAAAAAAATAATCTTGCCTAGAAATGATTATTTCAAGATGGCTAAAAGTAAAAAAAAAAAAAATTTGTTCTCCCTCCGGGGACTCTTGACACCTGAACCTTCTTGTCCCCCTTCCCTTTCCATCAATAGACGGCTACTTTTTCCCTATCTGTATCGATAGGAACATTTTGATTGTATTTGACCTGTTATTTCCATGGCATTTGTTCTGTCCTTCTTTCCCCTAAAATAGAGTTGAAAAAAACCATAAAATGAGCAAATTTGCTTTATTTTAGAATTTTAATTTATGATTTTTTACTGTACATAAAATTTGATAATGAAAGGTCCTAAACTCTAGGTGGTGTGTGTCTTATCTTGCACAATTTCAGATGACGTTTGCTTTATTAGCACAAAGAATTGAAATGGCCTTTGTATCAAATATAGTTAGGCTGGGGTCAGACGAACGCAGTGCGAACGCGCGTGCAGCCGCACTTTATTACGGCCGTAGTAGCAGCAAATGACGTCCAATGACGGCCAATATACGAACTACGGCCACACGAAAGTTCGGCCGCGCAACGTAAACGGCAAACGAATGCATTTTTTTGAGAACGTAGAACCGGTAGTACTGACGCACAGAGTGCGCTGCGTCAGCATAGCGGCGTGTGTGCGTGATTAGGAGACGTCAGACGCTGCACCATGTCCGGCCAACATCACGTCCATTTGTTTTCAATAGCTCCGTCAAATATCACGCACGAAAATGCGCATCGTATGACCGCTTTCGCGTATTCAGTGAAAAAATACGTCATTGTGTTCGGACGCACTTTTCTACTGACGATGCGGAAAATGCGTTCGTCTGACCCTAGCCTAAATGGTAGACATATGCAGACACCAAAGTTGGGTTTTGAAATATTTCAGTATCCAAAAAACGTAAGATTTCAAAATAACTGGGATCAGCTGATTCGGAATGGCAGGAACTTCCGATATACATCGTTATCGGATCAATTCGGAATATCAGAAATGTCCTACATATTCATCCTTTTCTGATATTTGGAACTGGAATGCATTAACCCGTTCGCTGCGGAGGACGCGCTCAGCGCGTCCACCTGCAGGTAACGTTCCTTGCGGTGGACGCGCTGAGCGCGTCCTCCCTTTGGGGCCAGCGTTCGGCCGGGTTCCGGCCGATCGCTGGCCCCCCCGGTGCAGGCTGACATCCTCGATGTCAGCCCAGCACCCGGAACCGCCGCCGGCCTAATTAGGTGTCATCGCGGCGGCGCGATGACACCTAATTCAGGCGCCCCCCCGCATGTGCGGAGGAGGCGCCTGAAAGGGAGGGGGTTAATCCAGGCACCGTTTGGAAGGGCACAGCCTGCCCTTCCTAACGGTACCTGGAATTAACCCCATGGGGGCTGGATCACCAATCGGCGCCGAAAAAGCGCCGGTTCGTGATCCTTTCCCGGAGCTGGCCGACATCTTGAATGTCGGCCAAGCTTCCGGGAATGCCCCCTGAGGACTGGCATCATCGTGCATAGCATGATGACGCCAGTCCTGGAGTTAACCCCTAACTGCCACCAATGGTGGAGATAGGGGGTTCCAATGAACCCCCTATCTCCTGATCCGTGGCAGTTAGGGGTTAATGTTTGAAATTGTTGGATCGGCCAGAGCATGGTCGTTCCAGCAATACCAAACTTGCCTATGAAAAAAGTTTTTTAAAAAAAATAAAAAATAAAAATAAAAATAAAAAAATATTTAAAAAAAAAATGGAAAAAAAAAAAACAAGTTTTTTTTTATTTTTTTTGGTTCGTTAATGCAGCAATATTGTTCCCATTTCAATTATAATGTGAACAATGATGCTGCACTAACGATTTTTGTATGCAGTGCATTTGTTAAAAATCGCATAATTTTCCCCAAAAAAAATGTAACGAGACCCCATCTATAATTTTTTTAACAAGCGCACCCCATACAAAATATAAACGCAATTGCTCGCATGTTAAAATGTGAAAAAAAACACTTTACACGTTGTAAATTATTGAAAATTCATATTTTATTGCATTTTTTGTTATAATATACAGACAGGTCATGACGTATACATATAATAATGACATATTATGAATCTGCCGAGTCCGCCGGAAAGAACGATATATAATATGTCTGGGTAATATACTAAAATAAGCCTTCAAAACGCGTTTAAACATGATGAGCAAAATCGGTAAAAATGAGCTCAGCACAGAGGCGGGAAAAGCAGCGAAAGGGTTAAAATATTTTTTTCAAAAATGAACATTGCACAAAAATTAAAAAAAATCACATCTATTGAATGGCATAACATGTAAAGTGCAGGGGTAGCTTTTTCATGTCTTGCACACTTGCATATAGCAAAAATATTAAAATAAATTTTTTATTAGATTTACTTTTTCGGCTTGTTTTATGATTTAGGATTACAGTCTCTGTTTGTTCTTTTACTAGGGTTAGGGCTACTGTTTCTGCCGTCTTATGATTCGTGTTAACCTGTTACAGTTAAGATCACTGTTTCTGCTTGTTTTATGAACTGGGTCGGGGCTGCAGTTTCTATTTGTTTCTTGGTTAGGGCTTTTGTCAAGGTTGCCTTTTCTGATTGTTTTTTTATTTGGGTTAGGGTCACTGTTTTTGCTTGTCTTATAATTGGGTTTAGGGTTACAGATTCTCCTTGTTCTTTTATGGCTAGGGTTACTGTTATGGTTAGGGTTACAGTTTCTGTTTGTCCCTTGGTTAGGGCTATGGTTATTGTTAAAGTTGCCATTCCTGCTCGTTTTTTTTATTTGGATTAGAGTTCCTGTTAGGGTTAAGGTTATTGTATTTGCTTGTTTTATGATTGGGTTTACAGTTACAGCTTCTACTTTTATTAGGGTTAGGGTTACTGTGTAATGGTTAGGGCCACAGTTTCTGTTTGTACCTTGGTTAGGGTTATTGTTAAGGTTTCCATTTCTATTTGTTTTGCTTTTTTATTTGGGTTAGGGTTATGGTTACTGTATTCGCTTGTTTTGTGATTGGGTTTAGGGTTACAGCTTCTGCTTTTTCTTTTATTAGGGTTAGGGTTACTGTTACAGTTACAAGTTTTTATAAAGCGCTGTACAATGGGAGACAGAATACCAAAAATACTGTTATGGTTAGGATTGCAGTTTCTAATTCTTCCTTGGCTAGGGTTATTGTTAAGGTTTTCATTTTGGTTGTTTTATGATTGGGCTTAGGGCTACAGCTTCTGCTTGTTATTTTATTAGGGTTACTGTTATGGATAAGGTTGAAGTTTATGTTTGTTCCTCGGCTTGGGTTATTGTTAAAGTTGCCATTTCTGCTATTTTTTTTATTTATTTGGATTAGACACACTGTTAGGGTTATGGTTACTGTTTCTTTTTATTGATGCGATCGACAATCTTGAATCATTTCTAACCCTTTCCATGCGAAGGATGCGCTCAGCGCGTCCTGCCGCATGTACACTTCGATGCGGAGGATGTGCTCAGCGCGTCCTGCCGCATGTACACTTCGCTGCGGAGGACGCGCTCAGAGCGTCCTCCCTTTGCAGTGGAGATCGGCCAGGATTCCAGCCGATCGCAGGGCCCCCCGGTGCGGGCTGAATTCCTCGATGTCAGCCCAGCCTCCGGGACCCAGGCGGGCAAGATAGACATCATCGCGCCAGCGCGATGACGTCTATTACAGGCACCCCCCCTGCCAGTGCGGGGAAAGTACCTGAAGGGGAGGAGGGGGAGGTCTTTTGGATCTCTCTCTCTCCCCATCCGTGCGGGCCAGAAGCTAAAAGCAGGCACCGCTTTGAAGGGCACAGCCTGCCCTTCCAAACGGCGGCTGTCTTTAACCCCTAGGGGGCTGGAACTCGATATGGCGCAAACAGGCACCGTATCGTGGTCCCCTCCTGGAGCTGACCGACATTTAGGATGTCAAGCTTCCGGGATATCCCACTGATGACTGGCATCATCGTGCATAGCGCAATGTCGTCAGTTCTGGAGCTAACCCTTAGCTGCCACCTATGGTGGAGATAGGGGGTTCCAATGAACCCCCTATCTGGGATCCGTGGCAGCTAGGGGTTAATATTTGGTATCAATGGAACGGCCAAACATGAACATGTAAAATGTATAAAAAAAATAATGGAAAAAAAAATGAAAAACAATTTTTTTTTTGTTTTATTAATGCAGCAATATTGTTCTCATTTCAATTATAATGTGAACAATGATGCTGCACTAGCGATTTTTTTCTATGGGGGCATTTGCTAAAAAACACGTAATTTCCCCCCAAAAAAATGTAACGAGACCCCATTTCTAATTTTTTTAACAAGTGCACCCCATAGAAAATATAACCGCAAAGGCTCGCATGATAAAATGTGAAAAAAAACCACTTTACACATTGTAGATGATTGAAAATTCTATTTTTATTGCATTTTTTGTTATAATATTCAGGAAAGACATGACGTATACATATAATAATGGCATATTATGAATCTGCCGAGTTTGCCGGAAAGAACGATATATAATATGTCTGGGTTCTATAATAAAATGTGACTTCAAATCACGTTTAAATGAGCTCAGCGCAGAGGTGTGAAATGGCTCAGCAGTGAAAGGGTTAAGAAATGATATTTTGTTCTCATTTTTTTAGCCTCAATCAATATAAATATGATGCCCCCCCAAAAAAACACATTGTGCTAGAACTACAGTATTCCAGCTCAAAATCACTCCTCTAAATCAATCTGTTTCTGCTATCAGTTCGATGTTTCTTTTATGTTATTAGAAATAATAATAAACATAATAACATAATAATAACATAAACTAGTAGAATAAAGATCTATGAACTGGAGTGGCAAGCAGGACTTGTGATCGTAGCTGACTGCACACATATCTGAAACAGATATTATCATTATATGTCTTACTAACGACTTCCTGGCACCAGATATTCTCTTTCTGATTGTTAAGGAAACTTAAGTTCCCCGGACTGGAAGTCACTGCAAATGTCAGTGTGTCGTGAACTCTGATCCCACTTGGAGGGAAATTGGCCATCTTACTATGCACTGAGACAAGGTCAATTCTATTAGCCTGACCACTGGGGTATGTATATCATTTAGAAGGAATGGTGGCACTTATTTTAAACAAGAGAAAGATGTCATTTCAAGACTACAAATGATCACAATAAGCCTGAAAAAAAGAAACCGCAGAAACATACATTCCCATTATGTTTTGTAGGAGGAAATTTTGACTGTAGCTGAAGTCTTAAATGGTCATTAAACAGAACGGAAATTACATAATTTTTTTTAATAGTTTGACATTGATTTGGTTTATGTCAACAATGAAACCATTTTGTACATTTTAAAATGAAAATATTGTTTCAACCTTGAATGTCCATCATTTGCTGTATTCTGCATTCACAGTTAGAAATACAAGGTCTGAGAACGTATAAAAAACCTTCTGTTGTTTTCAATTTGCAGGTGTATGCATAACATAGATGTGTATCACACAAAAGAGTTTCATCTTTGTGTACTTTGTATTCAGTGGTGTTAAAAAATTATTCACAGATGCATTGTATTCAGAAAACAATATTGTTTCACTAACAAGAACCATATAACAAGTCTGTGAGTTACACACAGGGTTATTCAAAGAGATTCGAAAAGTCACCGCACGTTCGGTGACTTTTCGTTCTCTTCAATTCGGTTTGTTTTGCCGATCCCATTTCGGTGACCCTGCGGTGTATTCAGCAAGCACTACAGGGCCCCCGAATTGAGGGAAAAGCCGCCGCAAACCTGACGAAAACTCACCGCAAAACCCAGCGAATGCACGCCGAAAACCCTCAAAAATATCTGGATTAACCTGCCGAAAACCACAGAAAAACCCGAACAGGAGCCAATCGCAGCCTCCGACACAGCAGACGAGGCAGTTAATAAATTAGGTAAAACAGTTTGTATGAATGTGTGAAAGTGAAACGCTGTTTGCAAAGAAACTACTGAGCGAAAATGTCTGAAATTTACATATGATGTCCAGGGAATGATAATAAAGAGGGCTGTTACAGAAAAAATAAGTAAACTTTAAAAAAAAAAAAAAAACGACTTTTAACCCTTTCGCTGCGGTGGACGCGCTCAACGTGTCCAACCGCATGTCACGTTCCATGTCACGTTCCATGCGTGTCCTGCCTTTGGGGTCAGCGTTCGGCCGGCTTCCGGCCGATCGCTGGCCCCCCGGTGCGGGCTGACATCCTCGATGTCAGCCCAGCACCCGGAACCGCCGCCGGAGTAATTAGGTGTCATCGCGGCGGCGCAATGACACCTAATTCAGGCGCCCCCCCGCATGTGCGGAGGAGGCGCCTGAAAGGGAGGGGGGGTAGGTCCTTTGGATCTCTCTCCCTCCCGATCTGCGGGGGTTAACCCAGGCACCATTTGGAAGGGCACAGTCTGCCCTTCCAAATGGTACCTGGCATTAACCCCATGGGTGCCGGATCAGGAATCGGCGCCGAAAAGCGCCGGTTCGTGATCCTTTCCCGGAGCTGGCCGACATCTTGGATGTCGGCCAAGCTTCCAGGAATGCCCCTGAGGACTGGCGTCATCGTGCATAGCATGATGACGCCAGTCTTGGAGTTAACCCCTAACTGCCACCAATGGTGGAGATAGGGGGTTCCAATGAACCCCCTATCTCCCGATCTGTGGCAGTTAGGGGTTAATGTTTGGTATTGTTGGATCGGCCAGAGCATGGCCGTTCCAACAATACCAAACATGAGTATAAAAAAAGTTTTTAAAAAAATAAAAAAAATAAAGAAATATTTTAAAAAAATTATAAAAAAAATAAACAAGTTTTTTTTTCTTTTTTTTGGTTCGTTAATGCAGCAATATTGTTCCCATTTGTTAAAAATCGCGTAATTTTCCCCCAAAAAAATGTAACGAGACCCCATCTCTAATTTTTTTAACAAGCGCACCCCATACAAAATATAACCGCAATTGCTCGCATGTTAAAATGGGGAAAAAAAACACTTTACACGTAAATTATTGAAAATTCATATTTTATTGCATTTTTTGTTATAATATACAGACAGGACATGACGTATACATATAATAATGACATATTATGAATCTGCCGAGTCTGACGGAAAGAACGATATATAATATGTCTGGGTCATATACTAAAATAAGCCTTCAAAACGCGTTTAAACATGATGAGCAAAACCGGTAAATATGACCTCAGCACAGAGGCGGGAAAAGCCTCAGCAGCGAAAGGGTTAAAAAAATAATCAGGAAAATGCTTAAAATATCATAATAAAATCTATAAATAAAGAGACTCTTTACTGCAGAATTTTATAATGAACGGTTTATTAGATATTGAATTAAAACGGGAATATTTTTAACATTGAAGTCTATGGGATTCTCCTGAATAAACTTGCCGAATTAAACCACCGAATGGCAGGGCATTAGGGGAACCTTTCACTGCTGGTTTGTGTTCTCTGAATAGCCGAAGCAGTGCTTTTTCATGGGGATTTCACAGCCCTCGAACAGGCACTGAACAGGCACCGTATGTTCAGGCAATTCGCCAGGATTTGGCGAATTGCCTGCTCTCTGGATAGCCGAATGGCCAGGAAAGGTAACCGAACACTGATTTTCAGCGTTCGGTTACCTTTCTCAAGCAATTCGGAGCTCTTTGAATAACCCTGTAAGTGACTTGCTGTATTCTTTCATAGACACTCCTTGATGTGTGCTTGATAAAAGTTGTGTTATATTAAGCACTTTGCTTCTTATAATGAAAGTTAATCTTGGATTTTGCTCAGTGGAAAGTTTTTGGATTTTTTGCACTTCTTGCACAGACTGATCATTCAGATAACAGGATAACAACTGATGAAGCCTATTGGTGAAAGTGCGTTTTTGTTGATCCTATTTAATTAACAATTGATTTTATAGTTGAAGGTCAACCTTTTTTATTGATTAATAAATGCATTTTAATTGAATTATCTGCCGCTCTGCTGTCTTTTTTTACATCAAGTGGAGAAATACCCTCCCCGCTCTTCTTTTCTTGGGATACTGAACAACTATATCACAGGACCCCATGCTGAGAAAAGGGGAAAAAAGAAACACCACTGAACTATAAGTATTCTTTAAGTTATGCACATTTATCATTATAATATAACCACTGTTTTGTTTAAATATTAATTCATTTGATGTTTGTACATTGGCCATTTTTGGGTTAAAATAATAGAAATTTTAGTAAGGTGCACCTGGAAGTGTTTTTTTCTTTTCAGTGGAAACTTTGCAAACTAGAACTAGGTCGCTGATCTACAATCATGGAAAGACGAACCGATCCCACTCAGAAGACACCACCAGCGAGTGTCCTTGGGCAAGACACCAAACGATATGGATGCACCTACCTCACAAAATACTTGTACATCTCATAGATTGTAAATTCCCTTGGGAACAGGGTCCCCCTGAATCAGGCCGTATCATCCATGTGGGGTATTGTAATGTATCAACTCTGTGTACGCTGATCTTGTAAAGCGCTGCGGAATATGTGGTGCTATATAAATAAAGGATAATAATAATAATAATAACCTGAAGATACAACCATGCTCTTTGGGACATGCAGGGAAAATTGATAGGAAATATGTTTACGTTTGGGGTTGAATTGTGCAACTCTATTAACCCCTTCACTACCGAGATTGAGATTTCTCAGCTTCAATGGCACCATCCAGTGCCCCGATATCGAGATATCTCAATCTGCAGCTCTGCAGCCCAAACTTATTTTGTTTGCTTTTGGGCTGCAGAAGGTGATCCCAAAGTTTTAGCCCTGTTGGCATTATGCCCAAAGAGTAAAACCATGTAAAATCAGCTAACTGAATGTCCTCACATCGGACATTCAGCAAGCCGTTTGGCAGGGATCCGAACCAGCGGGTGAGGATATGAGCCCAAAATCTAGTGCCACGCAGGAGACAAAGATAAGGTGGACAAACAGGATTTATTACCAAGAAACACTCGCTTGTAAACACAGAAATGAAGCATAATATCAAGGGGTAGTCCATAAACAAAGTCCAGAGGGAAGCCAAGGTTCATAGGTAAGCAGAAGGCAGTGAGTCCAGTAATCAAAGCTAGGGGTTCGGTACACAAATCAGGTATAGCAGGGGAACCAGTGAGCAAGCTTCTTGCAGGTCAGGCAGGTACACTGAGTGTTGTAACATCAATGCAGAAGCAATGAAGGAATGGTGGGACCTCCCATGACCTTAAGATACTCAGTTTTTAACAGGTTCCCAGTTGGGGGGAGGTCTTATACAGCCAATGGTTTATCAATCAGAACACATTTTTCCAATCTGCAACCAGAAAAAGTAACAAGGTATCCAGGATTCAACATGTTGTCCACCACAATACTCCAGACTGCTCTAATATTAGAATTTTATTTTGTGTCTTCATTTATTAATTTCTAGCTGATTATACTTTTCCCTCTCTTTTTGTTAGAATATTTCTAACTGCTTCTCCCTCCCCCTCTTCCAGTGTCTTAAATACCTCCAATACAACCAGGCCACTCTTGGAAAATCTAGCTCTGTCTCTTTCTCCTTAAAGCAATCAGACCATCCTCACACTCACAGACCTCACTGACCTACATTTTTCCACTCTGCAGCCCTACATGCCCACCCTATCCACCCTCACATCCAGCCCCAGTCCTAATTATCAACTCTCCTTTCCAGATGTTTTTACATTACTATTCACTCTGATTACCTTTAGGGATGTGCGTTTCGGGTTTTGGAATTTCGGAATTTTCACGAAATTTCCCGATTCGTGCATTCGGATTCGGCCGATTTTTACGAAAATTTTAAGATCCGAAAACGGCAGATCCGAACGAAGTTTCGTGCCAAAACAAAAACTTTTTGGAATTTTTCGAATGGACTAGAAATGTGTAAAATCGAAATTCATTTTCATTCCATTCGTGATTTCGGCTCCATTCCTGATTTCGGTTCCATTTCAGTAATTTCGGACATCTTATTAATATCGCTGATTCTGTAATTAAGTTTTGTATCATTCACATCTCAATGTATCGTTCCTGGAAAATCAGCGAAATCTCAATGTATCCTTCTTGTAAAACATGAGAAATCTCAATGTAACCTACTTGTAAAACATGAGAAATCTCAATGTAACCTTCTTGTAAAGCATTAGAAATCTCAATGTATCCTTGTTGTAAAACATGAGAAAATCTCAATGGCAGAATTATCGTATCGGCAGAATTATCGTATCGTATCGTATAATTATCGTATCCGAAAAACCATTAGTTTATGTCAAAATGAATAGACACTTTGAAACGAGGAGAACAGACGTCCCGAAAAACACGAAAATTTCCGAAATCACGAAAAAAAGTAGATACGAAAAACGAAACGAAACGAAAATCGGCCTAAACGAGTCGAAACGAAAATTTTCAAAATCCGAACGAACCGAACCGAATCAAACCGAAAAAAAATCGATGCACAAGCCTAATTACCTTTACTAAGGCAAACTTTTGGGTCCTTCGTAACGTCTTTGAAAAGCAGGTGTTAACTTAAAATGTGATCGTTCTGGCCGAAACGAGATACACAAGCACAAAAAAAAATACAACACAGTACAGTTACACATTCTACACATACCCAAACATTAAAATTTATAAATTGTGTCATTGTTAATTTTTTTCTTTTTTTGGCTGGTGGTTGTTAATTTTTTTTTTCTCCTTTTTTTTAGTCTGTAAATATTTTATTGGAAATGGGTGATTGATGTTGGCTGAATCCCGTAACAAATCCCGTGACAAAACAGTCTGCCCACCGATTCCTGCACGCAACGTTCATTTGCGAACGGCTTTGCGCGTCGGATTTGCGCACGAAAAATCTTGAAGGAAGAAAAATGCGCTCGGATCGGAATACCACGTTAGTTTTCACGCGATAACGTTTTTTTGTGCGCAAAAAAAATTGCACGAGCGCAATTTTTTTGAGAATGTAATAGGGTCCATAGTTTTATACATAGTTATCTATGATAAAAGGACACTGTAGCCACTATAATACCATAAGTAATTTTAAAAGGTGTCCCCGCCTTCTGCAACTGTCCCTGGACCTTCAATTGTGCAGTTGATGGACAGCTTTCCAGGAGTGTGGTTAGGACAGGTTAATTGACTTTGTCTATCAACCCTCAGGATCCCAGATGCACACCAGCCATGTACACATCAAATACCAAAGGTCCCCAGTACTATGCTTATATTTACCTGCAGCTCGTGCCAGTTAACAAGAGAAGAGAAGGGAGTGCATGGCACAACAATAAAAGAAGGCTTCATACAATGTAGGATAAAAATGTGGGATAGAAACGTGGGTAGGGGCCTTAAGGTACATGTTTACCATGCTCTTGTAATGGCAATTTGCAAACTAAACCTCTCCAAGAAAAATATAATTGGCCTTTACCCCTGTCAATAGATTTCCATTATTTTTAATCTTGTTTGCAATGATTGCATTTGGCGCGAGTCACCCTGTTGTAGCACTGAATAATGATGGAAGAAAGAATGAGAGGCTGTGCTTTGTTCTTGGAGTACATTGACTCTACTCACATTTATTCCTACTTAAGAGCAAACACAAAAAGGAAAAGGAAAAAAAGCAAATTGGACATAATGTCACACAAAACTCCAAAAATGGGCTGGACAAAATTATTGGCACCCTTAACTTAATACTTGGTTGCACACCCTTTGGAAAAAATAACTGAAATCAGTCGCTTCCTATAACCATCAATAAGCTTCTTACACCTCTCACCCCGAAGTTTGGACCACTCTTCCTTTGCAAACTGCTCCAGGTCTCTCTTATTGGAAGGGCTTCTTTTCCCAACAGCAATTTTAAGATCTCTCCACAGGTGTTCAATGGGATTTAGATCTGGACTCATTGCTGGCCACTTCAGAACTCTCCAGCGCTTTGTTGCCATCCATTTCTGGGTGCTTTTTGACGTATGTTTGGGGTCATTGTCCTGCTGGAAGACCCAAGATCTCGGACACAATCCCAGCTTTCTGACACTAGACTCTACAGTGGAACCCAAAATCCTTTGGTAATCCTCAGATTTCATGATGCCTTGCACACATTAAAGGCACCCAGTGCCAGAGGCAGCAAAACAACCCCAAAACATCATTGAACTTCCACCATATTTCACTGTAGGTACTGTGTTCTTTTCTTTGTAGGCCTCATTCCGTTTTCGGTAAACAGTAGAATGTTGTGCTTTACCAAAAAGCTCTATCTTAGTCTCATCTGTCCACAAGACGTTTTCCCAGAAGGATTTAGTCTTTCTTTTTTATGTCTCTGTGTCAGCAGTGGGGTCCTCCTGGGTCTCCTGCCATAGCGTTTCATTTCATTTAAATGTCGACGGATAGTTTGCGCTGACACTGATGCTCCCTGAGCCTGCAGGACAGCTTGAATTTCTTTGGAACCTGTTTGGGGGCGCTTATCCACCATCCGGACTATCCTACATTGCAACCGTTCATCAATTTTTCTCTTCTGTCCAGGCCCAGAGAGATTAGCTACAGTGCCATGAGTTGCAAACTTCTTGATAATGTTGCGCACTGTGGACAAAGGCAAATCTAGATCTCTGGAGTTGGACTTGTAACCTTGAGATTGTTGATATTTTCCCACAATTTTGGTTCTCAAGTCCTCAGACAGTTCTCTTCTCCTCTTACTGTTGTCCATGCTTAGTGTGGCAGACAAAGACACACAATGCAAAGATTAAGTAAACTTCTCTCCTTTTTATCTGCTTTCAGGTGTGATTTTTATATTGCCCACACCTGTTACTTGCCCCAGGTGAGTTTACAGGAGCATCACATGCTTGAAACAATCTTATTTATCCACAATTTTGAAAGGGTACCAAGAATTTTGTCCAGTCCATTTTTGGAGTTTTGTGTGACATTATGTCCAATTTGCTTTTTTTCCTCCTTTTTTTTGTTTTGTTCCAATACACACAAATGGAATAAACATGTGTATAGCAAAACATGTGTTACTGCAATACTTTTCTGTGAGAAATACTTGAATTTCTGGAAAAATGTCTGGGGTGCCAACAATTTCGGCCATGACTGTAAGTGTAATACTTCCATATTCTGTGATAAATCATATTGCACAATATAACCAACAAGTATCCAATATTCTAACATAAAAGTGTAGAAAAGCTGCAACATTCTAAGTAAACAGCATTGATACCAGGTAACAGCATAGTGTAGCATCAACAATTTTATCTCAAATATTGTATTATTCTTTTTACTAATATCAGTAAACCATAATATAATACGTAATCAACAACACAAGGGCATAGTCAATTCAGATTTGTATTGAGAAAACCAGTTAAAATATGTTAGTCGTACTAAATTGGCAAACAAAAACGTTAATACCTGATATAAAATATTATTCGTATAGAATGCACAACGATTAACATCATTTTTGTATTTGATCCACTAATTCATTAATTAGGATAATCGTAGCGCAGTGCATATGAATAAAGTTTTGTCAGGTATAATGTCAACCACGCATTGCATCACCTGATGCAAACTGACGACCCTTACAAGCGCACTGACATCCTCACACTGACGTTCTTCCATGCACAAACTGAAGCAACCAGCCTTTCCCACCCTAGACATAGAAACAGTATCAGCTCCCAACACTTACCCCTCCACAGCAGACCAGAGCAACCAGTTATCTATGAGCGCTGTGCACTTTAGTTTAGTACTGGCTGGCACCCTCTCCATGCTGGCAGCCTGAAGCACAAAATGCTGCCCCTGACGCACATGGACAGAATGCCGCCTGGGTCAGTGTGACCCGCATTGAGCCATGGTAGATCTGACCCTATGTAAGACAGCCTTCTGTATGATAATGCCGTTTTTATTCTATGTATACGAGTTATGTATGATTCACAGATCTGAAATGTTTTCTAGCTTTTTGGACATCGTGCTCGATAGCGAAAGGTTTAGGAAATATTAAATTATTACATTTACCGCAATATGAATGGAAATAAATTTTCTCATATAACCTTTTTGTGTACTTCACTTTAATTTAGTTTTAATCATTTTATGTAGGATGGGGATTTGGTTACAATAAATAATCATATTTTGGATACACCCGTCATAGGGCCCTATTACATTCCTTGCGCATTTGGTTTTGCGCGCGAAAATGCGCATTTGTGCGAGGGACAAAACCATTTGCGCTGAACGTCGTATTACAATGCGCAAACGATGCGCGTAATTGTCTACCGCGAGGACCCTGCGCGAACGAAAATTCGTGCGCGCATCCTATACTTAACATTGTCAGCGCAAATGCATTCGTGCGCTGGTATGCGGATGGTATTACAACGAAAGTTTGCGCACATTTTCGTAACGTCTTTGAAAAGAAGGTAGTAACTGTAAATTTGATCGTCCTGGCCGAAACAAAATACACCAGCACAAAATAAAAAATACAGCACAGTATAGTTATACATTCTACACATACCCAAACAATAAAATTAATAAATTGCTTTTTTTTTTTTTGCTGCAGCATATATACTCAGATTGACTTTGACAGGTGCAACAATTTAACGTTAGAAAATGGTGGTTCATAATTCTGATTGGCTGAATCCTGTGAAAAAAATAGTCCGAACACAGATTTCTGCGCGCAACGTACTTTGCGCACAGTTTTGCGCATCGTTTTTACGCACCAAAATTTTTGACTGACAAAAAAATGCGCTCGGATCGTAATACCACGTACATTTTCACGCGATAACGTTTTTTTTAGCGCAAAAAAATTGCGCAGCGCGAGCGCAATTGCGCGAAGATTGTAATAGGGCCCATAATGTCTGTATACCTATATACAGTAGGTTAAATTCTAACCTAATGACTGCTCTTATGAGATTAATCCAGTTAATGTACTTGGGACATACATCCTCTTGGAGCTCTCTACAGCTCAAGGTTTAACTAGCAGGGTTATTCAGAGAAAGGTGAAACTCAGGAGAATGACTGAAGAAGTGAAAATCCTAGGTCAAAATAGCCAAACCAGAAAAATTCTCACATTTATCTCACTTTCCAAATCGGCTATTTGGTCTAGATTTTTCTCTTCTCCTGCCAGTTCTCCTGGTTTTCACCTTTCTCTGAATAGCCCTGCTAGTCTTACTTTAAGTAACCTGTGACTGGGAGGAGGTGCAACACCGAGGAGATGGTCAGTCCTCAAACCATAAACTAAAAAACAGAATGACTGCACTCAACCTGAACATTTTTTGTTCAGGCTGCTTCTGAAACCAATGAATACAGCATAATAAATTCCCAGCACTCTGTTATAGTTTTATTGATTTTAAAAACATCTTATGATTTTATATATATATATATATATATTTTTAATCAATAATAAAAAGTAAAAGAAGGTAGATATTTCTGTAAAACGCAGGAAAGTAGCGCACAGCGTGTGTAATTATTTAGAAAGAGATGCAGGCAGACAATGGCTACTGGGGAGGTCATGATTACTTAGAACTTGCCATTTCCAGCCACAGTAGCTCTAAGCACTGAGGAATGAGAGGGAGAGGTCTACAGCAGTCTTTATTGAGTATAATAGTTATGACATGCAGCTTTGGGAGTCTGATAGGGGCACCACAAACTACACAAAGCTGGTTTCTATTATCCTCATTTTAAGTATGAACTTTCAAACATTTGTATTTGAATACCTGAGAATTAAAAAGATCTCTTAGACTAAGGCTAATCTTAGCCAAGATACTTGTGCTTCGTGACTTTGCATAAGGAAAAAGGACATTTCTGTTTAATACTAAAGTCTCTTTTCTCCTTTTTACTCCTTTCCTGCTGAACCATTTCACCCTCCTGTCACTGTGCTGAGTTCATTTTCAGCATGTTTTGCTCATCATATCTAAGCGCTATTTGAAGTCATGTTTTTTTTTTTTTAAAAGGACCCAACTAAACGATATATAGTGGGCACAATCGCGTGCCGCTCGCTAAAACCGGGACCTTAAGGGAAAAAATTAGCAATCGCTAATTTCCCCTTTGCGTCACGGTTTCACCAGCAGATTATGGGGCAGGTGAGGAGTCCAGCAGCCCGCCCCATAGCGGCTGCTAGGCTTGCAGATGCTGGGGGCAGCGCTAATGCGCCATTCCCAGCATCTGCCTCCTGGAGTCCATAGGACTCCGTGGAGGCTTCTCCTGTAGGGTCACATGAATGTCAGGATCTCGCCTCTCGTGAGATCCTGCTGGTCGGCGGAGTGATCGCGGTGGGAGACAGGGAACTTTCTTCCCCCAGTCTCCCTCTGTATTGTTCGCATTATACGTGAAAAAATAAACATATATTTCTTTATTTTTACACATTACACGATCATGTTTATCTTCATTGGAAAGGCTAGACTCTAACCTGTCCATTGACACCTCACTTGACTTTGCGGAAAGTGTATAGTATAGAGGTACAGTGTTCCAAAGTACCCCTGCCTCTCCTCTGAGTGGTGCAGAGGCTTACGTTTTAGATGAAATAGGGCAGTATTACAAAGTTGGTGCTAACTTAACCTGAACTGTTGTACACTTAACTCCATAGACTATAATGGCTCTGGTAGTTTACAACAGCTCTGGTTAAGTTCTCTCAGTCACTTCTCTCAAATATCTAGGTATGTGGTTGGACCCTAATCTATCCTTTGGCCCCCACATCGAAAAACTCGCATCTAAACTTTACCCCAAACTAGGTGCCCTGTACAGAAACAAATCCTGCATGAGCCCCGCGGTAAGAAAGCAGATTGTACAACAAATGCTTATGCCGGCTATTGATTACGGAGATGTAGTGTATGCAGCAGCCCCGCAAACACACCTTCAGAAACTTACTACATTGTATAACTCCTTCTGCCGCTTTGCATTACAATGTAACTACATGACCCACCATTGTGACATGTTAAAATGTTAAAAGAGCTAAACTGGCCATCGCTGGAGTCTAAACGCACCCTTCACCTTTCCAGCCTGGTGTTTAAGAGCATTTCTGGGAAGCTGCCACCCCACCTGAATAGACTGCTTCCCTCAGCAGCTCCCTCATCCTATAGCCTCCGATCCAGGACCAGCACCTTACTTGCAATACCACAATACAAAAAGACAGTGGCTCGATCCTCATTTTCCTACAGAGCACCACAATTATGGAATAACCTCCCAGACACCATCAAATCTTCCCCCAGTCTTAAGTCACTCAAGAGCTCCCTATTTACATACCTCAATACAGAATGCACCTGTAAACATGTAACATAATGACTATATTTCCTACATATTTATTTTCTGTTAATCTGAAAAGGGGTCGGTTGTGCGGACTCCATTGTGCGGACTCCATTTTCCATTAACATCTAAATTCCTAAACTAAAGTAAAACATAAAACATACAACATGTCAGCACTACAATCTTACATGTCGAAGTACCTTATATCAATTTTCCAGATTCGACAAACACCCTCCATCCCTCCCACGTATCATCAAGTTGGCATATAGAATTATTCGCTGTGTGGAACATTTCCTCATATTTAAAAACACTTTCGAGGGCAACCATAACCTCCCTCATAGAGGGACAGATGGAAGAACGCCAATGTCTTGCTATAACTATTTTAGCTGTCCCAAGTACCATGGAGATTAACCTCCTATGACGGGTCTGAATATTAACGGGTAAAAGATGCAGGAGGTATACTTTCGGGCAAAGTGGGAGCGTAAGCAAAGTACAATGAGAAATCAGTCTACTTATCTTTTCCCAATATCCCCCCAGTGTGGGACAGAGCCAAAACGTATGCAATAGAGAGCCAAGGCCGGTTAGACACCTCCAACAGAAGCCTGAGTTCCCTGAGATATGGGCCAACCGGGTAGGTGTTAAGTACCATCTACACAGCAGTTTGATATGGGCCTCACGTAAATTGGTGCTTCTAGAATATTTAAATATCGTTTCCATGGCATATGACCAATCCTCTATGGAAATAGTTAAAGCTAAGTCTCTTTCCCATTTAACCCTATAGGGTACTTTTTTAGGTGGGGTCGGGGTTAGGAGGCTATTGTAACAAAGAGACAACGGTTTCATTTGACATTTCCGTCCCATACATAGTTTATGAAAGGCTGAAAGGTTTGCATCAGTGAAAGAGGTGAGGCCCCTCTTTGTCAGAGCATGTTTCACACGAAGGTATGTAAAGCAATCACTCGATGGGATAGCAAATTCCTGTACCAAATCGGGGAAGGGTTTCAGGGAGTGGGGCGTAAAGAGCTGCCACACATGAGTCAAGCTGCGCCAGAACCAAGAGTCTAAATTTAAGTCAGGGATAAAGCGACACACAACTCTTAGGGAAGCGAGGCATAGTAAGTCATAAGGCCGTACCAAAGGGCGACCCCACAGGCGCCAAGACATGAGAGAAAGCATTGAAGCGGGCAACAGACCTGTGGTGCTATTCCTCGGCAGAAATGGAAGCCACATCAAGTCATGGAGTCTATACGGGAAAATCATGGCATTCTCCAATTGTAACCATAGTGGTGGTTCTCTTGGGTGCATTGACGACAACAGTTGGGCTAGTAAGGCTGCTTTGTAATAAGAGTGTAGGTCCAGAAAACCCAACCCTCCATTACGTCGCGGCATTGTGACCGTGGAGGCCGACACTCGAGGGGGCTTCCCCTTCCAAATATGTGCATGGAGTAGTTTTTGCAGCCGGAGCAATAAATGCGCCAGAATAAAAACAGGGATATTTCTGAAATAATATAAAATTTGGGGTAAGATGCACATCTTTATGGCCGCCATACGGCCTAACCAAGAGGAATCGTTTGTACTTCCGTTAGAGAGCTGTGCCTCTATGGAGGTCAATAGTGGCGTAAAATTTTCCTTAAGGATGGTTCCTCGCGATTTAGATAGGGAGATACCCAAGTATTTTAAAGAAGTAGAGCGCCAATCGAAAGGGTACCTACTAAGCATAGAGCTGAGGGATGAAGCAGCAATATTTATGGGGAGAGCTTGCGTTTTACTCATATTATTTTTATAATAAGATAACGCGCCAAATCTATCAAGGAGGTTAAACAGGGGAGGAAGCGAAGTCTCCGGCGAGGTCAGAAAAAGCAGTATGTCGTCCGTGAAGAGTGCCAACTTATGCTCCCCATTCGGGGTCGGTAAACCCTTGATTGCCGGGGAGGTTTTAATCTGCAACGCCAGGGGTTCTAGGGCCAGAATGAATATCAACGGGGATAGTGGACAACCCTGTCGGGTGCCATTGGTTATGTGGAAAGAGGAGGATAAAAACCCCGAAGCCAAAACTTTCACCGACGGAGCTGAGTAAAAGGCCATAATACTATTTACAAATTGTTCTGGGAAACCAAACCGCAGCAACACCATCCGCATATACCCCCAGTGCAGGCGATCAAACGCCTTTTCAGCGTCCAATGCCAGCAAGAGTCCGGAAGTATTAGTCCTATGAGCCAAGTCGATTATGTCATAAAAATGTCGGGTATTGTCACACGTTTTATTCCCTTGGGTGTAATGAGCATAATTAAGCCGTCTAATTGAGCGCACCGTGACCTGGAGCATAAGATGCTCCAACTCACGGCGCTGTAAAATCAATTGAGCGGTAATATTTGGGGCAGGAGAGGTTTTATTCTGGGTTTCCAATACAGTGATTCGTCGTATAAGGGCAGTTGTCTGAGCAACATTTTTTACGTTGCGCTCCTTTCTGTATAAAGTGTCCTCGCAGAACCGCTTTGTGGGCCAACCAAACCGACGATGTTGCAACATCCTCAGTCATGTTCGCCGTAAAATACTCCTGAAGGAGTTGTAGTGTATTTGTCACATCATCCCTATTCACAATAAGCGAGTCATTGAGTCTCCAGTTCCCCATACCCCTCGGCGGAAAAGCCGCCTCAAAGGTAAGCGTAAGTGGAGCATGGTCAGACCACGTAATAATGCCGATGGTCGCCTCCATTAGGCGGGACAGAGCCGAACTATGAATCAAACACAAGTCAATTCTACTATATGAGGAGTGAACATGAGAAAAAAAAGTGTAATCGCGTGTATTAGGGTGGCATATCCTCCAAGTATCATATAGTTCAAACGAATGCATGAATTCCCGTAATTGTTTACTAGAGGATGGGGGGGAGCGGGTGTGGGAGTGGGGTTGGCTTGATTGGGTGTCAACGTCAGGATCAGGAGTGCAATTAAAATCCCCACAAAGAAACAACGTACCACTAGACATTTTCCTCACTCTACCATAAGCTTTCCGAAGATAAGAAACTGGGTTGTCATTAGGAAGATAAAGATTGGTAGGCAATTCGTTCAGCGTGCCCACAAGAAGCACAAGGCGACCCAACGGATCAACATACTGAGCCGAGCACACAAAGGTCCAGTCTCTATGAAACAGGATCGAGACACCTTTAGACTTCGTCTGAGCAGTGGAATTCCCTCCTTTTAGACATGGTAGCTGTCGACAGGTCCGCGTAGAAAGAAACTTCGGCATATGGAGAAGGTAGAGGCATAGATTTCCGTGACGCTCTCATTATCGCTTCTTTAACGTGGAAAAAATGCACCCGGACCAAAACATCTCTAGAAGCTGAGGGCAGCAGGTTTTTGGCACGCGGCAATCTGTGTGCCCGATCCATCAGGAAGTCTTGCGGTAAATATGTTGGTACCAGGATCTGGAAAAGTTCCATAATATAAGGCTGGAGGTCAGCAGAGTTTACTGCCTCCGGGATGCCCCAGATCCGTACATTATTACGCCGTGAACGGTCTTCCATATCGGCTAATTTCGTTGCCATGGTGTCATGTGCTGTTTGCAAAGCTATGTGACGATCCACCAGGTCATTGTGAGCTAAACATAAGTCATCTGTCTTAGATTCTAAAGAGTCAGTCCGCTCACCCAGGTCTTGTACATCGCGCCTCAGCTCCTGCAAAGCCTCTTTAAGATCCGTTTGGATGGTAGATCGGAGTTCTTGCAGCATGGCATGAAGTCTGCTTTCTGAAGGTGGTGATGTGTCAGACATGCAGGATGGACCCGCAGCAGCTGCCTCCATTATAAGAGAGGAAACAGAAGAGGGAGATCCGCCATCTTGGGCCTCACGAACCCGGTCTTTTTTCGCCGATTTTAGCGGTTCCAGCGTCCGCTGCACCTTAGGTGGTACCATCTGGGAGCTAGGAGGTGTCACCCACCTGTGGGTGAAGTTTCAGCCCCGAGGTTGCTATATTTTAGCCGTTAGAAATGAAAGTTCAGCGCCGGTCTCAGGAGCTCTCCTTACAAGCGACCGCGCGCTGCAACGTCCGGCCACGCCCCCACACTTCAATGTTCTTGAACCCAGGACATATACCACTCAATGTTCTCGAACCCAGGACATACTTGAAAACGAGAGAAATCTCAATGTATCCTTCCTGGTAAAATCCTTTATAAATAAATAAATAAATAAATACTTGAAAACGAGAGAAATCTCAATGTATCCTTCCTGGTAAAATCCTTTATAAATAAATAAATAAATAAATAAGTTAGCACCAACTTTTTAATATGAGCCACAGTGTGTTATAATGTACTGTATCATCTCCTACAACACTTACTCCCAGCATGGGAAATGAGGAGGTGAGTCATTGCAGTGGTATCATTCGCTTTATAATTGAAGAGAGGACAATGCTTCTGCTTTAAATCCGAAAAAATATGTTTTTATCTTTTTTATTCCTACATTCCATATGGTAATGTTTGGTATCATTAGAAAGGCCATACTCCACTGATAAATCTTCTTCAGCTGTGTTGGGTGGGGTGGTGGCATCGTGATATGTCTGTCCCTTCGTGGATTCCCCATATTGGCCAGAAACTCAATTGGCCGTTCTGGGCTTGGACAAGCTGATGATCGCTGTGGGATTGGCAGAATGGTGAGTATAGCAGAGGACGGCGTCCGCATTGTAGGAGTTAATGTATTTATTATTCAGAATTCTACTGATGAAGAGCAGTGTAGTACCATTATGACTTACTGCATGCTCTTTGAACTGGATATAGTCTAGTGCAGTACTGAACTTTTGGCTGATACAGTTTAATCTGATCGTCCAGATTCAGATCGTGCATAATGCTATCAATGGATGTCTGGTGTGGAGGTTGTTCAGCATCATTTCAAGTAGCATGTGCCTGCTGTCGTTACATTCTTTCTGACTTTGTCAGCTGGTCTTGCTCACATTTATGAATTGGCGTCCCAGTTTACCAAGGACCGCTACTCTATTCAGGCTCTTTCAATTTACTTGGTTGTAGTCATCTACCAAGTAGAATGTATAACAGCATGAAAAAGTGCTGCTTGCTCAACTCCCATCAGGAGGAGCTACGCAACTCTAGCAGCCAATCCCAGAACCCATCCAAAGAAAAAGTTTATTTATATGTGCTCAACCCTGTATCTGCCTAAAAAAATTGATTTTTGGTTTTCTTACAATGGCCCTTCTAAGCAAAAGCCCACCTGTCACATCAAGGCAAATCTCGTGGGTGAGTCAAACCAAAACAGTGCAACGATCAACAAAGAAATATGAGTAATACTACGTGAAAAAAAATTATAAACCCTAAAGTGCCTTGTAAAGAGAAAACATTTCAAATAGTGCTCACTTCTTATGACACACTTTTACATTATAGATCTGACATTTGTTGTGACGGCCATATGGGATTGTTGTGTATGCTCACTCATTAACCTTCTTATCTGGCATTTAGAAGGGTCCAGGATTAGGTCATAATTTATTATTGTTCTACAAATCCAATTTGCAAAGATTTGAGTACATTTCCATGTTAATCCTTTCAACTGTGTCTGGAGAACAAAGTTTTCCTGAAGCATGATAGGTTAAATACAAAAAAATATATATAATTCCATGCACAGCGGCAGTTGAACTTTGTATAGTGCGAAGCGTTGCAAAATTTCTCTTATTTGACCATGAACTTTAGATGATCTAGTTAATGTTACTGTCAAACATCCCGCGGTCTTTTTGAAAAGCAGTGCTTGTTCCTGTTGCCCTCCGGCCAACTTCAGTGGGACTAAAGCACTAGCAAGAGCCATCAAACTGCCTGACAGCTTGTCACCAGTGAGGCTCCATTAATTTACACGCATTTTCCACTGCTTGGCATCTGCCATGATAACTCTCTTCTCTTCCCAGCAACTCCTGTTTGCATGTAACACTTAGGTTAATTTTCGTCAGAGTTTAAATTTAGCCATCAGTTATTTCAGGGAGCTGTCACAGCCAACGTATGGAAGGGGGAAAAAAATATGGCTGAATTTATTATAAAGTGTAATCTGTTGAATGTGAAACAAAAAAAAAATATTAAGAAATAACTGTAATATACTGGAAGGCTCCGGTGGGGGAATGGGGTCATAAAAGAATAGCAGAGTGGATTAGTTCTTCTATTCACCAGAGTGGCATCTGAGCTCCTTGGGAGCTTCGTGATGTATCAAAAAATGATGGAAAGACACAGTTCAATTTGTCCCCCTTTTATAAAGGATAATTACCCTGTCACTCTAGCTGTTTTAACAACTTCATTATATTGAGTCTGAAATGGGTGCATAGAGCTCCGGTTTTATTCCAGGAGGAATAGGGGATGCAGTACAAATGGTTAAAGGGGAATAACTGTAATATTATTTTCCGTGTACTGAAATAATTGAAAATGTTAAATTCCGTGGACTGAATTGAGTTCGCTGCAACTGTCTCAAATGTGTATCATGCCAGGAGTATGGCGTTGCACTCTGCAGGGAAATTATCGTTAAAAATAGAAGCTAAACAGTTGAGAACATGGGTAATTAAGAAATTGTAATGAAACGCACATATATACGGATTCATACCTATGCAAATAAATATTTTCATCGCATTTCGCAGACGAGCGCAACTCTATTTCTTCATTAAATCTTTTAAGAAAATGCTTGCATTTTAAAAAAAGGATTTTTTTTGTAGCCTAAAACTGCCAATTCCACGTCACTTGTTACTGCCCAGGTGGACAGAGTTAAAAAAAAAATAAGGGATAAAGATCAAGCTCCTCCCATGATAAATTAAATAATTTTAACCCTTGAGTGCCTGGGCATTTATGAAATTTCGGCGTGCTGGAAGATAGACCAATATTGAGTATTTTTCTATTTAAATTTATTGTAAACAAAACATAAGACATGAGAGAAAAATATAGTAAACAACACATATTGTTTTTTCTATAATAAATGTGAGACAAATGGTTTTATTAATTATTCTTCATTGTAAGTATAATAATTTATTCTACCACATAGTTATGATTGAGCCGATTACTCATACAAAACATGTAAGGATCATTTTGTCTTCTCATTGGTTTCTCTGTTTATTTTAATGTAATAGTTTATTTTAACCCATTTGCTGCCAAGTAATTTTCCAAAAACCATTGTCAAGAACCAGTGGCTTTTTGAAAAATATTTTTTAATGAATTATACAGTAAGAAATATTTGGGCATATTCACACTGTATTTCTTACTGTACTAACATATTTGGCCGGTAGATGATGCCATCTGCTGCCAAATTGTGATACAGCCGTTGCAAGGAGCACGAGCTGCCACTGTATCTGCTGCTGAATGTCCGATGTCAGGACATTCTTCAGCCGATTTTTGCACAGTTTTAGCTCTTTGAAAATTATCCCCACAGGGCTAACACTTTGGGGGCACCTGGTGCAGTCCAAAAACAAACAAAATTAGTTTGCAGCAAATGGTCTTTGATTAATCCTGCCAATTGGGTCGTTATTACAGCAACCAAAAAATATAATCTGGTGTAAAAAAATATGATAAATGTAAAATCCTGTATAAGAGACCATGCGGCCAATTCTCGCATGAAAAATCACATGGGAAATTAAATAAAAAAAACATTCATAGTGTTATCCGTATAAAGACCAAGATGTATGAATCAAAAAGCATAAGTGGTCACACCCACGAATTCCTGAGCAGATAAAACCAGCTGTGGTCTAAGGCTAGGGTCAGACTGAGGCAGTGCGAACGCGCGTTCTGGCGCACATAATCACGGCCGCACTAGCAGCAGATGACGGGCAATGACAGCCAATATACGAAGTACGGTCGCACAAAAGTCCGGCCGCGCAACGCAAGTGGAAAATGAACGCATTTTTTCGAGAACGTTAAACCGCTGGTACTGACGTACAGAGTGCGCTGCGGCCGCATAGCAGCGTGTGTGCATGATTAGGAGATGTCAGACGCTGCTAGTGTGCGGCCAACATAACGTTCAAACAGCCGGATTTCCCTAGACTTCTTTTCACCCCATCGTCATGAAATACGTCCAGAATTGCGCATCGTCTGACCACTTAAGCGTATTCCGTGAAAAAATGCGTGCGCACGCATCGACGTACATTTTGACGGTGGCCGCAGAAAATGCGCTCATCTGTCCCTAGCCTAAGGCTAGGGTCAAACGAACGCATTATTTGCAGTGACCGTTAAAATGTGCGTCCGAACGCATTGATGTATTTTTTCACGGAATGCGCGAAAACGGTCAGACGACGCGCATTTTTGTGCGTTATTTTTTACGGATCGTCAATAAAACACTTTTTGCGTCTGGACGTTATGTAGGCTGGACATTAGCAGCGTCTGACGTCTCCCAATCACGCAAACACGCCGCTATGCCGCCACAGCACACTCTCTACGTCAGTACTAGCGGTTCTGCGTTCTCGAAAAAATGTGTTCATTTTCCACTTGCGTTACACGGCCAGACTTTCCTTGCGGACGTACTTCGTATATTGACCGTCATTGCCCGTCATTTGCTGCTACTGCGGCCGTGATTAAGTGCGCCTAAACGCACGTTAAAAATGCGTTAGTCTGACCCCAGCCTTAATCAGCAACAACTGGGATGATATCTACTCTCAGACATAAGACAGGAATATCTACAAAAGTTATTCTGTAGACATAAGGGGCACGAGGAACAAAAAAATACTGTACATCCTGCACTTCCTCACATCATGACCAACATTAGAAGGACACATGTGGGAGATAAATGTGTGAATTTATCTACAGTACCTTGAACTGGTTTTGGACATTTTTAGTGGGAAAAATCAGTTTCAAGTTTGTTAGATATTAAACGTGTTTATTTGTACCCAGTGTGTATATTTTGATACTACATGGATTTTGCAATTGTGGAAATTCCCATAACCCCACAGAACCTTAAAATTAATTTTATATGGTCAGGCTGGGCACATGTCCTGAAACTATTAACTTCTTTTTTGACAACATAATTAAATTAGGTATACTACTGCTTCACTGCCCTCCGTGGTACAATAATTACAGCCAGGTCTAGTCTACATGTAGAGTGCGGTATCGTGGGCAAGGTGTTCTTGGCAGATCTCCAACGGCGAGACACAATTTGTAGTCTCTCATTCATCCTTTTACAACTTTGCTCTGTTAAATAAGTGTTAAAACAAACTTCTATTGCGTTCATTTTTAAATACGATTTTAAAAAAAACAAACCACAATGATTATTATGAAAAACAACTACTAGCTAATTTAGATGCTTCTGCCATGAGGTGCTTGGACATAAAACCCGACTTTGTATCATTCATTATTTTCTTTTCTTACACTGACCTGGCTGCAATATTTTGCGAGAAAAATAACATTTGTAATCACTGTTTGGCAGAAATTACAGAACGACTTCTTAGTGTTATAATCGCCTTCTTTTCTCATATACTGTTAGTTATTCAAGTTTTAACATAACTGTATCAGGGATATTCAGAGAGAGGTGAAAACCAGGAGAATTGGCAGGAGAAGAGAACAATCTAGACCAAATAGCCGATTTGGAAAGTGAGATAAATGGGAGAATTTTTCTGGTTTGTTTACCTTGACCTAGAATTTTCACTTCTCCTGGCAGTTCTCCTGAGTTTCACCTTTAGTGAATAGACCTGATAGTATTGTACATATCACTGAGGGTAGAGATGTGAGACTTTATAGTATTCTCAAGGTGTTGAAAGCATAGTTCCTTTTCTGGTTCGGAATGTGCTTTGTCATTAAAAGAAACAAATCGTTACAAAGATGGTTTAGATATCTTGGTCCTAAATCACATCTACTCAGGAGGATTGGCAATTCGGCAAACTGGACAAATATCTTGTGAGCACAATGGCCATGTGTTGTGGTCCGACTAGGAAGATTAACCCCTTCGCTACCAAGATTGACTATACACAATCTGTAAGCCAACTCCTTGTGCTTTGATATGGAGTATAGTTGATTTGGAGCACCAAAGGAGTAATTCAAAGAATTTAATTTATTTCAATCAAAATTAGTTTGCATTTGGGCGCTAGTATATGCCCCGGAAGTTTTAGGACTGTGGGCATTATGTCCGAAGTGCTAACACTTTTTAAAATCAGCTGGGAATATCGAAATTACATCTCCCCAGCTGGTCCTGCACGGAGCTCAGAACTGCAGTAACTTCTTTTGGCCAGCAGATGGTGAAATCTACCTGACAAATAGGTTATTACAGTAGGAAATACATTGGGCATATTACCAAATATTACTCGCTGTATAATTCAGTACCCAGGAACATACTTGAAAATGAGAGAAATCTCAATGTATCCTTCCTGGTAAAATACTACCTGGTAATGAAGTTTGTTATGTCTTTAGATTGCCTCTCTCTCTGTTGCATCACAATCCAGCCCACTGTGGGAACCTGACTTTTATGATTTACCAGTCCAGTGATTAGGGCATTGGAAAGCAGCACCTTATGTTTTAATTACATTTATGCTTTAGAACAACTGTATTATGAAAGAACCTTAGGGATAGATTCCATGTGCCCGAGTTGCTACAGAATGCTGTGATGGCCACGAATAGGGTTGCCAGGTCGGCCATGTTTTTCTGGATACATATTACTATTTCATGCAGGGTAGAACACAGGGAAAAGTGCTGCCCTGCATCATGTTTAATTTATATGCTGCAGGAAGGACATCAAGGCAGGTCACCTGGGATTCCTTTTTGATTTCTTACCTGCAGTGTTTGGATTGTCCATGCTGCAGGGTGACATTTTTCATGCGCAGCCCCATCACCATGAATAAATTATATGTGTCCAGGAAAACATGGCCTATCTGGCAATACTAGCCAGGATTCAACCTGTCTGCTTTTCACATTTTTTTTCTCCCTCCTTCAACCTCTAACCCCCACTTTCTATTATTGGTTCTTTGCATTTCTGGTTCTTATCCAAATTTTACATTCAATAGAACAGGTTGAGTGCAGACGCCACGACATACTGTCTGTTAATATGCTGCCCATGTGTTGCTGTACCACTTTTTTTACTAAGTAAGGCTGGGGTCAGACCAGCGCACTTTTAACGTGCGTTCTGGCGCACATAATTACGGCCGCACTAGCAGCAGATGACGGGCAATGACGGCCAATATACGATGTACGGCCGCACAAAAGTCCGGCCGTGCAACGCAAGTGGAATTTGAACGCATTTTTCTGAGAACGCTAGTACTGACGTACTGAGTGCGCGGCTGCGGCATAGCGGCGTGTTTGCGTGATTAGGAGATGTCAGACGCTGCTAATGTCCAGCCTACATAACGTCCAGACGCAAAAAGAGTTTTATTGACGATCCATACAAAATCACGCCTGAAAATGCGCATCGTCTGACAGTTTTTGCGCATTCCGTGAAAAAATACGTCAATGCGTTAGGACGCACTTTTTCACGTTCGCGGGAAAAATGCTTTCGTCTGACCCTAGCCTAAGGAATTTGAAAAATTTTAAGATACAGCTTTTTTTTATTAATAAAATTCTGTGTAATTTTAGAGTAATACCTTTATTATTATCATGTAAGAACTTTACCAATCTGAGACGGTGTCTGATTTAATTTAGTTTGCATTTTCTAGTAGCGTGGCTCTAGTATTTATTACTCTACTTTAACCTTGCTTTGATCATTGCTCAGCAGTTCCTGCGCTCCGTTTCAATGCTACTTGGCTTGCTGGATGACATCAATTATTCCGAACAATGCTTTGACCAGAGACCTCCAAAAAAAGAAGAGGACAGGAACAGCAAAGGACATGAGGGCAACAATATCTGTAAAGGAAAATTCAAACGTAAACACAAATTGCTCTTAGGTGGTGGCAGCTACAAGATTATCTGTCACCGATGTATACAACTAAATATGGCTACACCGTTTGGAACTTGTATTGTTAGAAATTGCATTTGTGGCTTTCAGCAGTCAGTATCGCACGGAGATGAATGGAAGGTTTGGCTTCATTTCATTCATCTCCTCACAATGCTCTGTCAGGCAGCAAGAGTTTTGTACACCTATCACTAAACCTAAGACTTTCACCTCCAAATCCCTACTATAATTATCTATATCTATATCTATCTTCAGAGCGGCACTCCTTTTAGGCTAGGGTCAGACGAGCGTGATCTCTACGGACTGTACGTCCGGGCACACGGACGTACGTCAGTACGGAAGACAGAGTAGTGGCCAGACAGTCCGTTTTTTTCACTGACGTATATATTTTGACGGATGTAGGACTAAAATAAATGAAAAAGCAAAACCATTTTGTCCGTGAAAAATGCTGGACGTATAAATGCAGTCTGTCTGACCACGTTCCATCACTCACACACAAAGCTATGCGGACGTTGCGGACGCAGCGCACTTTGTGCGGCCGTTCTAGGGGATGTACGTTCTTGCCTGCCTTGCGTCCGTGGGCCGCGGCCGTTGTGCGTCCGCAGTTCAGTGCGGTCGTACTTCGTGTGTCGGGCTCCGATGGGCTTTCTGTCATGCTATCACGGACGTACTTTTAGGCGCAATCACGGACGTGAACACTACGCTCGTCTGACAGCAGCCTTAAAGCTATAATTTAAGCTTAATGAAAGTAATATGTATATATGTATATGTATATATGTATGTGTAAGCAATAAGTGGAGACTCTCAGGGTCTTTGCTAAAAGTAAGAGTTTATTTTGTCTCATTAAGTCCTTCGCAGCTGAGTGACTTTCCAAAAACCGCTGTCAGGAACCATTTTTTTTTTTTTAAATATATATTTTTTTACTTATTTCTTATTTATAATTTATATTTATTTGGGAATATTCCCAATGTATTTCTTACTGTAATAGCCTATTTGGCAGGCAGATGGCGTTAGGAGTTACTGCATTTAAGACTCCAGCTTGTGACTTCCTGCATCGGCTGCTGAATGTCCGATAAGGACATTAATTAGCTGATTTTTGAACAGGTTTGGCACGTTGGACATTATGCCCACAGTGCTAAACTTTGGGGGCACCTTCTGCAGCCCAAAAGCAAATTAAATTTGTTTGGACTGCAGATCAAGATATCTCTATCGGGGCACTGGATGGTACCTTTTGAAGCCCAATATATCTCGGTAGTGAAGGGGTTGATAGAGTTGCACAATTCAACCCTTAACTTAAACATATTTCTTATCAATTTTCCCTGCATGTCCCAAAGAGCATGGTTGTATCTTCAGGTTATTATTATTATCCTTTATTTATTTAGCGCCACAAATTCTGCAGCGCTTTACAAGATCAGTGAACAAGGAGTTGCTACATTAGAATACCACACATTGATGATTCGGCTTGATTTAGGGGACCCTGCTCAAAAGGGAACTTACAATCTATATTGGGCACCTAATGTTGCCTTTGAAGACCCCAGTTATCTCGACCTCGAATGAAGGTGTTAAAAACATTTGTCTACACAATATGTTAAAAAAAACACATTTGTCTTGATAGGTAGATATTTTTAATGAAATTAAATAAAAAAATGTGGTTTTACCGAAGACCCGGAGTGCATCTACATATCATGTACGTGTCTGTATGTATATACAGTATATGACGCTATATTACTGAGGATGTAGCCATCTAAAAACTGGGAGAATGAAGTATTTTACAGACTAAATTCTATCTAATCTAAGGCTAATGTCAGACGAACGCAGTCTGAGCGCACTCTGTGTGCGTGCATAATGAACTGACGTACTGATGGAAGATACTGTAGACACCACACTGTCCGTTTTTGTTGACGGACGTAGAAAAAAAAGGATTATGGGAAATAAAATTAATATGATAGGTGATAAAAATTTGAAAAAGATATGAAAAGCCATTGTGTTCGTCAAGGTGCTGGACATCGCAAATGCGCTGCGTCTGACGTCTCCCCATTACTCACACAGAACACTACGTGGACATGGCACACTCTGTGTGTCTGTCTAGCGTTTTTACATTCTTGCCTAACTTGCGTCTGTTCGCCACGTGCGTTGTGTGTGTGCGCAGTTCTGTGCGCACGTACTTCGTGTGTGGGTCTCTATTGCTCATGATTCTATGCTACGACGGACGTTAAACTGTGCGGCAACACAGACGTGATCACTGCGTTCGTCTGACGCCGGCCTTAGCCTCGCTAAACCCATTCAGATAAATGAAGAATTTTAGCAATTTAAACTCAATACTTATTTTCTGTGCACAAAGTGTTCATGGGGTTAATATTATCTCTCATCACAAGTGCACTTCCAGAGTCAGGGTTATTGAGGGACAGGATACAGGATGATTCTGCTGAGGTTATATAAGTATCACTGAGCTGAGGAAAGAGGGTCGAGATCACTCAAAAGAGGATAAATAATTTTCGCAGTTATATCATTAAATAAACATATAAAGGGCTATTCAATAAAAGCCGAATCGCGTTTAAACATGATGAGCGCAACCGGTAAAAATGAGCTCAGCACACAGTGGTCAAATGGCTCAGCAGCGACAGGGTTAAAATAGAGTTACGTTATTTTTTTTACCAGTTCGGCTGATCGGTGGTCTTCGGATTCCGTTCGGGGACCCTGCGGTGAATACTGCATTGAACTGAAATCACCAAAGGGCGCCGAACGAGAGAGCACTGAAATTTTGGTGCTCTCTGAATAAACCCTATAGAGAAAATTGGTTATGTGCACAATCCATTACTCCAGGGCTGCACAGCAAGGCTGGGGTCAGACTAGCGCATTTTTAACGTGCGTTTAGGCGCACTTAATCACGGCCGCAGTAGCAGCAAATGGAGCGCAATGACGGCCAATATACGAAGTACGGCCGCACAAAAGTCCGGCCGCGCAACGCAAGTGGAAAATGAACGCGAGAATGCAGAACCGCTAGTGCTGATATACAGAGTGCGCTGCGGCGGCATAGCGGCGTGTGTGCGTGATTAGGAGACGTCAGACGCTGCTAATGTCCAGCCTACATAACGTCCAGACGCAAACAGTGTTTTATTGACGATCTGTAGAAAATCACGCACGAAAATGCGCATCGTATGACCGTTTTCGCGCATTCCATGAAAAAAATACAGCAATGCGTTCGGACGCACTTTTTGACAGTCGCTGCGAATAATGCGTTCATTTGACCCTAGCCTAAAGCTGGTAGAAAGCCACATAGATTTCTTTTGTCTGGGTTACGCTATCACCTGCACTCAAAATCCTATCAACCTACAAGTGGTTTATAGTTGTTACACTTGTAGTTTTATAAGAGTTGAGCACATGTGATACGTTTGTTTGACTTTTGTAAATATATAAACACACAAACAGAACTCTTACCCATTTTTTTCTTTTTATTTATTTATTTTCCATAGAACATTTGACTCAAAGAAATTGCTTTCTCGCAGCTTTCTGAACGGCACCGCTTATTGTACCGTCTTCCTGGATTTCAAACTGCTCATTACAAAACATGATTTCCTTATTGCAACGCTAGCGAGACACAGAAACGAGATTTACTATGGCAGCTGTTCTTGCCACTGGTGGTTTTCAAACTTGAAAGCTGAGTCACCAATATGGATAGTAGACAGGAAAAGTCAGTTTTTCACTGCAACGTGGACACCTATTTAATTATTATATAACTTGGCATGTGCATTTTCCATTTATTTGTTTAGAGCCTGGGGTCAGATACAAACATATAAAAAGTTATGATCTCTTTTACAATAAATAAAGTATAAAACTATTTATAGTGATAGTATTACTTAATCATTTTCAAAATAAAAGCATTTGTGGGTAAACTCATAGGAAAATTCCTAAAGATATAAGGGTTTATTCGGAGACAGCCGATCTGGCCCCGAAATGTCACCGAGCAGGGAATTTCCCCGTACGGTGACATTTCGGGGCCATTCGGCTATTCAGAGCAGGCAGTTCGCCAAATTTTGGCGAACTGCCAGCAAGTACAGTGTCTGTTCGAAGGCAGTGAAATCCCCATAGAGAAGCAATGGATAATCTATTCAGAGAACACGAACAGCTGTGAAAAGTTGCCGAAATGCCCTGCTGTTCAGTGTTTTCATTCGGCAGGTTTATTCAGGCGAATCCCATAGGCTTCAATGTTAAAAATATTCCTGTTTTATTCATTATCTAATAAAATGTTTATTTTAATCTGCAGTCTTTATTTATTGTTTTTTTTTTGTAGGATCATTTAGGCATTTTTCAAGATTTCTTTAGCAAATTTATTTTCCCGATTATTTATTTTATTTTATTTTTTTAATCGCTTTTTCTTTTTTCTGTAAAAGACCTTTTTATTATCTTTCATAGGATCTTATATGTAAATTCCAGGCATTTTTGTTCAGTCGTTTTGTTACAAACAGTGTTTCAATTTTGACACTTTCAAGCTTACTGTTTTGTTCGTTTTTTTTTACCCTGTTTGTCAGCTTTTTCCAGCTGGTCTGCGTGGTGATCGGCGGCTCGTCAGCTTTTTCTGTTGTGTGCTGCATGTTTTTTGCGGTGGTCCCGGTGGGATTTTGGCAGGTTTGCAGCGTTTTCGCTGCACTCCGGGGACCCTGTGGTGAATGCCGAATTCACCACAGGGTGGGAAACCTTGATTTCCCCAAGTGTGGGGAACGAGAGAGCACTGAAATGTCGGTGACATTTTGGTGCTCTCTGAATAACCCCCTAATTTTAAAAATAAAGATGGACGTAGAGTACAGATTCCACCTAGAAAGAACTTTAATTGACCTGTGCTACCCTTCACTTGCCTGCAAAGCAAAATAGAAATAAGGCCATCTGCAGTAGGGATGAGCCGAACACCCCCGTGTTCGTTTCGCACTCGAACTCGAACAATTTCAAAAGTTCGAACGCGAACACGAACCGAACTCAATGCAAGTCAATGGTACTCAAAAGTTCGGTTTTTAGAGTGCCCTGCAAGAGGGCATATATGCAAGATATTTGCCATAAAAGGTGTATGGGGGTCCGAGTAGTGCCCAGGGGGACAGGAAACAAAGACAAAAAGTTAAAAAAAAAACGTTTTTAAAGGGACAGTGAGTTTTCCATGAAATAAGGGTTAAAAATAAAAACAAAAAATTCCTTCAAATATTGTGTCTAGGAGGTCCCCATAACCTGCCTGTGAAGTGGTGGATTTCTAGGATGTATAGAAACATTTAAAAACAAAAAACGACATTTCAAATGACGGTAAATGGTTTTCCTTTAATCTATTCATAAACAACTGCTTGGGGCGGCAGCCTGTATGAAAAGAAGAGACATTTTAGGACACGCAGAACAAGTTTAGTGATTTTTTTGGCTAAATTATGGTGAAACTTATGCAGGCTTTGGATGAAAGTAACAATAGGTGCTTAAAATTGGGCCTTTAGTGTCGGCAACAGTAACACCTCTGTGGTATTGTGAAAGAGTGCAGGGTTGGACCCTGCGTTCCAAAAAATTAAAATGATATAAATCTGGTACAGGCGTCAGTGCAGCCAAATATTGTGCCTTTCATGGCAGCAAGTGCCTTCACACCGTAACCCCTTTGTGGTATTGTGGAAGAGTTCAGTGGTGGAGGTTTTGTGAATGCAGAAGACATCCCCGATCTATTCCGTTAGGTCAGCATCAGGGGATTGATAGCTGCTGATCCAGGACTGATTCATTTTTATAAATGTCAGCTGGTCTACAGAGTCGGTGGACAGACGCACTCTTTTGTCTGTGACAAAACCTCCAGCGGCACTGAACGTCCTTTCAGAAAGCATGCTGGGTGAAGGGCAACCTAGTTGCTGCATAGCATATTGGCTAAGTTTTGGCCAGTGATCCAATCTCAACACCCAGTAAGCCAGTGGATCATCTGCTGGAAAGGTATCCAGGTCTGCCCTTGCCCCTAGGTAGTCCTGCACCATACGGTGAAGACGCTGGCAATGGGTGCCTACATTTGACGTCCCTGGGCGTCGTGGACTAAAAAAAATTAAAAAGGCATCAGTCAAGCGGCCCCGGCCTTCACCACTATTCCTCTGATCATCCGCAGCCTCAGAAGCACCTGTGTCATCACTCGGTAACCTACCTACCAGTGCCTGGAAAGGTGTTACACAAGTGTCGCTTTAGAGCATACTCAAGTTGTTTCATCCTGTGCTCCCTCTGTGCGGGCAAGATAAGCTCTGCAACTTTACCCTTGTATCGTGGATCAAGAAGGCTTGCCAACCAGTAATGATCCCTCTCCTTGATAGCACGAATCCTGTGGTCCTTTAGCAGGCTTTGCATAATAAGGGAGCCCATGCAGCGTAGGTTGGAGGTGGCATTAGCTTCCAAGTCTTCCTGGTCAATGAGGAGGATGACCCCATCGTGCACTTCCTCCTCCCAGCAACGTACTAGTCCTTGTGTTTCTGGGCACACAAAACACTCCCTTGAGGATTCCCCACCTTCAATGCCCCTACTTAAATATTCCTCCTCCTCCACATCCTCCGCCTGTCTGATCTGAGGAGGACCCGCTGGAATGCTGTCTGCGGAAAGACTGGGGCCTTCAGAGCTAGGGAAGGCCTCCTCTTCCTCCCGCTGCTCTAGAGCCACATCTATAATTCCCCGCAGAGTGTGCTCCAGCAGGAACACTAAAGAAATTGTGTCACTGATGCATGCACTGTCCCTGCTCACCATCCTCGTTGCCTCCTCAAATGGTGACAGTACAGTGCATGCATCCTTGATCATCAGCCACTGTGGGGGGGGGGGAAACAAGTTGACCTGAACCTGTCCTTGTACCCAGGGCCGGCGGCCGCCTAGAGCACAGCACCACCTAGGGCGCCGCGCCGCCGAGCTCCACAGGCAGGGCCAGCCCGTCCATGCAACAGGCGGCATGAAGCGCCCCTGCCGCAAAACATAGGAACGCCCCCGCCTCATTCAGCAGGCTAGCGCCCACCCCTACACCTCAGCGGCCTGCCCCCACTCCCCCTCCACATTAGCAGCGGGGTTCTGGCTGCCCCGGAGGTGCCTGCACAGCGCTGGGCCTAGGTGAGCACGTTTGCTGCGGGGCCTGGGACGGCACTGATCGCGGTAGCTCCCACGCCGCCCTCCCCCTTGGCGCACGTTTGCTGCGGGGCCTGGGACGGCGCTGAGCGCGGTAGCTCCCATGCCGCTCTCCCCCTTGGCGCACGTTTGCTGTGGGGCCTGGGACGGCGCTGAGTGTGGTAGCTCCCACGCCGCTCTCCCCTTGGCACCGCCAGGACGACTCATTGAGGCCTGCGGGCCATCCCCGAAGCCTGGGGAGACCGCACCAGGCCCGAGGAGACCGCACCAGGCCCGAGGCCTGGGGAGACCACCAGGCCCGAGGCCTGGGGAGATCACCAGGCCCAAGGAGACCACCAGGCCCAAGGAGACCACCAGGCCTGAGGAGACCACCTGGCCCCAGGCCTGGGGAGACCACAAGGCATGGGGAGATCACCATGCCCGAGGTCTGGGGAGACCACCAGGCCCGAGGAGACCACCATGCCCGAGGCCTGGGGAGACCCCAAGGCCTGGGGAGACTACCAGGCCCGAAGCCTGGGGACATCACCAAGCTCAAAACCAGGCCTCAACCAGGGCTGTGAGGGTAAGTTTATTTGTGTTTGTGGATTTTTATGTGTGTGTGTGGATTTGTATGTGTATGTGGATTTTTATGTGTGTGTGTGTGTGGATTTGTATGTGTGTGTGACATTGGGTGGGGGTATGTGGACCTCTGTGATACGCTCATATGCACCGCCCGTTACTGTGCGTTTTATTGCTGTGGGGCTCTGTGATAGGCTCATACACACTGCACATTACTGTGAGTTTTATTGCTGTGGGGCTCTGTGATAGGCTCATACACACCGCCTGTTACTGTGAGTTTTATTGCTGTGGATTCTGTGATACGCTCATACACACCGCCTGTTACTGTGAGTTTTATTGCTGTGGAGCTCTGTGATACGTTCACACATGTCACGTGGTTTTTTTTTGAGGGAGGGGGACCCAGGCAGCTGGTCTGGTCTAGGGTGCAAAATAGCCTAGCACCGGCCCTGCTTGTGCCATACTCACACAGGTACTCGTTGATGGCCCTATGCTGCTTGTGCAGACGCTGCAGCATTGCTAATGTCGAGTTCCACCAAGTGGGCATGTCACAGATCAGACGGTTTGTGGGAAGGTGGAATTCTCTTTGAATTTCTGCCAGGCTAACACTTGCTGGGAATGATCGTCTGAAGTGGCTGCAGACTTTTCTGGCCTGGCTGAGAAGCTCTGCCAGCCCTGGGTACCTGGTTAGGAAATGCTGTACCACCAGATTTAGGACGTGTGCTAGGAATGGTACATGCGTCAACTTACCCAGGCGTAGGGCGGAGAGAAGGTTGCTGCCATTATCACAGATGACCATTCCCAGCTGAAGCTGGCGTGGTGTTAACCATCTCTGCACCTGCCCCTGCAGAGCTGACAGAATTTCTGGCCCAGTGTGGCTCCTGTCCCCTAAACAAACCAGCTCAAGCACAGTATGGCATCTTTTTGCTTGAGCCATTGCGTAGCCCCTGTCAGGCGTCGGTTTAACTGCCACTTCGCCAGAGACAGAGAAGGAGGAGGAGGAAGAGGGAGAGGTGGTGGTGGAGCAGACAGACCTCATACAAGCAGCTTTCTGGAGGCGTGATGGATGAACAAGCTCCAGCACAGAGCCCAGTCTTGGATCCCTCCCAGCTGCATTCAGAGTTACCCAGTGTGCCGTGAAGGAAATGTAACGGCCCTGTCCATGCTTGCTGGACCACATGTCTAAAGTCACATGCACCTTGCTGCTGACTGCCTTTCCCAATGACTCGATAACATTGTCTTCCACGTGCTGGTATAGTGCTGGAATGGCCTTGCTTGAAAAGGAATGGCGTTTTGGAACCTGCCACTGTGGTACAGCACATTCAGCAAATTCACAGAAGGAAGCAGAGTCCACCAGCTGGAAAGGCAACAGCTGCAATGCAAGTAATTTTGCTAAGCTGGCATTTAGACGCTGTGCTTAGGGATGGTTGGGACTATATTTTTTCTTATGCTGCAGCAGCTGGGGCAGCGTAATCTGACTGCGTAAATCTTCAGCTGATGGGATGCTGTCACATTGTGAGGAAGGACCTGGTATATCCATTACTGTAGCATCATCCCTGTCAGTGGAGGTTGGAGTCAATGACATGGCAGGACATATAGTGGGGTAGAGACAGGTGAGGAGGACCTACGCAAAGTTTTTGCCAACGGGATGCATGGCAGGTGGTCATATGTCACCTCAAGCACGTGGTACCCAAGCGTCCGGTGTCTTTCCCATGCTTGAGCCTCATCTGACATAGATTACAAATAGCAATGGTGGGATCTGCTGCACATTTCTTAAAGAACTCCCAGGCAGCAGAGTTCCTGGATGTGTGCTTTGAGACAACAGCGCTCTGCACCTGAGCAGCACTGACATCTGATGCCTTGGACTGGATAGTGCTACGGTTGGTCATAGAATATGTTGTGCCTCGTGTTTGTTGTGCCTCCTCCTCCTCCTCATTTGACTCCTCTGTTCGATCAGGCACCCAGGTGGAGTCAATGACCTCATCATCATTGTCATCACCCCCTATCTCCTCGTCACTGGAGCCAACTTGGCAGTATGCTGCAGCTGCTGGGGCAACATGAGTACCAGTTATTTGTGTGTCACTGGCACCCCCTTCCTCTAGGTTGATTATACTCCCTTTCTCAACCTCAGAGATTGAATCGGAGCACTGTAGTTGCTGCGCATCCTCAAGCAGCATGTCACTGTCATTGTAGTCAAACAATTCAGCTGACTGCTCCGTGTGTGATAGTGAGGCTACGGCAGGAGTAGCTGTGGACATGGAGGCTGCATTAGATGCTTTGGCAGCTGAGGTGGACTGTAAAGCACTACAAGCCTGGCTGGCAGAGGACTCGGAGAATGAGGATGGCCTGGTTTGCCAATCCACCAAATCCTCTGTATGTTGCTGCTGCTTAAGATGGCCAGCACCAGTTAGAAAGGACAAGCGTGCCCCTGCAGAGGAGGCACCACGTCCACCACGACCAGAGGCACAGCCTCCCGACACAGGGCTGCTTGCCCTCTTATCTGTGCCTGGGAGCGTCTGCCTGTCCTTTTTGGTCTTTCTGACATGGTGAGGGATATATAGATTAAAGATATACAGAACTCTTATACAACTCTGTTATAAAAATTGGAGATATGCTGCAGAACTCTGATTCAACTCTGGTATAAAGATTAAAGATTTCCAGAACTCTGGTATAACTCTGACCCCCTGATGGGTGGCAGTGACAAGACACAAATTACAATTCCCAGAAACCACCTACAAGTCAGTGAGACCCCCTGATAGGACCCCCTGATAGCTGGAAACAGTGACAAGACACAGATTACAATTCGCAGAAATCTGCTAGAAGTATGTGGGACCCCCTGATAGCTGGCAGTGAGAAGACACAGATTACAATTCCCAGAAACCTCATATAAATCAATGAGACCCCCTGATGGGTCACAGTGAGAACACAAAGATTACAACAATTCCCAGATATTTTGTAGAAATGACTGACCCCCAAAATACTTGGTGGCAGTGAGAACACACAGATTAGAACAATTCCCAGATATTTCGTAGAAATGACTGACCCCCAAAATACTTGGTGGCAGTGAGAACATACAGATTACCACAATTCCCAGATATTTTGTAGAAATGAGACCCCCAAAATACTTTGTGGCAGTGAGAACACACAGATTACCACAATTCCCAGATATTTTGTAGAAATGAGACCCCCACAATACTTGGTGGCAGTGAGAACACACAGATTAGAACAATTCCCAGATATTTTGTAGAAATGACTGACCCCCACAATACTTGGTGGCAGTGAGAACACAAAGATTACAACAATTCCCAGATATTTTGTAGAAATGAGACCCCCAAAATACTTTGTGGCAGTGAGAACACACAGATTACCACAATTCCCAGATATTTTGTAGAAATGAGACCCCCAAAATACTTGGCGGCAGTGAGAACACGCAGATTACCACAATTCCCAGATATTTTGTAGAAATTAGACCCCCAAAATACTTGGTGGCAGTGAGAACATAGATTACCACAATTCCCAGATATTTTGTAGAAATGAGACCCCCCAATAGCTGGTGGCAGACTGGCAGTGAGAACACACACTAACAGAACAATCTCCTCTCAAAAAACACGTGCTGAAGCGCTGTGTGAAGCCTTATATAGTGTGCTGCGGGACTTCGCTCTGTGAGCCCATGATTGGGCAAAATTTGCCCAATCAGGACTCCGAGCCGTGATTGGCATAGTCTTGAACCTGTCTCGCACCTGACCTGTAGTCAGGTGCAAGGCTATAGCCAATTACAAGCTTCAGGCCAGTGGAAAAGTACATTGTGGTGCATTGTGGGCGAACATGCGGCGAACACGTGGAAATGTTCGTAGTTCACGAGCATGCGAACGGGCGATGTTCGAATCGAACTCCAAACCGAACAGCTCATCCCTAATCTGCAGTAGTAGCTGGTGAAGTGTTTAATTGGGGGACACTAGGCTTAACCCACATCTTCCATAAGCCCCACTCTGTCAAATATTTAAGTCCTCACAATTAATTAGCTATAATATAAAAATATATTAATTTTGAAGGGACACAATGTTTTAAAATAATACTGTACGTACTTATTTTCCTATATACTTAAGCAATATAGCAAAAAATTAATAAGGCTTGACACACCAATTTATCCTAAATATAAAAATACCAAAAGTTATTGAAATATCCTTAACTTATATGTAATAAACTTTGTTATTATTACATTTGGATGAATTTGGTGTGCAGTGCTTTATTCATTATTTTCATGGTTTAGTTATAGGGGGTATAACCCTGCACAGAGCAACCTTGCATATTTAAGGGGTTATTCACAGAGAGCCGAAATGGCACCGAACAGTAGAGTTGTGCAATTCGTTTCGTTCCAAATTGAAATTCGGCCTAACTTCAACATTTTCACATTTCAAGAGCATTTTCGAAAACAAAATATCGACCAATCCGAAATTTCGGACCAATCCGAAATTTCAGATCGATTTGATTCGGTGATTTGGATCATTTGGTGATCTGGATCATTTCGGCGATCCGGATCGTTTCAGCGATTCAGATAATTTTGGGTGATTCGGATCAGTTGGTTTTTCGCTTTTTTATGAGTTATTTCGTTTTTTATTGATTATTTAAGAATGGGAAGTAGATTACTACCAATAGAATGAAAGTTTCTTTACTTATTCTTTTAGGATTTTTTTAGACATTTTTTTTGGGTGAAATTTTAGGTTATTTTAAAGAAACCAGGCTTTTTAACCCATAAGTTTCAATGCAGCATATGAATCCGCACACTGTTGGGAAGTGCCTCTCTGCAGTATAAGAAATGCAACATATGAATCCACACACTGCTGGGAAGCACCTCTCTGCGGTATAATTAATGCAGCATATGAATCCACACACTGCTGGGAAGGGCCTCTCTGCAGTATAATTAATGCAGCATATGAATCCACACACTGCTGGGAAGTGCCTCTCTGCGGTATAATTAATGCAGCATATGAATCCACACACTGCTGGGAAGTGCCTCTCTGCGGTATAATTAATGCAGCATATGAATCCACACACTGCTGGGAAGTGCCTCTCTGCGGTATAATTAATGCAGCATATGAATCCACACACTGCTGGGAAGCGCCTCTCTGCAGTATAATTAATGCAGCATATGAATCCACACACTGCTGGGAAGCGCCTCTCTGCAGTATAATTAATGCAGCATATGAATCCACACACTGCTGGGAAGCACCTCCCTGCAGTATAATTAATGCAGCATATGAATCCACACACTGAGGGGAAGCGCCTCTCTGCCGTATAATTAATATAGCATATGAATCCACACACTGCTGGGAAGCGCCTCTCTGCAGTATAATTAATGCAGCATATGAATCCACACACTGCTGGGAAACGCCTCTCTGCAGTATAATTAACCCCTTAGTGACCGGGCGGTTTTACACAAATCCGTCCTTTAGTGACCGCTGCTGTTTTTACGTTTCTGCGCTGTTAGGGTTTAGGTCAAATTTTCCTCTTACTCGCTTATTCAACCCACACATATTATACACCCTTTTTCCCGCCATTAAATGGACTTTATAGAAATACCATTATTTCCATCATATCCAATAATTTAATATAAAAAAAATATGAAATATGATGAAAAAAATGGTAAAAACACACTTTTTCGTAATTTAATCCCCTAAAGCTATAACCACCAATAAAGACCCCGGCTAAATAGTTTCCAAATTTTATCCCGAGAATAGAAATACCCAATTTTTACATGTTTTTACCTTTTAACCCTTTCACTGCTGAGCCAGTTCACCTATGTGCGCTGCGCTCATTCTGACCATTTTGTGCGAATTATTTTTAGATGACAGCCTAGGTCCTATTTAATTAAACTCCCCCCAGACAAAAAAAAAAAAAAAAAAAAAAATTTTATTTTATTTAATTTTTTTATTATTTTTTTTTAATAAAAATTTTTTTTTACATTTTTTTTTAAAACCGAACCTGGTCATGTTTGGTATCATTTGAAAGGCCATAATCAGGCCTTTCAAATGATGGCAAATATGACCATCTAGCTGCCATGGATCGGGAGATAAAGGGATCCTTAGGATCCCCTTATCTCTACATGGCAGCTAGACGGTTAACTGGCCCACTGACATCCTCACACATATGGTGAGGTTGTCAGTGGGTGGGGGGGGACCTGGAGGCTTGGCTGACATCCAAGATGTCAGCCCCCCTCCAGGTTTGAATCACGTTTTGGCGCCAATTGGCGCCGCAACGTGATCCGGCGGCGAAATGGTTAATGCCATACACCGCTGGAAAGGGGAGGCTCTCCCCTCTCCAGCGGTGCAAATGGCATCTCCCTAGCTTCAATGGTTGGGGAGATAGAGGGCTCCGAAGGAGCCCCCCTCCCCTCCATTGAAACACATGGGGGCACCTTCTGATGACGTCACCACGCAGCGTGGCGACGTCATCAGCCTCGCCTGCCCATGTAAATCACATGGGCAGGCTTCCTCCCTGCCAGATCGCCGTGGGATCCGACGAGGGAGGTGAGTATCGGGCGGGAGGGGGATTTGGCGCCGCTGACGTACCCTGTAAGTCCGCGGGTCTAAGGGAGACCCGAGGACAGGACGTACAGGGTACGTCAGCGGTCCTTAAGGGGTTAATGCAGCATATGAATCCACACACTGCTGGGAAGTGCCTCTCTGTGGTATAATTAATGCAGCATATGAATCCACACACTGCTGGGAAGTGCCTCTCTGCCGTATAATTAATACAGCATATGAATCCACACACTGCTGGGAAGTGCCTCTCTGCCATATAATTAATGCAGCATATGAATCCACACACTGCTGGGAAGTGCCTCTCTGCCGTATAATTAATACAGCATATGAATCCACACACTGCTGGGAAGTATCTCTCTGCCGTATAATTAATGCAGCATATGAATCCACACACTGCTGGGAAGCGCCTCTCTGCAGTATAATTAATGCAGCATATGAATCCACACACTGCTGGGAAGCACCTCCCTGCAGTATAATTAATGCAGCATATGAATCCACACACTGAGGGGAAGCGCCTCTCTGCCGTATAATTAATACAGCATATGAATCCACACACTGCTGGGAAGCGCCTCTCTGCAGTATAATTAATGCAGCATATGAATCCACAAACTGCTGGGAAACGCCTCTCTGCAGTATAATTAATGCAGCATATGAATCCACACACTGCTGGGAAGTGCCTCTCTGTGGTATAATTAATGCAGCATATGAATCCACACACTGCTGGGAAGTGCCTCTCTGCGGTATAATTAATACAGCATATGAATCCACACACTGCTGGGAAGTGCCTCTCTGCCATATAATTAATGCAGCATATGAATCCACACACTGCTGGGAAGTGCCTCTCTGCCGTATAATTAATACAGCATATGAATCCACACACTGCTGGGAAGTGCCTCTCTGCCGTATAATTAATGCAGCATATGAATCCACACACTGCTGGGAAGCGCTTCTCTGCAGTATAATTAATGCAGCATATGAATCCACACACTGCTGGGAAGTGCCTCTCTGCCGTATAATTAATGCAGCATATGAATCCACACACTGCTGGGAAGTATCTCTCTGCCGTATAATTAATACAGCATATGAATCCACACACTGCTGGGAAGCGCCTCTCTGCAGTATAATTAATGCAGCATATGAATCCACACACTGCTGGGAAGCGCCTCTCTGCAGTATAATTAATGCAGCATATGAATCCACACACTGCTGGGAAGCACCTCCCTGCAGTATAATTAATGCAGCATATGAATCCACACACTGAGGGGAAGCGCCTCTCTGCCGTATAATTAATACAGCATATGAATCCACACACTGCTGGGAAGCGCCTCTCTGCAGTATAATTAATGCAGCATATGAATCCACACACTGCTGGGAAACGCCTCTCTGCAGTATAATTAATGCAGCATATGAATCCACACACTGCTGGGAAGTGCCTCTCTGCCGTATAATTAATGCAGCATATGAATCCACACACTGCTGGGAAGTGCCTCTCTGCGGTATAATTAATACAGCATATGAATCCACACACTGCTGGGAAGCGCCTCTCTGTGGTATAATTAATGCAGCATATGAATCCACACACTGCTGGGAAGTGCCTCTCTGCCGTATAATTAATACAGCATATGAATCCACACACTGCTGGGAAGTGCCTCTCTGCCGTATAATTAATGCAGCATATGAATCCACACACTGCTGGGAAGCGCTTCTCTGCAGTATAATTAATGCAGCATATGAATCCACACACTGCTGGGAAGTATCTCTCTGCCGTATAATTAATGCAGCATATGAATCCACACACTGCCAGAGTCTCCTCTCTGGCGATCGATTAATTTTTTGATCAGTCTTTCGTTTTTTAGGAGTTTTCCAGAGGCTGGTCGGCACGCTGTTTGGGTTTTTTTCAGCTGTTTATACGGCGGATCGTCTGCCTTTTTTTTTGGCGATTTTGCGCCGGTTTTTGCGTTTGAATCGGCGGTTTTGCGGTGGTTTTTCAGACGCGGTCGTCTGCTTTTCCCTGCACTTCGAGGACCCTGCGGTGATACCTGAATACGCTGCAGGGTCGGCGAACTGGAATCACCGAATCGCCCAGTAGTGCGGGGAACGAAAGAGCACCGAAATGTGACATTGCGGTGCTCTGTAAATAACACTGTAAGTCTATCAGGTCTATTCACTAAAGGTGAAACTCAGAACTGCAGAGCAAGGCGCCCCCTTATGGCAGACGCCTGTAGGCACATGCCTACTCTGCCGAGTTATAAATCTGACCTTGACTATAGATAGATGGATACTAATAGACAGATGGATAGATACTATAGGTATAATATATATAGACAGATGGATAGATACTATAGATATAATATATATAGACAGATCTATAGATATAGACAGAAAAATAAATATAGATATAGACAGACAGATAGCTACTACAGATATAGAGATAAAAACTATAGATATAGAGATAGATACTAATAGACAAATACAGTATATACTATAGATATAGATGCCTACTGTCATAGTATTTCTTCACACTAAGCTATATATCTTCTGACGATATGCAACTTCAAAATGCAGAATTGGGGGAGTGACAGGCCCACTTAAATAAAATGTATTTCAGGACAATGCTGCGCCTCGGCTCAATATACAAAACAAATACTAAAAAGTTTTATAGCTTTCTCAACACACAGCTAATTTTATTAATGCATTGGAGAACAATCGTTGTTATGCATTTCAAAGGCAAAAGAACGCTGCTGCCTTTGTTGCACCGAGGAGCAAGCCTGATTTATTTTAAGCATTTGAATATATTTACAGCCTAAACTTTCAACAACAGGTGTGAGATTTAAAGTGTCTAAATTTAATTAAACAAAACTGTTTTGAGACACAGCTGGAATTATATTGACCCTTTCAGGGCCAAAGTTTTGCCAGTCTCTTTTTATTCAGCCTTTATTTACTGTATGTATTTACTGGATTTTTCTTTTCGGAAATGGAGATTGGTAATAGAATTCAAGTGACTGTTTTATGGGACAGTCACAGTATTACATTTTTTTTCTTTTCAACTGTGAAATAATAATTATAAAAATAAATAATAATTAAAAAAATAGTAATTATGTTTTTATTATTTGCATACTTAGAAACATAGAAACATAGAAAAATGTCGGCAGATAAGAACCTTTCGGCCCATCTAGTCTGCCCAATTACATGGATACTTTACCTGGATTTATCTTTTGTTTAGGATAGCCTTATGCCTATCCCATGCTTGCTTAAATTCAATTACTGTTTTGGCCTCTACCACTTCTACTGGAAGACTGTTCCATGTATCCACCACCCTCTCAGTAAAATAATGCTTCCTGATGTTACTTTTAAACCTTTGCCCCTCTAATCTAAGACTATGTCCTCTTGGTTTGCTACTTTGTTTCCTTTTAAATATACTCCCTTCCTCTACCTTGTGGATTCCCTTTACGTATTTAAATGTTTCTATCATATCTCCTCTGTCTCGTCTTTTTTCCAAGCTGTACATGTTAAGATCATTAAGCCTTTCCTGGTAACTTTTTCTCCTTCAAGCCATACACCATTTTAGTAGCCCTACTCTGAACTCTCTCTAAGATGTCTATATCCTTCTGGAGATACGGTCTCCAGTACTGCACACAGTACTCCAAGTGAGGTCTCACCAGTGCTCTGTACAGTGGCATGAGCACTTCCCTTTTCCTACTGCTAATACCTCTCCCTACACAACCAAGCATTCTGCTAGCATTTCCTGCTGCTCTATTACATTGACTACTTACCTTTAGATCCTCTGAAATAATAACCCCTAAATCCCTTTCCTCAGATGTTGAGGTTAGGACTGTATCAAATAGATACTTGCCATTAAATGACATGCTATGGTTTTTTTTAAATTATTCTAGCTCTTATCTGTTTTTGCTTACGTTTGCTTAAATTGTGCCACTGTTTTTGTCACCAAAATGTACATTTGTGTAGGGCTACAACTAATGACTATTTTGGTAGTCGATCAGCTGGCCGATTTTATTTTTTCAATCAATCGATTCAACGGATAATATAAAAAAAATTACATTTCATTTTGTTTTTCAATTTGTGTAGTGTGCTTAACTTTTGTGCATACATACACAAATTATGTATCGCGCATAACTTGCGTACTCTTAGGCTGGGGTCAGACGAGCGTAGTGTTAACGTCCGTGATTGCGCCTAAAAGTACGTCCGTGATAGCATGAAAGAAAGTCCATTGGAGCCTGACACATGAAGTACGTCCGCACTGAACTGCGGACGCACAACGGCCGCGGCAAACGGACGCAGGTTAGGCAAGAACGTAATACTGCTAGAACGGACGTGCGGAGTGCGCCACGTCCACAACGTCTGCATAGCTTTGTGTGTGAGTGATGGAGCGTGGTCAGATGGACTGCATTTATACGTCCAGCATTTTTGATGGACAGAATGTTTTTTCATTGTAATTTATTTTTCCCTCCTACATCCGTCAAAAATAACTTCAGTGAAAAAACGGACTGTGTGACCACTACTGCGTCATCCGTACTGACGATGTCCGTACTGCACGGACGTACAGTCCGTAGAAATCACGCTCGTCTGACCCCAGCCTGAACACACAAGGTTCTCAACTGCCTGGTCAGAGTGATGGATTGATGCTGCGTGATCAACTCAAGCCTTTGTCTGCTTTTTCTCCCTGAACCAACGCTGCTACGAGCGCTCGGATAGACCTGATGATGCAGCACGCAAAGCAGGGTGAGAAGGTGGTGGACACTCCATGCACCCTAACCACGTTAATAAGCTAAAGAGGTCAGGGTGCCTAGTGTGTCCCTTTTATGATTTCATGAACAAACTGAGTGGGAGGAGGGACTGCAGATGGAAGGGAGTGAGTTTGGGAGGAAAGGGACCAGGACAAACCGGAGTGATGGCAGCTCTGGACTGGTGGGAGAGTGTCGTGATTCTCCCTAGTATCTATGGTACTGGTCCCTATATGCAGAATACTGTCTACCCTTCCATTTCTTTGATGGTCGACAAAGCTACCTAATGCCAATGAGCAGACAGATATATAACCACAAAGGGTTAACAGACACCACACAATGATCTTACACTTGGTTAGCAGAATAGCAGGAATCCTAACACCATGAGAGGTAGTCAGCCGTATGCTAAGGTCGTTACACAGAATGGCTCTTAGAATAGCCACGTTTGATATACAGAGGGGGTTGTCAGACTTGCCAAATTCGATACACAAAGAGGGTTAACAGAAAAGCCAAGATTTGATACACAGAGCGGGTTAGTCAGGATAATCAAGGTTGATATACAGAGCGGGTTTTTCAGGATAGCCGAGGTCGATACACAGACCGGGTTAGTCAGGATAGTCGAGGTCGATACATAGAGCGGGTTTAGACAGGATAGCCAAGATCGATACACAGTCGGTTATAAGCAACGCACTGAAGGGATGTGAAACCACGTCAGGACACTGGCTGAATGGAACTGTGGGGCTTTAAACATGTTGGGTGCTGCGTCATCACACCGTGCCCCGCCGGCACACTTGACCCGCGAACGCAAGGCAACTCGTTAACAGTTGTGCCACGCCAGCAAGCAGCGAGGAACGTGATCCGTGTGCTGGCTCACCAGAACGGCGTGGGACGTGACAGAGGGTGGGGTGGCGGCACTGAACTCCAGCTCCAAGTAAGACAAGACACTGGTGGTACAGCTCCAACCACCCAGTGGCAGTACCACGGTCTGTGTGATAGTTTAACTACTGTTTGAAACTAAATAAAAAGCTGGTGACGTCCATCATAGCCGTAGAGCAAAATCATACAGAGTAAAGCAGCAGCACGTCTTCTCCAATCAGCTCCAAAATCGTATCTGAGGTTAATAATGTTTAACTCAGTCTGACTCTAAATAGAGAATGCTGTACACAAATCAATTAATCGACTAGCCGATTAATCGATAATGAGAATAGCTGTCAACTATTTTCCTTATCGATTAGTTGTCGATTGATCAATCAGTTTCAGCCCTGCTGTTGTGTTTTTGAAATATCAATCAGTTTTCAATCCATTAAGAACCACTATCCGAGCATCTGGTTTGTAGAATATATAGTTGATTGGAATCCAATAATTAAGTTTTGAATTGTCCTTAAGAATTCTACTCCTGAATACAATTTCAGGGAACTCAGTTTCTGACATACGTTTAACATCTGAGCTTCTGTTGGATATTTTTCTTCTGTATGAGGATCTTTTCTGTGTAAAGATTTAGACCCTGTGAGCTCTGTACGGAAATACTGGAAGAAAAACCTTTTGGTGAAGGTGAAGGGGGCTTGTTGAAAACATTGCTGTGAGCAGATGGACCTTTGAAACCATCTGTTGTAGAAGCAACTAAATGTTCAATGAGGCATTACAAAATTATTTAGCTCTCAAAGAGGCTGAAAGCATTTAGCAATGATTGCTACTGTACGGGATGAAAAAGGCCTCTTTTACATATGATGTATTATGTTATTCCCTTCCCCAACCAGCACCTTCTTTACACATAAATATTCTTCTTGTTTTAGATTCATACATGGAGGATGTATTTATTACACCCGAAAATAATAAACACTTACTCAAAAAACAACAAAAGAATTTTAAGATAAGGACTGAGACCCAGAGAAATAAAAGAAAAACAACAACGAAATACTGTGAAGTGAAGCCATGACACTTTTTTCCATTTATTGCTTCATGTTTAGAGAATTTGGTGTGGATAACTTTTAAGTAGTTTTACAGATTATATGATAACACATATCTTGTAAATATGACTGTTGGATTGAATGGAGACCAGGCAGAGGAATTTGAAGCTCTGGTTGGTGAAATGCTTGGAAGGATAAGATAAGGATTATTTTCATGTTCCTTGTGTTATGCAGTAAAATAAAAGTCCACTCCTATGCCTTTGATGGTAACAGAGGAAAACAGGCCAACTGCAAAAATGGTTTAACTATACAGAAGGGGTTATTCACAGAGCACTGAAATTTTTCCAACATTTCGGTGCTCTGTTGTTCCCCGCACTCCGGGAAATCAAATTTCCCCACCCTGCGATGAATTCACTATTCATCGCAGGGTTCACGAATGCTGTCACCAGCCGCCGCCAACCTGCTGGACAGCCACCGCAAACACACTGGACAGCTGCCAAATGCAGCCGCCGAGCACAGTGCCGACCAGCTGCAAAAAAAGCCGACAAGCCACCGGACGGGTAAAAAAAGTCCAAAACAATACGATTGAAAGTGCCAAAATTGAAACGCTGTTTTCAAGAAAATTACTGAACGAAAATGTCTGGAATAAACATATAAGGTCCTATGAATGATAATAATAAAGGTCTGTTACAGAAAAAAGAAAAAAAACGCTATTAAAAAGAAAAAAAAAAGGTAAAGGATTTTGCCTAAAAAATCTATAAATAAAAATACTTTTTACTTCAGATTAAAATAATAAACGGTATATTAGATATTGAATAAAAATAAGAATATTTTTTAACATTGAAGCCTATGGGGTTCGCCTGAATAAACCTGCCGAATGAAACCACCGAAGAGCAAGGCATTTAGGCAACTTTTCTCTGCTGTTCAGTGTTCTCTGAATAGATTGACCATTGCTTCTCTATGGGGGATTTCACTGCCTTCGAACAGGCACTGTACTTGCTGGCAGTTTGCCAAATTTGGTGAACTGCCTGCTCACCGAATAGCCGAATGGCCCCGAAATGGCAACGTATGGGGAAATTACCTGTTCGGTGCCATTTCGGCGCCTGTCTCTGAATAACCCTTAGAATATCTCATCCGGCATGCAGGATAAAGTAATATTAAAGAGAAACTCCAAATTCCAGCATTACTCGTGCTACTTACATAGGTTATGTTTCAACAGACTTCTGTCTCTTTATCTCGTTAAGACTGCTTCATCCTATAGGATCCCCTCAGCTACTTGTCCATCTCTAATCTAAGCTTAGTTATACAGGTTATGTTTCTGTCAGGTCTTATCAGTTCTTTAAGATTGACTAACATTGTTATGGTGGATACCAGTAGGGTTTGTGTGCATAGACGTGTCAGCAGTCTTAGTATATCATTCATGGATATTTTTTGTACAAAATGAGAAGCTGTAATAGTATTCTTACAGGATTTTATGGCAGGGCTGATAGCAGGCTTCCGGGTCCAGGACATACAGAGACCCCTGTCCCTGCTCATCATCATTGGACTGTTTGCTAACGTGTACTTGCATTTGTGCATTTTTCCAAAAGCATTAAGACATTAGGATATGAACAGTACACAGGTATTTATTGGAATCGGGAATATCAATCAGAAATATTCCGATTTATTATTTCTGTTGTGTGCTCGCTACACCTGGACATTGTATGAGCTGTGAACTAATCAGCTTAACATACTTGTACAGATGCATACACTGATCAGCCCAAGATTAAACCACTGACATCGGAAGTGAGTAACATTGATTATAAGGTTGCAATGGCACCTGTCAAAGGGTGATATACTGTATATTATGCAGTAAGTGAACAGACAGTTCTTGAATTTCATGTTTCAGAAGCAGGAAAATGGGCAAGTGGAAAGATCTGAGTGTCTTTGAAAAAGTCCTTAAAGTTGTGGCTAGACGACTGGGTCAGAGCACCTCCAAAATGGAAAGCCCTGTGGGTTGCTCCTGGTATGCAGTGTTTAGTACCTTCCAAAAGTGGTGCAGAGTAGGACAAACGATAAACCAGCATCAATGTCATGGGAACCCAAGGCTCATTGATGTATATGGAAAGAGAAGCCTAGCCCGTCTGTTTCGATCACATAGAAGAGCTAGTGTAGGTCATATTACTGAAAAACGTAATGATGGCCATGATAGAAAGGTGTCATAACACACTTGGCCCATACCACCTACTTGAAGTTTGTTGTAGACCACATACACCCCTTCATGGCAGTGGCCCTGATTGCAGTGGCCTCTTTCAGCAGGATAATGCGCCCTGCCACAATGCAAACATTGTTCAGGAATATTTTGAGCAACAAAACAAGGAGTACAAGTTGTTGCCTTGGCCTCCAAATTTCCAGATCTCAATCCGATTGAGCATTTAAAATGAGCTGAACAACAAATCAAATCCATGGATGCCCCACCTCACAACTTGCAGGACTTAAAGGATCTGATGCTCATGTCTTGACGCCAAATACCAAAGGACACGTTCAGAGGTTTTGTGAAGTCCATGCCTCAACGCATCAGAGTGGTTTTGCAGCACAAGGGGATGCACGGTATTAGGCAGGTGGATTTAATGTTGGGCCTGGTCCGCTTGATGAGTTTTTTTATATTTTATCTCTGTTTTAATATGCCTAAAAAAAAACCTGTACTCAGTTATTATTATTATTATTGTCATCATTTATATAGCGCTAACAGTTTCCGCAGCGCTTTACAATAACCAAAGGGAACGAAATACATATAAACAGACATAGGATGGAAACAAGAGGTGTAGAGGACCCTGCTCATAGGAGCTTTCAGTCTAGAGGGATTGGGGTTGAGGAAGACAAGAGGAATTGCACTAGATAGCAGAATCATTAGTGCCATTGTTTCGGGAATGGTGGGGCCATAGAATTGGCTTCAATCAAGTGTGAGTAGGTGAGCAGAGGGATGAGTTGCAACTGTGATGTGGTACACTAATCTGAAGAGATGGGATTTGAGGGATTTCTTGAAGGCCCAAATATCAGGGGAGAGTTTGATAGGGCGAGGCAAATCATTCCACAGGACTGGAGCAGCTCTTGAGAAGTCTTGGAGGCGAGAGTTGGCTGTGTGTGTGTAGACCAATGACAGGTGGAGTAACTACGGTTGTATCATTCCTGTATTGCTCATATGGATATACAGTACTGTTATAATGATCGCTGCCTTTGGACCCGCAATATTATATTATACTATTCGGTATATATACAATAATATGTAGAGAAAAAAAGTTAGTAAACAATTCAATATATCATATATATCATACCATATGCACTGCACTTTAACATAGCTTTAAAGTTAATTACAAACAAGTCATACTGTAAGAGATGATCATTCATTGCATAGGCTGCCATGACATCACTATATCAATTATGCAGTGTATGATCATATCCACAAAACCACATTGTTTTGCGAAGGAAAGTGTTTTAAAAAACTTTAAAACCACATATAAGTGGCGTGCGCTGCGTTTGGCATCTTGGATTAACTGGTTTCAGCAGCAACCTTGTTAAGCATTAAAGTACTGCAAGTAACGGTAACGTTTACCATAACCCTTTACATATCTGTGTTGAAGTCTCCTTGTTTGTCATTTGTTCACAGGATAAGATTAGATTGGAAGAGTTTTAATACAAAGGTTTTAAGCTTATTTTGTTGTATCATGCGCGGAGCTCTCTATACTAGCAACTTAAACATATTTGTTATGATTATTACAGCACTTTAGAGATTGCTGTGTGCAGACGCCACCTGACCTATTCTGTTTAACCTTCTTTAGTATGCACCGGTAGCAGCTTTTTTCATAATACACTTAGGAGCTGATAAACCTCAAACCACGCTCTTGTCTGCCTGGTATGTAGAAAGGACACTTTCTGGAAGTTGGGGTTATTCCACTTTAATTCTGCTGTGCAGTCGTACAAGTCCCTAATAACCTGATAGATATTTAACATATGTTATGTTTCTGTGGTCAGCATAAGAGTTAAACAGAACAATCTACAAGGATGTGTCCCCCCTTTTTAAATAACTGGATAGGTGCAGCTAACAGCGTCTGTCCAATTATTTTTTTTAAATCTATGCTATATTTTAGAATAGATGAATTACTCCCCTGTTCTCCCTCATTGCTGGGCTGTGCCTCCTCTTTTGCCCAGGGCTTCCCGAAATGTGGAAGTCCCTCGAGCTTCTTATGCCATTTACCAACAGGATTATTCGAAAAGCTCCGAATTGCTGGCGAAAGGTAACCGAACGCTGTAATTCAGCGTTCGGTTACCTTTCCTGGCCTCTCGGCTATTCAGAGAGCAGGCAGTTCGCCAAATGTTGGTGAATTGCCTGCACTTATGGTGCCTGTTCGGTGCCTGTTCGAGGGCAGTGAAATCCCCATAGAGAAGCAATGCTTTGGCTATTCAGAGAACACAAACCAGCAGTGAAAAGTTGCCGAAATGCCCTGCCATTCAGTGGTTTCATTCGACAGGTTTATTCAGGCGAATCCCATAGGCTTCAATGTTAAAAATATTCCCGTTTTAATTCAATATCTAATAAACCGTTCATTATAATATTCTGCAGTAAAAAGTTTCTTAATTCTTAGATTTGTTAGGGTCTATTAGGCATTTTTCGGGATTTGTTTGCGAAAATATTTTTTCCATTTTATTTTTTAAATCAGTTTTTCTGTAACTTTTTATCATTCATTGGATCTTATATGTAAATTTCAGACATTTTCGCTCAGTAGTTTGTTTGCAAACAGCGTTTCACTTTTCAAACATTCAAGCGTTTTTTTGGGGGGGTTTTTCACTCCATTCGCCTGCGGTGTCGGGTTTTTCCAGCGGCTGCTCTGCACTGTGATCGGCTCCTGCTCAGGTTTCTCCGGCGTGTTCGACAGGGTTAATTCAGATGTTTATGCCGCTTTCGGTGTGCATTCGCCTGGGTTTTGCGGTGAGTGTTCATCGGGTTTAAGGCGGGGTTTCCCTGCATTACGACGGCCCTGTGGTGCTTGCTGAATACACCGCAGGGACGCCGAAATGATATTGCCAAATCGCACCGAAATGAAGAGAACGAAAAGTCACCGAAAGTGTGGTGACTTTTCGATTCTCTTTGAATAACCCTGATAGTGTATGTAACTTTGATGCGTACCTACGCAAATTGCATATGTTGTGTAAATTCGTCTGCATGTTATGTAACGCCTCTGCATAATGTTGGATAAGTGCTTCACGTGCACATACAGCTCCAGTCCTTGGCTGGTGTCTCCCAGAATGCTTGCTGCTGCAAGTGTTTGGAGACATGATGCTGTCAGCATGCAAAGTGTTCTGACCTCATTGGTCCCCAAGTTGGTCCACAGCAGGCAAAATATTCAAAATCCCATCTGGCGAGTGACAGTTGTGTGGGCGGAGGAAGCGCCTCTGCTTCAGACAGCTCTATCAGGCAAATAGGGCTGGAGAGAAGTGGGACAGGGGGCATTCTACACAGCTAAAGTGGTCAGGGTGTGTGCAGATGACACACGGGGATGCTAGCAGCATTCCATTTGTTCTAACATGTAGCCAGTCTGGACGGTGCCCCCCAACAAAATCCATACCCGTAAAACATAGGGCAAAAATTCTATAATTGGAAATTGAAAGGAGCACCTTCCCACTTTGTACATATAACTACTACAGTGCCAAACCAAACTATAAGGGTAATTCAAAGAGATTTGAAAAGTCACTGCACGTTCGGTGACTTTTCGTTCTCTTCAATTCGGTTCCTTTTGCCGATCCCATTTCGGTGACCCTGCGGTGTATTCAGCAAGCACCACAGGGTCCCCGAATTGCAGGGAAAAGCCACCGCAAACCCGACGAAAACTAACCGCAAAACCCACCGAATGCACGCCAAAAACCCGCAAAAACATCTGGATTAACCGTCGAAGACGCCGGAAAAACCCGAGCAGGAGCCGATCACACGCAGCGAAGCCGCCAGAAAAAGCCGAGACCGCAGACAGAGTGAAGTGAATAAATTAGCAAAACAGTTTGCATGAATGATTGAAAAGTGAAACACTGTTTGCAAAGAAACTGCTGAGCGAAAATGTCTGAAATTTACATATGAGGTCCAGGGAATGATAATAAAAAGGGCTGTTACAGAAAAAAGAAGTAAAGTTAAAAAAAAATCCAGAAAAATGCTTAAAATATCCTAAAAAATCTATAAATAAAGAGACTCTTTACTGCAGAATTTTATAATGAACGGTTTATTAGATATTTAATTAAAACGGGAAAAATTTTAACATTGAAGCCTATGGGATTCTCCTGAATAAACTTGCCGAATTAAACCACCGAATGGCAGGGCATTAGGGGAACCTTTCACTGCTGGTTTGTGTTCTCTGAATAGCCGAAGCAGTGCTTTTCATGGGGTTTTCACTGCCCTCGAACAGGCACCGAACAGGCACCGTATGTGCAGGCAATACGCCAGGATTTGGCGAATTGCCTGCTCTCTGGATAGCCGAATGGCCAAGAAAGGTAACCGAACGCTGATTTTCAGCGTTCGGTTACCTTTCTCAAGCAATTCGGATCTCTTTGAATAACCCTGTAAGTAAAAAGGGTGTTACTTCCCTGAGGGATGCATTTTAATGCATTTATTCACTTTTCCTGCAGAAGAATACAAAAAGCTTAGAAAATGTATTTCATGAATGCACTTTCGTGTGTTAAAAATGCAGAAACTCCAAACATGTTCAAACAAGATTTCTGATCAAAAATTATGTAAAAACTAAAAAGTGTGAAATTCCTCCAGATAAACAAAAGTGACTGGGGGCGTGGTCTGGACGCGGACCAAGATGGCAGTGTAAGCGAGTAGCTCCAAGGTCCCCTCCGGCAATAACAAGCACCGCACAAGCTGACCGGCGATGGTACGAGGAAAAAAGACGCAGGGAGGCACACAGACACCCCGCAAACCCTCTCGCCCCGTCCCGGGCCCCTTGGACGGATTTCTCAGTCCCCCGGCGCCCGCGGACCCCACCTCACCGAGACCAGACAAGATGGCGGCGCCACGCGGAGGTCCGGAACAGCAATCAGATCCCTTTCTGGCTATCAGCAGACTGGAAAAACTAGTGGCTGCCTTACCAACAAAGACCGATCTCTCGGCTATGATGGACGACTTCAGAGCTGGTATGCACCATGAGCTCAGGGAGGTACGTGTGGAGGTGGCGGGACTGACAGATAGGGTTGGATGCCTAGAAGACCGTGCTAACTTGCCACCTGAGGCTCCCCCTTCACTGCTAGCTGAGTTGTCCGACATGAAGAGGAGACTGGATGATCTGGACAATAGGGGCCGGAGACAAAATGTACGAATTAGGGGGCTCCCTGAAAGTGTAAACCCAGATGACATTGCTGCTTATGTGGAGACCCTGTTTGTAGCACTCGTACAAGACCCAGCGGTCACATCGGTCCCAGTGGATCGGGCACACCGAGTGCTGCGTCCCGTGCCACCAGAAGGGGCTCCCCCACGTGATGTCGTATGCAGGATCTCCAGCGGAGCGCTGAAAGAGCGGGTCATGTCCGTAGCCAGAACGCAGAGACAATGGCTCTTAGACGGTCACCAGCTTGAATTCTTTCAGGACCTTACGCCCTTTACCTTAGCTGCACGGAAGGCCCTACGCCCTATCACCTTACAACTACGACAACGACAGATTGTGTATAGGTGGGGTTTTCCATTCGCCCTACACGCTCGCTCTGGCGGGACCACGGCCACAATACACCGACCTCCAGACGTACCGGACTTTCTCACTCGCCTGGACTTGCCTCCTACACCGGTGATGAATTGGGAGGAGAGTGGCTACGTGGATCGGAGGGTGGCGGCCGAGGCTAGGCCCCAGAGGCAGCCGAGACGCCCTCGCCCTCTGCAGGCGGCCAGAGCTCGCTCCCCGTCACCTGAGCAAATTGGGGAGTGATTGTTCGCTGGATGGGCGATATGGATATGCCGGAATATCTGGGGACATATGCGAACTGCGAGAGGACACGCTGAACATGCACTTCCACGTTGTCTTGTCCCCCTATTGATCGATTCTCTGAGAAGCGGGAGGTGACACTTCTGTATGGACTCCGACGTACTGGAGCTGCAGAGGACTCAAGCTCTCACCTGTGGGGAAAGACTTGACACTGCTCCCAGCACCCCGAGTAGGGGCACTCGGTGAAATAAACATACTTCTCAGATCCCTGCCCGGGACACTCTATGACTTGCTGACACCCTGACGGGGACCCATGGCACGTTGTGGTTAGCTTAACGGGTGTGGAGGGTGGGATTTGGGAGATGCTAGCTGTTGCTTATTGACCCAACAGGACTTATGCTAACTTCAGGATCCTGATTTCCCCGCATCGGGACATGATAGACGCTCATATGTTGCTCCGATCGCTGGGACGGATTCGGGGATTAGTGCTCCTGCTTCACGACACGTGGGCCCTTTCCTTCACCCTTGCAAGATTGTTATAGTGCTTCATCTAAAGTGATGCGTGTTTATTATGTGGCTAGATAAGGAGACTTTGCTCGGTCACCTGGCGCGATGTCTCTGTCCGTGCCCCCCCTTCTGGTGCCCTTACTTGCCCCCCCTCGTCTTCTGGAGCTCCCCGAGCGGGGGAATGCCGCACAACATGCGCTTACTGCGGCGAACGCCTTAACGCCCGCGCCTGCTTATTGGGGGTGGTTGAGGTGGTGACCTTCCATCCGCATGGCCCGTGAGGGATTTTTACAATGGAGGGCGGGGTGGGGGAGGGTTCAATGGGGGGAGATCTACATGGGCACGATATTAAACATGACTTAGAATGGTGGTGCGGGTCGGGAGGGTGGGCCCATGGAGGGTTCTGTGGTTGATGGCTTCTATATGTCTCCTACCGCGCTATTGCTGTCCTACTTGCATTTTGTATTTAGAGCTAAATGTCCCTTTGCGCTCCCCACTGATGTTCTGGCTCCATACAGTTTAACGTTTTTCTTCTCTCTGCCTTCTTTTCATACCTAGTTGTCCGGAGGGGACTACCGGGTTCTCTGTTTAGCACATACTCGTATTTTACTTTACTGTATTTGAACGTATTACATTCGCTGCATAACTGGTCTACGCGCCGTAGACCCTTTTTCTTACCCCCACGGGTCGTCCTCCTTAACGTCACTACATTCCCCTTGGGAGTCACTTCCCCAATCCCCTACGTGGGGACAGTGGGTACCTCTCTCAAGGTTGACGTTGGTAACCCTTGTTCCTTTTTTCTTTTATTATTTTTCTGATTCTGTCCTTTGTGGCCGGACCAAATTAACGTTTTGCTCCTCTCTGGACTTGTCTGTGAGCGGGCTCTTCCATATAGTGGCCCACTGACCCCCCCCTCCCCCCCTTTTTTTTTTTCCCTCCCCACACCCTTCTCTTTACAACATACTCGCTATTTTCTCTTTCCTTCTCTCCTTGTTTTTCCTCTCTTTCTCTGCATCTCCCATTATCTCTCTGCCCTTACTACCTGCCTTTCTCCCTCCCACCTACCTTCCTGACTGCCTCCCCTTCATCTTATATCTAGTTACTGTCCTTCTCTCGCCACTGTCTACAGTCTTCACTCACCACTCTTGTTCATCACGCTCTGCTGGGCTTCAGGCGGTCCATTACCTACTCGTTGGAAGTATGGCGGGGGCGGGGAAGCGTGCTTCGGCATACTCACGGGCCTCATTGGACATAGCCTCGTATAATGTCAGGGGCCTGAACGCCCCGGAGAAGCGAAGAAAACTGCTACGCGACCTCTGGACGCAACGGATCTCGATAGCTATGATCCAGGAGACGCACTTTAAAAGAGGTTCTCACCCTACACTGCACGATTCCCATTACCCGACCGGCTATTATGATTCGACTCCAGAGGGTAAAGTCAAAGGAGTCGCAATTCTCTTCTCCAAACATGTTCCTTTTGTACTCCAGGATCAACTACTGCTGGGAGATGGCAGAGGCCTCTTTCTGAAGGGGACAATAGCGGGTAAGACTTACACGTTTGTCAATGTGTACATGCCAAACGCCAAACAGCACGTCTACTTTGCCAAAGTGTCGCGCATGTTACAGACATTCACTGAAGGAGTACTAATCTTGGGAGGAGATCTAAATGTTGCACTTTCGCCACAGGAGGACACCTCCCTGCGGAAATCGTCTACGCCTCACCACATTTTGCGCTCCATGCGCCGACGCTTACACGATTTACAACTGATTGATGTGTGGAGGGTTCTCCACCCCTTAGACCGGGACTTCACTTATTTCTCTTCGGTGCACTCTTCTTACACACGCATAGACTACCTCTTTGTCTCTCACTTCGAACTATCATCGGTCACAGAGGCTAAGATCCACAGCCGCACATGGTCAGACCATGCACTGCTCTCATTATCCATGATGTCCTCACACAGCCGACCTAAACACTTCCAATGGAGACTGAACACCTCGTTGTTCACGGACCCCATGGTAGTTACGACTATTGCGGAAGCACTGGAATACTATTTTGACGAGAATGACAAGAATGAGACCACGCCGGTCACATTATGGGAAGCCCATAAAGCAACGATTCGGGGGCAACTAATTGGGATAGCCTCTAAAAAAAAGAAAGAACGCCTCCTGGAAACGAACCAACTGCTCTTGGATATCCGCTCCCTGGAACTCTCGCATATGAGATCTCACGACATCACCGTTTATGGCCAGTTATTGCTGAAACGGGCCCGATTGGCGGAGCTCTCCAATTTACAACTTCATCATACCATCTTGAAGACGAAATGTTTTTTCGCCTACAATGAAAATAAGCCGGGTCGGTTGCTGGCTAGGATGCTGCGCAAGAAAAGGGCGCAGACATATATCCCGTGCATACGCTCCACATCGGGTCAGGTTGCCTCTTTGCCAGACGACATTGTCGCGTCTTTTAGGGACTACTATTTGGGGTTGTATTCCTCGGCGCCGGTGGACACTCCCGCCTTACGACACTCTATTACAGAGTATTTAACACCCCGAATACACCGCAGATTGACTGGCGTTGAGAGTGCCTCTTTGAACGACCCTATAACAACTGCGGAGCTGGCTTCGGTCCTGAAGAAACAGAAGAACGGGAAATCACCGGGCCCGGACGGGTTCCCAACAGAATATTATAAAAAATATCGGGAGATATTGCTCCCTCGTTTAGCCCGTTCTTTGAATGCGATAAAAGATGGCACACCGATTCACACGCAGGCCCTACAGGCAGCTATTGCAATCATACCTAAGGAAGGTAAAGACACCTCCTTATGCACGAGCTACCGCCCCATTTCGCTTCTAAACTGCGATCTCAAGCTCTTTTCCTCTGTTCTTGCGATGAGACTGCAACCCTACGTGCCACACTTGGTGAGGAAGGACCAGGTGGGTTTCGTCCCTGGCAGGGAGGCGAGAGACGGCACACTCCGCGCTTTGAACGCCATACATACCGCTAGTCATACTGGAACTCCGATGCTACTCCTGTCTACTGATGCTGAAAAGGCGTTCGACAGGGTAGCGTGGCCTTTCCTTTTCGAGACATTGAATGCTATGGGAGTGTCGGGCTCTTACTTGACGTGGCTCGCCGCGCTCTACTCTAGACCAACGGCAATGGTTCGAGTGAATGGGGCATTATCAAACCCATTTGAGATTCGGAATGGGACTCGCCAGGGGTGCCCACTCTCGCCTCTCTTATTTGCGCTTACACTTGAACCCTTCCTGGAGTCCGTAAGACTTAACCCGAACATATCAGGCCTGAGAGGCCGAACACGGGAACACAAGCTATCAGCATATGCGGATGATATGCTGTTCATGGTGACGAACCCCCGAGTCTCACTACCGGAGATTATCGCAGAGTTTGACATGTACAGTGCATATTCAAACCTCCGCATCAATATGTCCAAGTCGGAGATTCTCAACATCAATCTCTCCGGGGCTCTGGTGCGTGAACTGCGCTGTACCCTGCCCTTTAACTGGTGTGAGGGGAAGATGCGATTTCTGGGCATTTGGTTGCCACCGGACCTAACCAAACTGTACGACATTAACTTTCCGCCGCTGTGGGACGCCTTACAAACAGATTTGAAAGAGTGGAGTTCCCTGAAGATCTCCTGGTTTGGACGTGTCGGAGTCCTTAAGATGAACATCCTACCTCGGCTCCTATACCTTTTTAGCACGGTTCCGGTGCTTTTGCCCCCGGACTTCCTAGCCTCGATTCGGCGGACTCTATCCAGATTTGTCTGGTCACAGACGCGCCCAAGGGTTAGACTCCACACAATGATGCTCCCGAAACAGGCAGGCGGAGTTGCTTATCCGGATGTGTGCCGTTACTTCCTGGCTTCACACTTGATACGAGTGGTGGAGTGGTCTACTGGAGGCAGGGGGGCTTTGTGGCTTGACCTGGAGGGGGATGCAGTGACGGTGCCCTTATGGGCGCTGCCGTGGATTTCCAGGTCGGACAGACCGGGTGATGTGACGTCGCACCCACTCCTTGCTGCCACACTACGGGTCTGGGACCGGACGGCTCGGTCTCATCGACTTTCCACGTTTCCCTCTCCACTACTCCCCTTGATGCACAACCCAGCATTCCCCGCAAATCTACGAATGTCATTGCGAGGCAGCTTAGGGGACCCTCGTAGAGTCCGAGTGATCCATCTGACTCGTGACTCCGTCTTGCATCCACCCTGGGTTATCTCTCCTCGACCTACGCCGCCAACGATACTGGAGCTCTTTAATTATCGACAGTTAACACATTATCTCCGGTCGTTGCCAGGTAGACACAGACTACTACGAGAACCCACCCAGTTTGAAAATCTCTGTTTGTCAAACACACCTCTCTCACACGGCCTGTCGGTTCTTTCCGCAGTCTTGAGAGGGTCGGACTCTGCGGAACCCCCATCCCATGAGGTCCGATGGGACAGAGCCCTGGGGGCTGTTCTGGGAGAAGAGGACTGGACCAAAACATACACCTTGACACATAGGGGTACACGTCAGTCGAAATTACAAGAACAAGCATACAAACTGATATCGTTTTGGTATTGTACGCCCTCCCTGCAGTTTAGGGCAGGACTGCGACACGCCCCCGATTGCTGGAGGTGTGGTGTGTCCCCAGGCGATTATCTACACATGTGGTGGACGTGCCCGGCGATATCAGACTTTTGGAAGAAGATACATGGCACCATACACACGGTGACTGATGTTGACTTGCCGTTTACGGCAGCGGTCTTCCTCTTACTTCAGATACCTTTAGCTGCGGACGGCCTACGGTCCTCGCTTCTGTTGTACATGATCTTAGTGGCAAGGTCTGTGATTGCTTTAAACTGGACCTCCCCTATACCTTTCTCCACGAAAACCTGGATGGAACACATGGAATCGCACAGGTCACATGAAAGTCTCTTGGCGATTGCCGAAGGGAAGACACAATCCCACCTCCGTAGATGGTTCTATTGGGAGCAGTTCCTGACCTCGGCGGCAGGACATGCTCTGCTGGCCGGCTGATGTTCTGACAGGACGTGCTGGGGCCCTGGGCGGCACACGAGGGGAGATGACAGAGAGGTGTAGTGGCTATACGATCTGGGCTGTGGCCCCGCCCCTTTTCACTGGGTGTGCCCCGCCCCTGCCATACACAAATATGTTTTGCCACTTGGACCTGTTCTGTGCTAAATTCTCCCTTACCACTTCACATCCCTGATGTCACTCATTCCTCCTCTTCTCCCTTCTGGAACTTTGTTTCCCCTTCTATATTAGAGGGACCTCTTAGAGAGTGGAGAGGATCTCTCTCTTCATCTCTATCTCCCTCTATCTCTCTTACCCCCTATCTAGACTGGTATCCGCCTATCTACCACCTGCTCCCCCCCCTATCCCGATTTACCACTGATGTATGGAATCCCGCGCTATGACAGGTCCCGAGAGCATCAACTTTTGGTATCATGCCCCCCCCTTTTTTTTTTTTTTGTCTCTTGAAAGGGGAGAGCGGGTAAGGTCCGGACACGCTTGGGACTATCAAAATGTTGTTCATAGCTTTCTTTATGGATGTTAATGGCTCGCTCTCTTAATAGCCACATATTGATGAGATGTACGCTTAAAGTTCAGGATATGATGAGCCTAGTTGCTCACTCGCGCACTCTGTTAAATGTTCATTCTGCATATATGTATTGACTATCCTGTATACTTTCTGGCTTTGAATAAAAAAAAAAAAAAAAAAAAAAGTGACTGTCTACATTTGAAAAATATCTTCTTTTGTTTTACCGTTTGGGCTTGAAATGACATGACTGCCTATAAACATTCAAACTCACGATAGAAAGATTTGAAGAATGCTGAAATAATGATGCACTCTGTTTATATGGCCTGTTACATGAAAAAATAAAAGTGAATCCCAATGATATGGGGTAGTCCCAAAATCAGGGGAAATTACTGTCAGGGTTATCCAAAGAGATCCGAATTGCTTGAGAAAGGTAACCGAATGCTGAAAATCAGCGTTCGGTTGCCTTTCCTGGCCATTCGGCTATCCAGAGAGCAGGCAATTCGCCAAATCCTGGTGAATTACCTGAACATACAGTGCCTGTTCGGTGCCTGTTTGGTGCCTGTTCGGTGCCTGTTCCAGGGCAGTGAAATCCCCATGAAAAAGCACTGCTTCGGCTATTCAGAGAACACAAACCAGCAGTGAAAGGTTCCCCTAATGCCCTGCTGTTCGGTGGTTTAATTCGGCAAATTTATTCAGGAGAATCCCATAGGCTTCAATGTTAAAAATATTCCCGTTTTAATTCAATATCTAATAAACCGTTCATTATAAAATTCTGCAGCAAAAAGTCTCTTTATTTATAGATTTTTTAGAATAAGTTTACTTTTTTCTGTAACAGCCCTCTTTATTATCATTCCCTGGACCTCATATGTAAATTTCAGACATTTTCGCTCAGTGGTTTCTTTGCAAACAGCGTTTCACTTTCACAGATTCATACAAACTGTTTTGCTAATTTATTCACTGCCTCCTCTGTGTCTCAGCTGCTTCTGCTCTGTGTGATTCGGCTCCTGGCTGCTTCGCTGCGTGTGATGGCTCCTGCTCGGGTTTTTCGAAGGTTAATCCAGATGTTTTTGTGGGTTTTCGGCGTGCATTCGGTGGGTTTTGCGGTTAGTTTTCGTCAGGTTTGCGGCAGCCTTTCCCTGCAATTCGGGGAGCCTGTGGTGTTTGCTGAATACACCGCAGGGTCACCGAAATGGGATCGGCAAAAGGAACCGAATTGAAGAGAACGAAAAGTCACCGAACGTGCGGTGACTTTTCGAATCTCTTTGAATAACCCTGTGTATCTAATTTGAGGATTGATAGTTTTGCTGAACTGTTTGTTACAATTATCATCAAATTCTAGAATTAAATATTTTTATAAAATATATAAAATGTTCTCTTTTTATGGGGTGTTCATATAATTACATTGTAAGATAGATAAGCATGTTTGGTGTTAAAAGGCAGCCTGCAATCAATGCAATGTTTAGGTGTCTTAGGCTACTGTCAGATGAACGCAGTCTGAGCGCACTCTGCGTCCGTGCACAACGGACAGACGTACTGACGGAAGATACAGTAGACACCACACGGTCCGTTTGTTGACGGACGTAGAAAATAAAAGGGAATTATGGGAAACAAAATTAATATGAAAAATGATAAAAATTTGAAAAGGATATGAAAAGCCATTTTGTGCGTCAAGGTGCTGGTCGTCGCAAATGCGCTGCGTCTGACATCTCATCACTCACACAGACCGCTATGCGCCGTGGCGCACTCTGCGCGTCCGTCTAGCGGTTTTACGTTCTTGCCTAACTTGCGTCTGTTTGCCACTTGCGTTGTGCGTGTGCAGTTCGTTGTGTTGTGCTCAAGATTCTAAGCTATGACAGACGTTAAAATTTTACAGATTTTTTTTATATATTGTTTATTAAATATTGATTTTTATTATTTTTTTTAACACGCTTTAGACTTCCTGTACTCTTCAGGGATTGTTGGTGGTGAGGAATTCAAGGAGCCCAGTGAAACATCTTCCCGTCGAGAAGTCTGTTACAAGGGCTTTGATTTTATTTATTGTTTGTTATCTTCATGTATTGTTGCATACTGACAATAGGTTTTATATATAAATAAAAAAAATTCCCCCTGTTTGTATTTTGTAGTTATGTACGGCTTAGCCTGGATTCCCTTTGGACGTTAGCCTTTTTGTGTCTGTGTATATATTATTATACTGCGATCCTAATTCCATTCTTAACGGGCCCTATAACAATCTTCACGCAAATGTTAACGCTCACTTGAGTGAGCATTAACGTTTGCTGCGGTGTTTACTGCATATTACAATCCAAACGCAAACGGGTTAAGTAACCCATTTGCGTTTGGTACCTTGCGCTTCTCTGCGCGAGGTTACTGTACTTTGTGCTCCCCATGTTAAGCATAGGGAGCGCAAAGTGTTAATCAGCGCTGGATTACAAAGTCCCAGCACTGATTAAAGTCCGGCTCTGGTCAGCGCAAAGTTAACCAGAGTCAGGACTTGGTGTTAACGGATTCCGCTTCTGCATAATCCATTAACACTAGGCTGAAAAAATAAAAAAAACAAATCCTATACTCATCCTCTGTTGCGCGGCGAGGACAGCGGCTCCAACCGCCTCCTCCGTCCTGCGGGAGCAGGGAAAGACTGGGGGAAAAATTCCCCAGCAGTCTCTCCCTGCATATCACTACGCCGACAGGCCGGATCTCGTGAGGCGAGATCCGGCTGGTCATGTGACCGGCAGGGGGAACTCAATGGAGTCCTATGGACTCCAGCGAGTGGATGCTCGCGGCTGTACTCAGCGCTGCCGCGAGCATCCCTGATTTTAATGTGCAGTAACAATGCAGGCAGCATTTTTTGCGCCTGCATTGTAATCCAGTGTTAAAACGCGAGCGCAAGGGGGAATACTGTGGGTGCAGTTTTTCCTCCCTTGCGCCCGCATTTTAACGCGAACAATGTAACAGAGCCCTTTATGTGCACTTCAAATAAAGGAATATCCATTTAAGGCAAGGTATTCAATGTAAGGCAACATTACAAACGCAACAGCAATTTCTGACTTTAAAGATGCCTCTGGATCACATAGTGTCTCATCATCAATTTGTGTACCTTTATTTCTCTTTCAAAAAAGAGCAGATCATAAATAATTTTATTGGGGAAGGTCACACATATTCTGTTTACAGTATCAGGGGATTTTTTTGATTCAGGTGTGAATGTAAATTGAGGTTGTAACTTAGGTTAAAATGTGTTATTTTCCCTCCCCCATTAAAAAAAATAAAATCTTTGGTCCTGATGGTGGAAGACTGATGGGGAATCTTATTAGGAAGGTAATATAATAAGGGCATGTAGATCATGGAGTTTGTAGCATGGAAATCTGATTACCTTCATTACTATATTCTGCACCACGCAGCTCTTCTGCCAGTGGACAATTCTATTAGATCACCGTAGGGATGAAAAGGAAAATACTTTTTGCAGTTCTGATATTTAAAAAATAAATTTGGCTTGTGGAAGTTGTCCTGTAAAAGTGCGTGTTTGCTAGTTTTAGTTGGGATAGTGATATACCACTGTAATTGTGACGTTGCTCTCTCCAGGTGAAATCCTCATTGTCTCAATATCTTACTGGTGAACGTTCTTCTGGTTATATAGGTGTCTCCCAGAATTGTGGTCTCACCTCAAGCTTTTTATTATGACTTTAACAGATTACTGGTATTGTTATTTAGGTAAAATTTCTGCGTAGAATGAAACAGTAGGGATAATTCACAAATCGCCACGACGGCCATTGTTGCAAATAAAGGTAAAAATCGACTGTCGCAACTACGATAAACCTCAGTTTACCAGAGACGCAACGTCTAACAACAGCAGGTGAAGTTGCTGCAAACAACGATGAACAGCATTGAACAACAATACCACCATTAAATTCCCCAGATACCATAGTTTCACCAGTTTTTTTTTATGAATGGTGAATAGACTTTTTATATTTTATATTAGTAGTCTTATATTTATCTTTATAGACCTACCATAAAGAGCATATGAGAACGCAATGCTAGATAACTTCAACAATCAATGTTGAACCTTTGTGTTCTGTACAGAGGCATTCACAATATTGACGTGCTCTTACCACCAAAAAAATCTTTCAAAACACTGTGTAAAATCCTTAATTCATTTAGTGCTCCACTCTGGCATTTCTCTAAAAATTATTTCAAGTGTAAACGTAGCAGATAGGCATACAAATATATATATATATGTTACGGGTAAAGCCCGAAGTGCGGTTAATCCTAGGATTACCCGGGTAATCCTGACATTACCCAAACCGCTGGGTAAAGCTGCAAAAAAATGAAAATTCCGGACTTTACCCGGGTAATTTTAGGACTAACCAACTGCCGTTGGGTAACAGTCTGGAAGAGCTGAAAAATCCCGGATAATGTGCAAATCCGAAACTTCACCCGGTTAATCTGAGGACTATCCGCAGCATCGCCTGGGTAATCTGCAGAGCATCCAACCCCGCTTGAGTATCGGTAAATTTTTTGCTATTATCTATGGATATTATCAACGAAAATGGCAAAATACAAACATTAAAACCGTATTGAGGATAGAACGAATATATAGAGCGACGGCATGTGTTTCTTACATGAATGTGAAAACAGTTGCGTGATCTTTATTACGAGTCATGTGTGCTAATATATTGTTTGTAAAACATAACAACCGTCAGGTTACTCTTTATATAATATCATTATCTCCGTAAATCGAGTTTTCCTCGGGATTCAGTCACCTGTAACCTGCTGAAAACCCAAGAAAAGCCGAGTACCCAGAGGCGTTTGGATACTTTGCAGATTACCCGGCAGAAGTGCGGATGTTTCGTTGCACATCACACTTTATCCAGCAACACTCGGGTAATGTGCGAATTATCCGGTTGAAACAGAGCAGAAAACCGGGGTATCCAGAGGCCTCCGGATACTTTGCAGATTACCCGGGTAAAGTCCGAAATTTCATTTCACTTTGGGCTTTTGCTAATGACGCCTGGGTAATGCTAGGATTAACCGGGTAATCCGAGGATTAACCGCACTTCGGGTTTTACCTGTAACATATATATTACAACCCTCAAAATGTCCATTTGCCTGCTCGCATTTTGCGAGTGGAAATTAAGTGACGGCGAGTAAAAATGCACTCGCAGGCAGCACGATAAATTATATCGTATCGTATCGTACTTCTTTGTGCATTGGACGTTTTAAAGCGCGTTCCTGCGCGCTTTAAAACACTTAGGTGTGAATGGGTCCCAAAGAAAATCATGGGATTTCCCCGTTCATGCGTTTTTATAGCGTGCAGGAACGCGCTTTAAAACGCATAGGTGTGAACGGGGCCTAAGTGGGCACACCGGTGTTGTGTGTCGGATCCCGTTCCTCGTCGAGAGCACACCCGGCTACAGCATGAAAACTGTCTCTCGATGCTGCTGTCACTGATGCTGTTTCGGGGAGACGGGTCGAACTTCTTACTGATCCGGGATGTTTGCTCGGTGCAGTTTCCCGTGATCTGTTCACATGGTGCGGCAAACTGATCACAGACGAGTGCAAAACTCCCAGCTCAGTAAGAAGTTCGAGCCGTCTCCCGTAAACAGCGTCAGTGACAGCAGCATCGATAGACATGCCTATTATAGTATGTAACCAGGGATGGGGAACGTCTGGCCCGCGGGCTGTATAAGGAAAACAATTGGTCCACGGAGCGCCACAACAGGGAGGGGGAGGGGGTGCAAATTCTGTAATACCTTACTGTTGCGCGCCGGATCTCCCTTCACGCTCCGCCCCTGGATCCAGCGTGCCGCTGCGAGTGAGGGAAGTGGGAATAGCCCCTTCATTCTACTCCTGAGGTCAGGTAAAAGGGGTAGGGGTGGAAAAGAGAAATGAAATAAATGCTGGGAAGAGAAATGAAATGAATGCTGGGGGTGAGAAATGAAATAAATGCTGGGGGTGAGAAATTATATAAATGGTGGGGGAGAAATGAAATAAATGGTGGGGGAGAGAAATGAAATAAATGGTGGGGGGAGAAATGAAATAAATGGTGGGGGAGAGAAATGAAATAAATGGTCGGGTGAGAAATGAAATAAATGGTGGGGTGAGAAATGAAATAAATGCTGGGGGAGAGAAATGAAGTAAATGGTGGGGGGAGACATAAAATAAATGCTGGGGGTGAGAAATTAAATAAATGCTGGGGGTGAGAAATAGGGATGAGCTGTTCGGTTCGATCAGTTCGGAGTTCGACTCGAACATTGGCAGTTCGAAAGTTCGCGAACATCGAACTTTTTGGCGTGAACTTTTTTTTTGAAAAAAGTATAAAAAATGCTTAAAAAAAACCTAACAAAATCTAGAAATAAAGAGACTCTTCACTTCATAATATTATAAGCAACGGTTGTCAACACGGTGGGAGGCAATGGACGGACTGTGTACGTCGTCAAGAAGCGGTATGTATAATAGCATAAACATGTTACATATAGGGATGAGCTGTTCGGTTCGGACGGTTCGGAGTTCGAACCGAACTTTGGTTGTTCGAAAGTTCGCGAACTTCGAACTTTTTGGGTGTCTTCGGTTCGAGTTCGCAAAAAAGAAATTTTGAAAAAAGTATAGAAAATGCTTAAAAAAATACTAAAAAATCGAGAAATAAAGAGACTCTTTACTGCAGAATATTATAAGCAACGGTTTATTAGATATTGAATTAAAAACTAATGTGTACGTGCAAAGATTCTCAACTCTAAATGACCTGTGTTTTTCAAACGGCATAACAACAACAGGTGTTTTAGTCTGGTCTAATCAATTTGATACATTGTAGACTATACTGAGGGGGTGGGGTGGTGTCTGCTTCTGATTGAGATTTGAGAAGTGTTTAATTTCCCTCCTAAAACTTCTAATATGCTGTATTTCACTGCTGTGTGTTCAGCTCATTTTTACCGCTTTCGCTCATCATGTTTAAACGCGATTTTTAAGCCACATTTTGTTAAATGACCGACATGTTAGATATCGTTTTTTCCAGGCAGACTCCGCAGATTCATAATATATCATTTTTATATGTATACGTCCTGTCCTGGCTGTATATTATGAAAAAAATGCAATAAAAATTGAATTTTTAATCATCTGTAGTGTGTAAAGTGTTGTTTTTTTCACATTTTAGCACATGAGCGTTTGCGGTAATGTTTTCTATGGGGTGCGCTTGTACAAAAATTAGAAATGGGGACTTGTTACATTTTGTGGGGGGAATTTACGTGATTTATAGCAAACGCACCCCATAAAAAAAAATCATTAGTGTATCATCGTTCACATTATAATTGCAATGTGAACAATATTGCTGCATTACTAAAAATAACACACAAAAAAAAATACATGTTTTTATTTTCTTTTTTCTTTTTTTTACTTTATACCTGGTCATGTTGGGTATCATTCGAAAGGCCATGCTCAGGCCTTTCGAGTGACACCCTCCATGACCCACTAGATGCCTGGAGATATCGGGGTTCAAATGAACCCCCTATCTCCACCAGGGGATTGGCCTGGGCAATATATATACGCATGATGTGAGCTGGCCTGGGCAATATATATATATACGCATGATGAAAATTTGCAAAGGATAAGGCACGCAAAGTGAAATTTTGATGTGTCTGAAATTGAAACTTACGTGACAACTTTTATTTATTTTTTCGTTAATTTATATTTGTTCAATACAGTTAATTTTAATTTGTTTAATAGAGTTAATTTAAAATGGTTTAATACAGTTTATTTATATTTATTTTACCTTTACTATTGGTGATTTTCAAACTTTATTCTTAAGTAAAAAGAAATTTAGCAGTTTCATGTTGTGTCGTTTTTTTTTTTGGGGGGGGTGCAAGTAGCTGGTCTTGCCTAGGGCGCAAAATAGTCTAGCACCGGCCCTGACCGCATGGTCCACCCCTGCACTCTTCCTCAATACCACAGAGGGGTTACTGTATGATGGCACTTTCTGGCCTGGCATAAGTCTGTCTGGGTCTGATGCCTGGGTATACATGTATCTGATGCTTGGGTATTAATGTTATTTATTTTTTTAACTTTATTCTGAATAAAACTTTTAACAGTGTAATTTCATAAGATAGTTTAAGAAGGTGTGTTTAGGGGTGGAGTTTAGGGCAGGGTAGGTGGGGCAACTGGTGGCGAGTAACTCTTAAGGTCTTGCTAGTAGCTTGGAAATTGAAATTTTGAGCCCTGTATAATATATATATATATATATTTACTTTAGTGCAGTACGTCCGCTATATACAGGGTTATTCAAAGAGAATCGAAAAGTCACCGTACGTTTGGTGACTTATCCTTCCCTGCACTTCGGGGCGATTTGGAGATCCTAGTTCGCTGACCCTGCGGTGTATTCAGCAAGCACCGTAGGGCCCCCTGAAGTGCAGGGAAAACCAACCGCAAACCCACCGAACACTTGCCGCAATCCCGCCGAACACTCACGAAACCTGCAGAAAACAGCTGGATTAACCCCACAGAACATGCCGGAGAAACCCGACTAGCCGCCAGAAAAACCTGACACACAGACGAAGGAGGTGAAAAAAGCCCAAAAAACAGTACGCTTGAAAGTTTGAAAATTGAAACGATGTTTGCAAAAAAACTACTGAACCAAAATGTCTGGAATTTACACATAAGGTCCTATGAATGATAATAAAAATGTCTGTTACAGAAAAAAGAACAAAAAAAAAAAAACGGGGAAAACAAATTGTCAAAATAAAGAGACTTTTGACTGCAGAATAAAATAATAAACAGTTTATTAGATATTGAATTAAAACGGGAATATTTTTAACATTGAAGCCTATGGGATTCGCTTGAATAAACCTGTCGAATGAAACCACCAAACAGCAGGGCATTTCGTCAACTTTTCCCTGCTGTTCCATGTTTTCTGAATAGACAAAGCTTTGCTTTTCTATCGGGGATTTCACTGCCCTCAATCAGGAACTGTACATGCAGGCAATTCGTCACAATTTGACGTATTGCCTGTTCTCTGAATAGCCGAATGGCCCTGAAATGTTTAAAAGGAAACAAAGTAGCAAAACAAGAGGACATAGTCTTAGATTAGAGGGGCAAAGGTTTAAAAGTAACACCAGGAAGCATTATTTTACTGAGAGGGTGGTGGATACATGGAACAGTCTTCCAGTAGAAGTGGTAGAGGCCAAAACAGTAATTGAATTTAAGCAGGCATGGGATAGGTATAAGGCTATCCTAAACAAAAGATAAATCCAGGTAAAGTATCCATGTAATTGGGCAGACTAGATGGGCCGAAAGGTTCTTATCTGCCGACATTTTCTATGTCTCTATGTCACCGTTCGCTGAAATTCAGTGTTCGGTCACATTTCAGAGACTTTTCAACTCTCTTTGAATAACCCCCATACTGTGCATGATAATTCATAGAAGTGGGAAAATCTACACTCATGTGGTAGAGCGCCTGTGGCTCAGCACGGATCGCCTTGCACCTCTTTTACAATGGCATCACCTTCCTTGTCTGTACCTCACTCCTCCAATATACAAGACAAAAGTAGGAAAAGAGGGAAGATGGGACAGTACATCTGTATCCAGTAATACTGAAGCCTGGGGAACAGTATCTCCCTCACTCAGCCTTGCTGGAGCCTCATTAATCATAGGGTTTTTGATTCCACTTTGGACACCTGAAACAGTGGCGTCGACCTTCTTTAACAGTGAAATCACAGAAAAATGTGCTAGTATAGTGAAAGAAGGAAGAAATGAAGAAGAACTATACACTACAATAAATGTCTCACATACCCTTGTATTGATATAAAGCAGATACAGCTTCAGTATAGATCAGGAAGAAATGGCACAATGTAGAAATTGTGCACATGCGCTTCTTAACAATAACCTCTGGATGCCACCAGCAGTAAGGATGCCTTTTGCTGAATAGAACTCATATATGTCTCACAATTACAGCAGCAACGGTCTGGAATATCCAAGGTCCGCCAACTCATCTGCGGAATTATATAATGCAATGTGTCCACCAGTCAGGCACCGGGAGGAATAGTCAGCAACACTTAATGACCCCTTCTGTCAGAGTACACTGGATCACAGGAGGGGTGGGGTTGCGCCTATTCCCCGATGGGGCGGCTGCAACCACCAAATGTACCCAGCCCAGCAACATGTATAAAACATAACAAGGAGAAAAATGGCATCTGCGCTTGCTCCCATTATAATGGGAATAAGCGCAGATGACATTTTTCTCCTTACACTGGATCACAGCCTGGAGAAGGACATATAACGCCCTACATGTCAACCTTCTTTATCCTGTCCTGGAGCACCCTTCATGGGATGGTTATTTAACCTGTCACCTCCATTAATTCAGTGGTTAATCCCACCCAATCAAAGATCATTAAGACTACGTAAGAAAACAATTCTAGACAGTGAATTCTACACTAAATTTCTACAACAGAATCTATGGTGAAAACCTAATGGAGACCTAGAACTGTGCTAGACTGCTTCAGCAGAATCTACGTAGGAAATAATGGTGAAAGTGCAGCGAACTATGGTAAATGTTCCATAAAGTATGAATTCATTGTAGTTTCCCTGCACTTGGTCCAACGTGGGTCACTGAAATTAAACCACTATTTCTTTAATGAATGTTGGTTAGTGAATAAATCCTTATAGGCAGCAGTAATTCATATGTAATATGAGGTGGTTTTTATTCAATGTAACAAATTAACCAGCATAACGTGTGTATTTGGAAGGAAGGCAGAATTGTAGTGTTGGAGAACATTATGAGAATTCACTCAAAGGCTGGGGTCAGACTAACGCATTTTTAACGTGCGTTTAGGCGCACTTAATCACGGCCATGGTAGCAGCAAATGATGGGCAATGATGGCCAATATACGAAGTACGGCCGCACGAAAGTTCGGCCGCGCATCACAAGCGGCAAACGAACGCATTTTTTCGAGAATGTCAAACCGCTAGTACTGACGTACAGAGTGCGCTGCACCCGCATAGCGGCGTGTGTGCGTGATTAGGAGACGTCAGACGCTGCTCATGTCCGGCCAACATAACGTCCAGACACCCAAAGTTTCCTGGTTTGGATCCGTAAAAAATCACGCACGAAAATGTGCAACGTATGACCGTTTTTGCGCATTCCGTGAAAAAATACGTCAATGCGTTCGGACGCACTTTTTGATGGTCGCTGCGAATAATGCGTTTGTTTGACCCTAGCCTTACAGGTATTACATGTTGGTTGTCACTTGTCAAGTGTTCGCAGGGCCATCTTTAGTGCGGGGCAAAAGGGGCAGCTGCCCCGAGCCCAGTCATTGTTATGGGGCCCAAGGCAGCTGCTCCCAGCCCGCAAAAATCATGGCCTCCATGGTGACATGTGGCCGCAGAGAGGAGGTGAGGCCTCGTGAGAGATGCGTTTGGCTCCTCCCCTCCTCTTCACCATGCAGTTCCCCCCACAGAGAGAGAAGGTTGAGACTACAGCACGATTCAGTAGAAGCAGAGCTCTGCTTTAGGACCCCTTGCACCTCACCCACTCCCCCATCCATCCATCACCCACTCCCTCAATTTTCCTCCAGGTTGTCTCTGAAACAATTCCATTTGATTTGTGATTAAATGTGTGTATTGTGATGTATACATAGTGTGATGATGTGTATATTATGTGTATATATGATGTGTGTGTATACAATGCGGTGAGGTGTGTGATATGTATATACAGTCATGGCCGAAATTGTTGGCACCCCAGACATTTTTCCAGAAAATCAAGTATTTCTCACAGAAAAGTATTGCAGTAAGACATGTTTTGCTATACACATGTTTATTCCCTTTGTGTGTATTAGAATAAAACAAAAAAAGGGAGGAAAAAAGCAAATTGGACATAATGTCACACAAAACTCCAAAAATGGGCTGGACAAAATTCTTGGCACCCTATTTGGTTGCACACCAATATTTGGTTGCACAATATTTGGTTGCACACCCTTTGGAAAAAATAACTGAAATCAGTCGCTTCCTATAACCATCAATAAGCTTCTTACACCTCTCACCTGGAATTGTGGACCACTCTTCCTTTGCAAACTGCTCCAGGTCTCTCTTATTGGAACGGCGCCTTTTCCCAACAGCAATTTTAAGATCTCTCCACAGGTGTTCAAAGGGATTTAGATCTGGACTCATTGCTGGCCACTTCAGAACTCTCCAGCGCTTTGTTGCCATCCATTTCTGGGTGCTTTTTGATGTATGTTTGGGGTCATTGTCCTGCTGGAAGACCCAAGATCTCGGACGCAAACCCAGCTTTCTGACACTGGACTCTACAGTGAGACCCAAAATCCTTTGGTAATCCTCAGATTTCATGATGCCTTGCACACATTCAAGGCACCCAGTGCCAGAGGCAGCAAAACAACCCCAAAACATCATTGAACCTCCACCATATTTCATTGTAGGTACTGTGCTCTTTTCTTTGTAGGCCTCATTCCATTTTCGGTAAACAGTAGAATGATGTGCTTTACCAAAAAGCTATATCTTGGTCTCATCTGTCCACAAGACGTTTTCCCAGAAGGATTTTGGTTTACTCGAGTACATTTTGGCAAACTGCAGTCTTGCTTTTTTATGTCTCTGTGTCAGCAGTGGGGTCCTCTTGGGTCTCCTGACATAGCGTTTCATTTAACCCTTTCGCTGCTGAGGCGTTTCACGCCTCTGTGCTGAGGTCATATTTACCGGTTTTGCTCATCATGTTTAAATGCGTTTTGAAGGCTTATTTTAGTATATGACCCAGACATATTATATATCGTTCTTTCCGTCAGACTCGGCAGATTCATAATATGTCATTATTATATGTATACGTCATGACCTGTCTGTGTATTATAACAAAAAATGCAATAAAATATGAATTTTCAATAATTTACAACGTGTAAAGTGTATTTTTTTCACATTTTAACATGCGAGCAATTGCGGTTATATTTTGTATGGGGTGCGCTTGTTAAAAAAATTAGAGATGGGGTCTCGTTACTTTTTTGTGGGGGAAATTACACGATTTTTAACAAACGCACCGCATACAAAAATCGTTAGTGCAGCATCATTGTTCACATTATAATTGAAATGGGAACAATATTGCTGCATTAACAAACCAAAAAAAAACAAAAAACTTGTTTATTTTGTTTTTTATAATTTTCTTTTTAAATATTTTTTTATTTTTATTTTTATTTTTTATTTTTTTTAAAAAACTTTTTTCACAGTCGTGTTTGGTATCGTTGGAACGGAATCCGGCGGATTGCTGCCTCCTGTGCTCGGACGCGCTGAGCGCATCCGTAGCACAGGAGAACCACTTGGCTGGACGCGCTGAGCGCGTCCATAGCAGCCAAGTGGTTAATTTAAATGTCGATCTATAGTTTGCGCTGACACTGATGCTCCCTAAGCCTGCAGGACAGCTTGAAGTTCTTTGGAACTTGTTTGGGGCAGCTTATCCACCATTCAGACTATCCTGCGTTGCAACCATTTCATCAATTTTTCTCTTCCGTCCACCCACAGAGAGATTAGCTACAATACCATCTCTTTCTGTTGTCCATGCTTAGAGTGGCACACACTGACACACAATGCAAAGACTAAGTGAACTTCTCTCCTTTTTATCTGCTTTCAGGTGTGATTTTTATATTGCCCACACCTGTTACTTGCCCCAGGTGAGTTTACAGGAGCATCACATGCTTGAAACAATCTTATTTATCCACAATTTTGAAAGAGTGCCAAGAATTTTGTCCAGACCATTTTTGGAGTTTTGTGTGACATTATGTCCAATTTGCTTTTTTTCCTCCTTTTTTTCGTTTTGTTCCAATACACACAAAGGGAATAAACATGTGTATAGCAAAACATGTGTTACTGGTACTGCAATACTTTTCTGTGAGAAATACTTGATTTTCTGGAAAAATGTCTGGGGTGCCAATAATTTCGGCCATGACTGTATAAGGTGTTGATGTGTATATGATGTGGTGATGTGTATATATGATGTGGTGATGTATATGTGATGTGTATATATGATGTGGTGATGTATATATGAAGTGGTGATGTGTATATATGATGTGGTGATGTTTATATTATGTATATATATATTTATGATGTGGTGATGTGTATATTATGTGTATATATGATGTGGTGATGTTTGCATTATGTATATATTTGATGTGGTGATGTTTGGGTGTAATGTGTATATTATGTGTAGGTGTATGATGTGAAAATGTGTATATCATGCAAGTATGTATATGATGTATATATTATGTGTACGTGATATATACGTGTGTATATAAATATATATATATATTGTGTGCATATACACATTATATAGAACGTGTATATAGGATGTGTATGATGTGTACACACAGATATATTGTGCTTTTACAGTATGTTAATATGTGTAATTGTAAAAAAAATTATAAAATAAATAAAATGATTTAGTTGATTTTAGTTTTAGGAGACAAGTCTATCAGGGATATTCAAAGAGATCCGAATGGCTCCCGAAAGGGAACCGAACGCTGAAAATCAGCGTTCGGTTACCTTTCTTGACCATTCGGCTATCCACAGAGCAGGCAATTCGCCAAATCTTGACGAATTGCCTGCACATACGGTGCCTGTTCGAAGGCAGTGAAATCCCCATAGAGAAGCAATGCTTCGTCTATTCAGAGAACAAAAGCCAGCAATGAAAAGTTGCCGAAATGCCCTGCCTTTCGTTGGCTTCATGCGGCAGATTAATTCAGGCGAATCTCAAAAGCTTCAATGTTAAAAATATTCCCGTTTTAATTCAATATCTAATAAACCATTCATTATAATATTCTGCAGTAAAGAGTCTCTTTATTGATAGATTTTTTTAGGATATTTTAAGCATTTTTCTGTTTTTTTTATTTTTTTTTAAAAAAAGATTATTTTTTTTTAAAAAGGATTTTTTTAAAAAAAATAAGATTGTTTTTTAACTTTACTTATTTTTTCTATAGCAGCCCTTTTTATTATCATTCCCTGGACCTCATATGTAAATTTCAGACATTTTCGCTCAGTAGTTTCTTTGCAAACAGCGTTTCACTTTTCAAACATTCAAGCAAACTGTTTTTTTAATTTATTCACTGCATTCGTCTGCGGTGTCGGCTTTTTCCGGCGGCTGCTGTGCGTGTGAACGGCTCCTGCTCGGGATTTTCCGCCACTTTCAGCAGGTTAATCCAGAAGTTTTTTGTGGGTTCCGGCGTGCATTCGCCGGGTTTTTGCGGTGAGTTTTCGACGGCCCTGTGGTGCTTGCCGAATACACTGCAGGGTCGCCGGAATGGGATTGCCGAATCGCCCCGAATTGAAGAAAACGAAAAGTCACCGAACGTGCGGTGACTTTTCGATTCTCTTTGAATAACCCTGTATGCGTGCGTGTGTATTTTTTTAGGATGTTGAGGTAGAGAGCAAAATTCAGGGGGGGGGCAATAAAATATGTTCCCAGGGCCCAGTCAATATTAAGGATGGCCCTGAGTGTTCGGTTGTCATTCATCCCAAGGGAAGGGTCACAAAATCTGGAAAAACTACTCGATGGCTACTATAGTAAACAGAACCAATCATTGTTCCTTTTTTTTTTTTGAGAAAGTATTTTACCAGGAAGGATACATTGAGATTTCTCTCGTTTTCAAGTATGTCCTGGGTGGCGACTATGTACCGTTAAGTGTCTTGCCCAAGGACACTTACTGGAGAGGTGCTCTTGCTGGGATTCAAATCTATGTTTCCATGGTCTCCACGATTATAGAGCAGTGACGATACCTCTACTCCACCCAGCCGGTGCTGTATCCTGTACTGTAAAAGCGATGTCTCAGCCCACTAAATGCCCTTCAGGTTCCAGGGCAATAGGGCATATTAAACATTTACTACATACGGAATTTGAAGTCAAATGCATTGTGACACCCTGTTGTGAGAAACGTCTGGTTTTGAATTGAAGGGGTGTCTATTGCACTGATGGAAATGGTGCTCAATCACCACAAAACATTGGTGTGGACACATTGGTTTGGGGGGCATTGTTGGCTGGAATATATAGGTACACTTCAGAGCACCTGTAGTTTGTCCTGCATTTAATGCTATTTTTTATATATTATCTAGCTACATACCAACTTGATCTACAATCGTACCAGTTATTACAAATCACTGTTAGGATGATATCGTTTTCTTGTGATATCTCGATAGGGAAGATGCATTTTTGTCTTTACCAGCCCTAGCACCTCCTATTCTCCTTGTCTTAACCTCTGTCAGTGCACCGCCTAGCACAGGATCACTGCCCTTGGCTATAAGTAAATGTGACAGCATTGCTTAATCAAGACATCTGTACCTAAGATTATACTTACAGCAAGCTGTTCGGCATGAGAGATATTTTCGATATGCACTTCAAAACCCCGAAGTACCGGAGTCTGTCACAAAATAAATACCCCCACTCGTTATGGCTATTAAGGGTTAATGATATTTTACTAAAATGAGATGGTTGGTTTTCTGCTGAAATACATAGCAATAACGCAGGAGAAGAATTTTTATTTGACTTTGTTTCACAATAATTAGTATTTGCTGGGCCTATATGCTGCGCATCTAAATTCTTTTCATGTCAGGAATATTTTAAAGCTAAACCTATCCATTTCTGTCCCATTGAGTGCAATTTCGGTGCTTTGCGTATCGGTCCATTTCGATCCCATTTCATGAAAATAACATGAATTCACTATTTAGCAAATGGTCTCGGTATTTTCCCCACATTGGAGTCGCCAAAGCAATTATCGGACGACACTGAAAAACACCGAATTGCTCCGATAACCACCGGACTAATTGGCATTGGAGAAATCTACTGAAGTGGAAAAAAAAATGGAAGTCTGCTGGTCACCGAAAAAAAGAGTATAGGTCAGTAAAGTGTAGTAAAAATGTGTCCGAACAATAAAAAAAGTCCTTTAAAAAATAATGAAAAGGTCTGTTACAAAATAAAAAAGTCTTTTAAAAAAAATAAGAAAAACGTATGTAAATACATTAAATCCTATGACATTCGCCTGATTAAATCTGTTGAACTGGAACACCAAAAATCAGGGCGTTTCACCTGAATTACGGTGCAATAGTCTTCTATGGGACAAATTGCTGTGAATTGCACTGTACTTTGCAGTCAATTTACGAGTATTTGGCGAATCGACAGCTTAGTGAATAGACGAATTAGTCCGAAATTGCGCAGTACAAGGAAATTCACCGCCCAGTGCGAATCAGGGGTAATTCAGAGGATAGTCAATAACCTCTTCCAATTATTAGTTCCCATCAAATTTTGCAACCATGATATTGACTACATGTAGTGATTATTTAGTATTAATTTTATTATATCATCAAGACATAAATATGTAACGAGGCATAGAGAAGAGCAACATTCTTTAGTGCATTCTACCCATGTCTTGAAGCTGCCGACCTGATTATCCTCTCAGAGGTTTATTCTCTGGTCGCTTGCTTTCATGCGATAATAGAAGGGGTAAAAAAACAGTGGGGGCCAAAATTACCTGTGAATGCATTATTAAATTGACACCTTGGCCCCTATACCAGCCGAGCCAGTGATAGGAAGCCATAAACTGATAGTTGCTACCTATTACCATCTTGGTTATGAACAGCTTGACTCTGATTCTTAGGGAGTCACAAAAGAATAATAGCTTCCATGAAGCCAGATCTGCGTTTTTATATCCTCCTTGCGCACTGACGTCATCGCACCGGACGTGATGACTTCAGTTTCAGGCCCCCCCCCCTCTGCACCTGAGCAGGAGAATCGCCTGAAGGGAAGGGGGGATCCTTTGGATCCCTCTATCTCCCCATCGCTAGGGGGGGGGTAGAAGGGTATGCCAGGCATCCCTGGAAAGGTCACAGCCTGACTTTTCCAGGCATGCATGTAGTTAACCCCTTAGTCGCCAGGCCACGATCCGGCACCAAACGGCGCCGGATCGCGGCCTATTTCCGGTGGGAGCCACCATCTTAGATGGCAGCTCCACCTCTGGGTCCCCCCTCATCAACTGACTCATCGCACATGACATCAGTCTACCGGGGAACCCCTAGCTGCAAAGGAATTTCCTAAGGAAATCCTATAGAGGAGATAGGGGGGTTCTTTGAATCCCCATATCTCCTGATCGGTGGCAGCTATAGGGTCATGTCTGCTATCACTGGAAAGGCCAGAGCATGGCCTTTCCAATGATACCAAAATGACCATGCAACAAGTAAAACTAAAATTAAAAAAATAAAAACGTGCTTTTTTATTAATGCAGCACTATAGTTCACATTTCAATTATACTGTGAACAATGATGATTAACTAATGATTTTTTTGTGGAGGGTTTACACACTGTGGATGACTGAAATTTTATTGAAAATTCAATTTTTTTATAAAATTTTGTTGTAGCATTCTGGCAGGGCATGACTTATACATATAATAATAATATATTATTGATCTGCTGAGTCTGACGAAAAAGAGAATATATAATATGTCTGGGTCATACAATAAAACGTGACTTAAAACCGCATTTAAACATGATGAGCAAAAACGGTCAAAATGAGCTCAGCACACTTCTACTTCTTGAAGAGTGCCGTACTTGTAAAATTGCCCCGTCCTTAGGCTAGGGTCAGAGTGGGGCAGTCGGAACGCGCGTGCAGGCGCACTAAATCACGGCGGCAGTAGCAGCACATAACAGCCAATGACGGCCAATATACGCAGTACGTGCGTACAAAAGTGCGCCGACACCACGCAACCGGCAAATGAACGCATTTTTCTCAGAACGTGAAACCGCTGCTACTGACGTACAAAGTGCGCTGCGGCCGCATAGCAGCGTGTGTGCGTGATTAGGAGACGTCAGACGCTGCTAGTGTGCGGCCTACATAACGTTCAAACAGCCGGATTTCCCTAGACTTCTTTTTACCCCACCGTCATGAAATACGTCCAGAATTGCGCATCGTCTGACCACTTAAGCGTATTCCGTGAAAAAATGCGTGCGCACGCATCGACGTACATTTTGACGGTGGCCGCAGAAAATGCGCTCATCTGTCCCTAGCCTTAAGGGGTTAATAAGCTAACGTATACATGGTGTGTAAAGTGCCCCTTTAGATCTTTGAAAACACTTGCCGAATAATGCCATGATTTGCCTTTTTAAAACTCTTTATATTCTGGAACCCAGGGTCATATGCGAGAAGTGAGTGTCAGGATATGATTGAAGTCAGATAGCTTAACTCGCCCCCTTTTGAAATCACACAAAGTCCTTTGTATTTTCTTCACTTTATTGGGAAAGTAACAGCAAATAAAAGGTATCTTTATAGATAGAGAGGGCTTCTCAGGTGTACCTTGCTATGGGAGGATGGTAAAAACAGGATGCAATCACCCAGTACAGACGATGCTTGCTTACTGCCTCTATGGATAGACTGGGGGATAGGCTGCTTGCTGTAGCAGGAAATGGGGCTGGATCAAACTAACTATGAGGGATAGACAGGGAGAGTGGACTGATCCATTTTAATTAAAAACATAGGGCGGAAAACAAATAAGGAATCTGGTTCCATGACACTTTATATTCTGATTACTGTCTTTATTTGTCTAAGTGTAGTATAACCTGGAAATCAAGTTATCAAAAGGTTTGCTGCATGTTTGCATGGGTTTTGCATTTACAGTACAGGGTTTTCACCTGCTTAGAGCTTCCATTTTTTTCTCCATTAAACAGATGATATTTTTCAGCAAAACGTTTATAATTTTTTCAAAAGGATTTCAAACTCCTGTTTATTTATGTGCAAAAGATCCTTTGTAGAAGCATAGTTAACAAGAAGGAAAAACTGCAGAAATGTTTTTAATTTTGTAGCTGAGCCAGTGTTATCACTGTTCACCTTTCACAGAACAGAGTAAGTTAGATTTTTTTTGCTAAAAATATATTATTCTATAACTGCTTATTTTTATAGAACACTATTCTGGATCCCCAGAGTCATATGAAAAAAGTCACATGCAGGATATGATTGAAGTAAGATAGCTTAACTCATCCTCTTTTGAAAGCACACAAAGTCCTTTATATTTTTCTTCTATTGAGAAAGCAAACAAAAGAGTCATGTGGGAAGAGAGAGCTTCTCTTGGGTCTGCTTTGGTATGGAAGGAAGGTGGGTAGAGAGAGCTTCTCTGTAGTCTGTATTATGCTTTGGTATGGGAGGAAGACGGATAGAGAGAGCTTCTCTTGGTAGTGTGTTCTGGTATGGCAGGAAGATGGGTAGAGAGATTTTCTCTGTAGTGCACTTTCTAGTAGGAGGAAGGTAAAACAGAATGCATCTGCCCTGTATAAACAAGATGCTACTCACAAGCCTCCATGGATAGAATGAAGGAAGTGATGCTTTGCTGCACAGGAAATGGGGCTGGGCCAAACTAACTGTGAGTTCGACAGGGAGAGAGGACTAATCATTGTAAGTAAAAGCATAGGGGGGCGGATAAGAAATCTGGTTCCATGATAAACACATAAAATCAACATACTAATGGGGTTAATCAATTAGCTCTGGCTTTTGCTGTAGTTGCAAACAATAGCTGATATTGCCATCCTTTCAACCGTAACAAACTATGGGATTTTAAAGTGAAATTCAAACAGTGACAGGAGTTGCTTCATTTTAATATGAACAAGAACTGCTGTGGGAAGAACAACTAGTTTATTTATACAATATTCTAAAGAATGTCCAATTTAATATATAATATCCATTTTCGTAACCACACATCCTTTTCAGTCTAGTGGCTCAACACTCAAAGTTCAATCAGAAATCTGTGAAAATGAAAGAACTCCTGCAATTAGTTTCTCTTCTTTCTTCGCGATGCATTGAAAATAAACGTAATTAGTGTATACTGTGTCATGGTGCTACTTTGCCAGTTTAAACAGGTTATTTTTCAATGTGTTAGTTTATTTGAAAATGTTAAACTATTGAACCTGACAAATATATTTGGAATATGAGAAAGCTGCTCATTCCGCCAAAGTGAATTACTCCTTTAAGCTCAAGACACAGCTGTCCTTAATTAAAAGTGCTATTGATTTTTTTGGCTTTTAATGACAGGCACTAGTCTGTGACTCACATTGTTAGTCAGTGAAGGTTTAAGTAGTGAAACAAAGGGCATTTATACACCACTTAACACAAAATTATGACTGATTAAAATCTAATTAATCAAGGTAACTATCATTAAATGGAAGACAAATTACAGGTACTCGGAGGTATACATATTTTAAGCAGCTGATATATAATGAATGATAGATATAGATAGTGATAAAAATAGATATAGATAGATAAATAGACAGATACATAGGAAGAAAGAAAGAAAGAAAGAAAGAAAGAAAGAAATATATTGGAAAGCACAGCACAGAACTTGTCTTTTGTATTGGCGGTGTTGCTGTAGTGACCATAAGATGCTATGGTATGAAGCCCGCTGTAATGTAGCTAGTTCCACCAAAGTGAAAATTTAGGTAATGAGCCAACAAGTTTTCGATACCTTTATACATCATGCATAATAGGAACATTTGGGGCTCTATCAGTTGGTGTTAGTTAAAATGACAACGCTACATGAAAAATCTAGCGCAAGTCGCTAAAAGGTAGCGCCTGACGACCCACCAACAGATCACCTTGTCCACGGTAGTTCGTGTACAAGATTCATTAGCGCACATTAGGAAAACGCTTACAGGGTTATTCAAAGAGAATCAAAAAGTTACCGCACATTCAGTGACATTTCGTTCTCTTCAATTCGGTGCGATTTGGCGATCTGATTTTGGCGACCCTGCGGTGTATTCAGCAAGCACCACAGGGCTGCCGTAGTGCAGGAAAAAGCCACCGCAAACCCGACGAACACTCACAGCAAAACCAGGCGAACGCACACCGAAACCCGCAAAAACATTTGGATTAACCCTGCCGAACACGCTGGAGAAACCCGAGCTGCTGCCGATCACACTGTAGAGCAGCCGCCGGAAAAACCCGACACCGCAGACAAATGGATTGAAAAAACCCCAAAAAACAGTACGCTTGAATGTTTTAAAAGTGAAACGCTATTTGCAAAGAAACTACAGAGCGAAAATGTCTGAAATTTACATATAAGATCCAATGAATGATAATGAAAAGGGCTGTTACAGAAAAAAGAAAAAACGATTTAGAAAGAAAACGGGAAAAAAATGTTTGCAAAAAAATCCCCAAAAATACCTAAAAGATCCAAAAAAATCTAAAAATAAAGAGACTTTTTACTGCAGAATATTATAATCAACGGTTTATTAGATATTGAATTAAAACGGGAATATTTTTAACATTGAAGCCTATGGCATTCGCCTGATCAGGCACCAGATATGCGGGCAGCCGGTGAATTCCTAGGAGCACCGGATCTCCTATCAGCCTCAGCCACCTCCTCCACGGATAGTAAAAGCCAGGAATGGGCGATCTGCCAAAAAACTGCCAAACATGTCTGAAAAAAGCTGACAAAAAAAGCTCTTTGAATAACCATGTATGCATACCTGTTATGCGGGAAAGTAGCATCCAAGATATAATATATTGTCAAAAGTATACGTTAAACATTGATTTCTTTCCATTGTTGGCAGAATACCCAGGCAAGTCTTCCTTAATTCCCCAGACTCTAAGGCTGCTTCAATGGTGACAAGTCTCCCTAAAGTTAGGAGAGCTAGTTTAAGTTGACCATGTTGGCTTAAAAGTGAAACCTTCTTTTAGGATTGTTGATAATGACCTGTGGAAAAACAACACAGCATTCGTTTTACAGGAAGGACCAGCGGGTCACTGTGACAGATGTTCCCAGCATATGTGGAGAATTAATTACCCACTAGTAAACAAAATCTGTGATGCGGAGAGTCATTTTGTCCAAATTTCTTTTGATATCGCAATTAATAGGAGCTTAGTCTTTCTTGATAAGCCACTTATATAAAATAAAGATTTTCTTAACTGCCACCTCTTAAAACGTTCCTGAAATAAAACAATATATTGTTGAGTTGTTACAAATAATGTATTTGCATTAATACGCGTTGCGTTGATTTTTCAGCAACTGTAGTTAGTTTTTAACCTCGTTTCACTGACCACTAACAGGCATCGCTTAACAAAATGAAAATTACATTATCTAGAAATATATATGTCATTCAAAAGTGTTGCACTTTGCAAATAAAAAAATGAATTATAAATCAAGCTAGTTAAGGTCAATTCCCTACTTGCAAATTTACTTAATTGAAAAGAGAAACTATTTGCGTGCGGCTCCAACTGGCATGTTTGAGTGTATTGGAAACTGCCCTTAATACAATTAAAAACACATTCTGTCTGCAAAAAGTATCAATTAATTGATTATTACTCTTTGGGTTTATGGCAATTAAACAAAATCATTTGTATTAACGTCTTCTACATGTAGTTTTCTTAACTCTTTCAGGCCCAAAACACATAGGGCTCTATTCCATCGTTGTTGCTAATGTAGCGTCTCGATATGTAAGCGTTAGCGCTAGGATCAGTGAGTTTAACACACGGCATTCATATGCCATTCCATCCTGACACCACACCGTGGTGAAATCAGTTAGCACCTCACAGCTTGCTTGAGCTTACTATACTTTGTGTCTCCTATACCTAACATGGGGAGCGCAATCATTAATTAGCATTCTGATAAGTGAGGTATTACATATTGCAGGCGCAAATTACCATCGGGAATTTGGAAATCCAAAAGTTAGCACCTTCTAAAAGCTGGTTTTAAATGATTCTGCAATTGCAAAATTATTTAACATCTCCTGTAACACCCCCTCCCCCCATTAAATCCCATTCTCAGGGTTAAGTTATGAGGAAAGACTAACAAGCTTAAACCTGTTTAGTTTAGAGAAAAGGCGCCTTAGAGGGGATCTGATAACCTTATATAAATATATACGGGGCCATTATCAACCAATGTCTGATAACCTATTCATTAACAGGTCTATACATAGGACAAGGGGTCATCCATTTAGACTGGAAGAAAGAAAATTTAGCTTAAAGCATAGGAAGGGTTATTTTACGGTGAGAACAATAAAGCTGTGGAATTCTCTGCCTGTTGAGGTGGTTGGGGCAGAGTCTGTACAGACTTTTAAAAAACGACTGGATGACTTCCTGCAGACACAGAATATTAAGGGTTATAATATTTAATATGTGGGTAAAAGCTTCTTGATCCAAGGAGAAATCTGACTGCCATTCTGGGGTCAAGAAGGAATTTTTTCCCAGTATGTTGCATATTGGCAAGCATTCAGACTGGGTTTTTTGCCTTCTTTTGGATCAACAGCAGTAGGTTATGTGGGAGAGGCTGAACCCGATGGACGCATGTCTTTTTTCAGCCTATATAACTATGTAACTATGTAACTATGTAACCTCACATCCCATGGCAAGAAGGGTGGCCTTATCTGTCCCTTCTTCTGGCAGCGAGCACAGTGAGACTGGGAACAAATAATCTTTTTTTTTTTTGGAGAAAGGATTTTACCAGGAAGGATACATTTAGATTTCTCTCGTTTTCAAGTATGTCCTGGGTGGTGAGTATGTACCGTTAGGCAGGGGCTGACTGGCAACTTTTGGCCCAGGGGCCAAGTATGACCCAGAGGCCCATAGTGCAGCAACTCAGGCCCTTGTGTATGAGCATTATCACAGAGCTCCGCAGCAATATAACTTACTCTCATACACAGCGCACATTACAGTGAGTTGTATTGCTGTAAAGCTCTGTGATATGCTCATACACACCGCACATTACTGTGCGTTTTATTGCTGTGGAGCTCTGTTACGCTCAAACACACTGCACATTACTGTATGAGAGCTCCACAGCAATAAAACTCACAGTAATGTGCGGTGTGTATGAGCATATCACAGAGCTCCAGAGCAATAAAACTCACTCATACACACCGTACATGGATATATTGCCCCACCTCACACATGGGTGTATTGCCCCACCTCACACATGGGTATATTGCCACCAGCTCACATGGATATATTGGCCCCAGCTCACATGGATATATTGGCCCCAGCTCACACGGATATAGTGCCACAGCTCACACGGATATAGTGCCACAGCTCACATGGATATATATTGCCCCCAGCAGCTCACACATGGATATATATTGCCCCAGCAGCTCATATATATTGCCCCAGCAGCTCAATCATGGATATAATATTGCCCCTGCAGCTCACACATGGATATATATATTGCCCCTGCAGCTCACACATGGAAATATATTGCCCCCAGCAGCTCACACATGGAAATATATTGCTCCCAGCAGCTCGCACCTGGATAATATACTGCCCACAGCAGCTCGCACATGGATATATATTGCCCCAGCTCACACAGGGATATATAATTGCCCCCAACTCACAAAAGGATATATATTGCCCACAGCTCACACATGGATATATATTGCCCACAGCGTAGCGAGATCATGTTGCGCCCAGGGGCAAGTCTTTCATTAGTGCCCCTCAACAAAAATAATCACTAAAGCATACAAATTTTAAAAATATTTAAACCCCCCCAAAATATAATATTTTTTTAAATAACAATTGGAAAGGTGCAACACATAAAACAGGTTAACAGGAGAGCATCGTTAACCTCTTACTGATGGGCAGGTTTTGTCAAGACTAGCCGACATGCCACTTGCCTCATTGTCTGCGTATGGTGTGTATGAGCGTATCAGAGCTCCACAGCAATAAAATTCAGTGATGTGCGGTGTGTATGAGCGTATCACAGCTCCACAACTATTAAAGTCACACTCCTACACAACGCACATTACTGTGAGTTTTATAGTTGTGGAGCTCTGATACGCTAATACGCACCGCACTGCACATTACTGTATCACATAGCTGCAAAGCAATAAAACTCACAGCAATGTGCAGTGTGTATGAGCATATCACAGAGCTCCACAGCAATAAAACTCACAGTAATGTGCAATGTATATGAGCGTATCACAGAGCTCCACAGTAACAAAATTCGCAGCAATGTGCTGTGTGTATGAGCGTATCACGGAATCCACAGCATATAAAACTCATGGTAATGTTCAGAGTGTATGAGCGTGAGTTCTATTGCTGTGGATTCTGTGATATCCTTATACAAATCTCACAATACTGTAGCAAAGAATCCACAGGAATAAAACTCAAATATATTATTAATAAAAATTTTATTTTAAAATTAAAAATAAAAATAAATAACATTATTATTATTTTAATTATATTTAGTTCATTAAAATATATTAAAAGTTATATAGTAAAATAAAAATCTAGTTATGCACACACTGACTTAACCCCTCAAACACACACACAGACTTAACCCCTCAAACACACACAATTTAACACACACAACACACACAACTTAATCCCTCACACCCACACACAGATTTAACCTTTTACACCCACACAGATTTAACCCCTCACACAGACTTAATCCCTCATACACACACAGATTTAACCCCTCACACACTCACACAGACTTAATCCTTAACACCACACACACTTAACCCTCCCACACACCCACAATGACTCCCCTCCACCCCCAGACACTGTTTTAACCTCCCCAGACACACAAACTCACCCCTCACACACTCAACCCCATCCCCCTCCTTACTTCATCCTGGAGGTGCTGGGGGTCTGGGAGGTTTCAGAGCTGCCGGGTGAGGTTTCAGAGCTGCCTTATCTCTGAGCAGACAGTGCTCTCCACCAGGCTCTCTCAGTGCTCTCCTGACAACAAATCTGGAAGCATGCTAAATTACAGGGGGCCCCTCACGAGGCCAGCAGGAGGAGCAGGAAACACCCGGTCCACAGCGGAGTTAAAAGCACCTTCACAGGGCACCACGTGCAGGCAGCACATGATGACGTCAGCTCACAGTCATGTGATACGATGTCACATGTGCGCCTGCACTTCCGCGCTGGCGCGCTCAGCCATAGAGGGGTAGGTGTAGGAGCTCCTGCGGCAGTCTGCTGCTTAACACATCTGATTGTGCAGCTGCAATTTCGGGCCGACTACCAGCAGGCAAGGCCCCGGGCCATAGGGCCCAGGTCCTGGCCCGATGCGGCGGCCAGCAATATTGTACAGGAGGGGTCTGACACAGGCGGCCCGGGTGGCACTGGTCCCCCTGCCCCCCGCCCCAGTCCGCCCCTGCCGTTAGGTGTCTTGCCCAAGGACACTTACTGGAGAGGTTGCTCGTCGGGATCAAACCCATGTCTCCACAGTCTCTCTCCACGCAGAGCAGTGATGTTACCTCTACTCCACCCAGCCTAGCGAGAGTGAGATCACACAGGGAGCAGATTTTAACAGTTAGCGTTCAAGTGTTAGCATTAGGATTAGAATAAAGAATAATAATAATAATTAGGATTGTAATAGTACTAAACTCTATTTTACACTGTAACACACTAAGGTCCAAAACTTAGTATATAATACCCCATTTGCATACCTTTTTCATTCAAGGTTAGTGTGCCCCCTGGGAAGAAATGAAATACCCTGTGACATCTCACTCCTGTCAACCTGTGTTACAGTAAAAAGACACAAGGAGCAGCCCTCACCCTCACTGTAACAAAAAGCAGGGCAGAATACAGGGAGAGCTCTAGGGTCACTCACCACTATACAGAGATAAGACTCGGGGTTATAATTGCACATACAGATAATATTTATATATTCTATTGGTATTTTTTGGAAGCTGCATTGCTAATAATCTCATTTTGATCACTACAAATCCCCATGAGCAGGAGATCCATATAATTATCCATGTTTATCACATTTACTGGATTTGACACAAAAGCCATTTTTGCCTCTATGTTAAGAATGCAGACACTGGTTGAGATTGTGCAAGATGAAGAACACTATCTAGAGTTTAGACCCTTTCATCCCAGGGATTGAGAAAGTTATACTATTTTATCTATTTGGTGATAACCATCTCTGTGCAGCATTGCCAGTTTCCCCAGTATCTAACTGGTAACTACACATCCCATGTTTGAATGTTATGATAATGTTTTTTTTCAACAAAATGCATTTGTTAGTAAAGGAGGCAAATGTCTTAAATGTTAGCCTAGAATTATTTTTTCATGATTTACTATCAGTGAAAAACATCATAGTACACCCCGTTGACTTCTATGGGCCACCTCAGCCCCTTCCTGAAGCCGGCGCGCACTTTTGGCTGCTGCGAGATGTCATGAACTCAGGCCGTCCCCCTGCAGCCAATGATGCACATCAGCTCCATGAGGCGGTGTGTACTAGTTACAGTGACAAGTTTTTATAAAGTGCTAACAAGTTCCGTAGCACTGTACAATGGGAGACAGATAAATATACATACAGGTTAGGTTCAACACACAGTACAGTAGGCGAGAGGACCTTGCTCAAGAGCTTACAATCTAAAAGTATAGGTGTGGCACACTAGGTGAGGGTTAATAGAGAATTTGAAGTAGAGGGGTGCATGCGAGCTGTGTGGGAGGATGCAGTAGGAAGTGAACAGAGGGGGATTAGGGAGTGAGATGATAGGCTTCCCTAAAATAATGTGTTTTCAGAGACTTATTGAAGGACTGGAGAGACTGGGAGAGTCTGATGTTTCAGGGGAGGGAATTCCATAGAAATGGGGCAGCTGGGGAGAAGTCTTGAAGGCGGTAGCTGGGGGTGCGGGTACGTCCCGCCGACGTTAACTCACTTCCCGACGGGCCCCAACCGCCTGTCGTTAAGGGGTTAATATACTTATAGTAAGTATAGTATGTAGGTAGCAGAGCTATTCTTTAAGGACAAAAGATATGTGTAAATATTAAAAATACACAAAATAGTCATTTTTTACAGTCAGGGTTACTATAATAAGGAATGTTCATATTCTAACCTCCTTTACCCCTGGTCCTAAGTTTGCTGGGTGACTAACGTAGCCTGAATGCCTAGCTACAAGAGGCACGGGCGTCCAAGGAAAACTGCTGAGGAACTGCTGCTGGAGCAGAGCAGATATCTGGTGGCTTTAGGAGCAGTATCAGATCGGCACATACTTAGCATTGCATTACTCGGATCAAATTGACACAAACATCCGTGGCCCTATTCCAACCTTGGTGTAAATGTAACCATAGCTGTTGAAAACTTGGCATTGGCAAACCCATAGACTCAAATGGCTCTGGTAAATTTACAGCAGGTTCGGAATAGATCCCCCGATCAGGACATCCCTTATTACTACACAATTAGTAATAATAGAATGAACGAGTTTTAACCGTAAAGTCAGCTGATATTCTATTACTCAATCAGCAAAAAAGAAAATTGAGTAAAATCTAATAAAGACTTCAAATAGTAAAAATTGCCAATGGAGATCAGCTTTTAGTCCCTGCAAATTACTTATTTTGTAAATATGATATTCGAAGACATGGCTTTGAAGAAAAGGCTTAAAACGTTTATTTTGGAATATCCAGAATGTGACCATGTTTGACGATTTCCACATTTAATGATAACAACGCCGTTCATTCTACTATTAACATCATTTCTATTTTTACCGCTTTTTGATCGCTGTATGTGTCAGTGTAGCAGGTACTGGGGGGAGCAAACATCAGGCCAGTGTATTGGTTACAAGAAGTTTGTTTATTGTGCGAATGAGGAGAGAAGACAGCTCACTTAAGAGAAGAGGCTATTTTTTATTAAATTTCTTACTCTTTGTATTGATTTTCTGTCTGTTCTTACAGAAACATGACCCATCATGAGAAATAGAGAACCCTTTAGAGAAACACGTAGCGAAACATTCTTCAAGTTGACTGCCGAAATGGATCTAACATTTTCTTCCTGCCCTTTCTTCATTATCTGTTGTTTATTATAAGACAGAACAAAGTGATAAAGACGGACTCAACCAGCGAAACAAATGTCTGCTTTCTATGGAAAAACATTTTCATCTCGACCTAAAGAGGAAGAATAAATGTTATCTTCTGAAATGAATTAATTATAATAAAGGCATTTCCTGCAATGTGCCAATTTTTTTTTACAAACTGACCCTCAATAATTTGTAAATAAAATTTGTTAATATTAAGCAGAATTTGGACTCAAATTATATAGAGTTTTCAAAAACGATGGTATTATAACATGAATCTCCTAAGCCAATATATTAAAACCATTGATTCAGGAGTTCATGACAAGTATCTATCTATCTATTGGTCTATCTATCAATTGGTCTATCTATCTGTCTATAGCTATCGATCTATTGGTCTATCTATCTCTATCTATCTATCTCTGTATCTATCTATCTATCTATCTATCTATTGGTCTATCTATCTATTGGTCTATCTATCTCTATTGGTCTATCTATCTGTCTATATCTATCGATCTATTGGTCGGTCTATCTATCTATCTATTTATCTATTTATCAATTGGTCTATCTATCTCTATCTACAAATCTGAGTATCTCTCTGTCTGACTAAAAACATATCTGAGAACAGATTTATCTTTATATCTACATATCACAGTATCTTAATATATCTACCTACATAACTAAGTATCACAATATAACTATTAATCAATCTATCATCTACATATAGGAGTATCTCTCCATCAGTCTGTGTATCTATCTACATATCATAGTATCACAATATATCTATTAATCAGAGTATCTATATTACTATATAGCAATCTATTATTACATATATCTTTTTTATCTGTCGATCTAAATACCTCAGTACATCTCAATCTAACTATATATATATATCTACATATCTTCATACCTATGAACCTCTCTCTATCATCTATACATCTGAGTATCTATATATCTATTCATATAGCAATCTATGTACATATCTGATTATCTCTCAGTCTATGACTTATATCTTTTTATCTAGTTATATATCGGAGTATATCAATATCCATATAATCATCCGCCTATTATACTTCTATTTATCTATCATCTTTCTACATATCTGGGTATCTCAATATATCTATCATCTATCTGAATAGCTCTCAGATAAAAAAAAAGGATATATCTTATATATTGAGAGCTATTCAGGTATGTTGTAGATGATAGATATATTGAGATACGTAGATATGCAGAGGAAGCATAATAGATGGATGAATAGAGGGGTATTGAGATACTCAGATATATAGATAATATATTGATAGATAAAAAAGATATATCGTATATATTATCTATATATCTGAGTATCTCAATATCCAGCTATTTGTCCGTCTATTATGCTTTTATTATTCTATCATCTATCTAAATAGCTGAGTATCTCAATATATCTATCATGTACACATCTCAATAGATCTCAATATACAAGAAATATCTATTTTATCTAAGAGTTATTCAGATATGTAGATGATAGATACAGTATATTGAGATACTCAGATATTTAGATAGATGATAGATAAATAGAAGTATAGTAGATGGATGAATAGCTGGATATTGAGATGCTCAGCTATATAGATAATATATAAGATAGATATATAGATAGATAAAAGATATATCTTACATATTATCTATATATCTGAGTATCTCAATATTCATCTATTCATCCGTCTGTTATGCGTCTATTTATCATCTATCTAAATATCTGCGTATCTCAATATAGCTATCATTTACAACATATCTGAATAGCTCTCAATCTATGTATTACATTATCTATCTATTAGTCATTCTATGTATCTGTCTACATATCTGGGCAGCTCTCAATCTATGTATTACATACAGTATGTTATTTATCTATCTATTAGTCATTCTATGTATCTGTCTACATATCTGGGCAGCTCTCAATCTATGTATTACATACAGTATGTTATTTATCTATCTATTAGTCATTCTATGTATCCGTCTACATATCTGGGCAGCTCTCAAATAACATACTGTATGTAATACATAGATTGAGAGCTGCCCAGATATGTAGACGGATACATAGAATGACTAATAGATAGATAAATAACATACTGTATGTAATACATTGATTATCTATCTATTAGTCATTCTATGTATCCGTCTACATATCTGGGGAGCTCTCAATCTATGTATTACATACAGTATGTTATTTATCTATCTATTAGTCATTCTATGTATCCATCTACATATCTGGGCAGCTCTCAATCTATGTATTACATACAGTATGTTATTTGTCTATCTATTACTCATTCTATGTATCCGTCTACATATCTGGGCAGCTCTCAATCTATGTATTACATACAGTATGTTATTTGTCTATCTATTACTCATTCTATGTATCCGTCTACATATCTGGGCAGCTCTCAATCTATGTATTACATACAGTATGTTATTTATCTATCTATTAGTCATTCTATGTATCCGTCTACATATCTGGGCAGCTCTCAATCTATGTATTACATACAGTATGTTATTTGTCTATCTATTAGTCATTCTATGTATCCGTCTACATATCTGGACAGCTCTCAATCTATGTATTACATACAGTATGTTATTTATCTATCTATTAGTCATTCTATGTATCCGTCTACATATCTGGGCAGCTCTCAATCTATGTATTACATACAGTATGTTATTTATCTATCTATTAGTCATTCTATGTATCCGTCTACATATCTGGGGAGCTCTCAATCTATGTATTACATTCAGTATGTTATTTATCTATCTATTAGTCATTCTATGTATCCATCTACATATCTGGGCAGCTCTCAATCTATGTATTACATACAGTATGTTATTTGTCTATCTATTACTCATTCTATGTATCCGTCTACATATCTGGGCAGCTCTCAATCTATGTATTACATACAGTATGTTATTTGTCTATCTATTACTCATTCTATGTATCCGTCTACATATCTGGGCAGCTCTCAATCTATGTATTACATACAGTATGTTATTTATCTATCTATTAGTCATTCTATGTATCCGTCTACATATCTGGGCAGCTCTCAATCTATGTATTACATACAGTATGTTATTTGTCTATCTATTAGTCATTCTATGTATCCGTCTACATATCTGGACAGCTCTCAATCTATGTATTACATACAGTATGTTATTTGTCTATCTATTAGTCATTCTATGTATCCGTCTACATATCTGGGCAGCTCTCAATCTATGTATTACATACAGTATGTTATTTATCTGTCTATTAGTCATTCTATGTATCCGTCTACATATCTGGGCAGCTCTCAATCTATGTATTACATACAGTATGTTATTTATCTATCTATTAGTCATTCTATGTATCCGTCTACATATCTGGGCAGCTCTCAATCTATGTATTACATACAGTATGTTATTTATCTGTCTATTAGTCATTCTATGTATCCGTCTACATATCTGGGCAGCTCTCAATCTATGTATTACATACAGTATGTTATTTATCTATCTATTAGTCATTCTATGTATCCGTCTACATATCTGGGCAGCTCTCAATCTATGTATTACATACAGTATGTTATTTATCTATCTATTAGTCATTCTATGTATCCGTCTACATATCTGGACAGCTCTCAATCTATGTATTACATACAGTATGTTATTTATCTATCTATTAGTCATTCTATGTATCCGTCTACATATCTGGGCAGCTCTCAATCTATGTATTACATACAGTATGTTATTATCTATCTATTAGTCATTCTATGTATCCGTCTACATATCTGGGCAGCTCTCAATCTATGTATTACATACAGTATGTTATTTATCTATCTATTACTCATTCTATGTATCCGTCTACATATCTGGACAGCTCTCAATCTATGTATTACATACAGTATGTTATTTGTCTATCTATTAGTCATTCTATGTATCCGTCTACATATCTGGGGAGCTCTCAATCTATGTATTACATACAGTATGTTATTTATCTATCTATTAGTCATTCTATGTATCCGTCTACATATCTGGGCAGCTCTCAATCTATGTATTACATACAGTATGTTATTTATCTATCTATTAGTCATTCTATGTATCCGTCTACATATCTGGGCAGCTCTCAATCTATGTATTACATACAGTATGTTATTTATCTATCTTTTAATCAATCTAATAATCTATCTACATATCTGGGCAGCTCTCAATCTATGTATTACATACAGTATGTTATTTATCTATCTATTAGTCATTCTATGTATCCGTCTACATATCTGGGCAGCTCTCAATCTATGTATTACATACAGTATGTTATTTATCTATCTATTAGTCATTCTATGTATCCGTCTACATATCTGGGCAGCTCTCAATCTATGTATTACATACAGTATGTTATTTATCTATCTATTAGTCATTCTATGTATCCGTCTACATATCTGGGCAGCTCTCAATCTATGTATTACATACAGTATGTTATTTATCTATCTATTACTCATTCTATGTATCCGTCTACATATCTGGACAGCTCTCAATCTATGTATTACATACAGTATGTTATTTGTCTATCTATTAGTCATTCTATGTATCCGTCTACATATCTGGGGAGCTCTCAATCTATGTATTACATACAGTATGTTATTTATCTATCTATTAGTCATTCTATGTATCCGTCTACATATCTGGGCAGCTCTCAATCTATGTATTACATACAGTATGTTATTTATCTATCTATTAGTCATTCTATGTATCCGTCTACATATCTGGACAGCTCTCAATCTTTGTATTACATACAGTATGTTATTTATCTATCTTTTAATCAATCTAATAATCTATCTGCATATCTGGGCAGCTCTCAATCTATGTATTACATACAGTATGTTATTTGTCTATTACTCATTCTATGTATCCGTCTACATATCTGGGCAGCTCTCAATCTATGTATTACATACAGTATGTTATTTATCTATCTATTAGTCATTCTATGTATCCATCTACATATCTGGGCAGCTCTCAATCTATGTATTACATACAGTATGTTATTTATCTATCTATTAGTCATTCTATGTATCCGTCTACATATCTGGGCAGCTCTCAATCTATGTATTACATACAGTATGTTATTTATCTATCTATTAGTCATTCTATGTATCCATCTACATATCTGGGCAGCTCTCTATCTATTACATCGCTCTTTTCATCTATTTATCTGAGAATCCCTCTTTGCATCTATTCGTCTCTCCATTATACCGCTCTATCCATCAAAATACATACCTATCTACTTTTCTATATACCTTGGTATGTCTAACTGTTTCTTTCTATTATCCAGCTATCTTTATATCTTGATTTCTGAAGTGTTTCAATTAAAGTTCTGAAAATATATAAAAAATTATAAACCATGTTTCCTCTAGACGTCTTAAGCTCATGCAGTTAATTGGTCAGTTCATTATATTGTAACCAGGTGGAAAGATTCTTATAGCTTCTGTTCTTGAGAAGCTATTTTGTAAGTAGTGTATGGTCATTGTCATATCCACACCCCAAATCATTCCTTAAATCACAATTCGGTACAACATTTATGCATTCAAAATAAAATCCTTGGCATAATTAAACATAAGAATTATTACATAATATATGTCTATCTACCTTAAATGTGCTAATCCCTCTTCTAAATGTATTTGTAGTTTCTTCAGGACATTTGGGGAAAAAGGAAATGATGATTTACAATATACATTAAAATTAATACATGAATGAATGTGAACAGATCGATATGCAATGTAAACACATGACACGGCAATCTGAATATCATATTAATGGAACTGGAAAGGCTTGTGTGAGATGGATATGCTTGGCATGTTAGGAGTGATCAGAACTGAATTGTTCATCCTCTATAGCAAGCTTTACATCATCTATTGGACAAATGGGAAGAAATCCTGCCGCACTATGGGCAAATGGCTAACGTGCAGAAACCAATCAATCTCACCACCCAAGCTCTTCTGCAATACTGTCAGTAGAAAAAGACAAAATAGATTGTCCTTCAGATTGTGTAATAGCGAAGGGGACGGAGCAGCAGGAATGAAAGAAAAAAAATGGAATACCACAAATATTAGCTATGGATACCTTACTATATCTTGTTTATCTGACTTGTGTATTTAATAAATTAGCCAATTAAATTCCTTTAATAGTGCAGTTAATGGAACACTTGACATATAAAGCAATATGTGGTAACCAATCACCATTTGTGACACGATGAATACATTGTACTCAGCCTAATATGAAGACACTTATATTGTGTATAGTAAGATATCAATCTTAATAGAACGTATAGAATATCTTACATTTGTTAACTGGTGATAACTTGAATGGAATATCACTTGCAAATTAGGTTGAGATATTAACCCCTTCCCTACCAAGCACCTTTTGTTATTATTTGAGTAATGGAATGAGTAGTTATCACTTAGATGTAGGGTAAAATAGCATCTTTGCATACAGATTTTTATTATTTATTTATTTATAATGTATTTTACCAGGAAGGATAGATCTTGTTTTCAAATATGTCTTGGGTTCAAGAACATTGAATTTTTACAGTAGGTACAGAAATACAAAGTAATAAACGCAAAAACAAAACAAATATACAGATTAACAAATAGCTACAAGATTAAACTATTGAAAATTAGCTTTTTCAATGATTAACTTATCCTTTCTAAAAAAAAAAAACAGTTCTGGAGTGTAAGGTTTAAACTCTAGATGGCGTCCTTTATCTTGCACAATGTCACATGGGGTCTGCATTATCAGCATACAGGCAGAAATACCCTTTATGCCACATACAGGAAATGTGATAAACATACAGGGTTATTCAAAGAGCTCCGAATTGCTTGAGAAAGGTAACCGAACGCTGAAAATCAGCGTTCGGTTACCTTTCCTGGCCATTCGGCTATCCAGAGAATCCTAGCGAATTGCCTGAACATACGGTGCCTGAAGTGGCGTCACTAGGGTTGGTGTCACCGGTGAGGTAACTTATGGTGTCACCCCCCCCCGAGTTTTATGGATTTTTTTAACTACTCTTACTCCTAAATCAGTACTCCCATATAACACTGAATGCTCATACACACAGCGCACATTACTGTGAGGTTTATTGCTGTGCAGCTCTCTCATATGCTCACACAAATTTTTGCCAACTGCCAGCAAGTACGATGCCTGTTCGAAGGCAGTGAAAGCACACATGGATATATATTGCCCCCAGCAGCTCTGGATAGATTGCCCCCAGCAGCTCACCCATGGATATATATTGCCCCAAGCTCACATATGGATATATTGCCCCAGTTCACAATTATATATTGCCCCCAGCAGCTCACCCAGGGATATATTGCGCCTCAGCTCACATATGGATATATTGCGCCTCAGCTCACACATGGATATATTGCGCCTCAGTTCACACATGGATATATTGCCCCAGACCAGCTCACACATGGATATATTGCCCCAGACCAGCTCACACATGGATATAGCCCCAGCTCTCATGGATATGCCCCCAGCACACATGGATACTGCCCCCAGCACACATGGATACTGCCCCAGCTCACATGGATATGCCCCAGCAGCTCTCATGGATATGCCCCAGCAGCTCTCATGGATATTGCCCCAGCTCCTCTCATGGATATTGCCCCAGCTTCTCTCATGGATATATTGCCCCACCTCCTCTCATGGATATTGCCCCAGCTCCTCTCATGGATTTTGCCCCAGCTCCTCTCATGGATATACTGCCCCAGCTCCTCTCATGGATATACTGCCGCAGCTGCTCTCATGGATATACTGCCCCAGCTGCTCTCATGGATTTTGCCCCAGCTCCTCTCATGGCTATGCCCCCAGCTCCTCTCATTGATATTGCCCCAGCTCATGGATATGCCCCAAAAAAGTTTAAGCTAAGGCACCATCCCCCTTGGTGGATCAACGGAGTAGAGGTCTCTTGCTGTACAGCCCCAATACCCAAAACAATAAATAAAACTCCGGATACCACAATATTAATTCAAGTGGATTTATTCCAAAACCGTCGTTATTTCTTGGTTTTGGAATAAATCCACTTGAATTAATATTGTGGTATCCGGAGTTTTATTTATTGTCATGGATATGCCCCAGCTCATGGATATTGCCCCAGCACATGGATACTGCCCCAGAACATAGATATGCCCCAGCTCATGGATACTGCCCCAGCTCATGGATACTGCCCCAGCTCATGGATATGCCCCAGCACATGGATATGCCCCAGCTCATGGATACTGCCCCAGCTCATGGATACTGCCCCAGCTCATGGATTTGCCCCAGCTCATGGATATGCCCCAGCACATGGATATGCCACAGCAAATGGATATGCCCCCAGCTCATGGATATGCCCCAGCTCATGGATGTGCCCCAGCACATGGATATGCCCCAGCTCATGGATTTTCCCCAGCTCATGGATATGCCCCAGCTCATGGATTTGCCTCCAGCTCATGGATATATGCCCCAGCTCATGGATATGCCCCAGCTCATGGATATGCTCCAGCACATGGATACTGCCCCAGCTCATGGATTTGCCCCAGCTCATGGATTTGCCCCCAGCTCATGGATATGAGCAAGGCCCCAGCAGCTCATGGATATTAATGGCCCCCCAGCTCACCTCCTCCGCCATGTGTTCGCTCCCTCTGAGCGTCTGGCGGCATGCAGCTTGGGTGCTCGTCTGGGGGAGCCACGTGACCAGTCGCGATCGGCTGGTCACGTGTTTCCCCTGGGCGAGCACCGAAGCTGCATGCTTCGGACGCTTGCAGGGAGCGAACACGCAGCGCAGGGTGAGACACCCGCCCTTAGGGTGACGGTGTCACCCTAAAGGCAGGTGTCACCTGGTGCGGGCCGCACCCCCCGCCCCCACGTAGCGAAGCCCCTGGGTGCCTGTTCGGTGCCTGTTCGAGGGCAGTGAAATCCTCATGAAAAAGCACATCTTCGGCTATTCAGAGAACAAAGACCAGCAGTGAAAGGTTCCCGAAATGCCCTGCCATTCGGTGGTTTAATTCGGCAAATTTATTCAGAAGAATCCCATAGGCTTCAATGTTAAAAATATTCCCATTTTAATTCAATATCTAATAAACCGTTCATTATAATATTCTGCAGTAAAGAGTCTCTTTATTTATAGATTTTTTAGGATATTTTAAGCATTTTTTTTTTTTTTTTTTAAAAGTCTGATTTTTAAAAAATATTTTTTAAAGTTTTCTTCTTTTTTCTGTAACAGCCCTCTTTATTATCATTCCCTGGACCTCATATGTAAATTTCAGACATTTTCGCACTGTAGTTTCTTTGCAAACAGTGTTTCACTTTCACACATTCATACAAACTGTTTTGCTAATTTATTCACTGCCTCTTCTGCTGTGTCGAAGCTGCGATCGGCTCCTCTTTGGGTTTTTCTGTGGTTTTCGGCGGATTAATCCAGATGTTTTTGAGGGTTTTCGGTGCATTCGCTGGGTTTGGCGGTGAGTTTTCGTCAGGTTTGCGGCAGCTTTTCCCTGCAATTCGGGGACCCTGTGGTGCTTGCTGAATACACCGCAGGGTCACCGAAATGGGATCGGCAAAACAAACCGAATTGAAGAGAACGAAAAGTCACCGAATGTGCGGTGACTTTTCGAATCTCTTTGAATAACCCTGATAGTTTATTAAAAATAGTAAAGTATTCTGCTCATGGGGTCTTGTTGTGATCATATTGAGATTATTAGCAATGCAGCTTCCACAAAATACCAATAGAATATAAAAATAATATCCACATGTGACATAATGCCTGTATATGGAAATTACAGTAACACCTTGTATCTGTACTGTACAGGGATTTTCTGTCATTATAACCCCCTGGATCTTATAACTGTACCTGTACAGCAGTGAGTGACCCCCAGATCTCTCCATGTATTCTGCGCTCTTCCTGGCTATTGTAATGCAGCAGTAAAGTTTGTTGAGCTTTTTGTTATATTGAGGGTTGGGGCTGCTCCTCGTAACCTGTTCACAAAATAAAGAGTGACAGGAGTCATATCTCATAAAAAAAATAAAAATCTCCACAATGAGAGCACCAACAATACATTATTATGCTAATTTTCAATTTCCATTTTAGTCCTTTATCAATTCATTTATGCACATTTCTGGTATAATATTACATGATATATAAATATATTATGGACGTCCATTTAGCACACAGTGGAATAGCCCACACAAAGATTATTTCTGCAAAGAAACTGCTCATATTAAGGAGCTGGAGAAATAAGAAAAAAATATTTAGAACAACTTAATTTAGAATTACTACAGGTAAACAAAAATGCTTGTTCCATGCACCTTAAGCTTTGACACCCTAGTGGTTAAGTAGGTGTCTTCATAGTAAAATTCTGTTTTTACAAGTTGGCAGGACAGATAGGATTTACAGTTTTGGTGCATATGTCTCTTGCAAGAGGTATGTGCATTAGGAAACATTTACACTCACGGACAATTGAGAAAATAATCAATCCCCATTGCTAGCCACTACTCATGTGGGGATTGTTTTGCCAGAGGGTTACTGGCTCTTCTCTCCGCTCCCTGTCACCACCGCAGAAGAAGAGGAACTGAAACGAGACTGTTAATATTCTTTTTCATTGTTGTCTATCAATTTTAGTTTAGAATTATATATGTATACAATAAGCATAACAATCTTTCCTGCTTTGTGTTATAGGTCACATACATGATAGTCAACATTCTTAAATTAAATATGTTTCAAATTCTTTTCAAAAAGATTCTATTTCAGTTTATTTTCTAAGAATATTCATCAGCTTCTTCAAATCTGTTGCTGTACTTGGTTCTCAGAGGGTTAAAATGGTACAATAGAGGTTATTTAGAAAGCACCAAGATTTTGGTGCTCTCTCGTTCGGCGCACTTCGGTGTGTGCTTCGGCAATTTCAGTTTGCCGACCCTGTGTTGAATTCAGGGTCCCAGAAGTGTGCCGAATGGTATCCACTGAACGCTGCTGATCAGCCTACTGAATGGCGAATACGGCCGATGAACTGCCAAACTGACTGCCATAAATAGCTGAAGATCTGCTGAATGACGCCGAACGGGTAAAAAAAAACAAAAATGTAACTCTGCTATTTTAAAAAATGGGTTTTCAAAAATGAAAATATCTGTAAATAATAAAAAAGGTTCTATAGAAAATAATAAAATGGTCTGTTACAGAACAAAAAAAAATACACCATCAAATAAATGGGAGTAAAATATTGTGCCTTAAAAATCCAGAAAAATACATAAAAAATGCTAAAAAAATTAATAAAAAGACTTTTTCCTGCAAATGAAAAGGATAAATGGTTGAATAAAAAAATAATACAGACGATAATATTTTTTACATCGAATCCTATGGGATTCGCTTGCTTAAACCTGTCGAACTGAACCACAAAAAAATCTGGGCCTTTTGCCAACATTTCGGTGCAGTTCAGTGTTCTCTGAATAGATTAACAATTACTTCTCAAAGGGACAATTTCGCTGCTGCCGAAGGTTACCGAATTGTGGCGAACTGCACCATATTTTGCTCTCAATTCGCCAGTATTTAGTGAATTGACAGCTTTCTGAATAGCTGAACTGAAACAAAATTGCACCGTGCGGTGAAATTCCCCGTTCGGTGCAATTCGGTGGCAAGTTCGGCTCTTATTGAATAACCCTTAATAATATATTGTTTCAATTTCAATGACTCTGATATTTCTATAAGGTCGAAAAAAAGACCGCTGCATGCGTCAAAGTGTACACAACTTGGAATTCATAAATTAAATGGGACAGTAATAAAGCACTTTTTAATAACACATCTAAAAAAGTAATAATTGACATAAACAAAGTTCTTAAAAATCGGAGAAAAAGATGAAACTGAACATTTTTTTAAAATAAGTTTATTTACGCCATATTTTACTGAGACACTGACCCCATCGCAGAAATATATATGACACATCACATATGTAAAACTGGGTTGTCACTGTCCTTGACCTCAGTCAACATTTATTTGTGCAAACTTGAGGATTTCAGTCTGAATGTTCAGTTACACTTACACGGTTTAAAGCATAAATGATCAGGGTCATGGCACAGCGAAAAGAGGAGAATAGTACAGTTTACATAAACATGTTTCTAATATGTTTACTGTCTAGGTGGAATTTTCTTTTATCAAATTCAGAAGCCAAGATAAATCAAATATATTTGACAATTGATTAAATATAAATTGCCTTAAATCTGAAAAAAAAGGTATTTGGAATTCAGCACTTTCTAGACGCATTGTCCAATTTGTGTGAGTGTGTCTTCTCAGCCGCCCTTGTTTAGAGACATTCTTTATGTCTACAATGTTGAGATTAAATATTTGATACAAGCTACGTTTGCATCTGTTAGTAAACGGTACGGTTCTTCTATTCACATATATTGCTGATGTTTTAGCTGATTTGATCTAAAATACAATTCTCGATTCATCAGTGTGATGTCATTTCAAATAACAATTATAATAATAAATTATTCCAGGGCAATGAAAACAGGATTTGAGAAGCACAGCCCCGCGACATGCATTGAATAATATTGATGCTGCTGAAATTACTGAAATTTTATGAAAATACTTGACATTCTCGGTGCACGCACAAAATATAGTTTAAAAGGATAGAAGCGCGTAACTGCAGAATAGAAAAGGATCATATGGTCACAGCAAATGTCAGCTTTGAGGTTAAGCTCACAATTAGTTCATTGTACGCTATTTTTGGTACTTCCGTGGTTGCTCTCAACAAGTAAAACACAGCGCAAACTGATTTTTTGCAAATTTATGTCAAATATTTGGACAAGATCCTGTTATTTCCATCTGTAGTTAGGTAATTTTATCCTGGAAAATATATATTTTGTCCATTCACTGAATCCAATGTATCAGATGTAATTAACTCCTTTGGACCCATGATTTTATTTTACGGGGGGGGGGGTTGGATGCTGTACTGCGTCCTACCTGATCTCCATCTTAACCCATCCTCCGTCAGCTAAGGCTAGGGTCAGACGAACGCATTTTTCACGTCGTCCGTGAAAAAGTGCGGTCGAACGAACGTACGTATTTTTTCACAGAATACGCGATAGCGGTCATACGATGCGCCTTTTCGTCCGTGATTTTGTACGGATCATCAATAAAACACTTTTTGCGTCTGGACGTTATGTTAGCCGGACATTAGCAGCGTCTGACGTCTCCCAATCACGCACACACGCCGCTATGCGGCCGCAGCGCACTCTGTACGTCAGTAGTAGCGGTTTGACGTTCTCGAAAAAATGCGTTCGTTGGCCACTTGCGTTGCGCGGACGAACTTTCATGCGGCCGTTCGTCGTATGTTCCCCGGCATTGGACGTCATTTGCTGCTAGTACGGCCGTGATTTCGTGCGGCTAAACGCACGTTAAAACTGCGCTAGTCTGACCCTAGCCTTAGAGTTGGCATCTGGGGGACAGAGGGTTGTGTAATTCCGGACACGGTCACGTAATGAAGCAGACATGAAATTCGCCATAATGTTACGCCAAGCCCTGACTGGGACAAAAAAATGGGCTGGACATTTTAAAGTGAGCATCCCACTTTTGTCTACTGCTGCACATAAACAGACATATATATATATATATACAGTATATATAGAAAACCAAGCAACCCCGCACACAGTATAATTTAGCCATAGCAATATCCTTGCTTTGGTGCAAATCCGGCTGCACAAAATAGTATAGAAAGAATGTCCAGATGCACACGAAGACTGTAGAACAGATCTAAATAAAGAGACCTGCTCTACAGTCTTCGAGTGCTTCTGGACATTCTTTCTATATATATATTTACATCCCAATATGTTGCCAGTATCAGCAAGCCGCCGTGTAGAATCGCCTCAGTGCAAATATCCCAAAAAGACTATATAACCAAACCAACGAAAGGGATGCACTTGAGGCCTTAATCAGATAAAATCAAAGATGTTTAATGGAAATGAATTAAAAATATTCCTGTGAACTTGTCCAATGTTTTGGCCCCGTTAGAGCCTTTATCAAGGATACCATATATATACTGTATATATATATATATATATTTATACATGCCCCTATTACATACCTATATGCACAACTACACAACCCTATTATATACCTATACGTGCACCTACACACATACACACCTTACCACCCCAGTACACCTAAACACCCACCCACAGCTGATCACCCATGTACACCTAAACACATACAACCACTCCCGTACACCTAAACACAGACACCTACCTATTAAATAAATACAGTAATTTAAATAATAAATATACATTCAAATTGTTATTAAAATATATATTATGTTATAGATTAGTAAATTAGATTATTATATTAAAATAATTATATTAAATTGCATATATTATGAAATAAAAATGAAATAATATGTTAACAATATTTTATATTATTATAATATATATATATTATATAAAATGTTTAATTAATTATTGCCCCCTCTCCTGCTTACCTTTTGTGCTGGGAGGGGGCCAAATCACTGGTGGTCCAGTGGGCAGAGGTGTGGAGAGAAGGGGGGACACATATCCCTGGTGATCTGGGTGGGGAGGTCCCTGTCTTCTCTTGTACTGGCCTCCTCACAGTGAGTCCAGTGCCGACACTCTGATATGTCATCAGAGTGCACAGAGCGCTCTGACTCACTGAATGGCAGAGTTCAGTGTTGATGCGCTCTGGGCGCAATAACAGCATAGACCGCATTGCTCCAAGAGTGAGGGAGTGCAGAAATTTGAATCCTCAGTGTCTGGGGATTCAGCTTTTTATCCCCCATCTGTGCCAATTTTCCGTGGGCACAGGACAGCCAGAACGCAAGGCCTTAGGCTGTCGTTTACCTCAAGGGCTGCCAGCTGACCGGCCATTAGGCCATCGACCTTCGGGTATGCCCGATGGCCAGTCCAGGCTTCTGTTACATGACCCTGGACCTCTTAGCTGTGTAGATCCTGGCTTTCCAGGCTTGGACACTCCACTGCAAGGCACTTAAATTGTGTGCTATGCCATAGCATGAGACAAATGTGTCATGAATGAGGCTGGAAGCTGCCCATATAGCTGCATAATGATTCCCCCCTAAGAGGAGTGGGACAACACGCAAATTAATTAGGAAAGGTGCATTAGGAGGTGGTTTCATGGAATGAGCTGATATACTTTTCAAAGAAATCCATTTTTATTAACATTTTGGAAGGTTGAAGGCATGGGGAGAGTCAAATGTTATAAGGGATGAATGGATAGATAGATAGATAGATAGATGGGAACAGCTTGGAAAAAGGCTAGAGTGAGAGGTATGTGAGCAAGTAGATGATAATAAAAGATCATTGATAGAGAAAATATAGTAAAGTCTATAGGTAATTAGAGCAGTAACAGTTTCTTTAACCACTTGGCTGCTAAGGACGCGCTCAGCGCGTCCAGCCAAGTGGTTCTCCTGTGCTATGGACACGCTGAGCGTGTCCTAGCACAGGAGGCAGCAATCGGCCGGGATTCCGATGAGGGCTGACATCTAGGATGTCAGCCTGGCACTCCGGGAACCCGCAGGAACAATAGATTTCATTGCACGAGCGCGATGACATCTATTACAAGTGCCCCCCCCCACGAGTGCGGGGAAGGTACCTGAAAGGGAGGGGGGAGGTCATTTGGACCTCTCTCCCTCCCTATTGGCTGGGGGCAGCGGTCAAAGGCAGGCACCATTTGGAAGGGCACAGCCTGCTTTTCCAAACAGTGGCTGGCTTAAACCCCTTGGGGGCCGGATCATGATTCGGCGCTGAAAGGCGCCAGATCACGATCCTCTCCCGGAGCTGTCAGACATCTTGGATGTCGGCCAAGCTTCCGGCATCTCCCCCTTACGTCTGGCATCATCGTGCATAGTGCGATGACTTCAGTTCTGGAGTTAACCCCTAGCTGCCACCAATGGTGGAGAAAGGGGGTTCCAATAAACCCCTATCTCCCTTATCCAGCTAGGGGTTAATGTTTGGTATCATTGGATCGGCCAGAGCATGACCTTTCCAACGATACCAAACATGACCATGCTAAAAGTTAAGAAAAAAACAAACAAAAAAAAATGAAAATAAAAAAATATTTTAAAAAAATAATAATAAAAAAATAAACAGTTTTTTTTTTGTTTTGTTTTGTTAATGCAGCAATATTGTTCCCATTTCAATTATAATGTGAACAATGATGCTGCACTAACGATTTTTGTATGGGGTGCATTTGTTAAAAATCGTGTAATTTTCACCCAAAAATTTTTTACAAGTCCCCATTTCTAATTTTTTAAAAAGCGCAACTCATAGAAAATATAACCACAAACGCTCGCATGATAAAATGTGAAAAAAAACACTTTACACATTGTAAATTATTGAAAATTTTAATTTTATTGCACTTTTTGTTATAATATACAGACAGGACATGACGTATACATATAATAATGATACATTATGAATCTGCAGAGTCTGCCGGGAAAGAACAATAAATAATATGTCTGGGTCATATAATAAAATAAGGCTTCAAAAAGCTTTTAAACGCGTTGATGAGCAAAAGCGGTAAAATGAGCTCAGCACACAGGGGTGAAATGGCTCAGCAGCGAAAGGGTTAAACTCCAGTAGAAATAATTGAAAACTAGTAACATTACAATGCTTCATTCCTAGTTTTAATAATATTATTTATACCATTAAGATATTAATATTAATAAAAAATTAATGTAACTTAAAAAGGTCAATAGATGCAAATGGGCTCACATTGTATTATTTCCTTAAGATGCAGGATGAAAGTTTTACAGCGAGAGAGACCTTGAAAGTAACAGGCTTTGTTTGTGAATCACCTTTGTAATATCCTCTAAAAGATACGAAAACCCATTGATTAGGTTTTGTGTCTGTTATCAAAAGAGTCAAACAAACTGCACAGCAATATTTAACGCTCAACAAGACCAAGTCAGCACCATGCCAAGGAACAGAATAGAACAATATTCCTAATTCCCAAAAACTGTATTGATAATCAATTGAAATGCAAGAGACATCGAAAAGCTGTCCAGTTTTCAATTCCACAAAATGCAGGGAAACAATCTAAAAATAATGGCCCATTCACAATCTTTCTGAAAGAGTCAATATTTGATTCATGTGAAGGACAAATGACTATTAAACAATATAAAGTTGGTTTAAGGCATTTAATTTATGTGCCTACCGGAGATGAGAAAGGGCCTCATGAGCAGTTTTGGCATGGCAAGAGAGCAAGAAAGAATATATAGAAATATAGATAACATCAACTATGACTGCATTGCCTCATTTACCTGATAACTGCGTGATATACAGGGTGTCCATAAAGTCTCTTTACAATTTCAGAAATGTATTACAAAGGCAAAAAGACAGATAAGTGAAAATTATTACAAAATGAGACGTATATATATAAGTTTTTTCTGCCTCATTTAATACACCTCTATATGGGCACCATTAGTTGCACGAAGCGCATCAAGACGGCATTTCTTGCCATGTTGACTGTAGCATACCCTCATCAATGGTGGCAATGGCATTAGTGATCCTCTGCTTCAGATTAGTAGGGATGTGCATTTGGGGTTTCGGAATTTCGGAATTTTCACGAAATTTCCAGATTCGTGCATTCGGAGTCGGACGATTTTCCGAAAATTTTCGGATCCGAAAACGGCAGATCCGAACAAATTTCTGAGCCGAAACGAAAACTTTTCGTAAATTTTTGAATGGACTAGAAATGTGTGAAATCGAAATTCATTTTCGTTCCATTCGTGATTTCGGCTCCATTCCTGATTTTGGTTCCATTTCAGTAATTTCGGACATCGTATTTTTCGGTTATATCGCTGATTCTGTAATTTTGTATCATTCCAATCTCAATGTATCCTTCATGGAAAACCAGAGAAATCTCAATGTATCCTTCCCGGGAAACCAGAGAAATCTCAATGTATCCTTCCCGGGAAACCAGAGAAATCTCAATGTATCCTTCTTGTAAAACATGGGAAATCTCAATGTATCTTTCTTGTAAAACATAAGAAATCTCAATGGCAGAATTATCGTATCGACAGAATTATCGTATCGACAGAAATATCGGATCCGAAAAACCATTAGTTTACGTCAAAACGAATAGACTCTTTGAAACGAGGAGAACAGATATTCCAAAAAACACGAAAATTTCCTAAATCACGAAAAAAAAGTCGATACGAAAAACGAACCGAAACGAACCGAACCGAAACGGAAAATCGGCCGAAACGAGCCGAAACGAAAATTTACAAAATCCGAACGAACCGAATAAAAAATCGTGCACAAGTCTATAGATTAGTGATGTCCCGTACCTTTGTTCCATACAGCATATCTTTAACATAACCCCATTGAAAGAAGTCAAGGGGAGTGATATCAGTTGAACGAGGTGGCCAGGGAATTGGGCCTCCCCTTCCAATCCCCTTCCAATCCACCGGTCTGGAAATGTTTCATTTAGGACATTTAACAGTAACTCATTCATCAACAGGGAACCTGAAATACACAAATGCAATGTGTTAAAAAACCTTGATAACCACTGATTACATAGAACAAATCTGATGACGATATCTCATCAATTGCCTTTGTAATACATTTTTGAAGTTGTAAAGAGACTTAATGGACACCCTGTATATATTGTGAGGTATTGCATGGATGGGTTGGTGTATTCCCCTTGTATTTTGTATAAAATTGTAGGCATTAACCCCCAGGAGGGAAGGTGTTTTGTTTTGCTGCAGGTGTCCCTGCAATTAAGGGATTAAATAGCTCCTGCTTGAGGGGGGGGGGCACCAGATGAAGGATTCCCACACAGGGGAAAGATTAGAATGGGCACCGGATGAGACGAGAGACACAGACACTGAGAAGCACAGGTTGCTGCTTCTGAGGTTGGAGAGTCTGCTTTGGATGCAGGATATTAAACCAAAAGGTTGGTTGGAAAGTTATGTTTTCTGTGATGCTGAAATAAAGTCTGGAATATTTCACCGTTTAAAGGACTTTGTGTGCCATAATTTTCCCTAGAGGACCGCGCTATAGCGCCCCCCATGTGACAATATATATACATGTGATCAAATCTCTATCATTAAAAACAGATCTCCAGATAGTTGTTATTTAAATCTATTATAGTACATTTAAGAAGAGAGATCTGTATATTGTATTCATTGAGTCAGTAGAATCCATCTATAAAATAAAATCTTGAGGTTTGAGTGCAGCCTCAGCCAGTGATAGATAAATAGAAGTATGTGGCATTCTCCTCCAGTTTTTATAATAGCATTGCTCTAATGTTTGGCCTTTTATAACTCCTATTTTTCTGCTGACTTGTATATATGTATGTGTATGTGTATATGTAAACAAAAAGTAACAATTATCAGGACCATATTCTATAAAGGAAATGCAAAGCAAGCACTTTCAGCTCTTTTATCCTTGTCTTGTGGGGCAATAGAGCTGATATAAAGACATCGGAAGCACAACAATGGGCTTGACTTAATGTTAGGGTCCGAAGAAGTCTCTCCGTAGAGGAGAGGGAAAATCATTAAACTTTTCTCCTCCATGCATTTCAAGGAACTCGTAGCCTGGTGCTACACACAATCTTGCTTTGATAAAGACATTTTATAAAACATCACAAGTGAATTCCTACTCAATATAACTACATAAGGCAAAGTCTATAGTTTGGAAATTTGAACACCGTGACATTAGAGTCGCTAATAAAAAAGTATTCCATGTGAGCCATTGGCATCAGCGACTGACCTGTGCAGTATAACGGCCCCACTTGTTAATGATAATGTCTCCTGTCCTTTTCCAGCCCAGTCACAAACTACCATTGCAGTTAGGCTGGTACAGCATGTACATGCCCTGTACTTTACATATTTCCTTCCTTTCTACCATAAGAGAAGTCCAATAAAATAAATGTTACATTTAAACCCTTCACTAACATGGTTGAATACACTCAATGTTCAAAAGTGCCTTCAGGTGCCCACCATCAAGTAAACTCAACCTGGCCATATTGTGGGGTAATGCAAAGGAATTTTTTATACTGCAAACCAAACCCATTTTCAAATGTGTGCCAGAATGCACCCCATATTTTCAGCACCTCGGACATATCAGCCAAGGTGCTGAACATGTCTAAACAGCTTAATTTCTATTTTTGTTTACATGTAGTAGAGCTTCTTCAATCTTCACCAGCATGGGGAGTGCTCTACATAAGCTAATTGTCTCTAAAATGTATTTTATTTATAGTAATTTTTACTCTCTATGGATAGTTGTTTTACATAAATCCAGAGTGCTGGCAATGGTTTTATGGGAAGCAATGAGTTAGTAGAGGTGTGTATTTGTATCGTAACAAATCACAATTCGTTTGAAAATTCGTTAATTCGTCATTTCGGAAGTACTTCCAAAATAACGAATTTATTTAATCCAAATTTAAACGAAAATGAAATGGTATATAACTAAATTGATTCGTTATACTGTTTCACAAGAGAATCATTGATTAAATGATTCCCGAGCCGGATTTGATTTATTGGGGTTTTATTTAGTGATCCGTAAATTGATTTGATATCAACTATCGAATCGATTCCAACTTACAATACATACAAGTACTAAAGCAAATAACATTATGAAATGAATCAAATTTGTTTGACTTTTTCACTAAGCACCCTGTCCCTTTAAATTGGACTGTGGCGCTGAATCTGTTGTCAGCACCACAGGGCAATGGACAGCTCAACATGTAACCCTAGCTTGCCTTTTAACTGCAATATTTGATTCATCTGGGTTTTATTTAGTGATCGAAAAGTCGAATTGATATCAAATATCGAATCGATCCCAGCTTGCAATGGGTTTTACAGTGATCCTCAATACCAAACGAAATGAAACGAAATTACAAAATGAAACAAAATTCCGAAAAGGAAATAATAAAAATTTAATTATTTTGAAACAAAACAGATTTCGTGCACACCTCTACGAGTTAGTGAAGAGGTTAAACCACTTTGTAATTGTAGATTTCATGAGACGAATTTAACCCAATTAAAAATAAAATAATGATCATTCATTGAAGAAACTTATATTTATTTCATTGAAAAATGTAAAAGACTACGAAGGATAATGCACTTCAGTTATGCATTCCTTTAGGATTTAATATATGTGTAATTTGACAGTCATTATGTACAGAGATCAGTCAGCAACACATATCAAATTAAACGATTCTCCTCCAAATGAGTTTTATGGCTTTTAGCAATTATTTCAAGCATCTTTGAATGGCTTCAACTTACGTTCCCCTCTGCTTTTTTGAGATCTTTTTTATTAAATGTTCTGTAATATTATCATACGAGGAAAACAGTCAGCAGTTTTTGACATTTACAATTCAATGTCTTTCTTTTTTCTACTTTCAGCAGTATTAATATTGCAAATTATAGTGATTTTTTTTTTCTAAACACCCAGCCTTGGAAACTGTATAAAAAAATGTAATTTCATTCTAAGTACTAACCTGGTATTTTCCTGGGCACCGTGTCAAGTCAGTTGAACCTGACCATTCTGTATTGTGATGATAATGGTTTTCGTGTTGTTGGCTCAAAGGTTCCAAGGCCAACACGAGTGTCCTAATGGACTGTGAAATAACATTAATGACATTAACCTCCCTGGATCACGTGGGTGGCACCAATGTCCACTCCTTAAATTCTCATTGCCATTAAACTGATAATGCCATTATATTATTACAGTTCCATTTAGAAGACGAAGATTCAGTGCAATTATCCGGTTAAGAGAATATGACTTAAAAAAACATTATGATCGGCTCTTACCTTCAAAAGATGGAAAATATATTATGTTTCAGCATTCCACATGGTGAGGTTTAGAACATTCATTGTTAACTTTACCTTATTTTGTCTTTTTTTCCTGCAAACTATTTTTTATTGTGAGATTTATAAAGTCATTATTATTCTTAATTAATTTTGGTTATGATAAAATAGTTTTTAATTCCTAACTTGGAATTCGATTCATAGATGTTGATTTCCATGGGTAGGACTTTTACTCTCTGGATACTCATAAGCCTGTAATGTTTTGCTTAATATGTGTAATGTAATATTATTCACTAAGAAATTGTGTTTTATTGAAATAATGGTGGATTTACTTTGAATAATCCTTTATGTAAAGAGGTTAAATTTCGGTGCTCTTTCGTTCGGTGCACTTCGGTGTGCTTCGGTGACTTCAATTCGTCGACCCTGTGGTGAAATCACTATTCACTGCAGGGTCCCCGAAGTGCACTGTATATGGAGTCGCCGAACTGACCAGCGGAAGCCGCCGAACTGCAGAAAAAGAAAAAAAACAACAATTTAAATGCATGAAAATGTGTGGAAATAAAAAAGGTCCTACAAAAAATAATAAAAAGATTTGTTACAGAATAAAAAAAATCCATAAAAAAAATGGGAATCTAAAAATCCTGAAAAATAGCAACCCATTGAAACCTATGAGATACTCCTGTTTAAACCTGTCGAACTGAACCACCAAAAATCAGGGCATTTCGTCAACATTTCAGTGCAGTTTGGCACTCTCTGAATAGATTAACCATTACTTTTCTATGGGACAGTTTCACTGCCGCCGAAGATCGCCGAATTGTCAGTTCACCAGTACTTGTTGAATTGACAGTTTAGTCAGTGAGTAGACGAATTGCCATGAAATTGCACCGTACGGGGAAATTCACAGCTTGGTGCAATTTGGTGGCGACTTTGGCGGTTATTGAATAACTCCTATAGTGAATTCACTGTAGTTGATCCGTCTAAGTTCACCATTGTCCTTACCATGGTTTCCGTTGTAGTTCCAGCTGAAGCTGTCCAGTGTAGATTTCACCATTGGTTTTACAGCATTTTCAGTGTAGGTTCTCCAGCGTTGATTTTTTTCATTTTCTTTCGGAGTTAAACAAAGATTACCACTTTATAATTGCCATAGTATATTCACCGGTGTTATCCACCAGTGAAATAATGGTAAATGGAGGAAAGTTACTGTTCAGCTACTGTTATGAAAGAATAATGGTGGTGCTGTTGTTCATCTTCATGTTCAGCACGTTTCACCTGCAGCTGTTTAATTTTGTTTTCCGGGTAGCCAAACTTCACCACAGTTGGACAAAGGTGATTTTTTTTTACAGCTGTTTTCGACTTCCATCATTTAAAACAGGGGTCAACAGCTTTGGCCCTCCAGATGTTTTCCCACGAGTCTCTACAAACATGACGAGTAGCTGAGCATCAGGGGAGATGTAATTCCAAGGATGCTGACCCATGATTTAGTATATGGAAGAATCTTTATTGGGTAATCCTGGGAAGTGTGGATTTGTATCACACATTTTGGAAAATGTCTTTATTCACTTCAGTGTCATGTGGGCATGGAACCGTTCTACATTTCTCTTAACTGCTGGTTACAAAAATAACTTACAGTCTGCTTAATGGGAAGCTCCTGGATAACTGTCATTGTGTTTTATGATGGTTGCCTGGTGATATCAGACCACATTCCAGGAAGGGGTGTAGTCAGGGATTGGGAGGCGTGTACACGTGATCGACTGTTGGCAGGGTTTGGCTTTATCCAGGGTGCGGGATAGGAAAATCTGTACGGTATTTTGTTACTCACTCCACCCATGGTCATCTCTTGCTTGGTGTTTCAGATGTCCAATCCGGGACTGGTTAATTATTAAACAATAATGCAGTCCATCAGGGTTATCCAAAGAGATCCGAATTGCTTGAGAAAGGTAACCGAATGCTGAAAATCAGTGTTCGGTTACCTTTCCTGGCCATTCGGCTATCCAGAGAGCAGGCAATTCGCCAAATCCTGGCGAATTGCCTGCACATACGGTGCCTGTTCGGTCCCTGTTCGAGGGCAGTGAAATCCCCATGAAAAAGCACTGCTTCGTCTATTCAGAGAACACAAACCAGCAGTGAAAGGTTCCCCTAATGCCCTGCCATTCGGTGGTTTAATTCGGCAAATTTATTCAGGAGAATCCCATAGACTTCAATGTTAAAAATATTCCCGTTTTAATTCAATATCTAATAAACCGTTCATTATAAAATTCTGCAGCAAAAAGTCTCTTTATTTATAGATTTTGTAGGATACTTTAAGCATTTTTCTGAATTTTTAAAAAAAAAATTAAAAGTCCGATTTTTTTTTATTTTTTTTTCAGGTTACTTATTTTTTTGTAACAGCCCTCTTTATTATCATTCCCTGGACCTCCTGTGAAAATTTCAGACATTTTCGCTCAGTAGTTTCTTTGCAAACAGCGTTTCATTTTCCCAGATTCATACAAATGGTTTTTCTAATTTATTCACTGCCTCCTCTACGTCACAGCTGCTTCGGCTCTGTGTGATTTGGCTCCTTTTCGGCTCCTGTTCGGCTTTTTCGAAGGTTAATCCAGATGTTTTTGCTTGTTTTCAGCGTGCATTCGGTGAGTTTTCGTCAGGTTTGCGGCAGCTTTTCCCTGCAATTCGGGGACCCTGTGGTGTTTGCTGAATATACCGCAGGGTCACCGAAATGCAATCGGCAAAAGGAACCGAATTGAAGAGAACGAAAAGTCACCGAACGTGCGGTGACTTTTCGAATCTCTTTGGATAACCCTGCTTATCTCGAATGAGTTTTATTATATTTGCTTTTCTCAAAAATATTCTTTGAAAATTAAAGTATTCGCAATGTAATTTCCCAATGATACACTTGATAAAATGTAAATATGTCGACAAATCAGCAAACAAGGGACACTTTGCACAGTAAGATTCAGATTTTATGGTGCTTTCAACTCACAATATTAAACATACATAAACAAAAAATGTATTGTTTTATAATAATACAATGATATCTAAATATCGCAGGTTAATTTTTGACAATTACACATGTTCCTTAAAGAACTGAATGACAATTCCATATTTTACTTCCTAAGATTTGCTCCTTTTCTCCACTTTTCCTGCCTTCAAGAATAAATGAAAATTGCCTTATTTTTCATATATTTTGCTTTGTTTCATATTCCTGCTATTGGCTTTATCTCCCTAACACCACAGACCACAGCATCTCCTTGTTTTCCAGATATATTGCAAAGATTGAACTTTTATGCAGTTTTTTCCCTTGGACATAATTGGTCTGCTGCGTACATGATTGATTGCTTATTGTGAGATTTATAAAGATCATTGAAAATAACAGAGCCTGATATTATGTGTACACATTAAATTAAGGCGGATAGATTTATGGCATTTTTAGTACAATACTTTTTTCTTTTAAGAAAGGAAGAGTCCAATGCTGCAATTTTTACCTTAACTTTTGGCATGCGATTTTTCTCTTTTTATTAATAGATATGGCATTTATTACCATAGGTCACTTAAACCTTGTATCAACTCCAGCTAAGAACTGTAGCACTAGAAGCTTCTTCGCCATGGGTCCTGCTCCCATTAGTACCCATAGGTTGATGGATTTTTAATATGTACAGACATTTTTCATGCTTTGGATGACAATTATTAAAGTGAGCTTCAGAGGCCTGCAGATACCCATGTTCATATTGAGCTGCACAAGGGCAACTGAAAGTACATGTATATAACAGCCAGCCCAGACAGCGTGAAGAAAATAAGGAAAAATGCACTGTATATAAAACAAAACCAGGAAACAAAACATGTAACACGAGAATATGAAGGAGATTGAGTTTCATATGGATATTTTTAGCAGCCTTCTCTTGAATTTATAGACATATTTACATAAATTAAAAATGATATTAATTTGGATAAGTATATTTTTTATAATTCTTTTTACTTACAAAGAAAATATTAGTTAATAGAGATTTGCAGTTACATTGAAAGTTTGTGCAATGTAAACACAATGATACAATTGTGTACCATATACATTTCAAGTACTGTGAACGTCAGGGTGAGAATTAATGGTTTTGAACAAATGTGTCATGGCTGTGGCAGGAGATGACATGTGTGAGCCCAGAGGCAGACAGGTATGCACTACGCAGGGCAGGAACAGGTTTTACTCGGGGCACCATTAACAAGTGGGCTGGTGGGCACTCACCGAGGAGGGTATACACTTAAAAGGAACATAATAGGGCATGGCAGACGGACCACAGTGAGGCTTGGCATTCAGGAACAAATGCAACTCATAATACTCCATGAGCTAGGATGCAAAAGCATTGCTATATTAGGGGAATCTCATTAGAATAGAAGTCTTGGGAGGAAAGCAAGGCTGCATGGGAACTCAGAACCCAGGACTGGGATAGATGGAGCTCCTGAGAGCACGGGTAGGAATACAACTGGCTGGGCTGTTACCTTTCCGTGCCCCTGGGCTTGTTTTGCTACAAAATGGTAAGGATTATTACTTAAAGGGATACTCTAAGGTAAAAATGGGGTATAGGAAACCAGCATGGCCAAGTGTTATACATATTAATTATATATTTCTTTGAATTTGCTGAGTTCACCGAAAATAATATATTATTTGTCTGGTCTTACTTTAAAAAATTACTTAGCTTTTAAATGCGATGAGCAAAAAATAGTCAAAAGTGAGCTTTCACGGCTATCTTTCCATAAACAGGTTTTGGGAATCCTAGGCATTAACTTAACAAAGACAGCGGCTGTAAATGAGTTTCTGCTTCTCTGCAGAGTAAAATTCTTCAGTGTTTAGTTTTTAGTTGACGCAGTGCATAATAAGATCCTGCGCCATCTTCTCCTCACTTGCTCCCAATTGTGGGAAATGAAAAGGTGAGTAATGGCAGTATCATTGTTCACATAAGTGAAAAGCGGACAATGGCACTATGTTAGATAACAACTAAATAATATTTAAAAAAAATTATTTTTGTATTTTAAATGGCCATGTTTAGTATCATTAAATAGACCAGTCACTGATCTGTCCAATGACAACACAAATGGCTTTGTGGGGTGTACCAATCTGGAGATGCGATTCAGCAGTGCAGCAATAAAAAAAAGGGGACAATGCTACTGCTTTAGAACAAACAAATATATAAAAACATTATATATAGTCAAGTTTGATATCACCGGCAAGGCTACATTGTGACCTTTCAAATAATGCCTCCTTTAGGTATATTGGCCTAAAATTAAATATTCTTTTTTTTCTTACTTTCCCATAATGTCGATAAAAGCGCCATAGTCAATAAACCAGAAGTACGAAGAATCCAATAACATAAGCCAAGGTCGTGGACAGGAGAAGTACAGATAATCAGGAGAAAAGCCAATAGGTCGGTATGCAGGAGACAACGAGGTAAATAATGTGCTGAAGAACAATAAGAAACCAAGACATGCCAAGGAACAACTGCTCAGGTCAAGGTTAAATAGGAACTTAATGATGCCTATTGGACAGCGTCAGATCCAAGAGCCAGAATGTGAGCATGTTTCGAGAACGAGTTGATGCTGCATTATTAACGAGAGGTGGTATCAAGTGTCTAAAAATTCCTGCAGATAACGAGTATCCCACGTCATTATGGCTGGCATCGTGACACTCAGTAGAACCTGTGTGCGGACTAGGCTGAAACAACATGACTGCTACTTGCGATATACGCAGGGAACGCTACCGAGTCAGTGGCAACAAGATGCGAGGCAAATTGGGAAAAGGATGATGCCGATCCGGCGGCACAGAGGTACAAGTCATAACACCTGTCAATGAGACGTCATTGTGCCTGGTCACAGTTATGTCATTTGGTTCTTGATATGCCACCAGCAAGACTCGACTGCGGACTAGTCAGGTCGCTGGAAAACAAGCGACAAATCAAAGGTATGGGACCACCAGTAGAGAAAGACAAGTATGGATTGGTGTCTGAGCTGGGGTGTGAAGCATGGCGATGCTCCATTGAAGGCGATAATATACTTGACCCAAGTTAAATGATATGAAATAATACTATACAATCAATTTTGTATTATAGAAAATATACTTCACCACCTATTATGTGCCAAATCATATTCCACAATAGATATCTTTGGATTGCTCTGCTCTGTATGTTTCATTGGACTGTACAATGTTCATCTGTGATGCAAAGTAACAAAAAGCAGGTCTCTTTTTTTCAATTATGGTATTAAGTTGAAAAGCTGTATGGTCAGCAAAGGCCAAAAAGGATTCAATTATTGCTATGGTTGCATTAAAGACCCACCCATAAATTACCAGAGTGAACTCTTATAATTATAAAAGCTAATGAGAATAGTTTCAAGCAGCTAAGAATAATCTTATATCACTTTTACATTTTAATCATAAAAATAATATTAAGAAAGCTTTTACTACTTACGATTGCTATGTTTTCAGCCCCATATACTTCTTTTTTTATTAAATTGAATGATTATATTTGCGATAAAAATTACAAAGTCAAAGTCAAACTATAGGTATAGAGTTTTAGTTTTATCTTCTTTAAATTTAAAATCGTTGGTGGGGAATCCTTGGGAATTATGGTTAACAAACCAAAAAGTATGCTGCCTGCACCATGCCCCAAATCTAGACTTATATTACGTAACAGAGATTTTAATGCCCCAACAGTGGGCTCTATTCCAAACGTTAAGATATAATGGAGACGGTAAGCAGGATAATGTGCGCCTGCAGATTTTCACTTACTTTGCTCCACTTTACCGCCATATTCCTGGGTAGGTGCTAATTTAGCACCTCGCCTCGGAACGCAGTGCAAAGCTGCGGAAAACCAGCAGTGGCGTTCCATGCCTCCTTGAGTGTCGGCTCACGGAGTCCATAGGATTTCCCTCAGCAGCACATAAATTATACATGTTACATGGTATCACCTTCCCTGTGCTCTCCCTCTGCTTGTTGTAGTAGCATGCGTCCAGGATAACATGGCCAATCTGGTTAACCCTACCACAACACAGAAGAACAGCCCCTAGACATTCCAGTAACCTTATGTAACCAAAATTCACTTACCAGCAACTGCATGTCCTCTTGCTGCTTCTCAGCTAAGAGAAAAAAATGGTGGGTTTATATTAATACCCTCAACAAGACATTTCCACTTTGGGATTGAAAAAGAAAACACGAAAAGGGTCAGCAGCAAAAAATGACCTGGTTGGGATTACAACAAAATATTAAAATATGCACAAAAAGCAGTTTTGGGCAAATGACAACCCTTTTTTTCTTGTTATGTTTTATAGATGACGTGGGCTGGATACTTCTGGTTTCACATCCGCCCTGGTAGGGGACAGTGTGCAAGACTGCTTTTTGTGCTTATTTGTATATTTTGTTGTAACCCCATCCAGGGTATAAATATAAACCCACCATTTTTTTTTCTCTTAGATGAGAAGCAGCGGGGGGACATGCAGTTGCTGGTAGGCAATTTTTGGTTACATTAGGTTAGGACCCACCTAACAAGAGGTTGCCGTGAGGTGGCAGGAGGGCTACTTACCATTACTATAATGGCCACTTTAATGGCCATTACAGTAAACTAAATCCTCTGTTTTGTTTCGCATGGAGCCATAGGGATAAGCGCAAATGACAACCCTTTTTTTTTTGTTATGTTTTGTACATGAAGTGGGCTGGATACTCCTAGTTTACGCAGTCGCCCTGTTAGGGAATAGTACGCAAAACCACTTTTTGTGCACTCTAGTTACATAATTAACAAAGGTCTCAAAATAATCATTTTTTAACTCCTTCACTACCAAGTGATTTTCCAAAAAAACATTATCATGAACCAGTGTTTTTTTGAAAAATAATTTTAAATTAATTATACAGTAAGAAATATTTGGGCATATTCCCAGTGTGTTTCTTATAGTACTAACCCATTTGGCCAGTATATGGTGTCACCAAATTGAGTTACAGCCTTTGAGGGAACCATGTGGTGCAACTTTATCGGCTTGCTGAATGTCCGATGTCAGGTCATTCAGTTAGCCGATTTTACACAGTTTTAGCTCTTTGGGCATTATGCCCACAGGGCTAAAACTTTGGGAGCACCTTTTGCAGCCCAAAAAAGCAACCTAAATTTGTTTGCGGCAAACAAATTTCATTTGTTTTTGGGCTGCAAAGCTGCAGATCGAGATATCTCGATCTCGGGCACTGGATGGTGCCTTTGAAGCCAAACATATCTTGATCTCGGTAGTGAAGGGGTTAAATCAGTCTATAACTGTAGAAATCAAATTTTTAGGATAATGCAGGAATTTTCGCTTGATATTTTTTTATTGTAATAAAAATGAATATGGTGTACAGGTTTGGCACCCCTTTTCTGTAATTCTAAAGTTTGGAAGACTCCGAAAACCAGAATGTTTGGAGTCATTTGTATTTCAGTGATTCCAGACCAGGGAAGCTCTGTACATCCGCTGCCGCTTGGGAACTTGGCTCCTGAACGCTGCAGGAGACCGTGGCACACACTGGGAGTCAATAGGCAGGCCCAGTGTGTTACATGCTGCTCGGAGTCACAATGATGCTCCAGGTAGGATGTCCAGGAGTACACAGTGCCCTCTGCAGCAAGAAGAGGATCCTGGCTCTCCAGCCGCAATCTTGCTCTGAAATTTCGAATTCTTCCGGATTCTGAAATCCAAAAGTATCCGAAATGCTCATCGGCCAAGAATACCAGATAAAGGGTGCTCATAAATACCATGCACATAAATACCATGAGTAAGAATTGGAAATGTTGTGTTGCTTATCTATAGATAGCTGTTAGGAAACAAAACCAGTGGGAAGCTGATAAAATGTGGCAGCAAACTGTATAATTGATTGTGGAATTGTTTTTCTTTCTTCCTTCTTTATTTCAGGTATTTGGAGAAGTCACAAACTCTTCTTTTTCCTGTTTGACTTTAGTACCACAAAATTTAATTAAATGATCTCTATTACGTAAAAATTCAAGGCTGTATATTGGGCTCCTCAATTAATAATTGGATTCACCACGGATTTAATTAAGCATATTTTGTGTCTGCATAAATTACTTTCTTCTATGAGAAATTAAGTAGGATAATAGTCTAGAAATATTCATAACTGTACATAGTAATACTATTTCATTTACTTTAAAGTCTTTTGATGGCCCACTCCTCCACAAGGAGTCAAACCCGCTATATAAGCACAAGATTATGATATTATTATAGATCATACGAAATATAATTATTTTATACAAAGAACAATTATTGACTTGCGTGACTTAAAAACGATAGACTGAAGGGAAAATTAGGACAGAAAGTCAGCTGTGATGTAGCTCTCGGTTCCAGTTTGAAGTATAATGTTTGGCACGGATGGTCCAGCTCATATTAAAAGTTAAAAGATGACAGTAATATTGATTTTTTTTCTTCTAATGGGATCTGCACCATTTTTAATACATTTTGAACTTCCTGGATAGTAAATATATCCCTGAACACTTCCTGAATCCATGATTTTTTTTCTTGTGCGCTTCGTTCTACCATAATTGACTGTAATGAGAATTCAATCTCAATCTATTCTCTTGTGAATATAGAAGCACCGGAGAAGATCAACGACTAATACATTAATTAAAATTAACCAATCTGCACATGCAGTAAAAAGCAGTACTTCAAACAAAAGATGTATAAAACAGCACACGATGCTAGGTGGTGTAACTCACTGGTTCAGGGCATCAGGTCTAGGTCCGTTGGGCAGATACAGATTCACCCCTCTCCATTTACTGTATGTTTAGACATTTACGTTTAAAGAAATATTCGATGAGCCTCACATAAATGAATTGTAAGATAAGTAGCTTCAAGATATAGTTAGCAATGTGTAGCTACATCTGTGGGCAAACTGGGTTATGGAAAGGTCTCTTTGGTGGAAAGTCTCCGGCTCAGTTATAAGACCCAAACCCATCAGTAAGTTTCTCTAAAGAGGTTGTTTGATAGCCACAGTTCCTTGATTGAAAGAACAGTGGGATTAGTTTGGTGAACTTCACGGAACTAGGGTGGATCACGTATGGTGAAGCTATGGTGAAATCACTATTTATGGAACTTCCAGCATAGTATACCATAGTTACAACCTTTTTTCTACCCCAGTTCTCCATAGTTTTCCCTGTTCTTTAAAGCATAGTTTCTTAAGAATAGTTTTCAGTGGGGTTTCCATCGTAGTTCTCCCTAGTTTCCACTGTCCTCACTATCGTAGTTTCTCCAGATGTTATTCAGTGTAGATCTCACACTTCTTTCCACAGTGGTGTCAAAGTAGTCTACCATTGTTTTTTAGTGGCATTCAATGATTAAAATTACTGAAGAATATTCACCATTGTTGCAAAAAATGGTAGACAAAGGCTAAATGGAGAATAGCCATAGTTTGCTCATTTTCCAAAAGAATAACAGTGGTTGTTATTGTTAAGCGTTGTTTATGGTAATGTTGCACGCCCTTGTTGAATTTTGCTTTTCTGTATAGCTGAAGTTCACCATCGTTGCAACAGTGGTGCTTTTTATATTTGTTTGTAACTACTGTGAACATCACTGCCACAACAATGGTAAGTGAATTACCCATACATTTGTTGTGTGACTGCAGTACAGTCCAGTTGGCTTCTCTCTTCTTTTTTGTCTGTTACACACATCATCACTGAGAAATGCTTTTCTGTGCATGCTAAAGATGGAAAGTGCTTGGCCTTTGTTATTAATGTTGTAGAAATACAAATATGTCTACCTTTGAAAGCAGTCTTCATTAACTCCCACAGCCCAGAAAATTAAGGCACGCCTCATCAAGAACTGTGACTGCCACCGACTAATTTGCTTGGGACTGGTTGCATTATATAGGGGGTTCATAACGCTGATAGAGCAGATTCAGTGTGTGAATGAAGTACAAACAGCGATTAATTTGCTCTAATAAATAATGGTTTGAAGCTAACAGTGAAAGAGGAACAATTACTTTTCAATTTTTACTGCCAAATGATCTGATAAGAGAAAACAGGGGGAGTTGGTCACGTAAATCAGTCTTAATTTCATCTTCACCATTAAAAGGCAACCATTAAGACCATCTTCGGCTCATTTCATCTCCTTCTTGTTTCACTTTTTCAATTTGCTCAAAAGGGGGGAGTTTGATCGTCATAAAATTTCACTTTGGCCAGCCTATGATTTGCATCTGAGCCAATAAATAGCAATTAGCATAAACATTTAAACCAGGGACTGGAACAAATTCTTGTTCTCGCGGAAAGCTGTTAAATTAGAGTTTTTCACAATGGGTAAGAAGTATGATTGCAGGGACAATTCTGTTGTGAATTCTGGGACGCTTGACACGTAGTTTATAATTATTGAGCATTCATATTTAAAAATTATGAAAGATCATAAAATATACACTTCTGCTTCCTTAGATTAGGAAGAGCTAAAACTCACTTTTTTTGAAGTGATAGCACAACCCCTTCACTCCCAAAGTCGAGATAATTCAGGTTTGGATTCTAATTTACTGAAAAGCATTCATTAGCATTTCAGAACCCCAATTTCACATCTTTTTAACGCAACATTAGTGTGCCCCCTGTGGTGAAACAGAGTACTTTGTTTTATCTCTCTCCAATCAGCTTCTGTTACTGTAAACAAGCTGCAAATAGATGCCCCAAACCCCACTGTATCAAAAAGCTTAGCAAACATTACTTCTGCATTCCAGTAGCCAGAGAGAGGGCAGAATACCGGAAGAGCTCTGGGGTCACTCACCACTCTACAGGGATAAGATTCAGGGGGTTATAATGAGTGAAAATCCCTGTACGGCACAGAAACAAGGTGTTCCTATAATTTCCATACACAGGCATTGTGTCACATACAGATGTTATTTTTATATTCTGTTGGTGTTTTTTGGAAGCTGCATTGCTAATAATCTCATGATGATCACTACAAATCCCCATAAGCAGGAAATCTCACCATTGTGTTCTCTGTCTGCACCATATTTACTTTACTGGGTCTGACACAAACAGCGCAACGCTGCAGGGAGTAGAAAGATACCATTGTTGGTGATCCTGTGGTGGCCATATTCACCGAAGGTGCAGCAGTGTCACGTACCGCGCTGGTGTACCTCGGCGCCTGGCAGCGTCACCCTTGTAGATCGCTGGCCGGGCGCCGAATGTACAAGGGGATCGCGGTGGACACGTGAGACGTCGGGGGCAGAGCTGAACGCACTGACGCGGCACCGCCAGGTTTAAAATCACAGGCAATGCATGCTAGCATTGCCCTAACGTGGTCTCTCAACCCCTTAGCACTATCTATTGTTATTGTGGCTTTCTCTGGCGTACTGACCCCTGGCAAACAGCTTCCTGACATTCTCTGGCGTACTGACCCCTGGCAAACGGCCTCCTGACATTCTCTGGCGTACTGAGCCCTGGCAAACGGCTTCCTGACAGTCTCTGGCATACTGACCCCTTGCAAACTGCTTCCTGACATTCTCTGGCATACTGACCCCTTGCTTTTGGCTTCCTGACATTCTCTGGTATTCTGACCCCTGGTTTCGCTTAGTTTTCCACTCTTGGCTGAAACATTTACCGCACTTGGCTGTAACATTTACCAAGCATAGGGCTATATATTGACCGAGCACTCCTAAGGATCTGAGGAAAAGGATAGTTGTGCTGCGTGCGAGGATCATATACCACATTCTGTTGGGGATCGTGACAGGCAGGTCATGTGAGGAGATGGAAAAATGGTAGTCTGCGCTGAGCTGGGAGATCTGGAGGATGATTGGAAGCTGGTCCCTCTGTTGCTGGGCGTTGAATCAGTTCCGAGCGATGGGGAGGCACTGGCCCACCAGAGAAGTGCTGCGGAAGTCGCTGTGGAGAAGGATGGTGGTTGTCTCCTAGAGATGTTTGGGGCGGTGGGGCTTCCCGCGGATGGTGCAGAGTCCTCTGGAATGGCACTGATGGGCTCTCAGCCTACGCCATGGCTGGTAACGCTTGACGTGCCTTCGATGCCGTGGTTGTTCTTGGCAGAGATGTACGCACAGGTCTCTGGCTAGACACAGGCTGAGGAGGCTTACATGATGTTGCTTATTGCCTTCTCCGATGCCAGGCAAGCTTGACTTTCCAGTGCCCCCCACTCTCTCATGTTCTTAAATCTCTGACCCCCTCTGCCCCTCTTCCTACCCCTTGTCAGCTGGGACTTTCTGTTTCCCATTGGGACTTGCCCCCATGATTTTTGCGACCTTTTTGAGGACTTTCCTTGGCTTTGAGACATGTTTCCAGGACTTTGATTTTTTGCTGAGAATCCCCCCCTTTGTGTTTCTCGATACTTTTTTGAGACCTCCCTCCCTTCTGTTCCTTATATCTCTTCTGTGAGTATACTTTTTGGCCCTGTGAGGCCATCTCTGTTGGTCAGTCTGTGACCTTTCGCTCTAAATAAAAAGTTTAAGTGCAAAGAAAAAAAAAACGGAAGCCATTTCCACAGGATTGAAAAGGGAAAAATTAAAGGTCTGAGGTAATAGAGGGAATGGGATCCCTTTTAAGTGGCATTAGGGGAGATATTAACCCATCGTAGTGCTGCAGTGGGTATGTCTGGGAAATACTATTAAATGTTTTAAAATACATTTTGGATTGATTAGGGGAAATATGGTAGGGCTGGAGTGCTCAACCCTGTTTCTCCACAAGTCTAGGGAATGCATTTCCCACAAGGTTCTGTTCACCTAATGGGCAACTGAGTATTAAGGGAGATGTAGTTCCAGAAAATCAGGAGGACTAAGAGTGAGCATCACTGCTGTAGGGGCTACATAAAATCTGGTAAATTAAGGGATAGTGGCAAATTAGGTATCATTAGTTCTCCTGCTGAAATTTAAATAAAGTCTAAATTTATGAGTTTGTCTATCTGTCCTGACTTAAATGATCTTAATAGATAATAGTCAATTATTGCTGAGCGCATACAATAATCCTTCCATGACTAAAGGATGAAAACATCAATTTATGAATAAGTTTTAGCCAAACCTATTTCTGTTTTGTTTTTCGCACTAACACCACCTATTGCCTTGATCTTTCGAATGTCAGCCTAATTGTTAAAGAAACATAAATGGCCAAAATATGCTGTGGGAGTGATGTGTCAGCCTTTCATCATTCTCTACTGCTCAGATCACCAAGAGTTTAAGGACAAGACTCAAAAAAGACATTAGTAAAAAACCAATAACACATTTCAGTGTTTGTCATTTTGTAGTAAAGTAGGTGACATCACTTGAAAAGTGTAGTTGGACTTTTTTCACACCCTTAATGACAACACATTACTTGATCGGGATATAGAGAATTCAGGTAACAACAACAATTACAATTACTATTATTTATAACGAGGCAACATATTCCAGTCCACAGCAATGAAATTGTTAAAGTTAAAGGGATTTTCTAGGGTTAAAACAGGAGGGGGATGGAGGAGTTAAACTTTAACCCAACCTGACCCTTCTTGCATTTGTACTGCTGTTTTAAACCTAGAGTGAGTTTAATGCTCACCTCCAATCCAGTGTCGTCTTCCTCAGTACTGGATATGCCGAGTTACAATTTCCATTGAAGATCAGGTGCAGGCTAGCCAAGCAGGATCAGGGGCAGTCACTTTGTCGGAACCAGTCATGTGAACGACAACATCCAGCAAACACATTGAGAACCAATGGCAAGGCCACAATGTACTACTACAAATTCATGGCCATTTGCACACAATGCAGAGCTGCGAGTGTTGTTCACCAAATTTCCAGGTGGGGGATAAACTCAGAGGACTGAATCATCCCTTTGGGATGCCCTGCAGTGGTGGAGACGGCTAAATTTGGTAAAAAAAATAATAATTTTCTAGTCTGGGCATTGGTCACTTTACCAAGAAACCCTGATGTTATGCATTAAGTGTTGAACTATGACTAACATTAATTGTCCAAAGTGATACAGGCATTGTGACCATTCAATGCAAACTGAATGGTAACAATGACATGAGTGTCCTCTCGAGGTGCGGTTGTGAAGTGACCAGCAGGAGGATGGATGCTCCAGCAAGTATCCAGCTAATTCAAAGGCTTTCATTGAGAGCCATTGGCTAGAGATGAGTCCCAGTTCCTGGAATTCATCCAAAAAGTTTACATCTACGCTTGCTGGTCTCAGATTCTAAACTTGTCTTATATCCCACAATTGGAGGGCTGAACTAAGCCTCTGAGACCCCAAACTTCCCAGAGACAGGAGAGAGGGGGGAGAGGACACTTAGGTTACTGTAACCAATCCAATTACATTAAAATAAAAATAATGGCACTTTATGTTCATCATCCTACATGGGGATTGCAAGAGGGGGGAGTAGACAGCGAGTGTTAAGAAGCCCTAGTAAGGCATTCCTGCTTGGCTGTGATGTCCTAGTCCAACAATTACATCTATGTGCATTGGGAGAGCATCCTGCATTTGACGGTTGTGGTCCGTCTCCTTACCTTTCGCAGTCACGCAAGGGTTTGCCTTGAAAACAGTAATATCTTCTTTATTACCACAACTGGCCACAGGGTAAAAACCCAACTATTCACATTTATTCAATCAAAATATGTTTGTTTTTTTATCTATGTTTTTGCTTCATTGACTAGTTATGCAGAAATAAGAATCTGAGAGATGACAAAAGAGATTATTCACTAACCTTCGAAATGGCCCCGAATTGTACCGTATGGTGAATTTCACCGTTTGGTGCAATTGCAGGCCAATTTGTCTATGGACTAAGCTATCAATACGGTAAATACTGGTGAACTGACAGCAAAATACAGTGCAGTTCGCAGGAATTTGGTGGAGGTTCAGCTGCATTGACATTATCCCATTGAAGACTATTGTGTCTTCTATTCACAGAATGCCAAATTGAACTGAAATTCTGGTGAAATGTCCTGATTTTTGGTGTTTCATTATGACTGGTTTAAACAGACTAATTCTTTTTTATTGAGAAAGTATTTTACCAGGAAGGATACATTGACATTTCTCTAGTTTTCAAGTGTGTCCTGGGTGGCGAGTATGTACCGTTAGGTGTCTTGCCCAAGGACACTTACTGGAGTGGTGCTCTTGCCAGGATTTGAACCTGTGTCTCCCCGGTTTCCATAGGATTTAATCTAAAACCATAACATCTTCAATTATTTTTTTTACAGACTGTTTATTCTTTTAATTTTCAGCAGAACTTTTTATTTTTTCATCTTTTAGAACACCTTTTTTGTATTTTTTGGATGATATTTTTGTTTTTCTTATTTTTTTAAAATACTTTTCTATTTTGTAACAGACCTTTTAATTCTTTTTATAAAGAACTTTTTTATTATTTGGACACATTTCTACTACATTTTTACTGATTTAAGCTCCTATTAGCTCCTATTTTTTGTTTTGCAATTTGGTGCAATTCAGCGGTTTTCACGACATCCGATAAATGCTTCGGTGACTCCAATTTTGGCAAAATACAGTGACCATTCGCTAATTATTTTGTAAAAATACATTACTCTGTAAACCAGCTGAAGAAGCCGCAGCACGCGGCGAAACGCGTCCTGGCTATCTGGCTGTGCCAGATTTAATATAATTTTATTATTTTATGTTTTTAATTAAAGGTTTTTTATACAATTTGGTCCCTATGTCCTGGAATTCGTCAAGGTTTTCGTGGATTTGACCGATTAACAAATCCACAGGCATTATCACCTAGCGCTTGGCTAAAAGCTCCATCAAATGTGAGTTGACACGCTATTTGCATTACTTCAAGTATTGATTGGTGGATCTGCACAAGAAAGTTTTTCTGTCTCTATGCTTTCTTCTATATCTGATGAATAAGAGGAGCTATCAATTGTGAAAGGTGTGGGTCACCTTCAGAATAATAAGAAGAAAAAGGATCCAGATGCATCCAACCACTCAGAGCCAGTGATAGGGCTCTACATTGGTGAGTGGAACAGTTTAACAGTATTGCATCAATATCTCATTAATACACCCTGCACTATCATATGTATTATTTTGTTTCTTTTATATAAAATCCATGTGGATGATGCAAATTATGAGAACCACCTGAATACCGAGAAGCGATTATCATCGCTACCAGATAAGTATATCTACGCTTGTTGTCACATTGGTTTGGGGAAAACTCTATAGATCTGGTTTGGCATTGGGATACTGGTGGTGGTACATATTTGGGCGCTGACCACTTTTTTGTGTGTATATAATTAAATAATTCTGAGTGCATGGAATGAGCATTGCTAAGTGTTCTGCTCCTTCTTGCTAGTTAACCTCCCTGGCTGTTTTCCCGAGTGTGGCTCGGTGGTTAAATTTCAATGCCGAAAACGGTAACCCCGAGCCACACTCGGGCTGGTACATACCTGTCCCTGCATTCTCTCGATGTCCTCCCACAGTCATCTCCGCCCAATCGCGGTGTCCTGCTTCCGGGCTCCCCTCCCTGCAAGCACCGGGACAGGAACCCAGAAGCAGGACGCTGCGATCAGGCGGAGGTGACTGCGGGAAGACATTGAGGGAATGCAGGGACAGGTATGTACCAGCCCAAGTGTGGTTACCATTTTTGGCACTGAAATTTAACCCTGAGCAACACTCAAAAATACCGCCAGGGAGGTTAATGTGCACTAATGGTGCTCAAAACAACTTTTGCTTATTTGAAAGATCTGTCAAATCTGCCTCTACATTGTCTTAACCAAACTGCTGACAGATGGATACTTTTTTTCAGAAAACCAATCAACTGAAATCTCCCTGAGCTTCCTGTACACTCTCAGTGCTGCGGCATGCCACATGATGTGTTTCCCTGGGGAGTGTTTTATTGCTCTCACAGCAGGAAACACTCCTTCAGACCTGCCGTTAAACTAAAAATCCCTAAGGACTTAGATCATTTGCAAATGACTCACAGATAGGGATGCCTGCTTTTCAGTAAGGTTTAACTGTTAACCCTTCCCTACAGTACTGTGATTCTACCTGCAAGTGTCAGCTGAATAAATTATTTTTTGGGAGGGAAGAGGTGGTATATAAATACACTCATTTGTGTCTATGTGTGTGGGTGTGTTTGCACTGCAACTATGCAGTGGGATGAGAAAAAAACCTTTTTATCCTTTCAGAGTTAATATTAGAAGTATTCTTTCTATCTAAACAAAAGCCCACCCTCCCCAAGGTATCCTGGGCTGAGCTGTCAACCACACAGCATAGATATTTAATTCCTCCCACAAAAGAGAAGAAGCAAAAATCATGGGTGCCTCCTTGAGAAGAGCAGTCAGATTAGAAGCTACAAAATATCACAAAACTCCATTGGAAGTTGTAAATCTAAAAGGTTTACTGGTATAATTAATTTACAGCAAAAGACAAATAAAAAAATCTCTGTAACAGACAGCGAGTGCACCTAAATGTATTGGAATAAACTATGACAAATTTGCACCGTATTTTTAAATTTCAACCATTCATGATGTTTAAACAGAGTGCTTTGATAATGTAAAGCTATAGTACTGTAGCTACATGATACAACGACAGCAAATTCTGTTGTTTACTGCTTCCCAGGCTGTGCGACATGCACACATGATATCTAAACTATTTCAATATTCTCAGCTTTGACAAATAAATGTTCTTCATGTGCCAAATGCAATCCCGGTAATACAGCAGGGAAAACAGAAAACAGCTGGAAAGCAACATACGTTTACATTCATGAATTTCTGCAAAGGACACAAAAAAAATCCCCTATTTACAACTTTATATAATGTGTCATTTTTCATTAAAACAAAACAGAAAAGGTAAAATTGTCCAAGAAAATGAATTAATATAATTCTATAACAGGAGACTACCGGTACCCATCTGAATTCCGCATACATTATATGGATTACACTAGGGCGTTATAAGCCCTGCAGTGCCAATTTTCATAAGGCGATTTATACCTAACTTGTGGGCACTTACTGTTCCTTTGTGTATAAGAGCTAAATGTGTTCTAGCAATAAATAGGAAAAAAAAAATCACTATAGTGCTTATTTTTACTCGTAAAAATCCTTTGTGAATTGGGTTCTCACTCGTTTGTATAATTGTTCATATGTCGCATTGGCATTTAGAATCTGCTTTGTATCGAGTCTCTCTTTACTGGTTAACCGTATAAAACCCCTACCAGCTTTTTTTTTAATGTAGTATTTTATTAGATGTTTTCTATAGTACTTTCCATTTTTTTATTTTACCCTTTGAGTGCCACAGGGTATAAGCAAAGTTCTATTAATTTCTTGCTTCCCCTTTAAAAAACAATTTGAAAAAAATATATATATATGTAAGGCTTGGCAGTTCAAGCTAATATGATGGTAATTTTATAGTGTGCCTTGTTATTAATTTGTCTCTTCTTATTAATTGTCTGCTAAAGCCCTGACGCCGCAGAAATCTTACGCTGACCAGCAAAGCATGGAATAAGGACAGTTGCGCCTAACGGAAGAGGCTACAATAGAACTGGGGACGCACAAAGCTTTATTAACACCAGAGGCCCATAAGAGTGTTGTGTGTTCACCTTCAGTGGAGCAATAAATGAAAAGAGCTGCATAGGAAAAGAACTCCTACTGTCTTTGCCTTGGTAATGCACAGCCAAGCTGTAGTCATGTTGTAACGCTTGTAAGAAACAGATGTTCCTTCCCTGACAAATCTCCTTCCTTGATTTATTATTCATTTGCTCAAATCACAATGGAAAGTCTTTGGGCCATTAATTAAATTCCAAGCAAAATAAAATTTGCAGCAGAACTCATTACTGGTAAATGACTTTGACACTTCATCAGATTTGAAGGTAAAATAAGCGACTTTAGGAAGTGAGAGGTGGAGAGAGCACAGGCCGTTTCTGCAACCATTGCACGATGACAAAGATTGTGAGGAAATTTTTATGTTAAGTACAATGAAAGTACTGCATGTTTTAAGGCTTCTCTTATTAATTTCTTTTGTCTTTTTTTTTTTTCTTTGATGAAGGCGGAATGCAAGGATCTCAACGTTGAACTCCAGCTGGCTCTTTGTTCCGCAGAATGGGACATCTTATGTTGCAACAAGTAATTTTTTTATTGCTTTAAAAAATCTACTGCAACAAAAGGAGAGAGTAAGCATGAACGCGGACATTGGTGTTATTTTTGTCACATTGTATCTTACTTGAAAATGCTATTGTTTTCTGTATTAGCATAAAGAAAACATTTAATTTTAAGCACCTAAAGTTCACCTTCAATCGGCTGATTCTAGTTGGTTCAGTTTTTTTTTATATATCCATTTTTATTGAGTTTGCACAGACATGAAATTAACGCACTACAATATGCCGTGTATATTCAAGTGAGAAACATTTTTACAAAGCATGGAATAGCAATGATATGTGAGTATAATAGGAGAGAAAGAAAATCCAGCCCCCCAAAACATCCCCTTCTTTCAGACCCACCCACATTGGCCACGAGCTGTGACATATACAATCAAGTACAAGAATCGCCCCCAAAAGGTATGGCGAGATGTAGCCCAAGTGTATTCGAGGCATAACTATGGAAACCAAACACACAGTCACTACTAGGACAAACATTTTGCGCCAAATTATGAGAGTCTACCGTATCGCCTGTTGAGGATGCCGTAATGTAGCCAGTTAAACCACCTCGAGTTATGAATGGCTATGGTTCAGTTTTGTGAAGGAGATTCAAGACAATACAAGAACACCCTTCATGTCACCTTAACCACAAAGCTGCTTTGATATCAATCAGCCATGTATACTTGCCACACATTGAAGAGACTTGGTAGCGGGGATCCCGGAGTTGTCCTGACATTGCGAAGGTAACTAGGTAAAAGGTAAACCTCTTTAGCTGATGACATGCTGTAACAGTCATCTTGAAGGATTTTTATCGTGACTGTCATAGCAAGTCACTCAGCATGAAAGAGTTAAGTTCAAGATGTCACACTTTATGGGAGATGCTACACATTGGGGTTTATGCAATTTATTTTAAGCCATTTACTACCAAGTTGTTTTTCGTAAAACCCCTGCCAAGCCCCAATGGGTTTATGGAAAACAGATTTCCATTACAAGCAGTGTAAACATTAATGTACCCTTTATAAAATACATTTTAGGGACAATAAGCTAGCTTATCTGACAAGCAGAGGGCTCCCTGCTGGCCAAAAGTGCTACTATATGTATAACAATACAGCTGGGGTTTTGTATCTGTAAAGTTCATTTGCATTAGACTTAATTCCTTTTCATTGCTCTGGAATAAGATCAGATTGAGTTTACTCAATCTTGGGCTCCTGCAAGAGTTTTTGAACAATGAGTATACTTGGCCATGCTAGTGAAGAGGTATGGGGAATGGGGCATGGCTTGGAGGAGGAAAGGGTCAGAGACCAAAGGGCAGACCACATTCACGTATGCGTGGGGCATTCTATGGGTAGATTTGAATTGACCTCGGTATGCGTGGAAATAGAGGCTAAAACCATGGCCTGCAACCTATTGTCATTGCAGTCCACCTGGAGTTTGCCCAATCTGTCCAATGACCAATCTAGGCCTGATCAAGTAAATTCCAGTTAATTTTTCATCTGTTTATTCTGTACCACTTATTTATATCATTGTACTTTTTGAGAATGCTTGTAAACATTTGTTATAGTTTAGATGTCAAAATGCTATATATAAAACCGACTCTACGTAGACTCTGCATATGCTTAATATGATATACCAGCACATTAAAGGGAATGTCTAGTTTACATTTACTTACAGGTTACAGTTACGTAATGGCTTAATTTATTTATTTATTTATTTATTTATTTATTTATAAAGGATTTTACTAGGAAGGATACATTGAGATTTCTCTCGTTTTCAAGTACGTCCTGGGTTCAAGAACATTAAAATGTTACAGTTGTTACAGAAATACAAAGTAATACAATGCAAGATATTAAAAAAACAACACAAATATACAGAAATATGTAGGAAATAGTCATTATGTTACATGTTCACAGGTGCATTCTGTATTGAGGTATGTTAATAGGGAGCTCTTGAGTGACTTTAGACTGGGGGAAGATTTGATGGCGTCTGGGAGGTCATTCCATAATTGTGGTGCTCTGTAGGAAATTGAGGATCGAGTCACTTTCTTTTTGTACTGTGGTATTGCAAGTAAGGTGCTGGTCCTGGATCGGAGGTTATAGGATGAGGGAACTGCTAGAGGAAGCAGTCTATTCAGGTGGGTGGCAGCTTCCCAGAAAAGCTCTTAAAAACCAGGATGGAAAGGTGATGGGTACGTTTAGACTCCAGCGACGGCCAGTTTAGTTCTTTTAACATGTCACAATGGTGGGTCATGTAGTTACATTGTAGCGCAAAGCAGCAGCATGAGTTATACAATGTGGTAAGTTTCTGAAGGTGTGTTTGCGGGGCCGCTGCATACACTACATCTCTGTATTCAATAGCCGGCATAAGCATTTGTTGTTCAATCTGCTTTCTTACCGCGGGGCTCAGGCAGGATTTGTTTCTGTACAGGGCACCTAGTTTGGGGTAAAGTTTAGATGAGAGTTTTTCGATGTGGGGGGCCAAAGGATAGATTTGGGTCTAACCACATACCTAGATATTTGAGAGAAGTGACTGTGGTCAGCGTGCCATTTGATTTTGTCCCCACACATAGACGGGGATTTTGCAATATATGTAGTTTAGGTGCTGTTCCAAAGAGCATCGTTACCGTTTTGTCAGTATTTAAGAAACTTTTGTTGTGTTTGATCCACTTTTCTACCGCTGTGAATTGTTCTTGCAGCGCGGCCTCCAGCTGTGGGAGATCTGGTTTGCTGGTATAGATTACGGTGTCGTCTGCGTACATGTGTACAGTTGAGGCTTTGCAGATGTTTGGCAGATCATTTATGAATATTGTACATAGCAGGGGGCTGAGTATTGAGCCTTGGGGTACACCACAAGTGACTGGGAGGGGGAGGGAGGAGCTGCCAGAAATGGACACATATTGCGACCGATCAGATACATATGATTGAAACCAGGTTAGCGTGCTATCACCAATACCAGAGTCTTTAAGTTTTTTTTACAAGATGCCATGGTCTACTGTGTCAAAGGCTTTGGCAAAATCAAGGAAGATGGCTCCAGTTAGGTTTCCTTGTTCCATCCCAGCTTGGATATCAGTACAAATATTTAAGAGGGCGGTTGTTGAGTGATTTGGATGAAAGCCTGATTGATCTGGGGTTAAGTAGTTCCAATATTGATAATAATCACGTAATTGTGTGTAGACGCATTTTTCCAAAATTGTTGACATTACAGGGAGCAATGATATCGGACGGTAGTTGGATACCAAAGTACTGTCACCACTTTTATGGATAGGTACCACTCTCGCAGTCTTCCAGAGTTTGGGTATGTATCCAGTCGCCAGTGATTCATTGATTAGGGTTGCGACAGGATTTGCATTTGCCGGTGCACTTATTTTCAGCAGCATTGCTGGTATTTGTTCAGGTCCAGACTGGTATTTCATTTTTTGGTTACAGAGAAGTTTAGTAAGGACACTGACAGGCACTGGTCTAAACTGAATTCCTGTCTGATACAGGGTCTTTGCACAGTTGGAGGGGCCTGACCTGCGTGCAGCCTTTCTGATTGCATGTCATTTCCTAGCTTAGCAATCAGGGTGGTGGCTCATCCGACAAAATAACCATTAAAGGCATTTGCTACATCTAGGGGGTGTTGCAGGGTTTGGTTGTTTACTTAGACAGCAGCCGGCTGGGAGTGGACAGGGGGGTGCTTGTATGTTACTTAATAAAGGATTATCATTATCACTAAAAAAAGTTTAGCTAACCAAAGCAAATAAAATGTTGGAATGAAAGTCTCTGTATGATCGTCTGGCATGTGCAGTACTTTCTGTTTAGAAATCAGCATGGTTAAAATATATTGTCAAGGAGACGTATTATAAACTGGCTTTTTCTGCCTGTGTCAAAAAACAGTTAAAGGGCTATTCATTAAGCATCGTTGCTTGACCAAATCATTATTAGGATTAGACTTTCTCATAAATGCCAACAGCAGGTAACTGAGTATGGACAAACTACACCATGATATCTATTTATCATGATTATTATTATTATTAATCTTTATTTATAAAGCGCCAGCATATTCCGCAGCGCTGTACAATGGGCACAATATATACAAGGTTATAATACATTGAACAACATTTGACAAACCAGTACAGGAGGAAACGAGGCCCTATTACCGAGGGAACCAGTGTTAATTTTGACAGCAAGTTTAATTTTAGTCTTAATTTTAGTCTTTTGACTAAAATACCACTTAATTTTCGTCGTATTTTAGTCGTCAGAATTATTATTAATTTTAGTCTAATTTTAGTCGACTAAATTTAGAGTCGATTTTAGTCGACTAAATTTAGGCTAGGGTCAGACGAACGCAGTGCGAACGCGCGTGCAGCCGCATTTTATCATGGCCGTAGAAGCAGCAAATGACGGGCAATGTACAAAGTACAGCCGCACAAAAGTGCGGCCGCGCAACACAAGCGGCACACAAACGCATTTTTTTGGAGAACGTGATACCGCTAGTACTGATGTACAGAGTGCGCTGCGTCCGCTAGCGGCATGTGTGCGTGATTAGGAGACGTCAGACGCTGCACACGTCCGGCCAACATAACGCCCAGACGCAAAAAGTGTTTTATTGATGATCCGTACAAAATCACGGACGCAAATGCGCATCGTATGACCGCTATCGCGTATTCCGTGAAAAAATACGTCCATTCGTTCGAACGCAACTTTTTCACGGACAACGCGAAAAATTCATTAGTCTGACCCTAGCCTAAGAGTAGATTTTGGTCGACTAAATTAAGAGTAGATTTTAGTAGACTACAATCGAATGTGTTTAGTTAATGTGTAATTCATTATTTAAGCATTTCTGCAGCAGTTGCAAACTCATTCTATACTCCTGGGGCTGGATTACATGCCTGGAGTAAAAGAGAAAAGGGAGTAAGTGAACTTCTAACTCCATAGACTTTAATGGCTCTTGAAGATCACTTGCCTTCCTTGTGGAACTAAAAAAATCACCAATCACTATCAACTCCCCTCTCAGCATTGAATGACAATAGAGGATATATAGTGCCCCAGCTCACGTGGATATATATTGGCCCCAGCAGCTCACACATGGCTATATTGCCCCAAGTCCAGCTCACACATGGATATATTGCCCCCAGACTATCTCACACATGCATATATGCCCCAGACCAGCTCACACATGGATATATTGCCCCAGTAGCTCACACATGGATATATTGCCCCAGACCAGCTCACACATGGATATATTGCCCCAGCAGCTCACACATGGATATATTGCCCCCAGACTATCTCACACATGCATATATGCCCCAGACCAGCTCACACATGGATATATTGCCCCAGTAGCTCACACATGGATATAATGCCCCAGACCAGCTCACACATGGATATATTGCCCCAGCAGCTCACACATGGATATATTGCCCCAGACCAGCTCACACATGGAAATATTGTTCTAGACCAGCTCACATATGGATATATTGCCCCCAGACCAGCTCTCATATGGATATATTGCCCCCAGACCAGCTCACACATGGATATTGCCCCAGCTCTCATGGATATTGCCCCAGCTCTCATGGATATGCCCCCAGCACACATGGATACTGCCCCAGCAGCTCTCATGGATATTGCCCCAGCAGCTCTCATGGATATGCCCAGCAGCTCTCATGGATATGTCCCAGCTCTTATGGATATGCCCCAGCAGCTCTCATGGATATGCCCGGGCAGCTCTCATGGATATGCCCCAGCAGCTCTCATGGACATTGCCCCAGCAGCTCTCATGGATATGCCCCATCAGCTCTCATGGATATACTGCCCCCAGCTCACCTCCTGCTGCCGCCGCGTGTTCGGCTCCCTCTGAGCATTCGGCAGCATGGAGCTTGGGCGGTCGCCTGGGGTAGCCACGTGACCAGCCGCGATCTCGCGAGAACTCGGCTGGTGACGTGGTTCCCCCATGCGAGCGCCGAAGCTCCATGGCTTTGGACACTCGCAGGGAGCCAAACACGCGGCGTGGGAGCCGAACACTGGTCGCAGGGTGACACATTTTCGTTGTAAATCGTTTCATTGACGAAAATGGCAACAGTATTTTCACCATGATTTTCGTCAGGCACGCATCATTTTCGTCTCGTTACAATTTTGTTTCTAGTAAGGAAAAAGTGTGCCTTGCAGTCCATCTCACCTTGCAGTCCATCAATCTCACCTTGCAGTCCATCAATCTCACCTTGCAGTCCATCACTCCCATCTTGCAGTCCTTCACTCTCACTTTGCAGTCCATCACTCTCACCTTGCAATCCATCACTCTCACCTTGCAGTCCTCTCCTCCTGTTTCCACCAACAACCCTTCTAGATTGTGAGTTGCCACAGGAATAGGGCCCTCATCTTCTCCTGTACTGGTTTGTCAAATGTTGTCCAGTCTCAATGTATTATAACCCTGTCTATATTGTGGCCCATTGTTCAGCGCTGCGGAATATGTTGGCACTATATAACAAATGTATAATAATAATAATGCAGACCCCATATGAAGCTGTTTAAGATAAAGGACACCATCTAGAGCTTAGAACCTTTCATCCCAGCAATATTTCTGTATAGAAAAAATAAATGCATGAATGCTTAAAAACAAGCCTATTTAGTACTTACATATACAAACTATTTTGGAAAAACAATCTCTTTACAAAATTGTAATTTTACCCTGCATTTACCCTGCATCACAGTTTTCTGTCCATCCAAGATAAATGATAGATTTGGTTTGTCTGAAATGTTCCATGTGATCTGTTCGTTGACTCATTTGTTGAGGTGTCTTTTTGTTGATATGTGGTTCAGGCAAATCTCACAAATTTCGGGCAAATCTCAATTCCTCCAAAAACGATTGCACACGAAGCAATTTGCTGCCATAAAGTCAAAGTTTTCTGATTCCTATTCTTACCCTGCTCAAAGCAAAGTTATATTTAACTCCAAATAAGTGAATGCCAATTATTTTAATTATGGGTTTCACTGTTCTGTCCAAACGTACTTATTACAGTGGCATATTGTGTTATTTTGTAATGTAGGGGAATTGTGCTACAAATTGAGCATTTAATGTATCCTCTTCTTTTAATTAAGCCCACACAATGCAATTTCCCATCCCGAGGTTCCATTTGTCTAGAAGGTTTTTTTTTGCGCTCTTCATTGTCACCTGTCATTCTGATGTTTTTAGAAATGGATTCTAAATTGAAAGTAATTGACAAATGCTTTGAAAGGAAAGAGGAGAAAAATCTATAATGAAAGTAAATGCCTGCGCTCAGTATTCCCTAATTGACTAAACACTTTAAAACCTAAGGTGAAGTCCCTGCGTGCAGAAATACTAGATTTCTAATGGCAATTAGCGAGACGAGTTCAGAGGAACGGGTTAAAATTATTCTGTTTGTTCAGAGTAAGTGATTTTCTGAAATCCCTAGAGCTCAAATTACCTTGAAAATAAATAATTTGCAATTAATAAGGGAAGAAAAATCTTTACGTGGATTTAAAAAAGAAAAAATCTGCAAACCATGTCCTGCAAACTCCCAAGAGGACTAATAGGAAGTAGTATCATCTATCCTTACATAAAAAATAAATCTTATGCACACTGAAATTTATACCTACTCAGACACAATTTTAACCCTATATATTTTTTTTAACTGTTGGGGAGATTCCCAATTATCTGTGAGCATTAACAGTAATGTATGTCATCAAATATTATGGCATATATATATATACAGTCATGGCCGAAATTGTTGGCACCCCAGACATTTTTAAAAAAAAAAAAAGTATTTCTCACAGAAAAGTATGGCAGTAACACATGTTTGGCTATACACAAGTTTATTCCCTTTGTGTGTATTGGAACAAAACAAAAAAAAGGGAAGAAAAAAAGCAAATTGGACATAATGTCACACAAAACTCAAAAAATGGACTGGACAAAATTCTTGGCACCCTTAACTTAATATTTAGGCGCGACCCCACCCCTCCTTATCTTAATATTTGGTTGCACATCCTTTGGTAAAATAACTGAAACCAGTCGCTTCCTATAACCATCAATAAGCTTCTTACACCTCCCACACGGAATTGTGGACCACTCTTCCTTTGCAAACTGCTCCAGGTCTCTCTTATTGGAAGGGCGCCTTTTCTCAACAGCAATTTTAAGATATCTCCACAGGTGTTCAATGGGATTTAGATCTGGACTCATTGCTGGCCACTTCAGAACTCTCCAGCGCTTTGTTGCCATCCATTTCTGGGTGCTTTTTGATGTATGTTTGGGGTCATTGTCCTGCTGGAAGACCCAAGATCTCGGACGCAAACCCAGCTTTCTGACACTGGGCTCTACAGTGCAACCCAAAATCCTTTGGTAATTCTCAGATTTCATGATGCCTTGCACACATTCAAGGCACCCAGTGCCAGAGGCAGCAAAGCAACCCCAAAACATCATTGAACCTCCACCATATTTCACTGTAGGTACTGTGTTCTTTTCTTTGTAGGCCTCATTTCATTTTTGGTAAACAGTAGAATGATGTGTTTTACCAAAAAGCTCTATCTTGGTCTCATCTGTCCACAAGACATTTTCCCAGAAGGATTTTGGCTTACTCAAGTATGTTTTGGCAAACTGTAGTCTTGCTTTTATATGTCTCTGTGTCAGCAGTGGGGTCCTCCTGGGTCTCCTGCCATGGCGTTTAATTTCATTTAAATGTCAACAGATAGTTTGCACTGACACTAATGCTCCCTGAGCCTGCAGGACAGCTTGAATTTCTTTGGAACTTGTTTGGGGCTGCTTATCCACCATCTGGACTATCCTGCGTTGCAACCTTTCATAAATTTTTCTCTTCCGTCCACCCACAGAGAGATTAGCTACAGTGCCATGGGTTGTAAACTTCTTGATAATGTTGGGCACAGTGGACAAATGCAAATCTAGATCTCTGGAGATGGACTTGTAACCTTGAGATTGTTGATATTTTTCCACAATTTTGGTTCTCAAGTCCTTAGACAGTTCTCTTCTCCTCTTTCTGTTGTCCATGCTTAGTGTGGCACACACAGACACACAATGCAAAGACTAAGTGAACTTCTCTCCTTTTAATCTGCTTTCAGGTGTGATGTTTATATTGCCCACACCTGTTACTTGCCCCACGTGAGTTTACAGGAGCATCACATGCTTGAAACAATCTTATTTATCCACAATTTATCCACAATTTTGAAAGGGTGCCAAGAATTTTGTCCAGCCCATTTTTGGAGTTTTGTGTGACATTACGTTCAATTTGCTTTTTTTCCTCCCTTTTTTTGCTTTGTTCCAATACACACAAATGTTTATTCCATGTGTATAGCAAAACATGTGTTACTGCAATACTTTTCTGTGAGAAATACTTGATTTTCTGGAAAAAATGTCTGGGGTGCCAACAATTTTGGCCATGACTGTATATACAGTATATGAGACAGATATATAAGTATCCATAATAACAAAAGTTAATATATTAACCCCTTCACTGCTGGACCATTTCACCTCTGTGTGTGCTGAGCTCATTTTGACCATTTTGTGTTCATCATGTTTAAACGGGGATTCGAAGTCATGTTTAATTATATGACCCAGACAAATTATATATTCCTTCTTCCGTCAGACTTGGCAGATTCATAATATATCATTATTATATGTATCTGTCATGTCCTGTCACAATGATGTAACAAAAAATGAAAACGAATTGTAAATTTCCTTTCAGATTTCAATCATTTACAGCGTGTAAAATTTTTTTTTACATTTTATCATGCAAGCCTTTGTGGTTCTATATTCTATGGGGCAATCTTGTTAAAATAAGTTAGAAAAATACAGTAACAGGATCCCATTTCTAAGAAAATATGAGATTTTAACTAAAACTGAAAAACGACATTTTTCATTGTGAGAAATGAGAAGGTGAGTTAGTGCAGCATCATTGTTCTCATTATAATTGAAAAGTGAATAATAGTGATGCATTATAAATAAATAAAGAGGAGAAAATACATTTTTATTTATAATTATTTATTTAATTTTTATTGTTACATATAACATGCTCTGGCCTTTTCAATGATCCAAAACATGACGCTCTTATACCGATTTGTAGATACGGAGGACCATAGGACCCCCCCCCCCATATTTCTAACATAGGGATTACCCTGCATGGTCTAATGTCATTGTGCCCATGAGCAAAAAAGTCAGTGAGGGAAGGTCCCGGAGGCGGGGCTGATATCCAAGATGTCAGCCCCACCAGAAGAGATCAGTGATTGGTGCCGGATCGCACTACTGGCACATATGGGGTTGAGAGGAGCATCGCTGGAAAGGTCATTTTGTTTTATTTGCAATGAGTCCCAGAGTGCATCTTCTATAGTAAACACATATATATATATATATATATATATGCACACCAATAATTGCGGGAGCACTCACGGTCTAAAAAATAAAACAATAAACTTTATTGATGATGCATTAAAAATTACTCAGTTTCAGCTCAAGTGTGAGCTTTCATCAGGGATATATATATATATATATAGATATATATATACAGTTGTGTTCAAAATTATTCAACCCCCAATGCTGTAAAGGGTTTTAGGAAATTTAGTGTACATTTGTAATTGTATTCAGAATGAAATCCTACAAGGACTTTTTAAAGAACCATATGCAACTAAAATGACATCAATTGGTTTTGTAATACAGTAGTAAATGTTTCTTTTGTGAATTGACACAATTATTCAACCCCTTAAAGACTACCACTCTGAAGAACAGAGGTTCATTCAAGTGTTTTCAATCAGGTATTGAAAACACCTGTGGATATCACGGAGCAGCAATAAAGCATAATAAGCACCAATTAGGCAGCTTTAAAATGACTGTGATACTCAGCTCCTTCTAGACATTTACTGGTGTGGTTACAAACATGATGAAGTCAAGAGAATGGTCCAGGAAGACAAGAGAAGAGGTGATTAAGAAGATTGCAAAGATGTTAAACATACCAAGAGAGACCATAGGAAGCATCATTCGCAAATTCAAGGCAAAGGGCACTGTTGAAACGCTACCTGGTCGTGGCAGAAAGAAGATGCTGACTTCGACCGCTGTGCGCTACCTGAAGCGTAGAGTGGAGAAAAGTCCCCTTGTGACTGCTGAGGAACTGAGAAAAGATTTGTCAGATGTGGGTACTGAAGTTTCAGCTCAGACAATACGGTGCAAACTGCGTAATGAAGGCCTCCATGCCAGAACTCCCAGGCGCACCCCCTTGCTGTCTCCAAAGAATAAGAAGAGTCGACTGCAGTATGCCAAAAGTCATGTGGACAAACCACAGAAGTTTTGGGATAGTGTTCTGTGGACTGATGAAACAAAATTAGAACTGTTTGGGCCCATGGATCAATGCTATGTTTGGAGGAGGAAGAACAAGGCCTATGAAGAAAAGAACACCTTGCCTACTGTGAAGCATGGCGGGGGGTCAATCATGCTTTGGGGCTGTTTTGCTTCTGCAGGTACAGGGAAGCTTCAGCGTGTGCAAGGTACCATGAATTCTCTTCAGTACCAGGAGATATTGGATGACAATGTGATGCAGTCCGTCACAAACCTGAGGCTTGGGAGACGTTGGACCTTTCAACAGGACAATGATCCCAAGCATACCTCCAAGTCCACTAGAGCATGGTTGCAGATTAAAGGCTGGAACATTTGAGTGGCCATCGCAGTCACCTGACTTAAATCCGATTGAGAACCTCTGGTGGGACTTAAAGAAAGCAGTTGCAGTGCGCAAGCCTAAGAATGTGACTGAACTGGAGGCTTTTGCCCATGACGAATGGGCGAAGATACCCGTAGATCGCTGCAAGACACTTGTGTCAAGCTATGCTTCACGTTTAAAAGCTGTTATAACTGTAAAAGGATGTTGTACTAAGTACTAAGATTGAATGTCACTTGGGGGTTGAATAAAACTGATAATGATGTGAGCACAGAAAAGACATTTGTGGTTATTATATTATAAATGTTATGTTATATTTGTCTGACCTACATGTGCCTCTTTGATTTAATTGTAAGCAAGATGACTGAATGATCAAAATCTATGTCAAACTGGCCAAAACACTCAATTTCAGTGGGGGTTGAATAATTTTGAACACAACTGTATATATTACACAAGGAGGGCAGCACTCAACCTTTATTAAGCTTTCAGTGTGGGTGCATCTCAAGACAATATGATGCAACAAACCCAGAAGAAAGCACACCAGACATCATGTTCAAACACCACAAAAGAAACAACAACAGCTAAATTAATTTAAACATTGAGATTTTGCCAGATTTAACCTCTTAAATGCTTTTAAACAATTCTTATCCCCCTTCAGAATCACTGCAGTACTTAACCCTTTCAAGATTTTTACAAGGTTTTTAATACTGAGCTCTGTTGAAAAATGGTGGAAATTTAGTTTGCAATGAATGGCCATGGATTGCTTAAGCCTGTCAGTGACAATGTAAACCACCCCTGGCAGGTCCTATAATGCCAACCTAATAACTGCTCTTTATGGGATATACTCACTTATTGAGGACCAAGTCCTAAATTTCCACCGTCTTTCAACAGAGCTCAGTATTAAAAACTTTGTAAAAATCTTGAAAGGGTTAAGAACTGCAGTGATTCTGAAGGGGATAAGAATTGTTGGTAAGCATTTAAAGGGTTAAATCTGGCAAAATCTGAATGTTTAACCCTTTTGCTGCTGAGGCATTTCCCGCCTCTGTGCTGAGCTCATTTTTACCTGTTTCTCTCATCTTGTTTAGACGTGTTTTGAAGGCTTATTTTAGTATATGACCCAGACTTATTATATATCGTTATTTCCGGCAGACTCGGCAGATTCATAATATGTCATTATTATATATATACGTCATGTTCTGTCTGTATATTATAACAAAAAATGCAATAAAATATGAATTTTCAATAATTTACAATGTGTAAAGTGTTTTTTTTTCACATTTTAACATGCGAGCAATTGCGGTTATATTTTGTATGGGGTGCGCTTGTTAAAAAAATTAGAAATGGGGTCTCGTTACTTTTTTTGGGGAAAAGTATGCGATTTTTAACAAACGCACCGCATACAAAAATCGTTAGTGCAGCATCATCGTTCACATTATAATTGAAATGGGAACAATATTGCTGCATTAACAAAACAAAAAAAACTTGTTCATTTATTTTTTATAATTTTTTATTTTTAATTTTAATTTTTTTTTAAAAAAACGTTTTACATGGTTTTACACGCCACACGCAACATCAAGGGCTCCTACCTTTGTACATCCGCCAATGTGGTGTACATGATCCAGTGCACAGCGTGTGATAAGGGCTGCTATATTGGCGAAACCAGCCTTAAACTGAACCTCAGGCTGAACCAGCACAGACACTCCATCAGGAACCACCAGGAAAATACATATTGTAACCCGGTGGGACATCACTTCAATCTAACAGACCACTCCATCCAAAACCTCAGAATTAAAATCCTAAAAGGACATTTTAAAAACAATCGTGAACGCAAAACATATGAAATGAAGATGATCACATATTTTAACACCATAAATGCTGGACTCAATGTTGATTCTGGGTTCTTAACCCATTATCATAACAACGTCACATAATATTTATAATTCTGGGTGGGGATTGTTTTTTTCTCTTTCCCGTTTTTTCTTTTTTTTATTATTTTTTTATTTTTCTTTTATTCTGTGTCTTCTTCATACTCACTGTTTTTGTTTTTTTTGGGGTTTTTTTGTGTGATCTTTCACCTTCCCTTTGAAGTGATCTTATCACTCTTGTCTCATGTGCCTGAGACACCACAATGTTTTTTTTTTCTTTCCCCACTCTAACCATGCCATTTGGCGATTCACAACCTCTACACCCCCAACCGTGTCCCAATGTTTAATTCTATCATTCTGCTCAGCATAGCTTCAATATACCTGACGAAGAGAGGATCACTCTCGAAAGCTTGTACTTTAAATGTAATGTTAGTCCAATAAAAAAGGTACCACTACAGACTGTTATACTCGTGATTTTGGCATCTGGACTAACACGGCCTACCTAATCTATATATACTGTATATATATATATATATATATATATACAGGGTGTCCATAAAGTCTCTTTACAAGTTCATAAATTTATTACAAAAGCAATTGAACCGGCTGGGTGGAGTCAGTGGCGTAGCGTGGGCTGTCGTCGACCGGGGCAAGGCAAGAATTGGTGCCCCCCCAACCTGTGGACACAGTAACACACCCTGAATCCCTTCCACCTGTAGAGTATTGACCCCCTTACCCCACAAGCACATGTATTGTATATTAACAAAATACTGATATAATAAAAAAATGAAACACATATGCCCCCACGCTACTCCACTGCTACCAGTCACCCTGTCCCAGTATACCCTAGCATAGTTCCACTCTCACACTATATCCAGTCACTCTCTCCCAGTACCCCCAGTCACTCTCTCTCCCAGTACCCCCACTTTCTCCCAGTACCCCCAGTCATTCTCTCCCAGTACCCTCCAGTCACCCTCTCCCAGTACCACCGCTTTCTCCCAGTACCACAGTCACTCTTTCTCCAAGTACCCCCACTTTCTCCCAGTACCCCCAGTCACTCTCTCCCCCCGTACCCCCAGTCACTCTCTCCCAGTACCCCCACTTTCTCCCAGTACCCAGTCACTCTCTCCCCGTACCCCAGTCACTCTCTCCCAGTATCCCCACTTTCTCCCAGTACCCCCAGTCACTCTCTCCCAGTACCCCAGTCACTCTCTCCCAGTACCCCCACTTTCTCCCAGTACCCCCACTTTCTCCCAGTACCCCAGTCACTCTCTCCCAGTACCCCCACTTTCTCCCAGTACCCCCAGTCACTCTCTCCCCGTACCCCCAGTCATTCTCTCCCAGTACCCCCAGTTAATCTTTCTCCAAGTACCCCCACTTTCTCCCAGTACCCCCAGTCATTCACTCCCAGTAAGCCCCAGTCACTCTCTCCCCCGTACCTCCAGTCACTCTCTCCCAGTACCCCCACTTTCTCCCAGTACCCCAGTCACTCTCCTCCGTACCCCCACTTTCTCCCAGTACCCCAGTCACTCTCTCCTCCGTACCCCCAGTCACTCTCTCCCATTACCCCCACTTTCTCCCAGTACCCCCAGTCACTCTCTCCCCGTACCCCCAGTCACTCTCTCCCAGTACCCCCGCTTTCTCCCAGTACCCCGTCACTCTCTCCCAGTACCCCCAGTCACTCTCTCCCAGTACCCCCACTTTCTCCCAGTACCCCCAGACACTCTCCCAGTACCCCCAGTCAATCTTTTGCCAAGTACCCCCACTTTCTCCCATTACCCCAGTCATTCTCTCCCAGTACCCCAGTCACTCTCCCTGTAACCCCAGTCACCCTCTCCCAGTACCCCAGTCACTCTCTCCCAGTACCCCCTAGTCACTCTCTCCCATCACCCCCACTTTCTCCCAGTACCCCCAGACACTCTCCCAGTACCCTAGTCACTCTTTCTCCAAGTACCCCCACTTTCTCCCAGTACCCCAGTCATTCTCTCCCAGTACCCCCTGTCACCCTCTCCCAGTACCCCCACTTTCTCCCAGTACCCCAGACACTCTTTCTCCAAGTACCCCCACTTTGTCCCCATACCCCCAGTCACCCTCTCCCCATATCCCCAGTACCCCCTCACTGTGTGTTGGTCACGCTGCTCTGGTGTCACTCAGTATTGCCTACCTGCGTGGAGTTGCTGGTGGCCCAGGGGGAGCTGTCCAGGGGGCTTAGTGGGGACTGGATTTTAAATGTGCTGCAGGGCAGGCGCCTCCCTCCCTCCTTCATGTTCAGTGGATGCTGGGGTGCCAGTGGCTGGGGGCTGGCACAGTGCTTCAAGGGGGGGCTGACAAACATGGTACAGGGAGCTCAGTCGATTAATGCTGCTCTGCTTCACGTGTCTCATGTCAACATTAAGGAGGAGTCAGGACAGAACCAGAATTCTCTGTCCTGGTCCTGCCTTCCGGACACTGAGTGCTAAGTCACCGCCGGTGTCACAAAACAGGTGGATACCCATGCAAGGGCCTCTCACGGACACCAGTATCTGTGAGCGGACAGCTTGCTGATCTCTGTTGGAAAATTTTAGTGGTTAAAACTTTTAGAAATTTTGCGCCCCTAAGGAAATTGCGCCTGGGCGACCGCCCCCGAGGCCCCCCCATGCTACGCCACTGGGTGGAGTAGAGGTAACATCACTGCTCTGCGTGGAGAGAGGCTGTGGAGTCATGGGTTTGATCCCGACGAGCACCTCTCCAGTAAGTGTCCTTGGGCAAGACACCTAACGGTACTACCCGCCACCCAGGACATACTTGAAAACGAGAGAAATCTCAATGTATCCTTCCTGGTAAAATCCTTTCTCTAAAACTAAAGAGGGATGGGTATTAAAAAAAATTTGATGAGATATCTTCATCAGATTTGTTCTCTCCACTCAGTGGTTATCAAGGTTTTTATCACATTGCATTCATTTATTTCAGGTACCCTGTTGATGAATGAGGTACTGCTAAATAAGCCCCGTACAAAATGGCTACCCCTCAAGACAAGGCACAGTTTGTATCATACCATCTTGATGTGCTTCGTGCAACTAATGGTGCCCATATATAGGTGTATTAACCCCTCCCCGACTGCTGACGTACTATGTACATCCAATCAGGAAGTCTCCTTTAGACCCGTTGACATACATAGTACGTCTGGGTCTCCTAACCTCCCTCCCCCCTATACTCGCCTCTCTCGCTGGGCTTCCATGGTGGTCTGGCAGGCTGGAAGCTGATGATGACCGTGATGACGATGATGTCAACACGGTGCGTGGTGACGTCATTGCCAGGCGACCCTGGCGCCTGCAGTAAAAAAGGAGGAAATAGAGGGGGGCTTATATGGAGCCCTCTACCTCCCAAACCATGTAAGCTGAAAAAAACAAATGGTACAGCTGGAAAGGGGAGAGTCTCCCCTTTTCGGAGGTGGCTAACATTAACTGTTTTTTTGCCGGATCGCGATTCGGTGCCAGTCCGCGCCGAATTGCAATTCAAACCCTGAAGTGGCTGACATCGTGGATGTCAGCCAAGCCTCTGGGTCACCCCCACCCGCAAACATCCTCACTATATGTATGGGGATGTCAGTGGGCCAGTTATCCCCTATCTGCCAAGTGGAGATAGGGGGATACTTTGGATCCCCCTAACTCCCGATCCGTGGCAGCTAGAGGGTCAGGTTTTTTTATATCATTGGAGAGGCCTGATCATGGTCTTTCAAATGATACCAAACATGTCCAGGTTTGTTATAACAAAAAAAATCTAAAAAATTAAATAAAATAATAAAAAAATAAAATTAAAAAAAAAACTGGGTTATTTAAAAAAAATAATTGTCTGGTGGGTTTAATAAAAAGCTCTAATTGTGTTTAGTTTCACACGGTATAATGGGAATAAGCGCAGATGACATTTTTTTCTTTGTTATGTTTCACACATGTTGTTGGGCTGGATGCATTTGGTGGTTGCAGCCACCCATGGGAATAGGCGCCACCCCACCCCTCCTGCACTATGTATGTTTCAATGTACTTCCAGCCAGGTCATCCCTGCAGCAAGATCCCGCTCTGTGTCTTTGTTTTCGATCCCAAAGTGGATTTTGTTTCTGGGGTAGCATAAATAAAGGCCCACCAGTCTACCTCATGTCTGACAAGCAGCATGAGCAGGTATGGTTTGCTATACAGCAGCCTGTGGTTTCATTTTGGATAGGACTCGCCCTTATAGAGGTGCCTTGATGTTGGCGGGCTAGCTTAGTTTTATAAGGGCCATTGATAAGAAACCAAACCTCTAATTGTGTTTAGTTTCACACCGTATAATGGGAATAAGCGCAGATGACATTTTTTTAATTTTTTCTTTGTTACATTTTTTTCTTTGACACAATTTTTTCTTTGTTATGTTTCACACATGTTGTTGGGCTGGATGCATTTGGTGGTTGCAGCCGCCCCATCAGGGAATAGGCGTGACCCCACCCCTCCTGCATTAATAAAATAGGACTTAAGCTGGCATCTAAAAATGATGAGCATAAAACGGACAAAATAGCTCAGCAGTGAAGGGGTTAAAAAGCAAAAACATGTAAAAATTGGGTATTTCTAATCTCAGGACAAAATTTCAAAACTATTTAGCTGGGGTCTTTTTTGGCGGTTGTAGAGTTTGGGGATTACATTTTGAAAAAGTGTGTTTGTTCCATCATATTTCATTTTTTTAATAGTAAATTATAAAATATGACGGAAATAATGTTATCTTAAGAAAGTCCATTTGATGGCGGGAAAAACGGTATATAATATGTGTAGGTTGCATTAACGAGTAAGAAGAAAATTTGACCTAAAAACAAACAGTGCAAAAATGTAAAAACAGCAGTGGGCACTTTCAGATGGACTTTTGTAAAACCGCCCGGTCACTAAGGGGTTAAATGAGGCACAAATAAAACTTAAATATATACATCTCATTTTGTAATAATTTTCACTTATCTGTCTTTTCATTTGCCATTGTAATACATTTTTGAAATTGTAAAGAGACTTTATAGACACCCTGTATATATAAGTCTGTTGATATAATATGTGACATATTAACATATATTCAAGATAGTAAAAATTATTAAATTAAATGTTATATTCTGTTGATGTAAAATACCTGATGACATATATATATATATATACATATAGATAACTTAATATAATTTAATAATGTTTGCTATTTATTTACCTCAATTAATATCTTTTAAATTCTGAGACTGGTGTAACAATATCTCCGTATTTAAACCTTACTTTTCTCTCCTTTTTTTTTTTAAAGCTATGGTTGGTGAAAACTAGAAGTGGGAGCTGTTTAAATGAAGTGGTGTCAGTTCTCAATGACAGTTTAATGATAGAGCACTCTGCAAATTAGATGAGAACAGATTTCATCATCCCTGCTAAAGATAGCAACCGGCACTTAAACAATACATTGCTCCTACCATTCGGCAAATCATTCGTCTCGTTTTTCTTTTGCAGAAATTGGATACATAATTAATTCAAATCGAAATGATGGCAAACAATGGTTTAGTAAAGCTAAATGGTTTGCGGGGGAAAAAAAAAAGACAACCCAAAACAAAATTAGCAGTAAAAAAAAAAAAGAAGCAAATTGCATGAAGTCTAGTTTGTTTAATTACTAATGCATTTATTAATCCAAGCATGAAATTATTCTGTTCAATCAAATCATCTATTGAATAGGAAAAAAACACAATTGCGCTTAGTGTTTAGGCTGGGGTCAGACGAGCGTGATTTCTACGGACTGTACGTCCGTGCAGTACGGACATCGTCAGTACGGATGACGCAGTAGTGGTCACACAGTCCGTTTTTTCACTGAAGTTATTTTTTGACGGATGTAGGAGGGGAAAATAAATTACAATGAAAAAACATTCTGTCCGTCAAAAATGCTGGACGTATAAATGCAGTCCGTCTGACCTCGTTCCATCACTCACACACAAAGCTATGCAGACGTTGTGGACGTGGCGCACTCCGCACGTCCGTTCTAGCAGTATTACGTTCTTGCCTAACCTGCGTCCGTTTGCTGCGGCCGTTGTGCGTCCGCAGTTCAGTGCGGACGTACTTCATGTGTCAGGCTCCAATGGGCTTACTTTCATGCTATCACGGACGTACTTTTAGGCGCAATCACGGACGTGAACACTACGCTCGTCTGACCCCAGCCTTAGATTTTTTGATTTTTGAGGGATTATAAATTGCAGTTATTGAATCTGACAGCTGAAAGCAAATGAAACAGAACACATATTCTGAATAGTTATGGAGTTTGTTATGTAATTGCTGAATTATTCTATAAATAGAGATATTCAAGCATTTTTGTATTATATCAGAATAATGGTAAACAGAAGCATTGTTCTATAAACTAGGGTTGTGCACCGATTTTTTTTTCGGTTCGATTCGATTTGATTTTTCGGATTTTTAAACTTTTCGATTCGGCTCGTTTCGACCGATTTCTGTTTCGATTCGGTTCGGCTCGACTCGTTTTTCGTGTACATTTTTTTCTCGGAATTTCGACCATTTTTCGTATTTTCGTGTCACTTAGCTCGTTTTTTGTATCGACTTTTCGTATTTTCGGAAATTTTCGTTTTCGGAATTGTAAATGGTTTCGGAATATCGACCATTTTTCGTATTTTCGTGTCACTTAGCTCGTTTTTTGTATCGACTTTTCGTATTTTCGGAAATTTTCGTTTTTCGGAACGTCTGCTCTCCTCGTTTCAAAGCAATAAATTTCGATTTGACACATTTCAAGTACATTCGAAAATTCCGAAAATATTTCGTTTCGGCTCGGAAAACTTTTCGGATCTGCCATTTTCGGATCTAAAAATTTTCGGAAAATCGGCCGCATCCGAAAACACGAATCGGGAAATTTCGTGAAAATTCCGAAATTCCAAAACCCGAAAAGCACATCCCTACTATAAACTGTACTGTACACCAATCAACAGAAGAACTTGTCAATCTCCTCACTTTAGCACAGGCAGCTTAAATGATCATTTTATCTTTTATTGGAGTTATACTTTATAATTATCATTATGTGTACACACCTGATCAGCACTTCTATATGAGCTTGATAGACATCCAATTCCAAATCTACTAGCCTAAAGCAGGGATTTCGAACTCCAGTGCCTCAGATGTTGATGCCCACAATTCCAAGAATTTTTTGAATGCAGAAGATGGCCCAAGAATCATGGGAGCTGTATTTCAGAAACATCTAAGGGTCCAGCGTTTGAGAACTTTGGTCTAAAGTATGCCCATGATGTGCCCCATCTGAGAAGGATTTCTACAATATTTTGAAAGGTGACTTTGGGAATCAGGGAGAGACTTGTTTGCAATTAGAATTCCAATTTATCCCAAAAGTCTTAATTGAGGCTGAGAACGAGTCACTATGTAGCTACTCAAGCTCTTCTTCACTATACTCATAAAACCTTGTTTCATGGATGTCACTTGTCCATGAAGCAAGCTATGGGTGGATTTAGATCAGACACTGACGGGCTGGGTTCATGGGTGAGATTTAGGTAGGTCATGGCTGGGTTTGGCTCTCAGTGCTGAGAGATGAGTATGAGTATGCATGGAGCTTAAAAGTGAAAAACAAATGTCTTACAGGAAGACAATATTAAGTTTAATTGCTTTGTAAGCAAATTCATTATTTTCACCTAAACTTAGCAGTTGCTGTACACAGGGAATACCTTCAACTCGTATTTACACAAAACGCACCTTGCATTCAGCGCCTTGGTCAATGGCACTGACCGGATGTGACGTGCTACCGGCTTCCAGTTAAGCCGCAGCTGCAACAAGACTGGCAGGAAGTTGGACACTCTGACAGTGAGTGCATTGAGAGTCATTGGATATGGGTTTGAACAGATTGGTAATTATTCCTAATCCACATCGAGGGGCCAGATCAACATTTGCTGATCTTGACTCTGTGGGTGGGGCTAAACCCACCCATTCGGAGGCTGAATCGGGCCTCTAAGATCAGTCATTCACATGGAAAGGTCACAGTGCCTAGAGTGTCCCTTCAGTGAAGATGTTTGCAGAAGGTGTCTTTGTGTACTGAGATTTGTGGGGCTGAGTGGCAGATTGAAGATGATTGGGGTTGCTTGGGGTTACTCGTTATTATTTATACATGTTTATTTTACCCCGCCCCAACACACACATCCCCTTAATGATTTTCATGAGAATATTTCTTTAAACAATATATCAAATATGACCAGACACAAATATGTCTCACTGTCTTTCCCTCAATCCTCACTGCTTCCTTTCCTAAACAGAGGGCAGATCCGAGTCTAAAACTGTCACGATTCGACACTTACCAGCTGGTAACCAGCATCATTCTGCTGTCTTCATCTCCCAGGTTGGCGCTGTGAACCTTGGCTTCTCTTCTATCCATGCTCCTATAGTTATTGGATGTTAGTTCCGTATATACTTTATCTGACATGCGTAATTTCTGGGTGACTATGTCCCATGCGTCATCACGACAATGTTGCCCCAGAATGTTTTTGCGCAAGATTAGTGACATTGAACTATCAAAGGGAGAGTGTCCTTTATATGTTTTCTTCTCTCTGTGCCTTGTTTGTAGCCTTGTCATGGTCTTTAAAAACCCTGCCTCTTGGCTTGTTTAATTGTTTCTGCCGATCTCTGTACTTGTAACAAACTGTATAGCGCTTGCACTGAAGTAGCGTTGTTTGGATTATAGAGAGCAGATTTTTCTGACAACCAGAGACAGTGAAAACAAAGCTATTCTCCCGAGCCAGGGAGTAGACACACAGTCTAGAATCACACTTAAGCTCGATTGGTTTCGTGACCAAAAGACAACTTAGTGTTGCGACATAATCATAACAGATCTTGGAATTAAACACAGTGTACAAAATCGTAACCGTAGCAGGATTCTTGCGTTTGTTCGTATATAAAGGTATATAAAGGTTTACCACGGCATATGAGTTGTGCAGACTGCAGGGCAGTAACCTCAGAGAAAAACCTTATTTTCGTAAGTCTTGCTGATCGTACAGATTTCGGATCATACGTAGTATATGCAGAGCTCACAGCATGATAGTCAAACCCACAATAAGGTGCCTTGTGATTAGGTCTTATGTCAATACGGGCAGCTATCAGAGGCCAGAAGCGTGAGTAAGATTGTTCAAGGAGATGGGCAGGTCTCATATATGCATATACGAATCGTAACATCGACTCGAACGAACAAACACAAAGGGGAAAAAAACAGAGAATCGTCAAGTAGCAAGCCGGGTCGAAATACGTAATCAAGGTCCTCTGACAGAAATGGGTAGGTAACAAATCAGATAAATATCAAATAGCAAACAGGCGATGCGGGAAATAAACTCCACATCAGGGCGACGAGGCAACTCCGCGTGCCCTGCTTTAAACCCGGTGACTCCTCGTGACCACACCAGGCCTGTCCCCTCAGACGCCGATCGGCCATCACGGAATCCAGGCACTTGACCAGCCAGTGGCACAGAAACATGCCCCGACCCCCCAGGGAGCGCAGCAGGGGCTGAGGATGTAACAGTACTACTGTCACGAGTGCCCCAGGCTGACGCCAAGGAGGGCCCTTTATACCGAGTGTCTATAAGCCCTTTAGGCAGGTTTGTGGTTTGCTGCATGATGCAGAACCCAACACACAGAAAATATACGGATACTGAACACAAATGACAGAAGAGATAGAGACACAAGAGAAAACCGTGTAGTGGGAGAAGATCCTTGTAGTGGTTTTCTAATCTATACAGATTACAGTGTAGGGAATAAACACCAGAATAACGACAACCAATATGCCCAGCAGCAATACAGAACCCTGAACTATGAATGAGGTCCTTATAGTTGGCCTCTTTCACACAGACTACACTATGCTGCTGGGCAAAGACAAGGAAACAAGACTTACAGAAAATAAACAGCAATATACAAGAATGGTCAGGGAAAAGCCAGGTCTAGACACCATAGAGGATTGTGAGCCAAAAAACAGGGATCAGGAGCCAGAAGAGTAAGTAATACAAACCAAGGTCAGAACACAGAGTCTATCAGGAAATACAGGTTACAGGGAGCAGACAACAGAATGGTCAAGAAGCATAAGCCAAAAGTCATACACATAAATACTGAAACAAATCACCAAAGCAGGCACTCAGTAAGTAGAACTTATCCTGGAGCAAGGATCTGATGCACTGCTGGTCATATTTATGAGGCAGAGCAGGTCACGTGACCACAGGCCAAATCAGCCACAGAGACTCCAGGGATGGAGAACCTGAACTAATTGTCCACACATAAACCCAAGAAGGCTGACAAGGATCGCTCTCACCACCAGGGAGCCTGTTTAGAATGTGTAATCGTGACAATTCCTGGACCTTGGCTTGTTTTATCCAATTTTCCTCTATACCACCTAGTTTCATATCTTGGGGATTTTAAGGACTGGTATAAGGGCTTTACTTTGTTGTAAGGTTACGTCTGCGTGCTGGGGTCACTAGTAAATGTGACAGAAACCGACACACCAGCTTGCTGAAAGATAAGCGCTCAGTCAACAAGGATTATATAATCCTTAGCCCTCCAATCTGCCGCCCTAGGACATGGCTTTATCGGCCCATGCAGGAATACAACCTCTACTTTTACTTTATGCTGGATTATTGATCAATAACAGCATTCCATTTTCCACCCACATACTGCCATTTTATGCAATTTAAAGGTCCACTACCACCAAAAAAATGAAAAGTTTATTTTATGTTGCTGATATCTAACATGTCCTTTGTGTTATATTTTACTCTATATGTGTCACTGGATGGTATCCATTTATTGATCTTTTGTGTTTTAAACTTCCCCTCCCCCACAGTATCTTTCCATCACTTGCTCCTCACTGTGTGGTTTTGGCCATAGAATGGAGTCTATGTGTCGATCGCTGGCTCAAATCATTGTATTATGTGGGATGTATTCAAAGGACATCACTGGGGATTAGATTAAAACTCGTTTAAAATCCCCTGATCTTGAGTAGCCTGGAGAGCACAATACACCCTCTGCTGCCTTATCCAAACATTTCCTCCTCCACCTCTTTAACTGTTAAATACTGTTTAAGATAAAGCACAGCACAAAGTAAAACTTTTGCACAGATTTTGGTAATTGTTACATCATGGGAAAAATCCACAAAACAGTCTTTTTTTCGACCTATGCAACAGCTTCTGTGAGTGGTAGCATCCCTTTAATGGTTAAAATGTATAAACGGTATTCTTACGGTTACGGTTATTTATTACTTGTTTAACATATTTAAATATGGAGCCATTTATAATAGTTTTAGCATGTTATGTCTGTCTATCTATATCTTCTTTCTGTTTTTCTCTCCCTGATTAACGTCGAAGGGGAGCCACGCTACCTCCTTCCCGTTATGTGCCCAGGTCTCCTATATAACAGCAAGATGTCTGCGGGTGTTCCTATTCATTCTTAACACGCCAATGTGTTCTGCGTTCGTGACAAGAAGAAGACAAAATAAATATTGAGCGAGTAAGAGAGCAGCGACAATGAAATTAGCCTGAGGTTTTATGACAGAGAAAACGAGGTGACGTGCTTCTGTATGTGAGTGGACAACATGTCAGATACACATAGGGTAACGTTACCCTAACACGTATTCTGCATGTGGCAGTTCACCCTTTGGATACAATATTTAGAGACAGGGCAAGAATGTTCTCTTTTTTGAAAAGTGTCACATGAAGTAGCTCACTGGCTTGCTTGGCAGAAAATCATATTTTCTGATATCTGGTGTCAGTTTATATTAGATGTGGAGAGTATTATCTTACCCTCTTAAGGATTCCACGGTATCTTTTTGATAAGTACTGCCACAGGTGAAATGTTAAACTGCAGACACTTTGTGCAAAAAGACTGGACTTTTGTTTTTTTCTGTTGTTGTGCTGTTGCTTTTTTTTCTTTGCCTGGTATGTCTTAAAATCTCAAATTTTACTAAGGTTTGAATTAAAAGGATCCTGGAAACTGAACTGCACAAAAATGTTGGATTTGACCATTTCACTTTGAGGCTAAAACATTATCAGGGTTATTCAGAGATGTCAGTGACATTTCGGTGCTCTCTGATTCGCCGCACTTCAGCGAGTCAGATTCGCTGACCCTGCGTTGAATTCAGCATTCACCGAAGTGCAGCGGATCGGCAGCTGAACGCCGCCGCCAACCCGCCAGACAGAAGCTGCAAACCCACCGCCGCAAACCCGCCGGACAACCACCAAACGCAGCCGACGACCCGCTACACACAGTGCCGATCAGCTGCAGATACAAGTCGACAAGCCGCCGAACATAAAAAAACGATTGAAAGTGACAAATTTGAAACGCTGTTTGTCTGAATTTAACAAATAAGGCCCTATGAACGATACTAAAAAGGTCTTTTACATTAAAAAAATACGCTATTTCAATATAATCCAAAAAAATTGTAAAAATCACTAGAAAATCCTAAAAAAAATATAAAGACTTTTTGCTGTCGATTAAAAGAATTAATGGTTTATTAGATATGGTATTAAAACGGGAATATTTTTAACATTGAATCCTATGGAATTCATCTGATTAAACCTGCCAAAAGAAACCACCGAACAGCAGGGCATTTCACTGACACTTCACTGTTGTTCGGTGTTCTCTGAATAGATTAACCATTGCTTCTCTATGGGGATTTCACTGCCGTCGAACAGGCATCGTATTTGCTGGCAATTCGCCAAAATTTGGCGAACTGCCTGCTCTCTGAATAGCCGAATGGCTACGAAATGTCACTGTACAGGGGAATTCACTGTCCGTGCCATATTGGGGCCAGATCTGCTCTCTTTGAATAGCCCCTTATATATTTTTTCTACTATAATGGTATTATTAAATCTTCATCAGGGACGCAGGAGGGATGAGAGAGGGAGATGGGGCAATTACCCCCATCCAGCCACACCACACCCGGAGCCATCACATATTTCTCGGGGTTGTTGGATGCAGCGTCACAGCTGCATTCTTTTGACTGTTAAATGCAGTGTGAGCTGTACCGGGAAGTCTATGTACACAGCACTGCAGGAGAGAGGCTTCCAATGGGTTAAAATGCTCATTCGTATGGTATCTAGAAGTACTAGATTAGTATCAATTAAATATTGTATTATAAATATACAGAGTGTCCATAAAATTTCTTTACAATTTCAAAAAATATTACAAAGGCAAATGAAAAGACAGATAAGTGAAAATTATTACAAAATGACACGTATATATTTAAGGTTTTTTGCCTCATTTAATACACCTCTATATGGGCACCATTAGTTGCATGAAGCACATCAAGACGGTACTCTATTTCTTGCCATGTTGGCTGTAGTATAACCTCATCAATGGTGGCAATGGTATCAGTGATCCTCTGCTTTAGATCAAAAGCTCAAAAGACAATTTTCACACCTTTTTTAAAGCAAGGTTAGCAGGTCCCATGAGGAGAAATTAAATCCTTTGTTTTATGTCTCTTTTATGTCCGGAGAGACATTAAAGTAGCTTCAAATAGCAGCCCCAAACCTCACTGTAACAAAAAGTTCAAATAGATTACTAATGCATTAGAGCAGCCAGGAGAGGGCAGAATTCAGGGAGAGCTCTGGAGTCAGTCCTGTAAAGGGATAATGTTAAGGGGGTTATAAGGACGGAAAATTATTTTAGAATACAGATACAAGGTGTTACTGTTATTTCCATATACAGGCATTATGCTACATACAGATATTATGTTTATATTCTATTGGTATTTTTTAGAAGCTGCATCGCTAATAATCATATGATCAATACAAATCCCCAAAGCAGGAGATCTCACCATTTTTAGTATTTATTTTTTATCACAGTTACTGTATCTACACAAAGGTCTTTTCTGCCTGTATGATAATGATACAGACCCCGTTTGAAATTGTGTAAGATAAGGGACACCATCTAAAGCACAGAATCTTACATTTCGACAATATTTCTGTAAAGGATGAACGAATACATGAAAAATAAAAAATGCGCAAATTTACATTATTTTTTTTAACTAACTCAGAATAACAATTTCTGTGTGAAAATTCTATTTTACACCATATTCACAGTTACAGTTACAAGTATTCATAAAGCGCTAACATGTTCCGTAGCGCTGTACAATGGGTGAGACAGAATAACAAATATACATACAAGTTAAACACACAGAACAGTAGGAGAGAGGACCCTGCTCAAGAGCTTACACTCTAAGAGGAGAGGGGTGACACACAAGGTGAGGGTAAATAGAGAATCTGAAGTAACGGGGTTCGTGTGGGCTGTGTGGGAAGATGGTGCAAGAAATGTACAGTGGGGGAAACATGGAGTAAACCGATAGGCTTCTCTAAAGTAATGTGTTTTCAGAGACTTCTTGAAGGACTGAAGAGATAAGAAGAATCTAATGTTGTGGTGGAGGGATTTCAATAGTAAGGGGGCAGCTTGGGAGAAGTCCTGAAGGGGAGAGTTGAGGGTGCGAGTCCGAGGAGACGATAACATCAGATCATTGGCAAAGTGGCTGGGACGGGATGTACCTACTAATAAGGGAGGAGATGTAGGCAGGGGCACTGTTATGGAGAGCTTTGTACGTGAGCACCAGTATTTGTGTTGTGTTTTTTTGTACACTATATAACAGATCTTACGGCTTGGTTCTTCGTGAGAGTATTTCTATTTTCACAATGTAGTAATACACCTGCATCGTGATCATAGCAATCCCATAAAAACCTCAAATCACATTCACTGCCTGCTCTTTGCAGTTCTTTACAAATACATTAATTGCTAAGTGGAATTATATATTGGGTACATAGTAACAAATAGTCATTGAAGTCCTGTGGGATATACAATAAAGTCGCACTGAGCAAGTATTGTGATGGTCCCCGTGAAACTTTCCACATTTTCTTTCTTTCTTTTTTCTTTTAAACAACTGTTGTTTTCTGGTTTATAGCCACCACAAAGTCTTTGTTTTTACCCATTTTGTGAATGTTAACTTCTTCAGCGTTAAGGTGACCCGCATCTCTGTGTACGAGTGACTTTGTCAACGAACGTTGTAAATGTTACAGTTATTTCTAAACCGTTATTTGCAAGGGATTTTTAGCGGAAAAAAAAAATAAAGAAGTTGACCTTCTGTTTAGCTTCCTTCTAATTTTCCTCAAGACAAACCTTTAACGGAAAGAATTGTTTTTCTAAATGCAAACGACCACATAAAGTGGTATCTGACATATACAGTGGTAGCAGATGCAAGTCCTTAATGTGCAATGGAAACGTGCATAATTATGAGCTTCCATATTATGCGACGCCGTAATTATACTGCACCTTATATGCCCTTTTTTTTGTATTTTTTTTGTTTTACTTTTTTTTTAGCCTTTCTTTTACGGCTATGAATTAATCCCGGCTACAGTCTGCGCAACAAAAAGAACCTAAACATGGGGTTTTATAACAGCATTGTTCAGAGAATTCCATTAGGATCTAAAAAAAAAAATAATCTTTGAGCTTTAAAAGAAGCGAATGCAGAGTCATTTATTTTCTAGAGGGTGTTTTACTATGGAAAATACAAAATCCATTCAATTAATGGTAATGTTTTCAGGGGCTGACCCAACTTTTCCTTCCCTTGGAAATGTGTGTGTCCCATTTACAGAAGCTCTTAACCTTCAGATCGTCCTTAGAAAAGAGGAGTCACGAGAACTGCAGTTAGATTCTTACTTAAAATAATCAAATTTAGCCTATTGTTAGAATGTGACCACGTAACTCCCAGGATTGCATTAAACTAGCAATACAATAAAATAATATGGCCGAACAGTATAATAAATTATTTTCTAGGTCATTGATCATCCTGGATAAATATTCCCAGCGGCAACTGATGGGCTCTAATGTGGCTCCAGGATCCTCAACCTTTGGGGACAACAATTCTTGTAAAATCAAGCCCCACGTGAGCCAAGGCTAACATTTTCCTGGTGGTCCAGTTGGACGTCAGCTGTAAGAGGTAGCAGAGAGGCAAGTGCAATTCCCTGCAACTCACACAGGACAACTAAGGCTAGGGTCAGACGAACGCATTTTTCACGTGCGTTTAGCCACACAAAATCACGGCCGTGCTTGCAGCAAATGACGTCCAATGCCGGGGAACATACGACGAACGGCCGCACGAATGTTCGTCCGTGCAACGCAAGTGGCCAACGAACGCATTTTTTCGAGAACGTCAAACCGCTACTACTGACGTACAGAGTGCGCTGCGGCCGCATAGCGGCGTGTTTGCATGATTGGGAGACGTCAGACGCTGCTAATGTCCGGCTAACATAACGTCCAGACACAAAAAGGGTTTTATTGATGATCCGTACAAAATCACGGACGAAAAGGCGCATCGTATGACCGCTATCGCGTATTCCGTGAAAAAATACGTACGTTCGTTTGAACGCACTTTTTCACGGGCAACGCGAAAAATGCGTTCGTCTGACCCTAGCCTAAGGAGCAATGTTGGTGGTCCACTCAACCAACCTTCAGCCTGGGCTTCACAAAGACCTATCAGAGGCTTGATATGGTTTGGAATGCAAATAACTGTTGATGAGCTGTGAATATTCTAATACATTAGCCTGTATTTCCATACATCTGCTACATTAGTGATGAGCAAGATTTCCACATTTGGTTTAACAAAAAACAAATTGGGAAAATTACTATAAATAAACTGTCTTGACACTCACCATATTGGAGGTTTGAACTGTACTTCTCAGACCTGAAAAATACAAGAGTACTTTACAAATCAATGCTGCAGATCTTCTTGACTTTCTAGTCTTCTCACCCATGGTATTTGGTCAGTCCATACTCTTATCTTTCATAGGTTTCGAAGTAAAATTATATTACCAACCTGCAAAGCTCATCGTCGCTGCTTTTCCTTCTACTCATCTTCTCTAAGAAGCAAGTATGTAACCTTCTGTCCCTTCTGTTCTTCAACCAACCTGTTTAAGGCATTATATAAACCATTTCCCACCACTAATTGCCTCCCCACCACCCAATAATTTCCAGTTATTTAGAACATGCTGTTAGGAGGACACATCATCTGGACCAAGGATGCTCAACCTTGGCCCTCCGGATGCTTTTTGAGACTACGTCTCAGATGATACCCATCCCTCTTTAGTTTTAGTGAAAGGATTTTACCAGGAAGGATACATTGAGGTTTCTCTCGTTTTCAAGTATGTCCTGGGTGGAAAGTATGTACCATTAGGTGTCTTGCCCAAGGACACTTACTGGAGAGGTGCTCTTGCTGGGATTCAAACCTGTGTCTCCACAGTTATAGAGCAGTGATGTTACCTCTACTCCATCCAGGTTGACAGTTCCTTGTGGGAAATGTAGTTCAAAAATATCTTGAGGGCCATGGTTGAGCACCCCTGACTTAGAATGTTGAATTAACACTCACATCTGATCCCATGTCCTGGTTCATCTCCTCCTAGGTTTCTATGAGGACCTTCTCTGAATACGTGGTATGATTTTTTTTTATTATTATTTTTTTTGAGAAAGGATTTTACCAGGAAGGATACATTGAAATTTCTCTCGTTTTCAAGTATGTCCTGGGTGGCGTGTATGTACCGTTAGGTGTCTTGCCCAAGGAAACTTACTGGAGAGGTGCTCTTGCTGGGATCGAACCCATGTCTCCACAGGCTCTCTCCACGCAGAGCAGTGATGTTATACTGTTAAAGCAAATGACGATTACACGGATAGATTGCTTTTAATGTTTTAATCATGTGTTAACTATAGTCCACTTCATTCAGACCATCAACTCATCTCAGTAAGATCATGGACACCTCTTGCCTCTGTAAGTGGAACCCGTCCTCTCTCAATTAATTGAATGTTTCACTCGCCCACTGCAAAAATCAGCTGAATACGTTGGCACTTTAAGCATAATAATACTATTTTGTTGCGAGTAATTTAACCCTTTAGCTGCGGAGGACGCGCTCAGCGCGTCCACCCGCAGGTAACGTTCCTTGCGGTGGACGCGCTGAGCGCGTCCTCCCTTTGGCGCCAGCGTTCGGCCGGGTTCCGGCCGATCGCTGGCCCCCCGGTGCGGGCTGACATCCTCAATGTCAGCCCAGCACCCGGAACCACCGCCGGCCTAATTAGGTGTCATCGCGGCGGCGCGATGACATCTAATTCAGGCGCCCCCCCCCGCATGTGCGGAGGAGGCGCCTGAAAGGGAGGGGGGGAGATCGCTGGTGTTGTGGGGGTTAATACAGGCACCGTTTGGAAGGGCACAGCCTGCCCTTCCTAACGGTACCTGGAATTAACCCCATGGGGGCTGGATCACGAATCGGCGCCGAAAAGCGCCGGTTCGTGATCCTTTCCCGGAGCTGGCTGACATCTTGGATGTCGGCCAAGCTTCCGGGAATGCCCCCTGAGGCCTGGCGTCATCGTGCATAGCATGATGACGCCAGTCCTGGAGTTAACCCCTAACTGCCACCAATGGTGGAGATAGGGGGTTCCAATGAACCCATATCTCCCGATCCGTGGCAGTTAGGGGTTAATGTTTGATATTGTTGGATCGGCCAGAGCATGGCCGTTCCAACAATACCAAACTTGACTATGAAAAAAGTTTTTTAAAAAAATTAAAAATAAAAATAAAAAAATATTTTAAAAAAATTATAAAAAAAAATAAACAAGTTTTTTTTCTTTTTTTTGGTTCGTTAATGCAGCAATATTGTTCCTATTTCAATTATACTGTGAACAATGATGCTGCACTAACGATTTTTGTATGCGGTGCATTTGTTAAAAATCGCGTAATTTTCCCCAAAAAAAATGTAACGAGACCCCATCTCTAATTTTTTTAACAAGCGCACCCCATACAAAATATAACCGCAATTGCTCGCATCTTAAAATGTGAAAAAAAAACACTTTACACGTTGTAAATTATGGAAAATTCATATTTTATTGCATTTTTTGTTATAATATACAGACAGATCATGACGTATACATATAATAATGACATATTATGAATCTGCCGAGTCTGACGGAAAGAACGATATATAATATGTCTGGGTCATATACTAAAATAACAGGGTTATCCAAAGAGATTCGAAAAGTCACCGCACGTTCGGTGACTTTTCGTTCTCTTCAATTCGGTTCCTTTTGCCGATTGCATTTCGGTGACCCTGCGGTGTATTCAGCAAGCACCACAGGGTCCCCGAATTGCAGGGAAAAGCTGCCGCAAACCTGACGAAAACTAACCGCATGCACGCTGAAAACAAGCAAAAACATCTGGATTAACCTTCGAAAAAGCCGAACAGGAGCCGAAAAGGAGCCGAATCACACAGAGCCGAAGCAGCTGTGACGTAGAGGAGGCAGTGAATAAATTAGAAAAACCATTTGTATGAATCTGGGTAAATGAAACGCTGTTTGCAAAGAAACTACTGAGCGAAAATGTCTGAAATTTTCACAGGAGGTCCAGGGAATGATAATAAAGAGGGCTGTTACAAAACAAATAAGCAAACTGGAAAAAAATCAAAAAAAAAATCGGACTTTTAATTTTTTTTTAAAAAATTCTGAAAAATGCTTAAAGTATCCTAAAAAATCTATAAATAAAGAGACTTTTTGCTGCAGAATTTTATAATGAACGGTTTATTAGATATTGAATTAAAACGGGAATATTTTTAACATTGAAGTCTATGGGATTCTCCTGAATAAACTTGCCGAATTAAACCACCGAATGGCAGAGCATTAGGGGAACCTTTCACTGCTGGTTTGTGTTCTCTGAATAGCCGAAGCAGTGCTTTTTCATGGGGATTTCACTGCCCTCGAACAGGGACCGAACAGTCACCGTATGTGCAGGCAATTCGACAGGATTTGGCGAATTGCCTGCTCTCTGGATAGCCGAATGGCCAGGAAAGGTAACCGAACGCTGATTTTCAGCGTTCGGTTACCTTTCTCAAGCAATTCGAATCTCTTTGGATAACCCTGTAAGCCTTCAAAACACGTTTAAACATGATGAGCAAAACCGGTAAAAATGACCTCAGCACAGAGGCGGGAAATGCCTCAGCAGCGAAAGGGTTAATGGGAATGCATTTAGGAACATTGTGCAGGGAGATAAATTAGACGTCCCTTAGATTTGAAGGATGAGAGAACAACACGCACTCTGATGTTACCTTTCATTTGCAATCCAACCGATTAACACGAAATAAGTTACGTAAAGAAGATTTGGTGTTCAAAAAAAAAAAAGCTATAAGAAAAAATAAATGCTAAATATTCACAACAACAAAACATGAATCTCCCGCCCTGATACAATTTCTAGAGCCGCCTGACCTTACCGAAACTCTATTATTTGTTGTTAAAATATATATAATTTATAATCATAACAAATAAGACATATGAGGAAATCCATCTGCTTGTGGATATCACACAGGCATAAAATGCATAATTCATCTTCGGAAAAATTAATCATATCTGCATCAACATATTCTGTATATTTAACATAGACCTCAGTGCTCCCTGCTGGCATTTATATAAAAAATAAAAAAAAAAGAGGGAGAGAGAAGAATATACATATATATTATCATCTCCACATTAGCGTCTGCTTCGCCACCTTATTCTCTAAAGTTTGGATGTCGCCATTGTGTACAATGAAATTTGTATATTCATGAAACTCCATTTGTTTTATGTCCTCGCTGTCAAATTCTCCCAAACAGCATATGCTTTGCTCTGCGGAGAATAAAATCAAATTTGTCTGTCTTGTCATATTGTCATCAAAGTGATAGTATCACAATTAGATTAACATTTTGTCAAGGGTGGGGAAAATGAAATGGGAAGATATTGGATGGGAAAGCCTGTTTAACCCTTTAGACGCCGCCTGCTATTGTGCTATTCCTAGAGGCAAAGAAAGGCAATCAGAATCCACAGTAAGTGGCACTGTCAAATTATTATGATCCATGTTAGAATCAACAAGGTCACTTATAAGGTCTGGAAGGTACATGTATATGTGAAGAACCCATTAAGATTATTGACAGTAGTATTTAGGAAGGTTTCACAGTTTTATGCACAAAAGCTTTCCTTCCATAATATTCTTATGCAGGGGAGGCAATTTAAGATTTTACATTATATTGCTGACTTATGGATTTTTTTATCATGTGAAGAGGTTAGAAAAATCACATTTCAGCCTTCAGTATCTTGAGAAAAATGTCAGTAATCTAGCTACGTCTTTATTTTTGTCCTCCTGCGCTTTTTTTATTTATTTTATTCAAAAATATAACACCAAAGTGTTTTCTTTTTTTTCTTTCTTGCAGCAAGTGAAGTTTTTTTGTTTTTTTTTGAGAAAGTATTTTACCAGCAAGGATACATTGAGATTTCTCTCATTTTCAAGTATGTCCTGGGTGGCAAGTATGTACCGTCGGGTGTCTTGCCCAAGGGCACTTACTGGAGAGGTTGCTCGTTGGGATCGAACCCATGACTCCACAGTGATGTTACCTCTAACACATTGTTAGCATATACAAAAAGTATTAAGATTTAGCCGTGAAGGGGCTGTATTACAATCTTCACGCTAAAACGGGGACGCTAAGGAGGAAAACCTGCACCTGCAGGTTTCTCCTTAGTGTCCCAGTTTTAGCGTGACGGCGCTAATACCGCACCCTGCCCCATAACACGGCGCTAAGCCTCGGGATGCTCGGGGCAACGCTAAGTGCCGCCGCAAGCATCCCCTCCATGAAGTCCATAAGACTCCATTGAGGCTTTCACTGCCTGTCACATGACCTGCAGAGTGATTCGCAGAGGGAGACTTGGGACTTTTTCCCCCAGTCTCTCTCTGCTCCCAGTGGCAAGAAGAAGCAGATCAAGCCGCTGTTCTCGCCGCGGGATGAGAGGTGAATATTAGATTTTTTTTGGGGGGGTTTCACCTGGTGCTGACTGATTCCGCAGAAGCTAGCACCACCTACTAGTTGTGGTTAGCTTTTGAGTTAGCCACAGCGGGACAATTAGCATTAGGACTTTGTAACCCTAACGCTAATCAACACTTTGCGCTCTCTGTGTTAAGCATAGGGAGCGCAAAGTTCAGTATCCCCGGCCTGAATAGCTAATGGGCTTTATTTTTTTGAGAAAGGATTTTACCAGGAAGGATACATTGAGATTTCTCTCGTTTTCAAGTATGTCCTGGGTGGCGAGTATGTACCGTTAGGTGTCTTGCCCAAGGACACTTACTGGAGAGGTGCTCTTGCTGGGATCGAACCCATGACTCCACAGGCTCTCTCCATGCAGAGCAGTGATGTTACCTCTACTCCACCCAGCCAGTGGGCTTTTTACCCCTTTAGTGTTCAGATTGTAATATGGTGCAACCGTGCTAGGGCCACCGCTGAGTGCTAACGTTAGCGTGAAGAATGTAATATGGTCCAAAATCTTTTGTGTATTGTAGAGATGTGCACGTGTTTTTTTTTTCGTTTCGTTTCGGTACGTTAGATTTTTTTCAAAAGTTTAGTTTCGGATCTTTTTGGCCCATTTTCGTTTCGGCTTGTTTAGTTTCGGCTCGTTGTTTCGCATCGATTTTTGTTTCGTTAAATCGGGGAATTTCGGTCTTTTGGATCGTCTGTTCTCATTGTTTCAAAGGGTCCATCCTCGGATTTTCGTTTTGACTTTAGACGTATGGTATTTCGGATGCTCCGATATTTCGATCGATACGGTAATCCTGCCGATTTGTTCCTTCGGACGTATCGTTTTTATGAAAGATCCTGTTTTTTTCTTATGAATATGCATTGCACAACTTTATTTAGACTGGGGATTTAGGGAAAAGCTAATTAAATATTTAAAATAAATATATTATTGATGCAGAAGAAAGCACTGGAAGAAGTGAAAAAAGTGACTGACGATATGAAATTACGAAGTCAGCAACGGAACCGAAACAGACTCAAAACGATACGAAAATAAGTTGTCCAAAATGGAACTGAAATCGCGAATAGAACGAAAATTACTTGCGATTTTACAAATTTCATGTCCATACAAAATTTAAAAAAAAATTGTTTCGTATCGGGAAATATTTTGGATGGTGTATATTTCGTTGCCGATCCGGTTCGGAACATCGGACGAATCCAAAGCACCGAATCGGCCCGTTTCGTGAGAAAAATAAATCGGTACGAAACGAAACGCACATCCCTAGTGTATTGTGAGATGCTGTGAAAAGTGAAATTTCTGAAGGAAAACACATAGGGATCCTAGGAAGGTATTTGAGAATGATAACACAAATAAATAGTAAGAAAGGAGCTGGGACAGTCAATAGAGAGCAGAGGGCAAAATCTAACCTGTTCATTACCAAGTTATTTTTCATAAAAGCAGGAGCCAGTGTTTTGGGGGAAATCACTATTTGTTACTTATACAGTAAAAAAAATCATTGGGAATATTCACTGTAGAGCTTTTTCAAAACCATATGGTGCAATTTCCTGGCCATTCGGCTATTCAAAAAGCTGGCAGTTCGCCAAATATTGGCGAATTGCCAGTGAAATATGGAGCTGTTTGACAGCATTGAAGTCCCCATAGAGAAGCAATCTATTCAAATAACACCAAACAGCAGCGAAATGTTAGTGAAATGCTGTGATTTTCAGGGCTTTCATTCGGCAGGTTTAATCAGGCGACTCCCATAGGTTTCAATGTTAAAAATATTCCTGTTTTTATTAAATATTTATTAAACCCTTTATTCTTTTAACCCTTTGAAACCGCGGGACGTGCTATACCATCCATGTGGCGGGAGGGCTTTGAAGCCGCAGGACATACATGTACGCCCCGCTGACTTCAATGGGTCGCCTCGGTCCCTCCCCGCAGCTGGCACGCGCCGCGTGCTGTTGGCAGCAGAGGCCATCCCCTTGCAACCAATGACGCGCATGGGCTGCGAGAGGTGCCGAAATTACCGGCGACGGTACCTGTCGGCAAGGCGTACCTGTATGCCGGATTTAACCCTGCCCAACGGGCAACTCCTGCCCATCCTTAAGGGGTTAAATTTCAACAAAATGTCTCTTTATTTATTTTTAGGATTTTTTTAGGCTCTTATCAGGATTTTTTCAGCAAAATCTTTGTTCCGATTACGTTCTTTTCCGGTGGCTGATTGGTGCACTGTTCGGTGGATTGCCGCCTTTTTTTAGATGCAATCCATGGTTTTGCGTTGGATCTTTGGGTGGGTTCTGCTTTTTTTCGGCGGCATATCGGATCGATCCAATGTTTTTTCGGCGTTTTTCCAGTGATTTTTCTGTTCAAATCGGTGGTTTTGCGGCGGTTTTCTGATGCTTTTGGCGGCTTTTCCCTGCACTGCTCAAATGATTTTAGCACCTTGGGTGTTATGCTCAAGGTGCTGAAACGTTTGCTGGCACATTACGAGCCCAGTTGCAAATGAATTTAGTTTGCAAGAAATTTAATTCTCTTGCATTGTCCCAGAAATAGACCAAGTCAAGTATAAGCGAAAGTTGGCGCCAGCAGGTACTGTACGTTTGAAGATCTTCTATATTCACAAAAGCATTTCCGTTTCATGGCGTTGCTATCGAATTGTCATAACATTCTCTTTAGTCTAAGGCTAGGGTCAGACGAAAGCATTTTTCCCCGCGAACGTGAAAAAGTGCATCCGAACGCATTGACGTATTTTTTCACGGAATGCGCAAAAACGGTCAGACGACGCGCATTTTCAGGCGTGATTTTGTACAGATCGTCAATAAAACTCTTTTTGCGTCTGGACGTTATGTAGGCTGGACATTAGCAGCGTCTGACGTCTCCTAATCACGCAAACACGCCGCTATGCCGCAGCCGCGCACTCAGTACGTCAGTACTAGAGGTTCAGCGTTCTCAGAAAAATGCGTTCAAATTCCACTTGCGTTGCACGGCCGGACTTTTGTGCGGCCGTACATCGTATATTGGCCGTCATTGCCCGTCATCTGCTGCTAGTGCGGCCGTAATTATGTGCGCCAGAACGCACGTTAAAAGTGCGCTGGTCTGACCCCAGCCTTAACGGGAAAGACATACTGGGTTATTCAAAGAGATTCGAAAAGTCACCGCACGTTCGGTGACTTTTCGTTCTCTTCAATTCGGTTCCTTTTGCCGATCCCATTTCGGTGACCCTGCGGTGTATTCAGCAAGCACCACAGGGTCCCCGAATTGCAGGGAAAGGCTGCCGCAAACCCGCCGAAAACGAACCGCAAAACCCGGCGAATGCACGCCGAAAAGCCACAAAAACATCTGGATTAACCTGCCGAAAACAACGGAAAAAGCCCAAGCAGGAGCCAAACACACAAAGCCGAAGCAGCCGAGACCGCAGACGACGCAGTGAATAAATTAGCAAAATAGTTTGTGTGAATCTGTGAAAATGAAACGCTGTTTGCAAAGAAACTACAGAGCGAAAATGTCTGAAATTTACATATGAGGTCCAGGGAATGATAATAAAGAGGGCTGTTACAGAAAAAAGAAGTAAACTTAAGAAAAAAAATTGGACTTTTAAAAAAAAAATACAGAAAAATGCTTAAAATATCCAAAAAAAATCTATAAATAAAGAGACTCTTTACTGCAGAATTTTATATTGAACGGTTTATTAGATATTGAATTAAAACGGGAATATTTTTAAAATTGAAGCCTATGGGATTCTCCTGAATAAATTTGCCGCATGAAACCACCGAATGGCAGGGCATTAGGGGAACCTGTCACTGCTGGTTTGTGTTCTCTGAATAGCCGAAGCAGTGCTTTTCATGGTGTTTTCACTGCCCTCGAACAGGCACCGTATGTTCAGGAAATTCGCCAGGATTTGGCGAATTGCCTGCTCTCTGGATAGCCGAATGGCCAGGAAAGGTAACCGAACACTGATTTTCAGCGTTCGGTTACCTTTCTCAAGCAATTCGGAGCTCTTTGAATAACCCTGATAGTAAAGATAAACCATAACCTATGCATGTGTTAGCAGGATTGTTTTAAAGCAAAACTGCTTAATGCTCGTTTAATCAATTAGGAAAAATATAAACATCTTTTGTTGTTGCAAAACGCCATGGAGATCATTATGCATTCTATACGTCTAACTCACTTTCCCATACATAATTAGAAAACAAAATTTCCATTTTTAAAAGAGATAGAAAACAGGTGATGTCACTTGAAATGTCAATTCAGGTCCCTAGTGGAAAGTATAAACAATACGCTTCTGTAATGTTTATGGAAGTATTATTACGTGTCATTTTAAAACTCAGCATTTTAAACAGTTATCAAAATACAATATTTGTTGTTTTTTTTTTTATCTTGATTGATTAATATCAAATTGTTTCACATCCACTTTAAATGGCGTTCAGGTTATCGTACATGTGAAATATGACTGAGTGATTGATAGCACGAGAAGCTGTTAGCACCTTTTAACGGTGAGGATGAAGCTAATCATTTATCTCAGTCCTTTATCCTTAATTCAGAGCATCAGAGTAAGCATTAAGTGTCAACCCACGGAAATGTAGAGCTCGCAGCGTGCCATGAGAAGGATGGAAGGGTGGGAGGACAGCTAGTATCTGAAGAACGGTTAAGTTTTCCACAAAATATAGAAATGGTTATTTCGAGAAGCATTAAAATCGGGGATCAAAATTTCCACTTGCCGACTCGCCGAGGACTGTTCGAAATTTATGCAGAATGCGTGGAAATGTGGCCCTTTAAATACGTTGCAACTTCAAATTGTCATCTGCCTCTTTAAAGGGCCATGCATGCTTTATCAGTGTGCCTTTAAAATGTGCACTGCCTTTTGAATGAGCCAGTAGTCTCATTCAGCCGGTAAAAGCAAGTAAATATGATCTTTTTTATAGTTACCTGTTTTTCTTGGTGTTTTCTACGTCCACTGCAGGAGGCACACTGATCTAACCAATCAGTGTGTATTCTGCGGAATACATACATAAAAAACATACTGAGCATGTGCGACTGAGTTGCTCCACCTCCCTCCTGCAGTGTATGCTGAGGGGAGGGAGGAGCTCAGTGCCATTCCAATATGTAACTCTTTCACCCCCAGCTACTGCTGAGACAGGGAAGGACAGAAGTCAATACACACAAGAAGAATAGAGCTAGCAGAGAGTGAGAGGTAAAGCAAAATAAGAACAGAGAGAAATGGCAAGAAAAGGTAAAGAGAGAAAGACGGCAAAAAAAGCAGAGAGAGAGTAAGAAAAAGCGAGAGAGTGCAAGAAAAGGCGCACCAGAGGTGGAGGGGAACTGTCTTTTTCAGTGCAATTCGGGGCATGCATCCATTAGGCAAACTAGGCTGTAGCCTAGGGCACCAATGAGAGGGAGGGAGGCACTACTCTGAGCTAATCTAACTATGGGCAGTATGGCAGAAGTTATGCTCTGAATGAGATTAGCAGGGAAACAATACAGGTTGGTTAAATGGAGGAGATAGACAACACGTGTATGAGATGTATTAGGGGAATAAAGACAAAATATGGTTTTGAACCAGTGGGGAGTGGGAGGGTGGCAAAATGTTTGTTTTTTTGCCTAGGGTGGCAGATATCCTTGCACTGGCCCTGGTGTAACTTAGCATCGTACTCTCATCAGTTTTCTTTGGCTTGCGTCCAAAAAATGAAGCAGACTTAGCTCTGAATCCGTTCATTATCCATCCCTTTTCCACATGGGATAGTAAAACGTGTGCATTGGGGGTAATAGGGGGCATACACATGTATAAGGGATCCTCCAAACACTTCAGCACAACGCTTTGGGAATCCCGTTTGCCGTGGTGCTAAACCCAGTTAGTATATAGGATAGCCAGAGATGGGAGCACTCACGGTCTTGTGTTTAAAAAGTTTCAATATTTATTCAGCGATGCTTTAAAAATCCAGGATTTTTAAAGCATCGCTGAATAAAAATTGAAACCTTTTAAACACAAGACCGTGAGTGCTCCCATCTCTGGCTATCCTATATACTGTATATATAAGGGGTTATTCAGAAACAGCCGATCTGGCCCCGAAATGGCACCGAACATCTAATTTCCACATACGGTGCCATTTCAGGGCCATTTGGCAATTCAGAAAGCAGGCAGTACGCCAAATTTTGGCAAACTGCCAGCAAGTACGGTGCCTGTTCGACAGCAGTGAAATCCCCCATAGAGAAGCAATGGTTAATCTATTCAGAGAACACAGAACAGCAGAGTAAAGTTGCCAAAATGCCCTGCTGTTCGGTATTTTCATTCGGCAGGTTTATAGGAGAATCCCATAGGCTTCAGTGTTAAAAATATTACTGTTTTTATCCGATATCTAATAAACTGTTTATTATTTTAATCTGCATCAAAAAGTCACTTTATTTAATGATTTTTTAAGGATCTTTTAGACATTTTTCAGGATATTTTTTGAAATTTACTTTCAGGGGTTTTTTTAATAGCGGATTTTCTTTTTTCTGTAACAGACCTTTTTATTTTGCAAACAGGGTTTAAATTTTGACACTTTCAATCGTATTGTGCTTTTTTTCTCCTCATCCGTCCAGTGGCTTGTCAGCTTGTCTTCTGCGGCTGGTCGGCGCTTTGCTCGGTGGCTCGTTGGGTGCGTTTGGCGGTCCTCTGGCAGATTTGCGACAGATATCTGGGGGGGGGGGGCTGGTGGCAGCAGCCAGTGGGTTTGTGGCGATTTGGCCTCGGCATTCGGCGGCTGATTCCCTGCACTTCGGGGACCCTGCTGTGAATGCTGAATTCACTGCAGAGTGGGGATATTTGATTTCTCCAAAGTGCGGGGAACAACAGAGCACCGAAATGTCGGCGACATTTCGATGCTCTGTGAATAACCCCTTTAGTTTTAGACTTGGTTATGTATTGTTTGCTTTGTTTTTTTATTCAGGACTCACTGACTTCTTCAAGGTCGCTCTTTTCAATGCAAACACCCCTAAATGAAGTTCTTATTAAAGGTACATTTTGCATCTCGCTTGGATCAATGTGTTACTTTCGGAATCGTAGAACAGATATCTATCATTTGGAAACGCATTTGCGCAGCCTGAAATTTAATGCGCCTTTTAATTTAGCATTCGGCGTACTTGGATATTCTGTTAAAGATACTTCTTCTGCTGCTCTTCTTTTTTTTTTTACCTGATGTCTTCAAGGACATGTATCTGACATAACAGGGACTTTCTTGAAGACAGGCAGCTTCAGGCCAGAAAGATGCTTGCATCTTGATAAATTAGAACTGACATACTGAAATAGTTGTATAATTCGGAGTTCCAGGTTTTCTCAACATTACCTGCTGACATAAAAAAAAAAGGAAAAAGGCAGGAATACAAAGCATACAAAAAAGTTAAAGCTGTTGCACTGTTATCATTCATGATTACATGGCCATCAACATATTTACGAGAAGAACTCTTACATTACAAGTGAATAACAAGTAATGCTAACATCTACACCGAGAAAACACATGAAAAAGCATTTTAAGACGGGCAAAAAACACACACATACGCACTATCAAGTGGGACCTGTCGAACTTTCTGAAGTATGTTCATTCGGAATAGTGATTTATTGGGGATTTTCAGGGTTATCCAAAGAGATTCGAAAGTCACCGCACGTTCGGTGACTTTTCGTTCTCTTCAATTCGGTTCCTTTTGCCGATTGCATTTCGGTGACCCTGCGGTGTATCAGCAAACAGCAAGGGTCCCCGAATTGCAGGGAAAAGCTGCCGTAAACCACCGAAATAACCGAATGCACGCTGAAAAACAAGCAAAAACATCTGATTAACCTTCGAAGAGGAGCCGAACAGGAGCCGAACAGGAGCCGAAAAGGAGCCGAATCACACAGAGCCGAAGCAGCTGTGACGTAGAGGAGGCAGTGAATAAATTAGCAAAACCATTTGTATGAATCTGGGAAAAAGAAACGCTGTTTGCAAAGAAACTACTGAGCGAAAATGTCTGAAATTTTCACAGGAGGTCCAGGGAATGATAATAAAGAGGGCTGTTAAAAAATAAGCAAACTGAAAAAAAAAAAAAAAAAAATCGGACTTATAATTTTTTTTTAAAAAATTCAGAAAAATGCTTAAAGTATCCTAAAAATCTATAAATAAAGAGACTTTTGCTGCAGAATTTATAATGAACGGTTTATTAGATATTGAATTAAAACGGGAATATTTTTAACATTGAAGCCTATGGGATTCTCCTGAATAAATTTCCGAATTAAACCACGAATGGCAGAGCATTAGGGGAACCTTTCACTGCTGGTTCGTGTTCTCTGAATAGCCGAAGCAGTGCTTTTTGATGGGGATTTCACTGCCCTCGACAGGGCCGAACAGGCACCTATGTGCAGGCAATTCGCCAGGATTGGCGTATTATGCTCTCTGGATAGCCGAATGGTCAGGAAAGGTAACCGAACGCTGATTTTCAGCGTTCGGTTACCTTTCTCAAGCAATTCGAATCTCTTTGGATAACCCTGTTTGTTATTTTTTAAAATAAAATATTGGACGTTCGACCAATATCAGGATAGGACCCCTTTCTATGTCCCAGTTACTTAAAATGATCTTGCGCAAGTTAATTGCAAAATTATAGAAAACGGGTAACCCATAAAGTGAATTACTCTAATGAGAACACTTGTAAAGTCAGGGAGTAGTAATTATTATTATTATTATTCTTTAGTCATATAGCGCCAGCATATTCCGCAGCGCTGTGCAATTGGCACAATATAGACAGGGTTATGATACATTGAACGACAATTGACAAACCAGTACAGGAGGAAACGAGGGCCCTATTCCCATGGGAACTCACAATCTAGAAGGATTGGGGTGGAATCAGGAGGAGAGGACTGCAAGGTGAGAGTGATGGACTGGTGGCGTCAGTGAGTCAGGTGGTAGGCTTCCCTAAGGCCCGCGTCAGACGAATGCAGTGATCACGTCCATGTTGCCGCACAGTTTAACGTCCGTCATAGCATAGAATCATGATCAATAGAGACCCACACACGAAGTATGTGCTCACTGGAACTGCGCATGCACAACGCATGTGGCAAACGGACGCAAGTTAGGCAAGAACGTAAAACCACTAAGGACGCGCAGAGTGCGCCTCGTCTGCGTAGCGGCCTGTGTGCGTGATGACGTGACATCAGATGCAGCACATATGCGACGTCCATCGCGTTGACGCTCAGAAGTTTTTTTGGTTTGGCTGACTGTACCTGTCATTTAATTTTAATTAATTTTGATTCCGATATTTCCCTTTTTTTCTACGTCCATCAAAAAAAACGGACCTTGTGGTGTCTACAGTATCTACCGTCAGTATGTCCATTCGTTATGCACGCACACAGAGTGCGCTCAGACCGCGTTCGTCTGACATTAGCCTAAATAGGAAAGTCTTAAGGGAGCGTTTGAAGGAAGGGAAACTAGGGGAAAGTCTGACAGTACTAGGGAGAGTGTTCCAGAGGATGGGAGCTGCATGTGAGAAATCCTGCAGTCTATCATGGGAAGAGGTGATGCGGGGAGAAGCTAGGCGCAGGTCACTGTTTGACCTTAGGGAGCGGGCTGGGGTGTATTTGGTGATTAGTGAGGACAGGTAGTGGGGAGCTGAGTTAGTGAGAGCTTTGTAGGTCAGGGAAAGGATGTTGTATTTAATTCTGCAGTGGATGGGGAGCCAGTGAAGGGACTCGCAGAGGGGAGCGGCAGAGACAGAGCAGCGGGTGAGGTGGGTGAGCCTGGCAGAAGCATTCAGAATGGATTGTAGGTGGGAGAGAAGGAGGCCAGTAAGAAGATTAGTAATTGTTGTTGGCTATTTTGGTTGTGGTTGCTGGCATTTGTATAGGTGGAGCACTGGTGTTTTTGCCCTGAACTGGTGAAAAGGAACGGTATACTTTGAGATACTATAACAGTGAAAAGTGTTTTATGTCCTTATTACTTAATCATAACCCAGTTATTATATTAGTGCACTACATTCAAGGTTCTTTAAAGCAATGTATACAAAATTTAGCATGGAATCAGTGGACAGGATCATAACATGGGTTCACCAATCTCCAGTTTGGCAGCCATGTTCCTTATACCATTGTGCCAGATGGAGTCTGATCTATGCATCGATTTTGAAGATTGAGTATACTCAATCATGGAAGTGAAGGGGGTAAACTCCTGAGCTTAAGTTTCTATACTTGAAATGGTGAGAAGACTGTGACATTCTTTTTAATTCATGGCTCTTAGTGTACATTACCCTGGGCCCTATTCCAAGGTTAACTTAACCAGAGCTGTTGTAAACTTACCAGAGCCATTACAGTCTATGGAGTTGTTAAGTTAACGACAGCTCTGGTTAAGTTAGCACCAACTTTGTAATACTGCCCATGTTTTTCAAGCTCTTATTTCTTATGATGTATTTGCAGCTTAATTCTCCAGATCCACCAGCTGTAAATAGTAAATCTTTGCCATCGTGCCAGGCTGTACTTTCTATTTCACCAACAGTCCATCCCATTCGGCCAATCATGTACTCCTATCTCACTCAGCCAACCACACACCTACTCCTATCTCACTCAGCCACTCTCACATATTCCATTGACATACATGCATATAACAATCATCACACATAGAACACATCTCTGTTATTTACAGGGAGTTCAGGGTTGGTGATAGGCCGCAGGGGGCGGCAGAAAGCACTACTAAACCCAGGCTGTGGAGAAATTAAGTCAATTTGTCAATTTATTGTCCTGGGGAAAAGTAACACATTGCTTAGCAATAAATTTATCACGCCGTCTGATGCTCAGAAACCATACTAACACATTTATCTATTTGTTCTTTTGTGCGCCTGTGGACAATAGCTTATATTCAGCATACTGTACAGATAATGACTGCAAGCTATTCATGGATGAACACACATGGAAGAACAATACCATTATACAACATGTTAATCCTTAAAGCCAGCTCGCGCACATACGATTCATACGGGTAATAGAGCACATTGAGTGCGAATTGCCGCTATACTTAACCATTGAAATCCCACAGGACGTGTCTTCCTGTGTGCAAGAAATAAATGTGAACAATACAATGTAGCAGCAGAATTCTAGAACACAGCGAAATTAAAAAGTTGTTTTTATTTTATGACTACACTGTTTTTTTTAATCTGCTGACTTTTTCTGGACTGCCTTTTTATGTCTCCACTTTATAATTTTTTTTTAAAATAACTTACTAAAGTATATGAGTTATAATTTGATTTATTTTGTGTGAAAAAGGGAATTCAAACGCTTTGTTAACCCCTTCACTACCACTTGTGCCGGCTGGGTGGAGTAGAGGTAACATCACTGCTCTATAACCGTAGAGAGAGACTATGGAGACACAGGTTCGATCCCGGCAAGAGCACCTCTCCAGTAAGTGTCCTTGGGCAAGACACCTAACGGTACATACTCGCCACCCAGGACATACTTGAAAACGAGAGAAACCTCAATGTATCCTTCCTGGTAAAATAATTTCTCAAGAAAATTAAAAAATAGTATACTCGGTCTTCTAAAGACCTGATGGTGCCCTGTAATTGTGTATACTCGATTGGTTTAGTTCTGATGCAACGCAAAGGAATATTCTTTTTACAGACAGAATTTGGTTTCAAATGGCCTCTAGAATCTGCCCCAAATGTTTTATCACCTCAGACATGACAGCTGAGGTGCTAAAACAGTTTGATCAGTTGGGACTCCGTGTCTAAACACAGCTCCCCAGCTAATTCATCACAGAGCTCCAGCTGCAGTAGTGCTTTTTGGCCAGTAAATGGTGCTGTCTGCCTGTCACATAGGGATAATACAGTAAATGCCATCTGATTTAGTGACTAGTGTATTCTGCGCAGTATAGGGGTTATTCAAAGAGTGTGGAACTGGCCCAGAAATTGCACCAAACAGTGAATTTCCCCAAACGGTGCAATTTCGGGGCCAGTCGACTATTCAAAACCTGTCAAGAAATATGGGTGATCTTCAGCGACAGTGAAATCCCCATTGACAAGCAATGGGTAATCTATTCAGAGAACACCGAACAGCAGAGAAATGTCAGTGAAATGTCCTGATGTTAGCTGGTTTCATTCGGCAGGTTTAATCAGGCGAATTCACATTGGTTTCAATGTAAAAAATATTTCCATTTTTATACAATATCTATTAAACCGTTTATTCTCTTCATTTGCAGCAAAAAGTCTCTTTACTTTTTTTTTTTAGGATATGTTTTCGGGATTTTTTCGTCAAATTTTTTTTCCAATTTTTTTTTTAAATAGCACTTTTTACTATTATTCATAGGACCTTATATGTTAATTCCAGACATTTTCGTCTAGCAGTTTTTTTTGCAAATTGCAAAATTTGCAAAACTTTAAAATTTATAAGCCCCCCCTTTTTTTTCTCTGTGTGCGGGACACGGAGTTGCCCTGGATGAGCCTTTGGGATGCCTACAATGGCTCTGGCCATACCCTGGCCCTAGTGCCCTCAGCCCTGGACCTGTTCCGTGGCCCACGGTTCTCCCTCAGGACACAAGGGTGAGCCGGGAATGTCCCTCATATTGGGCAGCCCCCACCCTTTTTCATCCCCCCTTTTTTTTCTGTTCCTTTGTCCTGATGTGTCCTTAGGCGACACCTTTGTGTATTCATTATAGTTTTTGGTTTTTATATTATGCAACGGCGCACTGGATGACTATAGCGGCCCTACGTGGCCTCTATGATATCCATTCTGTCATGATAGATGGTTTTTGTGGCCCTGCGTGGCCTCTTTGCAATGTACAGTATGTCTCTATTTTTCTGGCTGTTTGAGCAAAACTCAAAATAAAGAATGAAAAAATTTACTTTAAAAGCTACAGTCTTTTCGGTTTTTTGCATTTTTTACCCCATTCATCGGCTTGTCTGCATTTTCTGGCGGCTGGTCGGCGCTGTGTTCGGCGGCTCGGCGGCTTTTTTTGGACGCGTTCAATGGGTTTTCGGTGGCTTATCGGATCTGATATTTTCGGTGGTTTCGCGGCAGGTTTTATTTTTGATTCAGCGTTTTTTCGTTGGATTCTACCTGCACTTTTGGGACCCGGCGGTGAATGCTGAATTCACCGTAGGGACGGGGACTTTGATTCCCCGAAGTGCGGGAAACGAAGGAGCACCGAAATTCCAGTGAAATTAGGCTGGTGTCAGACGAGCGTAGTGTTCACGTCCGTGATTGCGCCTAAAAGTACGTCCGTGATAGCATGAAAGAAAGTCCATTGGAGCCTGACACATGAAGTACGTCCGCACTGAACTGCGGACGCACAATGGCGGCGGCCCACGGACGCAAGGCAGGCAAGAACGTACAACCCCTAGAACGGCCGCACAAAGTGCGCTGCGTCCGCAACGTCTGCATAGCTTTGTGTGTGAGTGATGGAACGTGGTCAGACGAACTGCATTTATACGTCCAGCATTTTTCACGGACAAAATGGTTTTGCTTTTTCATTTATTTTCCCTCCTACATCCGTCAAAATATACGTCAGTGAAAAAAACGGACTGTCTGGCCACTACTGCGTCTTCCGTACTAACGTACGTCCGTGTGCACGGACGTACAGTCCGTAGAAATCACGCTCGTCTGACCCTAGCCTTACTGTGCTCTTTGAATAACCCTGTATGTCATTGTTAACTTTTACACTTGCGATTTGACATGAAATGCTATTTATGTTGATGTATATATTATATATCTCTAATCTTGTTTATATGACAGAATTTAAAAATATTAACAGTAATAAATATTTCCAGTCTAGAAAAAAATACATTGTGAATATTTGCATTTATTATTTTACAATGTAATTAATGAAAAGGGATTTTAAAAAACAAAACACTGGTTTCTGACACAGGTGGAAAACCACTTGGTAGTGAAAGAGTTTAACAATCCAAATGTAAAAATCTATACTCTGCACATTCTCTTTTAGATGACCGAGCTTCAGCAGAGTTTAATTATTTGCTTTATTAATCTCAGTGATGACTACTCTTTGACCCCATCCTTGTGCAACATAACTAAAACTAGATATTTTGCAGCTGCTTTAAACATAATGAACAAAAAACTGTATAATGTCAACAAACAGCTTAAATTATATTAAACTAATGTTTCCAATGGCTGTTTATGATAAAGTACAGATGCTCATTTTTATTCTAGAAATTGTTGTTTGAACTGCTAATCAACACAGTTTTAAGTTCTGAGAGCGTATTCGAATGGCAGTTAGAAAATGACAAACTAAGAAGTGATTTGATAGGTCTATATGCGTCTTAAATACTAAACAATTGAATTGTGTTCTAAAGATGCTGTTTCTTTTCATGTTTGGAGTTTTTAAAAAAGCCAAGTTTACACCTTAATTAAAAACTAAATCCAGTTTTTATTCTATCAATATGTATGGACCAGCCCATTAAATTTTTGTAATTAAGTTTCTGTGGTGCTCCCACTAGGAACCATTATCTGGGTTGTGTAATTAACATAGCGGTGGGAGTTAGCACTGGTTGAAAGCTTCCATAGCCACTCCTTTATTTTTAATCACATTCAATAAACTTTTATTACCACCCTGAAATTGATAATTCTCATCTATTACCTAATTCTAAAATCTGATTGCCAGAGTCTTGAATATAATTAGAAACACTCCCTAATGCAGGACACTTTACCATTTTGCATATTTTCCTACTAATGTATAGATAGAGCCCAAATATCCAAAGCAAACAGCGCTGTCACATAATATTTAGAATTTATAAAATCATTGTGTTCTAGAAGAGAATAATTTCATTCCTAACTGTTAGTAAATGTGTTTACCTGCAACATATCATTTTGTACTGTATTGTATTTAGTATCTTAACAGTGATTACCATGGAGCATTCCAACTGTTCTAAACTTTGGCTCCTGTGCAGGCTCAACCAACAACAGTCGAAAAGGCTAAAACTTAATTGAAGAGTCTTGTGTCTTGTTTTCCAGGGGCTTTGCCAAGATACACTATTGTAACCAGGGGACAAGTCCAGGGGGAACGCAGGGGAACGCAGTTCCTGCAGTATTTTTGCAGAGGGAACTGAGCTCCATTTGATCCCAAACACTATAAAAATTGCATTCAAGTGTTCTTTCATATATTTCCTGTTAAGTCACGATAAATATATTTTTGTTAAATTCCATATAAATACATATACTAGATTGTGTTAAGTGCGAGATGATAATTGCTAATTGGGGGACAGAAATCTTGGTGAGTTATCACACTTCTTTTTTAGGTCTTGACCCCTGACCTTTAACCTACACTGCCGGTCTTTAGAATAGCCGGAGAATCTAATATGTAGGGCAGACAAACAGAGCATATGAGGTCAAAGGCAAGCCAAAGTCAGAGAGGGAAGTCAGACAAGCCAGAATACGTTACACAGGTAATACAAGACAAAAAAAGCTGCCAAAGGAACAGTCAGAAAAATGACGCCAAATACAGTACACTATGAATCAGGAAGAACAAGGGTTAATGCCAAAAGAGTAGTCAGAAACAAAGCCAGAGTCATAACACAAGGATGTCAATATCAAGGTAAACCAGAACACAAAGAACAGGAAAAATCACGACATGGCAATGACACTCACTCAACGCTGGGTTTTTTAAATCCGGTGGGCGCCATGTCATCACCATGCGCCCTGCCCGTGTCATTGACATGCAACCGAAAGCGCCGTCAATATCAGTCAGAGGCGGCCAGTGAGCAGCGAAGATGGCGCTGACGACCACTGACCATCCTAGGACCCAGCTGTGACACCTATATGGATAAAAGTGTTGGGACACCCGACCATTACAACAACAGGGAATTTTATTACATGGCATTCAAAATACATAGACGTTAATATGGAGTTGGTCCCCACCCTCTTTGCTGCTATGACAGCTTCCACTCCTCTGGGATGGCTTTCCACAAGATTTCAGGGTGTTTCTGTGGGAATTTTTGCCCATTCATCCAGTAGAGCATTTGTGAGGTCAGACACTGATTTTGGATGGGAAGGCCTGGATTCCAATCTCCATTCCAGTTTATCCTAAATGTGTTTCAACTTCAGCAAATTCTTGTGCTCTATGAATAACCCTGTAAGAGGGATGGGGAGTGGCACAATGGCAGGTGAGAAGAATGAGCCTGAGGAACACTGGGAAGTGCGAAAAATGGGGTTGAAGAGTGGGTGATGAATATGGTTGAGGTGCAGTGAAGCTCACCAGCATGTTACTGCTCTGCAATTATAGAAAGCAGACCCAGATCTCATTCAGAAGACGCCACCAGCAAGTGTCCTTGGCAAGACACCTAGCAATATGGACAATATGTGAAAAAGAGTGTCATATAGATTGTAAGTTCCCTTGGGAAGAGAGTCCCTCTGAATCCTGCTGTATCATCCATGGGTGGTGTTCTAGACCAATGTTTGCGCTCGATGAATCCTGGCATTACCGTCTTGGAATATGCCTGCTGTGACATGAGGGAAGGAAGAATCTATTGATGGATAAACCTGGTCACTCAGTTTATGCAGGCGGTCAGCTGGACTCATTTTTGGACACATAGAAAAACATAGAAACATAGAAAAATGTCGGCAGACAAGAACCTTTAGGCCCATCTAGTCTGCCCAGAGACATAATCTTACTGAACCAAGACCTAACCAGGTGAAGTACCCCAGATCATAACAGGCTTGTTTGGTAGATGATGACTTTTTTTTCTGGCCAGGCCATGTATTTCACTATCTTTTCTAAGTGTTTAAAACAAAAAAATAATTCTATGTCAGCGGATAATATCTTACATGTCCATCAGAAGTTGTCTGACTGAGGCCATAAACTTTATGACAATGTTGAAAGCCTTGTACCTGTTTAATTTGCCACACATATTTTAATTATTATTTATTTTTAATAACAACAAAATTAGTAATAATTAAATACTATATTATTTCAAAACATTAATAATAATATGTAATAAATATAATATGTAATAATAATTAAGCTCAGGTATTGTTAAGTGACTGGTAAGAAGTAACGAACGTGTGAAGCAGTTTTGCTTTAAAGCTAGAATTAAAAGAAATACATATTCACGTTGCACTCGTGTTTGTGCATAGCCAGGAGCAGCACTTGAACTCAAACTCAAGGACATCGGTCTTCTGTAACTCCTCTGAGGGACTACGGATTCTGCCGCTACAAATGATGTACCTAAAGCAAGCTGCAACACCGGTTTAACACAGAGAAGTCATTTTGCATTTTTTCTCCTGTCTCGAATATTGATTTATTGCTGTATACTCAAGAGGGAATGAGGATGTCTGCTGGTTGTCTTTTGTAGTAGTAATACTACTGTATACTGGCACATGATTCAGGAAATATTGTGCTTTAAATATTTCACCTTCTTGATCACTAATGTCACAGTTCCTCCCAAGAGACAGGCACGTGAGTTTCTAATATCTGCACATTTCACAGATGTAGACTACTCCCGGGGTGTCTCGTAACGGTTTCTGGCTATTTTTTGCGCAGCAATGTAAATAAATTAATCAGAAGGCCTCGAGAGAAATCTGCCTGACGCACAAAGTTAAAGCTTTCGCCATAACTCACTGTAGACCTGCGCTAAGGGTTCATAAAATACTATACTTTATTCTTAAAGTTTTCTTTCTTTCTCCATTTGGAGCCAGTGAAGTGCAAAAACTATACAAAAACCACGTATACATGCCCTGACTAAAGTCTTAGGACCCTATTTCATACTTCATGCTAACGTTAGCGCTCAGCTGTGTGAGTGTTAACGTTAGGTTAATTGGTCCTAGCGCGAGCCGACTGTATTACATTCTGAGCACTCACAGGTTAAAAAACCCGTGTCACGGATCCCCCTGATTACCAAGATGGTGGTCCCTTTACGCAGACCGCTCACTACCCTTCCGATCCTTAGAGTGGTCGGCACGTCTAGACAGGCTACTAGGATGGTAGTACAGAGCACATACAACATACAAGGGGTGGTCTGGTGTGCTTGGGGTGCCACACGGACTGACCTCCGTACCAGAATAGAGGAGTGATACAAATGCCAGGGGTCGAGACACAGAATAATCGTCTTGCCAATGCCAGGGTTCGGTACACAGAGTAATCGTTTTGCCAATGCCAGGGTTCGGTACACAGAGTAATCGTTTTGCCAATGCCAGGGTCGGAGACACAGAATAATCGTTTTGCCAATGCCAGGGTCGAGACACAGAATATCGTTTTGCCAATGCCAGGGTTCGGTACACAGAATAATCGTTTTGCCAATGCCAGGTTCGGTACACAGAATAATCGTTTTGCCAATGCCAGGGTCGAGACACAGAATAATCGTTTTGCCAATGCCAGGGTTCTATCGTACACAGAATAATCGTTTTGCCAATAACACACAAGAGCTCTGCGGGAAGTAACTACCACGTCAGGGCACCAGTGAGAATGTGAAGCCGGGCTTTAAACTTTGCGGGTCCGCGTCATGCGCCTGGCCCCGCCCCCCGGCGCCCCACGTGTGCGGAAGCGTTCCGCGATATCACTCGGCGCCTGGCCAGCGAGCAGCGAGGAAGCCGCTGCCAGGCGCCGGGGGTGTGCGGGGGCCACCGTCACAGAACCCCCCCCTCTACGGGCGGCCACTGGACGACCCCCAGGGGCACAGGGATGAGCCAAATAGAAGGCCTTCACCAAGCGAGGGGCATGAACCTCAGTAGCCGGAAGCCAAGAGCGGTCCTCCGGACCGTAACCCACCCAGTCCACTAAGTACTGAAGAGCCCCCTAGAAACCCTGGCGTCCAGAATGGCCTTAACCTCAAACTCCTCCTCGCCCTCCACAGAGACCGGAGGAGGGGGGACATGGGCCCTGGTGTATCGATTACACAAAAGCGGTTTTAAAAGGCTCACGTGGAACACGTTGTGTATCCTGATATGGGAGGGCAGTGCCAAGGCATAGGAGACCGGGCTGAGTCGCCGCAGTATCTTGTAAGGGCCTATGTATCTGGGGGCTAGTTTCATCGATGGCACTAAGAGCTTAATGTTCCGCGAAGAAAGCCAAACCCTGTCCCCGACTTGATACACAGGTGCTGGTCTCCTACGTCTATCGGCCTTCGTTTTCTGGACAATACTGCTCCTCTCTAGTGCCTGTTTAACCCTCCTCCAGGTCTCAGTCAATGACGCCAAGTGCTCATCCAGAGCAGGAATCGCGGTATCAGGAAATGCAGAGGGAAGCACGGAGGATCAAATCCGTAAACTGTGAAGAAAGGGGAATAACCACTGGCTTCACTCACGGCACTGTTTAGGGCGTACTCGGCCCAAGGTAGCAGGTCTGACCAATTATCCTGTCGTTCAGATATGAAACACCTGAGATATTTCTCAATATTTTGATTTGCCCTTTCTGCTGCCCCGTTCGTTTGGGGGTGATAGGCCGAGGAGAAGGACAGGTCTATTCCCACGTTCTTGCAGAACCCCCTCCAGAATCTGGAGACAAACTGGGTCCCCCTATCAGAAACAATCCCAAGAGGGATACCGTGTATGCGGACCACGTTGGCGACGAAAATGGGCACCAGCTCGGCTGCTGACGGTAGCTTCCGAAGAGGAACATAGTGACCCATTTTGGAAAAGCGATCTATAATCGTGAGTATAACAGTATTCCCTCTGGACTCGGGTAACTCTACTATAAAATCCATGGCTATCTGCGACCATGGTCGTTCGGGAATAGGCAGGGGCTGGAGTAAACCAATGGGCGCTGTCTTAGGACTTTTATTTCTTGTGCACACCTCGCATACGGCTATGTAATCTTTAATATCCCGGCGCATCGTGGGCCACCATAGCAGTTTTTGGATGCTAGCCACCGTTTTGGTGATCCCCATGTGTCCAGAGGTTTTATTGTCATGGTAAATTTTAAGGACTTCTTTTCTCTCCTTCTCAGGTACAAAGAGCTTCGCGGGAGGCCTCCCCCCCGGAGCCTTATCTTGGATAGTCTGCAATCGAATCATCAGAGGGGATGAGACACTGATCGTGGTAGAGGCTATAATCCTTTCCTGAGGTACAATGGGATGTTGATCCTGAACGTTATGTTCATAGGATTCGTACTGTCTAGATAACGCATCTGCTTTAATGTTTCTTGACCCAGGTCTATATGTGAGGACAAAATTAAAGCTTGAAAGGAATAATGACCATCTCGCTTGTCTGGCATTCAACCGTTTAGCGTCACCAATGTACGTGAGATTCTTATGATCGGTAATGATGACAATGGGGTCCCTAGACCCCTCCAATAAGTATCTCCACTCCGTCAAGGCTGCGATAACTGCTAACAACTCTCTGTTTCCGATATCATAGTTCCTCTCTGCCGGACAACTTTCGGGAATAGAAGCCGCATGGATGCAAGGGTTTGTCGGGTGCCTCCCTTTGGGACAAGACTGCGCAAGACCTAGCTCGGAGGCGTCAACTTCAACTTGAAAAGGCAGAGCCGGATCAGGATGTCGGAGAACAGGGGCAGTCGTGAATGCCTGTTTGAGGACCTCGAAGGCTTGCCTGGCCTGGGGTGTCCATTTCTGATTCCCCACCCCTTTCTTAGTCATGGCCGTGAGAGGAGCTACCAAGGCCGAAAAGTCTTTGATGAACCTTCGATAATAGTTGGTAAAACCTAGAAACCTCTGGATGGCTTTAAGACCTTGGGGTAGGGGCCAGTCGAGGATTGCCGACAATTTACCAGGATCCATCTGAAACCCCTCAGGGGTTATGATATACCCAAGGAAGTGCACCATCTCTATATCAAATAGGCACTTTTCTAATTTGCAGTATAAGCCGGCCTTCAATAGTCTCCTTAACACTTGTTGCACATGGGCGTGATGGGTCTCCTTATCTGGAGAGTATATCAGGATGTCATCGAGATACACTATGACGAATGTTTGCAGAAAATCCCTTAGGGTGTCATTTATGAGATCCTGAAACACAGCTGGCGCATTACATAACCCAAAGGGCATCACCAGGTATTCGTAATGCCCGCTACGCGTATTAAAAGCCGTCTTCCACTCGTGCCCCTTTTTCACCCTTATCAGATTGTAGGCCCCGCGTAAATCGAGCTTCGTGTATATACGGGCCCCTTTCAGTCGGTCGAACAACTCTGTTATAAGGGGGATAGGATATGCATTTCTTATGGTTATTCTGTTTAAACCTCTATAATCTATGCATGGTCGCAAGTCTCCCTCTTTTTTGGAGACGAAAAAGAAACCAGCTCCTGCTGGGGAGGAGGACCGTCTAATGAATCCACGCTCAAGATTCTTTTTTATATATTCCTCCATAATATCGTTCTCCTTTTGCGACAAGGGGTATACATGTCCTCTGGGAGGCATAGTACCGGGGAGTAACTCTATGGCACAGTCATACGGGCGATGTGGTGGTAAAACCTCAGTCCTGGCCTTCGAAAAAACCTCCTTTAATGCCTGATAACAGTCAGGGACTACTGTGGATAAAGGAGGTGCTGTGGCGATATTAAGGCTACCAATAACGGTGACTCTGCCCATGCATTTCAACTGGCAACTGGGACCCCAACATTTTATGTCTCTCTGGACCCAATCAATCACCGGGTTATGCTTAGTCAACCATGGAAACCCTAGGACGACGGGGCATGAGGGAGAGTCAATAATCTGGAACCGTATGGTTTCCTGGTGCAAAACCCCTGTTTTCATGCATACCTCTATGGTGTCGTGGGTGATATGGGGACATGACAAGGGTTTCCCGTCTATGGCCTCCACCAGTAGAGGTCTTTCTTTGAGAACTAGAGGCATGAGGTTCTTGGAGGCAAACACCCTATCCATAAAGTTGCCTGAGGCTCCAGAGTCTAGAACGCCTCAGTCTCGAGGTGTACCCCCTCCCAGGTTAAGGAGATGGGCACCAGAATCCGGGTTTTTTTTTTCTCGTTATCGACAAAGGAGCAGGCTAGAGCGAACCGATTACCTGGCTAGTAGGTGTTCTCTGGCCCGGCTTGCCAGTGTCACCTGCCACCCTTGGGTCTTTGAGGACATTGAAGACGAAAATGCCCTGCCCCGGCACAGTAGAAACAGAGCCCCCTTTCCCTTCTGTAAGTTCTCTCAGCCTCTGAAATACCTGTTCTACCTATCTGCATAGGTTCCACGACCGGTAGATCGGTTCTTACTGGCTCTGGAGTACCTGACGTATTGGTGTGTCTGGGTACCAAGGGTAAAGGAGGCAAAACCCTTCTGGGTCTGTCTCTAGAATGCCTCCTGTCCCTAATTTGGTCGTCCATGGCAATACAGAAATCAACCAAATGGTCCAGATGTTCTGGCAACTTCAAGGGAGCCAGCTCAAACATCAAGGCCTCGTTCAGGCCTTCGGTAAATGCCAAGGTGTTAGAACGTCGTTAGGCCAGTGTACCTCAGAAGTCAAGGTCTTAAATTCTATAGCATAGTCGGAGACTCTCCTATTACCTTGCTTAATGTGGAATAAGGACCTGCCTGCATTGGTGGCCCTTCTAGAGGGATCAAACGTACGTTTTAGTTCAGAGGTAAAGCCCTCATAGTCATATATGACGGGCTTTTTGTTTTCCCACAATGGCGTGGCCCACAGTAACGCTTTATCAGTTAAATGGTTAATTAGGTAGCCTACTTTGGCCTTATCGGATACACAGGACCCTGGATTGTTCTCGAATAGAATCTCTAGTTGGGTCAAAAACCCCGACACAGGTTAGGCGTACCATCATAGCGTACGGGCGCCTTCATACTGAGCCTACACCCCTCGGGTGAGGCCGAACTGGCCCTAGGTACTACTGGTTCTGGAGGACTTGCAGCACCAGTAGTGGATCGATTCAACAGGGTTTGCAGGGCAAGAGCAATTTGGTCCATCCTGTGGTCCTGCTCTTCTTGTCGGGCTGCAATTCTTGTCAACTGAGATGAGAGGTCTGCGGGATCCATTGGCCCTGACGTAATGTCACGGATCCCCCTGATTACCAAGATGGTGGTCCCTTACGCAGACCGCTCACTACCCTTCCGATCCTTAGAGTGGTCGGCACGTCTAGACAGGCTACTAGGATGGTAGTACAGAGCACATACAACATACAAGGGGTGGTCTGGTGTGCTTGGGGTGCCACACGGACTGACCTCCGTACCAGAATAGAGGAGTGATACAAATGCCAGGGTCGAGACACAGAATAATCGTTTTGCCAATGCCAGGGTTCGGTACACAGAGTAATCGTTTTGCCAATGCCAGGGTCGGTACACAGAGTAATCGTTTTGCCAATGCCAGGGTCGAGACACAGAATAATCGTTTTGCCAATGCCAGGGGTCGAGACACAGAATATCGTTTTGCCAATGCCAGGGTTCGGTACACAGAATAATCGTTTTGCCAATGCCAGGGTTCGGTACACAGAATAATCGTTTTGCCAATGCCAGGGGTCGAGACACAGAATAATCGTTTTGCCAATGCCAGGGTTCGGTACACAGAATAATCGTCTTTGCCAATAACACACAAGAGCTCTGCGGAAGTAACTACCACGTCAGGGCACCAGTGAGAATGTGAAGCCGGGCTTTAAACTTTGCGGGTCCGCGTCATGGCCTGGCCCCGCCCCCCGGCGCCCACGCAAGCGCCGATGCCCCAGGGGTGTGCGGAAGCGTTCCTCCGATATCACTCGGCGCCTGGCCAGCGAGCAGCGAAGGAGCCGCTGCCATGAGCGCAAGGGGGTGCGCGGGGGCCACCGTCACAACCCGTTAGTGTTTCGGAGTTTGCGCTTTTCAGCACGAGCTTACTGTACTTTGAGCTCCCTATGCTTGGAGCTGGTGCTAAGTGATACCACTTCTGCGGAATCCGTCAGCACCAGCTGAAAACCCCCAAAAATCAGATACTCACCTCTCATCCCGCAGCAAGAACGTTGGCCTGATCCACCTCTCCTGGCTGCCAGGAGCAGAGTGAGGCTGGAGGAAAAAAGTCCCTCAGTCTCTCTCCGCGATCACTCTGCCGACCTGCAGGATCTCGTGAGAGGCCCAAAAAGCAACAAAGCCAGGTTTGCACCTAGGTCAGAACATATCAGCCTCCCCTATAGGTGAGTCTTTATAACAAAATCTCAATTAAGGCTGGGGTCAGGCAAGCGCACTATATGCGCCCGTACCGACGTGCCACCCGGCGTCCATCGCAGTGTTGTGACGCTTCTATGGGACCACACGCTGTAGCATGTGCATGAATTGCGCGTGCTACAGTGGGAGTGCTGTGGACATTTAAAAAGACTCCCCGACGAAGCACTACAACGCGCTTTCGATGGGCTGCAAAGCGTGATCCTCCATAGGAGGACCAAGCGTTGCAGCGCTGAGCGCACTAACTGCGGTCAACGAGGTGGCTAGAAGGGCGTCAGAATGGAAGGAACATCCACTCACGGACGTTCCTTCCTCTCTTAAAAACACTTGTCTGACCCTGGCCTTAATACACACCCCCAATATACCTGACATCACTTGTATTGAGTCTGAAGATAAGCCTATCAGCGGTGGACTGACCATGAAGACAATAGGGCACAGTGTGAGGGCCCCATGAGGATCCTCTAAGGCTTGGCCAGGCCTGCCATTTCAAAGGGCTTCATGCCACTGCAGATACAATTCAAGAGGAAATAGAACCAGTAGCCAGATTAAATGCTGGCCATTGCTAAAAAGGGAAGGGAATGAGCCGTGGGGGGGGGGGGTGGGCCGCACTGTGCTTTACAATTTACCGAAATGACTGTGGGAGTGGGGCCCCAAATTTTCATCGAAAATTGTATTGAGAAATGAATTCTGTGACATAATGTACATAGGACGGGTACTTGCATGTTGGTAAGCACAATGGCGGGCTCTATGATCTGATAATTCCAGAGGGCCCAAGAGCTGTCAGTCCACCCCTGAAACCTATTATGAGAGAAAGAGTTTCTTACAAATATCCTAATTAGAAATTAACAAGGGAACACAAGGGGCAAATAATTGTACAATAACCAGGCAGTGAAATACAAAAGGAAACCAAATTACATGATGGGAAACAAAGAAATGTTCAATATGGTTTCTCTACTATCAGAGTTTGTGCTGCAAGTGTTGTATCTAAATAAACCATTGAATTCCATCAAAAGGTAAAGCAGATCGTGCCACATATGTTATGCACTGACATCCTTTCACAATGAAATGTGTTCTTGAACATTTTTGACCAACTGGCAAATCCCAAGCACTATTTACCTGGTCCCCAGCCTGATTGTATGTCCCATATGTTCAGGCCGATTTATGCAATGCCAGAAATTCTTCTCTTGGCTAGAATATCCAGCTTCTTCATTACTAAAATGACAAATGACACAGCAGTAATATAACGCATTGCTTATAAAGGACGTATATTTTAAATTCTATCACAAAACTGATTTGTCTTAAACAGAGTTAATCCACCCATCTCTTGAAAACGTGAGAAATCTCAATGTATCCTTCCTGGTAAAATACTTTATAAATAAATAAATAATGACCACATTGTGCGGTTTATTCTCTAACATCAGTAGAATGCTGTCATTGAATAATGAGGGGTGGGGTAAAGTAGGAGATCTGTCCCGGGTGGCATGTCAGGAAGGGAGGCAAAGCACACTTGATGCGTCCATGCACTGCCTATAATGCCACCTGTATTTGTTGGTGACCATCACAAAACTGGCAGCCAGCATCATGCCGGGGTTGGGGGCCAGTTTTGTTATTATCTCCAGCACATATTTATTTAGGCGGCGCACTAGCCTTTTCCTCCAGTGGTGAAAAGACACGGTACATCACTTATTATCATTGCTGCATTGACTATAAACCTTGCCAATTCCCAAAAGGATAAGTCAACCAGCAGCAGAAGTAGTGAATAAACCTCTATATGTTGTCAATAAATAAGCAAGTATAAATGTATATGTATGGAAGGGGAAGAGGGCTGGTCAAACAGGACATAGAAGCAAATCTCATATATTCTTTCTATCCTTAACCCCTTCACTGCCGAGATCGAGATATCTCGGAGTTCAAAGGCACCAGCAGGTGCCTGATATCGAAATATCTCAATCTGCAGCTCTATAGCCAAAAAGCAAATGAAATTAGTTTGCCGCAAACAAATTTCATTTGCTTTTGGGCTGCAGAAGGTGCCCCCAAAGTTTTAGCCCTGCAGCCATAATTCACAGAGAGCTAAAACTGTGTAAAATTGGCTTACTGAATGTCCTGACATCGGACATTCAGCAGCCGGTGCAGGGAATACGAGCTGCAACTGGAATTGCTGTAAATCAATTTGGCAGTAGATGCCGCCATCTACTGGCCAAATATGTTATCACAGTAAGAAATTCATTGGGAATAGGCACAAATATTTCTAACTGTATAATCAATTAAAAATGATTTTAAAAAAAAAACACTGGTTCCTGACAATGTTATATTGGAAAATCACTTGGAAGCGAAGGGGTGAAGAGACTCATGGGGAGCCTTTAGACTGGGACTGTTAGCAAGCTAGTTGCTTTATCATATCCTCTTATTGCTTTAATTTCTACACACATTCTCACATATGTGATAGTAAACATACAATATTTAGCATACTGTTAATGAACAGAATGGTTTCACCAAATATATTTAGTCAAAATTCCTTCTTCAATCTTTTAAATTTTAACAATATTTGAAACAGTGTGAAAACATGGCTACATGTTAAAATTTCAGATTATATTATGCGCCAAAAGAGATCAGACATGCCGTGAAGAGATAATTATGCTTATGAACCATACAGTAATATAAAACATACAAAACCATCATCTGATGCAGGTACGCTGAAGGCAATAACACATTTCATTCAGGCTACCACAATGCTCTTAACATGTTTCTTCTCCCAACGGTACTGAGGGGATTCAATATGCTACGGCAACTCTACCACCAGTCACGCCAACTAATGCAACCCCTGCGGTGCATTTATTCTCTTTATATATTTGTTACAACACTGGCACCATCTGGAAGATGGATCAATCTGCCGTGTCGCCTTGAGAATCATGGCTTCTGCACTAAATAAATAAAAAGGAGATATCCGGCATATCATGTGATCTTAGTAGCATGGCAGAACAGAAACGCGTCAGTATTTTATTTTTTGATATTTACAATTTGGGTGTAAGCAGAACAATTTGCCTTGATAAAGGATTTATTTTTGCATTTCTTATAATATTTTATTAGTGTATGTCATTAAAATGCATTGAGGGGCTTTCTTTGGTTTATCTGGGCATGATATTGAAAGAAGTCACAAACAAATAGTAATTCACATGGCAGATAGCGTAGGGTGCTCTTGGCTCTATGAGAGGCTCACCTGTTAACCAATACACGAAAAAAAATTAAACAAACAAGGCCGACACTTCAAAAAAGGCGAATTTATTTGGGAGGGAGCAGCATTTAGGTTGATCTGCAGCCTTTTCAAACTTAAGATAAGGCTACAGACTGTCGTGATTCCAGTCCTGATAGGCCTATAGGTGAGCTGATCCGGGCCGGCTCTTACGCCTGTTTGGTCCATCCTTTATCACCTTCGGCTCCAGGAATTCCCTGCAGCGCATCAGGTCTCTGACCACCTAATCCATAGAGCACCACTGGCCTACTCCCAAAAGAAGGGAGTCTCTCCCATCCTGCAGTGCTCTATTATAAGGTTCTCTCTGTTTCCTGTTATTTTGCCATTTCTTGATGCCAGTATTGCCGCTGATATTTTCCCCTTGTATATTTGTTCCGTTTATTTTTGTTCACTGTTTCTCTTGCCTGTTTCTCCTTCCGTTTGCCTTGTCATTGCCATTTGTTCATTTTGGTTATTCCTTGTTGCTTTTTCCTTGTATCTTTGTTTGTTCTTGTCCTGCTTTATCCCTTTGTTGCTCCTGTGTGGTTTATTTGGAGGTTTTCCCTTGCTGTGCTGATTATCCTGTGTACTGATATTGGCTATCCTAATTGGCTATTCTCTGGTTTACCCTTTATGTGCTGTTTTTTTTTCTGTTTACTGACTTGGCTTTCAATTAACTATTCTGTGATTTTCCCTCTTTGAATATTTCTGCCTTTCATGTTTCATTACCCAGCAGTACTATTTCCCATCCGTAGAATAGATCTGGCCATTCAAGGACCAGTCTTTACATTACGGTTTCCTTCTGTGTTCTGATGGGTGTCTGTGTATTTGGTCCTGCCCTTAACCCTTGCTCTTCCTTCTAGCCTGTGCTGTGTCCTGTTTATTTCTGCTGTTATTCCTGCCCAGCTGCAGGGGCGTACCTTGAACATTTGGCACCTGGGGCGGAGCCTATATTTGGCACCCCCCCCAACTTTAAAATGTAAAGAAAAACAAAAATCACACGCACTTTTTATAAATGTTTTCAAAAATATTTTTAGTTATAGCATTCTGGCAGGACATGACGTGTACATGTAATAATGATATATTATGAATCTGCCGATGGTGGATCATTCATGCGTCCTCTGTGCTGTGCAATAAGAGGCGAGTGTAGATTCTTTTTGGATAATTGTTATTTTAAAGTGATTTTGCAAACTCACAACATATCCATCCTATAGTGTTTTTTCTTTTTTCTGTAAGAGACCTTTTTACTATCAATCATAGGACCTTATTCGTAAATTCCAGACATCTTCGTTAAGTAGGTCGACTCCCTGCACTTTGGGGACCCTGCGGTGAATGGTGAATTCACTGCAGGGTGGGGAAATTTGATTCCCCGAAGTGCAGGGAACAACAAAAGACCAAAATGTTGGCGCCATTTCGGTGCTCTGTGAGTAACCCCTTTAGTGGTGGGTTTTTTGCCGCCCCCAGAAAGGTGCCAGCCTAGGCCTTAACTATCAAGGATATACTTGATAATTAGCGAAATCTCAATGTATCTCGGTATCTTGGTAAAATACTTTGCAAAAATAAAAATTATATATATTTCTTTTTAGGGTGTCATCCTAGGGATTGGTGTCACCCAAAAATTTGTGAAATCTCAATGTATCCTTCCTGGTAAAATACATTGCAAAAGTTAAAAAAAAAATTGTTTTAGAGTGTCACCCTAGGGGTGGTGTCACTCGGTGCGGCCCGCCCCCCCTGGGTATGCCCCTGCCCAGCTGTGTGGTGTCTTCAACTCAGCAATTCAGCCAGCAGCACTCCTGCCTTTTGGGCTTTCAACCCCATATATGTGTCCCAGCTTGGCTAATGGAGAGTGCCCCCATGACACAGACCAGACCCCCCCTTCAAATAAATTTGCATTTTTTTTTGGAGATCCTGGCTTCATTGAGATTATTTCATGCATTGATAGACGTTACATAATAATTAAAACAAAATCAGGCTCTTGAGTGAACTACCTAGTGAGATAGGTATATTGAGCCATAATAATGCGACTCTTAGCCGAGTGAAAACCCAACTTTGATCAATATATATGGGTTTTATCCAATGGTTTTATTTTATAACTAGTGGAGCATTTATGGCTTTTATTTTTATTTCAAAACGTTCCACTTACACAAACATCCCATGTATCAATGTGCAATATCAAACTCACTGCGGTCCAGAATCCACTGCTTTCTCAAAGCTTTATCATTCACTTAGGTGAATTAGCCCATTATCTCCCATCGTACATCAGCTGTACCAGCACAGATCTGTCCTGTCTGGCAGATTGATAGAAACTCTTCCGTACGGCAAGATAATATTCCACGAGTGCATTATTTCTTCCACTTATCGGAAGCTGCACATACGGCGTGGAGAGCACCTTTAAATGAGCGCACCACATTAATATAACCACCGGCCGTGCATTGTATCTTGATCACAGAGAAAAAAAAATACACATCCAAGAGAAACATGGTTTACGTATTCCTCTCGGGAAAAAAAATGTTGAAAAAGATTTTTTTTATTTGCAAAAACAAAATTTGTAGTATTAAAGTGTGACATCGGTACTCTGAATGGGTTTCTTGACGTTGCTAGCCATAGCAGCACGTAACTGTTGTGGTGCGGCTATCAACAAAACTAACCCATTTTTTAAATCTATTTATTGGTCGAGCAGAAGTCACAATGAGTAATGAAAAAGTACAATTACACATTGCATGGTATGCAGAAATAGCCGTACGATCACAGGTGCCAATTAGAAAAACAGAGCTTGTAGCCATACTAACAGGAAACCAGCAAAATATGTCCACAAATAGCTACAGATCCCTGGCAGAGTCAACCTCATTGTAGGAAGGGAATTGACACAAACGGAGGAGGATTGGGGGAATTGAGGTGTCCACTAGGGATGAGCTGTTTGGTTCGATCAGTTCGGATTTCGATTTGAACATTGGCAGTTCGAAAGTTCGCAAACTTCGAACTTTTTGGGATGTGCGCCAAAAGTTCTAAAGAAAAAATTATTTTGAAAAAAGTATCACAAATGCTTAACAAATACAAAAAAATCGAGAAATAAAGAGACTCTTTACTGCAGAATATTATAAGCAATGGTTTATTAGATATTGAATTAAAACTGGAATATTTTTAACATTGAAGCCTATGGGATAAAACATTCTTGTTACTAAAACATCAGGCAGACACGGCTCTCTAATCAGGCACTGTAGAGGGCAGCTTGCAGGGGCCTTCCAAGGATCCCCTTGAAGAGCATTGAGGAGCAAGGAGCATGCGGCCGTCGGATGACAGAGCTGTGACTGTGCGGGCTAGCCGCCCGCGTACATGTGGCAGAGACAGGCAGCGCAGGGAGGGAGACACTGCACCTGCGCCCACAGCAGACCCCCCAGCCCCCACCAGGATCCAGGGAGATCCCACTGACCACCAGGCTAAGGTAAGGCGACACATTTCTAAAAAAAATAAAATCTGAGGACATTTTTAAATGTCCCCGGGAACATAAAATAAAACTTTTTTTCTTTCTTTCTCTACCTGGCTGAATGTATTTAATTATATATATTAGATACATTCAGCCAGGTAGAGGGGGGTGGCATGTGGGCTGTGCGGGGTCTCAGGCAGTGGTTTTTTTTGTGTGTATATTTTTAGCAAATTTATAGGGGAAGGTAACGGCAGGTATGATATATATAGAAACAAAGAAGCATAGAAAAATGTCGGCAGATAAGAACCTTTCGGCCCATCTAGTCTGCCCAATTACATGGATACTTTACCTGGATTTATCTTTTGTTTAGGATAGCCTTTTGCCTATCCCATGCCTGCTTAAATTCAATCACTGTTTTGGCCTCTACCACTTCTACGGGAAGACTGTTCCATGTATCCACCACCCTCTCAGTAAAATAATGCTTCCTGATGTTACTTTTAAACCTTTGCCCCTCTAATCTAAGACTATGTCCTCTTGTTTTGCTACTTTGTTTCCTTTTAAATATACTCCCTTCCTCTACCTTGTGGATTCCCTTTACGTATTTAAATGTTTCTATCATATCTCCTCTGTCTCGTCTTTTTTCCAAGCTGTACATGTTAAGATCATTAAGCCTTTCCTGGTAACTTTTCTCCTTCAAGCCGTACACCATTTTAGTAGCCGTTCTCTGAACTCTCTCTAAGAGGTCTATATCCTTCTGGAGATACGGTCTCCAGTACTGCACACAGTACTCCAAGTGAGGTCTCACCAGTGCTCTGTACAGTGGCATGAGCACTTCCCTTTTCCTACTGCTAATACCTCTCCCTACACAACCAAGCATTCTGCTAGCATTTCCTGCTGCTCTATTACATTGACTACTTACCCTTAGATCCTCTGAAATAATAACCCCTACATCCCTTTCCTCAGATGTTGAGGTTAGGACTGTATCAAATATTCTATATTCAGCCCTTGGGTTTTTACGTCCCAGGTGCATTATCTTGCACTTATCCACATTAAAACTCAATTGCCACAGCTCCGACCATTTTTTTAGTTTACCTAAATCATTTGTCATTTGGCTGATCCCTCCAGGAACGTCAACCCTGTTGCAAATCTTTGTGTCATCAGCAAAAAGACATACTTTTCCATTAATACCTTCTGCAATATCACTAAAAAAATATTAAAGAGAATGGGTCCAAGTACTGACCCCTGAGGTACCCCACTGGTAACAACACCTTGCGCCGAATAAACTCCATTTACCACAACCCTCTGTTGCCTGTCACTCAGCCACTGCCTAATCCATTCAACAATATTGGAATCCAAGCTCAAAGATTGCAATTTATTGATAAGGCTTCTATGCGGAACAGTATCAAAAGCCTTACTGAAATCTAAATAAGCAATGTCTACTGCACCACCTGTGTCTATTATTTTTGTTACCCAATCAAAAAAATCAATAAGATTAGTTTGGCATGATCTCCCTGAGGTAAACCCATGTTGTTTCTGATCCTGTAATCTATGTGTTTTTAGATGTTCAACAATCCTTTCCTTTAACATGGTTTCAATTAATTTCTCCACTACTGACGTAAGACTAACTGGCCTATAGTTCCCTGATACCTCCCTACTACCCTTCTTGTAAATGGGTACAACATTTGCTAATTTCCAGTCTTCTGGGACGACTCCAGTTAGCAAGGATTGGTTAAATAAATCTGTTAACGGTTTTGCTATTACATCACTGAGCTCTTTTAATAATTTAGGGTGGATCCCATCAGGCCCAATTGACTTATTTGTCTTTACTTTAGACAGCTGCTGTAGAACCTCCTCCTCTGTAAACTGATATGTAAATGTCTCGTTAGTGTTTCCTCCTAACTGAGGTCCCTTTCCTTCCTTTTCTTCTGCAAAGACTGAACAAAAATATTCATTGAGGCAGTCAGCGAGACTTTTATCCTCTTCTACATACCTTCCTTCCTTTGTTTTTAATCTAACTAATCCTTGTTTTACTTTTCTTTTCTCGTTTATGTATCTAAAAAATGTTTTGTCCCCCTCTTTTACTGACTGAGCTATTTTCTCTTCTGCGTGTGCTTTGGAAGCTCTTATAAATTGCTTTGCTATATATATAGATAAGATATATATCTATATTCTTATAAATATATATATCCAGACTTGTATTACACACACATTTTGGCAACTAATTGCCCCCCCATTTGGCTGATCCCTCCAGAAGAAATGTTGAACCCTATAGAGCAGAGAATTATATATATATTCTCTGCTCTGTCGGGTTCAACATTTCTTCTGGAGGGATCAGCCAAATGGGGGGGGTGCATTTAGTTGAGATTGTCCACATACCACCTCCCCATGTGCGTATGTGTATATGTGGTCTGAGCTCTGTGGGTGGGTGTATATATATATATATATGCGTGTTGATATATACGTATATATAGGTCTGCGTGTTGATATAAAATTTTCGTTTTGTTCGTAATTCGACAATTTTCATTTCGGATCGTTTCAGCCAATTTCCGCTTCAGTTTGTTTCATTTCGGCTCGTTTTTCGTATCGACTTTTTTTCGTGATTTTGGACATTTTCGTGTATTCATGTGGGAAATGTTTTGCCCCATAGACTTCAATGTTAAAAATATTCCCGTTTTAATTAAATATCTAATAAACCGTTTATTATTATATTCTGTAGTAAAGAGTCTCTTTATTTCTAGATTTTTTAAACCCCACAGTAATGTGCGCCGTGTATTATGAGCATTCAGTATTATATGGGAGTACTGCTTTATGAGTAAGAGTAGTTAAAAAAATAAAAATAAACGTAAAACTTGGGGGGGTGACACCATGAGTTACCGCACTGACGGTGTGAAGGCACTTGCTGCCACCAAAGGCACAATATTTGGGTGCACTGCCACTGACGCCTGTACCAGATTCATATAATTTTAATATTGGACTGCAGGGTCCAACTCTGCACTCTTCCACTTCAATACCACAGAGGGGTTACGGTGTGACGGCACTGTTGCCGACACTAAAGGCCCAATTTTAATGCACTTATTGTTACTTTCATCCAAAGCCTGCATAAGTTTCACCATAATTTATGAGAATTAGCAGAATCATCCATTTACCATACATTAAAAAAAACATACAATGAGCAGGTTGCATACATGTTCACAAACAGCACATGGCAGAAAGTAGATCAGGGTTATATGAGATCATGATTGAATATTGTCACTGTGCCCATATGCCCATTGATGGAAACGTACCCCATAATACGGTAGCTATATGAATCTTGGTCCCTATGTATTCTAGAAACTTGATTAAACACATTAAACATTCACAATCACAATAAGTATTAAATGTTACATTCGGGGTTTAATGAAAGAAGAAGAATCAGGCTAGGGTCAGACGAATGCATTCTGTGCGGACTGTGCGTCCGTGCACAATGGACGTACTTCTGACAGACGAAAAGATAGTGGCCACACAGTCCATTTTTGTGGCTGACTTTTTTTGACTGATGTAGATGGGAAATAAAATTAATATGAAAAACCATTTTGTCCGTCAAAAATGCTGGACGTCAAAAATGCAGTCCATCTGACTACGTTCCATCACTCACACACAAAGCTATGCGGACGTGGCGCACTCCGCACGTCCGTTCTAGCGGTTTTACATTCTTGCCCAACTTGCGTCCGTTTAATGCGTCCGTTGTGCATCCACACTTCTGTGCGGACGTACTTCGTGTGTGGGTCTCTATTGATCATAATTGTATGCTACTACAGACGTTAAAATGTGCGGCAACACAGGCATGAACACTGCACTCGTCTGACACGAGCCTTAGATAGATCCGTATTCGTACTGCATCGTTATCTGGCATTGAAAGAGTTCAGCTTCCACAAATGTATCGAGGATGTAAAAAAAAAAAATAGAAAAAAGAAAAAAAAAACATTAATTTGTTCACACGTCTAAAAATATGGGTGAAAATGAAGGCAGGACGTGTTACTCTTAAACACTGTTGACAAGGCCTGACAGCATGCAGTGTCATGATACCTACTAAATGGTGCGTGTTTTAATTGTATCAACATGTTCTAAATATAATGCATAAACGGTATTGAGAAGTGGAATGACTATTGACCAGATTGAGCGTGGAAACAAATTTAACAGTGGTAACCTTGTTTAATGATATGTTGCCGGGCTCAGCACCTTGCCGAGCCTGTGATTCTTCACCGGCTGGGTCCGCATGATAGATCACGGTAGGAGGTTGATGGTGCAATCACTCACTAGCCGGCAGTGACACCTGCACCAGACTTACACCCGTCTCCTCTGGACGCATCACTTAGTTGGTGAGAAAACATGATTTCTCCAACAAAGCAAATTCTACACTTATATTTACTTTCCATCGGCTTGTAGGATGCTATTTTGTTTCTTTTTTATGATTAAGTATGGTAACATTTGCAAGTTTAAAACCAGCGATCAGTCGTTTCTGAGCTGATTTGCTTATTTTCTTCTTTTTTTTACACTTCATTTTTAATACAATGTTCTTCAACCCAGGACATACTTGAAAATGAGAGAAATCTCAATGTATCCTTCCTGGTAAAATCTTTTATAAATAAATAAATTCCTGAGTTCCACTTAGCATTTAGTGACTGCACAAATCATCTTTTTGATCAGAATTGCAGTGTTCTAGTATACTTTGCATTACCCTCACCCTTTATTCAATAGCACGTTGAAAGGATAGCCATAGCACACATGAAAAATGTGCAACTTGTGTATAGATTGTTGTTTACTGATATCACTCTTTTTAGCCAAATTATGTCCTTTTTTTCCTTTCATTAAGTTATGTGCATGTTTCCTTTTTTTGCGATATTTTTAAGCTTTATTGTTTAAAAAATATAGATATCCCCAATCAGCACTTCTTGTAGCAGTCCTATATAAAAAGGATACATAGGCACACAAATAATTATCTATACACACACATATGTTCTATAACATACCGTAGTTGTGACCATATTATAGGTATCTGTAAATAATTTGATAGGTATTAGGGGTAATGTACTGGCTGGATGGAGTAGAGGTAACATCATTGCTCTATAACTGTGGAGACCTGGTTCGAATCCGAATTTTGACACTTTTCAATCCTTTTTTTTTTTTTTAACCCCGTTTGTCAGCTTATCAGCTTTTTCCAGCAGCTGGTCTACTATGTGTTCGGCGTCTCAGCAGCTTTTTCCAGACGTGTTTGTGTGTTTTTTTGTGGCGGTTCGAGTGATCTGATATTTTGGATCGTATCGGATGCGTTTTTCGGCAGGAGTTCGGCGGGTTTTCGGCAGATTTTCAGGTCCGTTCACTGCACTCCAGGGACCCTGCGGTGAATGCTGAATTGGGGTGGGGAAATTTGATTCCCCGAAGTGCAGGGAGCGGGAGAGCACCGAAATGTCGGCGACATTTCGGTGCTCTCTGAATAACCCCCTTTAATGTTTTTTTATGCTGATAGTACAAAAATCGACGTTTCAGTCCCACAGAGGACTTTTTCAAGAGTGTCCACTAACAACTCCAAATATTACAAGTGCAGGTGGTAACAGGCTCGCACGTTATGGAGCTGATAATAGGAAGCCAATAATAGTTAACGGCTCACGCCATCTTTTGCCTTTTGTGGATCCTTGTTAGTGACTCAGTTAGAACAGAGCCCTTTATGTTTTCGTCAAATCTTTGTTGCCACAATGTTTCATGTTTTATGTAATTGTGGAACATCAGGTACCTGGGGGCACAATAATAACAATAACACTATTGTCCTTTCTCATCTTTCTGCCCAGTAGGTTATTAAACCGGCCAGAGATAAACAGTAAATGTGAATTCATTAAAACAAAATAAAATAATAATCTTATGTGACTGGGATTTTGACATCACAATATATATTTTTACAGTTTGCGTGAATTCAGTAAGTTAATGCAAAATGAACTGATTGCAAACTCCCAAAAAGAAGCAGCATAGCGGAAGGATGTAGAACCAAAGGATGAAAAGGAGAGGAAGTTGTAGACTTGAGTATATCACAAACGCCACTGTCTGATCTCTGGCTGTAGCATATTTGACAATCTGACTATGTGCCCATAGCATTGCTGTCTATTCATCTGGATCCTTGTCAGTGGCAGAATGCTAAATAAAAAAGACGGACCCTACAGGACAGTTCATAAATCATCCTCAAAGGGATAGAAAAAGGGTAATGAAAGGATATGGGGCTTCACATTTTAAATGATATAGCATTCATCTCTATGTGAGTGTTTAACATTTAAAAACACATTACTATGGTCTACAGGCTGTAAAAATTGTGTGGTTTATTGAAATTTTCTGAAGAAAGAAAGAAAGAAACACCATTTTCTTTGTTTTTTTTAAATTCAAACAAATAAACATTATTTTCAGAAACTTTTCGATGTGTAGTATATTCTTGCAGCCAATTTCATACGATGCTTCTTTTAGTAAAATTGGAGAAATGCAGGTAAAGATAAATTATTGTAATGCAAGGTAATAATTAGGATTGTTAGAATTGCCATGTATAATATACTGCGCATTTTCACTGATATATTAATTATGCTTTCAAAGGGTATAAGGTCTACTCCAAAATGTGTTTAAAGCTTAGTTAGATATATCTGTTTCTTTCACTGAACCCCTTACAGCTGGGTTTCTGCCAGGCGGCAGGTGGGCTTATACAAAGTGGGGCTGCATTGCACGCCTTGCTGCATTCTGGCAACTCCTACAGCCTGCCTCCCTTCCCTGCGGCCAATCAATGTCATTGGCTGCAGTGTGACTGCCTGAACTCAAGCAGGCACGGAAGGTGGGTCATAGGAGTTGCCAGAAAGCCGCTGGTCGTGCTTGCTACTGTACGACATTTAGGCCTTCCCACCGCCAGAACGGCATAGTCCACCCTACGGCATTAAGGGGTTAAAATATTTCTGAAGAAAAACAAGAGAATCTATGTTTGCCACACATTGCTTTCCTGCTACCATGCAGGGGTCAACTCGAGGGGGAACAGGTGGGAACACAGTTCCACCACTATTTTTGCAGGTAGAACTGCTTTCACATTGGTGCCACACACTATAAAGCTTGTATTCAGGTTTCAATCATATGTTTCCCTTTTAAATCACACATGTTTTTTGTTAAGTGCAAGATGGTAAGTGTTAGTTGGGGGACAGAAACCTTGGTGAGTTTCCACACTTCTTTTTTTTTTAGGACTTAGGCCCAGCTACCATGGTTTTGTGGATGACAAGTGACCATGTTCAAAAAGCAGTTGACCTAGAATGCTACTCCCACATGTGAAGGCGTAAACAATCCCAGTACTCAAAGACATTCAAGTGATCCATCTTCCTTCGTCTGCATAAACTATTTAACCATTTCATTATTTTTAATTGTTCATGTTCATTTATCCTTTACAGAACATTGTACAAGATAAAGAGCACCATCTAGAGTTTAGAACCTTTCATTCCAGCAATTTTAATGGGGTCTGCATTACTGGCATACAAGAAGAATTATCATAAATTATATACAGGGTTATTCAGAGAGCCCCGAAATATTGTTACCCACGGCTAGTCTGAACGCACCCGAAAAACTGCCGCAAAACCGGCGAATTGATCAGAAAAAACATCGAAAACCCGCTGAATCGATCCGAAAACCCACTGAATGCATCAGACGATCCGCCGCAAAATTGCTGAATCGATCCGAAAAAAGCCGACGACTTGCCAAACAGTGCCGACAAGATGAAGAACAGGTAAAAAACAAACAAGAACGCAACTTTTAAAAGTTGTTTGCAAAAAACCTACTGCAGGAAAATGCCTGGAAATATTATATAAGGTCCTATGAATAATAGTAAAAAGATCTGTTACAGAAAAAAAACACAATTTTTTTAAAATAAATAAATAAATCGGGGGAAAAAATTGCCGAAAAAAGGCCTAAAAAATCCTGAAAAATAAGTAAATAAAGAGACTTGTTGCTGCAAGAGTAAAAAATAAACATTTGAATAAATATTTAATAAAAACAGAGAATTTTTTACATTAAAACCTATGGAATTCGCCTGATTAAACCTGTCGAATGAAACCACCGAAAATCAGGTCATTTCACTGACATTTTGGTGTTCTCTGAATAGATTAACCATTGCTTCTCTATGGGGAGTTCACTGCCGTCGAAGATCACCATATTTCGCTGGCAATTCGCCAGTATTTGGCAAACTGACAGCGTTTTGAATAGCCAAATGGCCACTAAATTGCACCGTCTGGGGAAATTCACTGTTCGATGCAATTCGGCTCCCTTTAAATAACCCTGATACTGTCAACAGCTTCCACAGTGCGTCGTAATAAAGGACAGGGAATTAGACTAATGTCAGACGAGCGCATTCTGTACGGACTATGTGTCCGTGCACAACAGACGTACTTTATGACTGACGACGAGGTAGTGGCCACACAGTCAGTTTTTGTGACTGATGTTTTTTTTGACTGATGTAGAAGGGAAAATAAATTAATATGAAAAATATTTTGTCTGTCAAAATGCTGGACGTTAAAAATGCAGTCCGTCTGAGTTTGTTCTATCACTCACACACAAAGCTATGTGGACATTGTGCGTCCGTTCTAGCAGATTTACGTTCTTGCCTAACCTGCGTCCGTTTGCCGCGTCCGTTATGCGTCCGCAGTTCCGTGCGCACGTACTTTGTGTGTGGGGCTCCATTGGTCATAATTATATGCTATAACGGATGTACAAATGGACGTGATCAGTGCGCTCGTCTGACCCGAGCCTTAGACTAACAAAACTACAAGAAACCTTTGAAACCAGACAAAAGGGTGTAGAGGGCGCTGCTCAGAGGAGCTTACAATCTAGAGGCGTTGGCATGGAGGAGAACGAGAGGAGTATTCAACTTGTTAGAGGTCAAGATAAACCATTAGTAATGTTTCTATCAGAAATGGGCATAGGCATGTAGTGAAGCAAAGTATGAATGTATAATAAAGTGGGACGGGTAGGTGAGGAGAGGAATTATTCAGGAATGTGACATTTATCTGGAAAAAAGTGTTTGAGGATTTTCTTGAAGGACTGAAGACTGGGGAGAGTCTGATAAAGTGAGGTAGGTCAGCAGCATCTACCCAATTTATTTAAGAGCAAAAAAACATCTTTTTTTAGAGGATCAACATTAACAACTTTTAGGCTAAGGTCAGACGAAAGCAGTTTTAACGTGCGTTTAGCCGCACAAAATCACGGCCGTGCTAGCAGCAAATGACGTCCAATGCCGGGGAACATACGACGAACGGCCGCACGAAAGTTCGTCAGTGCAACGCAAGTGGCAAATGAACGCATTTTTTCAAGAACGTCAAACCGCTACTACTGACGTACAGAGTGCGCTGCGGCCGCATAGCGGCGTGTTTGCGTGATTGGGAGACGTCAGACGCTGCACACGTCCGGCCAACATAACGTCCAGACGCAAAAAGGGTTTTATTGATGATCCGTACAAAATCACGGACGAAAATGCGCATCGTATGACCGCTATCGCGTATTCCATGAAAAAATACGTCCATTCGTTCGAACGCACTTTTTCACGGACAACGTGAAAAATGCGTTCGTCTGACCCTAGCCTTAATGTCAACATTAGCGCCACCACAGTAGATCCATGTGGTGGAACACGCACAGGTGTTTACAGAATTTTGCTTGGTCCTGGTTTTCCTGCAATGTCACATGTATAGGATAGTAGGATTATACAAGCACAGGGACCTCCCTTGTACAAATAATTACTGAACTGAAGTTCTGACATTCTTGAGAAATGTTAAATAAGGGGTTAAAATAAACCAAAAACCCTGAGTTTGCCTGTTGACAGGCATTTCGTGTAATCGCTTAAATACAAAGTACATTAGCTCGGTGTTTGACAAATAGCGGCAAGAATAAAACTTGAAAATATATTAAAAGGATGAAGTGATACATCACCTGGTAACTCCAGATCACTAATGGGTGACTGAAAGTCATACTGAGATATGTTACACTGACCTTTACGTACTCCGGGGACATGACTCTAACCCATCACCAGGAGCCGCCGGTCAATAAAACACATTCTGCGATGTCGTACTCTGCTCCCTTGCTCTCAAATGTAAATAAAATGTAATCTGTTCCAAAATATGACTAATGTTAAATTCATTTAGATTTAAAATTATATAGTAATATGGTTTATATAGATATACTCCAACCCTGCAATTACAAATTTTACAAATTGAGTATAAAAAGATAACAGTTATCAAAAGGTAATATTATAGCAGAGTAAAACAAAAATAAAATGGCATATACACAGAGAGCTGGAGAATTTTCATCTGATGATATATTGATTATAGAGTCTATTCAAAGAAAGGTGAAGCTCAGGAGAATGATTGGAGAAGTGAAAATTCTATGTCAAAATAGCCAAACCAGAAAAATTCTCCCATTTATCTCACTTTCTAAATCGGCTATTTGGTCTAGATTGTTCTCTTCTCCTGCCAGTTCTCCTGGTTTTCACCTTTCTCTAGTTAACCCTGTTTGATTCTGAAATCCTGTCACTTGCGGAATCTTTGGTTTTTATGATACATTTTTTGGAATTTAGTGTGTTTGACTGTTCTCTGTTATTCCATATGTAATATACTGCCTGGCCAAAAAGAAAGTCTTTCATTCTAATATTTTGTTGGAATGCGATTAAGTTGATGGTGTTATTAAATTAGGATCCTATAAAAATTTAACAGACACTGGTAACTCCGGTTTACTGACTATTACTATTTACACCCACACTGAACTCGAAATTATAAATATGAGGTTAAAATAATCCTAAAACCAGGGTCTCGATTCCAGTTGATCCAATGACATTTTTCAAGTGAGGTTTTAGGCCTGCGTCAGATTAACCCAGTGTTCATGTCCGTGACGCCGCACAGTTTAACGTCCGTCGTAGCATAGAATCATGATCAATAGAGACCCACACATGAAGTACGTGTGCACCGAACTGCGCATGCACAACGCACGTGGCAAACGGACACAAGTTAGGCAAGAAAGTAAAACCGCAATGACGGACACGCAGAGTGCGCCACGTCCGTGTAGCAGCTTCTGTGCGTGATAACGTGACGTCAGACGGACGCATTTGCGGCGTCCATCACGTTGACGCTCAGAAGTTTTTTTGGTCTGGCTGACTATACCTGTCATTTAATTTTAAGTAATTTTGATTGCCATATTTCCCATTTTGTACTACATCCGTAAAAAAAAACGGACTGTGTGGGGTCTACCGTATCTTCCATCAGTACGTCTGTCCGTTATGCACGCATGCAGAGTGTAGAAAAAAGGGAAATATGGGAAACAAACTTAATTGGAAAAGTGAAGAAAAAAATGGGAAAAGGATATAATAAACCATTTTGTGGAGGTGGAGTTTGATCCGAGATAGATGCAGAAGAAGCTTTTTTGTTTGTTGCAATGGCATACCTGTATCTGAAGAAAAAAAAGGAAAGAAGGTGGTGGGTTCATCCCATCAACTCCGGCAGATACATCCATGGGCACTTTGTGAGTCAACGTGACGGACTTCGCAAATGCGCTGCATCTGACGTTGCATCATCACGCACACAGTCCGCTACGCGGACGCGGCACACTCTGGGCGTCTCACGTAGCGCTTTATGTCGAGGCCTAAATGGCGTCCGTTGTCATCTGTGTGGTGCATGCGCACTTTGGTGCACACGTACTTCGTGTGTTGGTCTCTATTGTTCACAAATCAATGCTACAATGGACGTTAACCTGTGCGACGACACGGATGTGATGAATGCGTTCGTCTGACACTAGCCTTAAACTTCAGATTCTCACAGATTCAGAAATCCGGAAAAATCTGAAATCCAGAATGTTCGGGGTCCCAAGCATTCCAAATAAGGTCTGCCCAACAAGTATTGTCAGAGTAATCGTAATATGCAGTGCCAGAATCAAATATCCATAAACAGAGAAAAAAAACTTTGTTTAGGCTCGTGTCAGATGAGCGCACTGATCACGTCCGTGTTGCTGCACAATTGCCCAGGACATACTTACGAGAGAAATCTCAATGTATCCTTCCTGGTAAAATACTTTCTCAAAAAAAAAAAAAAATTGTACTTCCGTTATAGCATATAATTAATACCAATGGAGCCCCACACATGAAATCTGTCCACACCGAACTGCGGACGCGGCAAATGGACGCAGCTTAAGGCTGGGGTCAGACCAGCGCACTTTTAACGTGCGTTCTGGCGCACATAATTACGGCCGCACTAGCAGCAGATGACGGGCAATGACGGCCAATATACGATGTACGGCTGCACAAAAGTCCAGCCGTGCAACGCAAGTGGAACTTGAACGCATTTTTTTGAGAACGCTGAACCGCTAGTACTGACGTACTGAGTGCGCAGCTGCGGCATAGCGGGGTGTATGCGTGATTAGGAGATGTCAGACACTGCTAATGTCCGGCCTACATAACGTCCAGACGCAAAAAGAGTTTTATTGATGATCCCTACAAAATCACGCCTGAAAATGCGCGTCGTCTGACCGTTTGTGCGCATTCCGTGAAAAAATACGTAAATGCGTTCGGATGCACTTTTTCACGTTCGCGGGGAAAAATGCTTTCGTCTGACCCTAGCTTTAGCAAGAACGTAAATCCGCTAGAACGGACACACAAAGTGCGCTGCGTCCGCAACGTCCGCATAGCTTTGTGTGTGAGTGATGGAACGTAGTCAGACGGACTGCATTTTTGACGTCCAGCATTTTGACGGACAAAATGTTTTTCATATTAATTTATTTTCCATCTACATCAGTCAAAAATAACATCAGTCACAAAAACGGACCGTGTGGCCACTACCTTGTCGTCAGTCAGAAAGTACGTCTGTTGTGCACGGACGCACAGTCCGTAGATAAAGCGCTCGTCTGACCCTAGCTTAAATGGGTAGAGACAATTCTAAAGATCGGAGCCTAGAATCCCAACACCTTCACATATAACAAGCCTTGCCTGATTAAACAGCGTAGGTATGCTCATAATATTCACTATATACAGTATTTGAAAGAATAGATCAGGATAGTTCCCTAACAGTGCCAATGTCTCTACAACTATTTCCTACATTCTAAATGTAGTGTAAATACTCTTTATGAAAAAGAAATCATAGGTTAAAAAGAGCAAAAGTGATTCCAAAGCATCTATCATGTTTTAGGTCCTTCTTTTATTTTTTTCCTCCTTGTCATAGTAGGCCGTCTATTAACCCCTTCGCTACGCTTCAATTCAAAACCACCTTCAGGTAGCCAAGATTAAGTTAACTCAATCTGTTTTATTACAAATGAAATTTGTTTGCAAATGGGCTCATATGTGGCTAAAAGTTACAGGACATCAGACATGACAGCTGATGTACTGTGACTATGGTTGCCAAATCAGCCATGTTTTCCTGGACGCTTATAATTTTTTCATGCTGATGGGTAGTGCATGAAAAATGCAACCCTGCAGTATGTGGGATCCATGTGCTGCAGGTAAAATATCAAAAAGTAATCCCACGTGACTCGCCTTGATTTTGTTACTGCAGCATATGAGTTGTACATGTTGCAGGGCAGCACTTTTCCCTATGCTCCCCTCTGCATGAAACAGTAATATGTGTCCAGGAAAGCACGGCTGATCTTGCAGCTCTAACTGAAACTGTTGAAGTCTTTCGGGTATGTGTAGCAGTCCCAGCTGCATGACAGGAAGTCATCAGATTAGGAAATTCTCTGCCTGTAAAACAGTGCATACAGTCTACTAATGCATTGTAATGATACTACAATGGATTTAGACTGTGTGCAAGTTTGTGTATGTGTGTTTGCAGTCAGTGGTGTATTTAGGTTTTGTGCTGCCCTAGGCCTGACTAAACTCGTGCACCCCCTAATTTAAATTTGACGCACCCCTTCCTGTCAAGGGCACACCTTTTCCTGGTTAATCCCCACCCTTCCTCTTTAAGCTCCACCTTTTCCTCTTAGAGCTCCGCCTCTTCCTCTCTTTATATTAAAAGTGGATACCAAGTGCCTACTTGTATATTTTGTATACCATTTCAAATGTATCTATTGAGATAAATAAAATTATGAAATGTTTAAATTCAAGCATTTTTACAAAGAACAACCACGCATGTCAAGTATACTGGATCACAGCCGCTCTAATTGGTGGAACAATAAAATCCACAGAAACGTGCACTGCATATGAGCGTATCACAGAGCTGCATAGCAATAAAACCCACAGAAATGGGCACTGTGTATGAGCATATCAGAGCTGCAAAGCAATAAAACCCACAGAAATGTGCAGTGTGTATGAGCATATCACAGAACTGCACAGCAATAAAACTCACAGTAATGTGCAGTGTGTATGAGCGTATCCCAGAGCTCCAGGGCAATAAAACTCACAGTAATATGCAGTGTGTATCACAGAATCCACAGCAATAAAACTCCCAGCAATGCAATGTGCGGTGTGTATGAGTGCATCAGAATTCACAGCAATAAGGCTAGGGTCAGACTGAGGCAGTGCGAACGCGCGTTCTGGCGCACATAATCACGGCCGCACTAGCAGCAGATGACGGGCAATGACAGCCAATATACGAAGTACGGTCGCACAAAAGTCCGGCCGCGCAACGCAAGTGGAAAATGAACGCATTTTTTCGAGAACGTTAAACCGCTGCTACAGACGTACAGAGTGCGCTGCGGCCGCATAGCAGCGTGTGTGCGTGATTAGGAGATGTCAGACGCTGCTAGTGTGCGGCCAACATAACGTTCAAACAGCCGGATTTCCCTAGACTTCTTTTCACCCCATCGTCATGAAATACGTCCAGAATTGCGCATCGTCTGACCACTTAAGCGTATTCCGTGAAAAAATGCGTGCGCACGCATCGACGTACATTTTGACGGTGGCCGCAGAAAATGCGCTCATCTGTCCCTAGCCTAAAACTCACAGCAATGCAATGTGTGGTGTGTGTCAGCGTATCAGAATCCACAGCAATAAAACTCCCAGCAATGCAATGTGCGGTGTGTATGAGTGCATCAGAATCCACTGCAATAAAACTCCCAGCAATGCAATGTGTGGTGTGTATGAGTGCATCAGAATCCACTGCAATAAAACTCCCAGCAAGCCGAGTGTATATGAGCACACAGCAATTATTTATTCTACATTTACCGGCCTCTGTCCGCGGTAGGGCTGTGTGCAGAGTCAGCAGGGACTATGTACAGACTCAGCAGGAGGTCCTCCAGGCCACGTTAGGATCACGGCTGTGCCTGTGCGTGGAGCCATCTTGTCAGCAGTGGGGTGCCACTGCCAGAGGGTGCACCTTGGCTTTGATTCCCTTCCCGGTGGGTGTTCAGTCCAGAATAGAGTGACAGTCCATGTTAACGAAACGGCGGGCAGCTGCGTGCATGCGTGTCACGTGGTTCAGCCAGTCAGGTGGTACTGAGACTCAGTACCACCTGACTGGCCGGACCGAGTGTGACCTGCACGCAAGCAGCCTCACCAGGAGCCAGGCAGCTCAATGACAAATTTCTATCACTGCAGTGCTGGTTAAGGAAAGGTCCACTTTAAACAGCAGTAAGCAGACAGGGCTTCATATTCTGCTGAAACCCCCCCCCCCTTTACCTGCCGTTTACTGTCATCTTCTCTCTCTGGACACAAATCACATCCCCCTCCCCTCTCCTAGAGCTGCTGCGGGGCAGGGGAGGAGCTATGGAGGGAGGAGAGGGGGATTTTTATTCTATTCGATTTTATTCCGTATGCAAACGCCATGCTCCGCTGCTCGTTGTTAGAGAACACAGCTCAAAGCTGACACACAGTGACAGTGGCACCTCCTAGTACCCCCTAATGACACCCCAATAATCACTGGTACCTGGGGCGGCCCGCCCTCCGCCACTCCTCTAAGTACACCACTGCTCTGGTGATATGCTCACACACAAGTTTGGCGAACTGCCAGCAAGTACGGTGCTGTTTGAAGGCAGTGCAAATCCCCATAGAGAAGTAATGGTTAATCTATTCAGAGAACACCAAACAGCAGAGAAATGTCAGTGAAATGCCCTGATGTTCGGTGGTTTCAATCAGCAGGTTTATTCAGGTGAACCCCATAGGGTTCAATGTTAAAAATATTCCCGTTTTTATGCAATATCTAATAAACCATTTATTATTTTAATCTGCAGTAAAAAGTCTTTATTTATTTATTGATATTTTTTTGTACCTTTTAGTGATTTTTCAGAATTTTTTGGGCTAAATTCCCCCCCTTTTTTTTAATAGCGGTTCTCCTTTTTCTGTAACAGAACTTTTTATTATCAATCATAGGATCTTATATGTAAATTCCAGACATTTTCGTTCAGTAGTTCTTTTGAAAACAGCAGGCCATGGGTGTGCGGTGGCAGCATACAGCGGCCGACTCCATGCACTTTGGGGACCCTGCGGTGAATGGTGAATTCACTGCAGGGTTGGGAAATTTTATTCCCCGAAGTGCAGGGAACTACAGAACACCAAAATGTTGGCGTCATTTCGGTGCTCTGTGAGTAACCCAATTAGTGGTGAGGTTTTTTGTTGCCCCCTGGAAAGTGAAAGCCTAGGCCTTGCCTACCCAGGACATACTTGAAAATTAGTGACATCTCAATGTTTCCTTCCTGGTAAAATAGTTAGCAAAAGTAAAAAAAAAAAAAAAAAAAAGTTTTTTTTTTTTTTTTAGGGGTGGGGCCACCCGCCGCCCCCTGGAAAGTGCCGCCCTAGGCCTGGGCCTTGTTGGCCTAGGCCAAAATACACCAGTGTTTGCAGTGGTGATAGGCTTAAGATATAATGTAAAGTGGTTTCCTTAAAACCAATGGTTTCTGACACTGGGTTTGGTTGAAATCCATTTGGTGATGAATGGGTTAAATCAGAATATACATATTTGAATTATAAAAAAAATGGTAAATGTGTATTTTAGCGGTGTAAATGATCTGGAAACCCAACAGAAACATAAGAGCAAACTAAAACCTCTGATAGTGTTTTGTTGCACATGGAATTGTATAGAAACGAGCGCAGATGACATCTGCTGTTCCTTTTTCCATGTTTTTGTTTTCAACCCCAAATGGGAAGTGCTTGGTGCGTGTATAAATAAACCCACCATTTTTCTGCCTCTCCTTAGCTGAAAAGCAGCAGGAGAGCATGCAGCTGCTCAGAAGAGCAGCTTTTGGTACATTGGTTAGGACTCACTCTACAAAGAGGTGCCTGGATGGGGCAAGTGAGCTTACGTTTTTAATGGCCATTCAAGCAAACTAAAACCTCTGATAGTGTTTTGTTACACATGGAATTGTATAGAAACTAGCGCAGTTGACATCTTTTTTTTCTTCTTGTTATGTTTTATACATAAACTGGGCTGTTACTCCTGGCTGTTGCAGCCGCTCTGGTGAGTACAGGCGCAACGCCATTTTTTCTGTATGTAGAAACATAATAGCATTGTAAATTATTCAGGAGCCAGAGGGGAGATTCAGGGAGACCGTGGCAACTCCAGAACCTACATTGGTGTCACACAAATTGCCCCCGTCTGCAAGCGTTGTGCATTTAACCCCTGAGGTGCCATCAGCATAGATGCAGCAATACAAGTGCCACTGTGCATGTGTGGGACCCTTTTACTGCGAGGATGTCCGTTACAAAGTTAACTCCTTGAAGTGTCACCATTAACCAGATCAGTTCTCACTTTAGGATTAACCATGTCACTGCCAGAGTGTCAAGCAAACCGGTCCAATTAAACACTATCACCACAAAAATCAGCATAGATGCATATGATTACTGACGGTGAAGTGATACAAAGTTGCCAGTGATACGTATTTGGAGGGAATGTGATTTCCGACGCTAAAATACAGGTGAACTGTGTATGTATGAATTTACACTGCTAAAATACAGTTTTACTAAAAAAAACAATAAAGATATAGATATGATTAACAGCGTTTTCTTTTATTTCTCCATAATTATTACCATATGTTCTTTGATTTAAAACAGTAGACTGATATACACAGATACCATCAAAGTAATATATGTTCAATATCACATTCCACTGTGGCTTACATTTCTAAAAGAATATTTTTCTCTACAGGTAGACAGAAATAAAACCAAACCAGCAGAGACCCATCAGAGCCTTCCCCAGTCTGCTCATACCCACCCAATCCATCACTGCAGGATAATGCATAGTGGTTGCACCTGTGACAGGGAATGATTGAGTGCTGAACATGGGACCTGCTTCCTTTCCTCTACACAATTCCATTGCTCTTCACCTAGGATGATAGAATGATAGGGGACAGACAGACAGAGATTTTGCAGGATGCTAAACAATAAAGAAATACAGTAAAATCAGAAAAAGCTTGTTAAATGCTATTTTATTATTGAAATGGAAAGATGCATAGAAAATCATGTGTTACTTATCAGCTTCAGACTTAAGAAGTAAATATATATATATATATATATATAGAAATTCTCACACTAACAATGGCAGTTTAATAAGAAAAAAAAACACTTGTTTGGCACTGATTTTATATATATTAGCTTTTGCCCGCGGCTTCGCTCACATGGATTTTGGGATTTGTTACAATTGTTTTTAATAGAAACAGGAGTTTTTTCCCCCAAACTTTATGAAATATAATTTAAAGGTTGATGTCTCAAAGTAATAAGTAATGCTTATTGCAGACGTTAGTCAGGGCGTATTGGCTACAAAACAAAGTTGTTTCATTCATATGTGTCTATGAATTTTTGTTTGTGTTGTGAATGCAAACAGACAATGAGACAGACAAAAAAATAAACTTTTTTTTGGCATCTGGAACATAGAAAAAAAAAACTATTTGAGTACTTCTTTGTAAACTACATTAGTGGTTCTTCTTTCAGGTGCTTGGATCAGCAAAGAGTTAGGTGAGCTCACTCTGGAACAGGCAACGTAAAACTGCCCATGTGAGAAGCAGTCTTCTCTTAGGTCAATCCCCGCTACTTTCAAAATCTGTCCCTGAGACTTGGTGATGGTGGTCATCACAAAATAAAACTTTAGGGTGAACTGAAGTCTTTTGAATTGAAACATATTCTGAAGGTATAAGAGGTATTTGTGGTAGGCTTGTGCACCGATTTTTTTTTCGGTTCGATTCGGTTCGATTTTTCGGATTTTTAAACTTTTCGATTCGGCTCGTTTCGACCGATTTCGGTTTCGATTCGATTCGGTTCGACCTGTTTTTCGGGTACATTTTTTTCGGAATTTCGACCATTTTTCGTATTTTCGTGTCACTGTGCTCGGTTTTTGTATCGACTTTTCGTTTTTTCGAAACATTTTCGTTTTTCCGAAAATTTTGCTTTTTACAAAATTTTCGTTTTTACAAAATTTTCGTTTTTCGGAAAATTTTCGTTTTTCGGAATTGCACATTTTTCGGGATATCGACCATTTTTCGTATTTTTCGTGTCATTTTGCCCGTTTTTTGTATCGACTTTTCGTTTTTTCGAAAAATTTTAGTTTTTCCGAAAATTTTCCTTTTTACAAAATTTTCGTTTTTACAAAATTTTCGTTTTTCGGAAAATTTTCGTTTTTCGGAATTGCACATTTTTCGGCATATCGACCATTTTTCGTATTTTTCGTGTCATTTTGCCCGTTTTTTGTATCGACTTTTCGTTTTTTCAAAAAATTTTCGTTTTTCAGAAAATGTTCGCTTTTACAAAATTTTCGTTTTTCGGAAAATTTTCGTTTTTTCGAAAATTTTCGTTTTTCGGAACATCTGTTCTCCTCGTTTGCCACATTTCAAGCCCATTCGAAAAAATCCGAAAATTATTCGTTTCGGCTCGGAAAACATTTCGGATCTGAACTTTTCGGATCTAAAATTTTTCAGAAATTCGGCCGCATTCGAAAACACGAATCGGGAAATTTCGTGAAAATTCCGAAATTCCGAAACCCGAAACGCACATCCCTAATTTGTGGTATGAACACTGACTCCCCCTGGCCAAACCCGGTTAGCACTGTAGCCTCAATCACACTTCTGTGGAGTGCTTTTGTCACGATGGGGGTCAGGGACCTGACCTGACAGAGAGGGGTGTGAGCCTAATGAGCAGTGAAAATAGACCATAAGCCTGAACTAGAAAAATAAAAATATATCATTTATTCTAGGAACCAAGAACTTAAACCAAGAGCAGGGAATACAGAACATAAATACAATAAACAGAGCCTTTAACCTCACAGCAAGAAATATAAAGAAAACCAGATATAAACAAAATAGGCAACTAAATATAGGAGGCAGAATTAAACATGATACGCAGAACTAAACATGATACTACAAGAAGGCAAGAAAAACAGGGCAAACCAGACATGAGCCTGTAAACAGAATGACCAGGTAGACAGGTTAAACAGGATAAATCTAGACCAGGGAAAGGCCAGACATGAGCTGGAAGACAGACAGACTGAACAGGATTAAATTAGACCAAGGCAAACCAGACAGGAGCTTGAAGACAGACAGACTGAACTGAACTGAATAGATGATTCAGGATGAATCTAGAGCAAGGCAAACCAGACAGGAGCTTGAAGACAGACAGACTGAACTGAACTGAATAGATGATTCAGGATGAATCTAGAGCAAGGCAAACCAGACATGAGCTGAATGACTGATCCAGGATGAATGAGACTGCACCCTACTAAGGGAGTGGTCTCCATTTATACAAAATGGTCCAGGGTGAACCAATGGAGTCCAGGTACTAATCAGGCTTGGAATCCAAGAAATGAATGAAAAAAAATAAACCAAAAGCAGCAATGTCCACTACTGCCAGAGGGGGCGCCAGAGACCCAGAACGTCACATATCCCCCTCCACGAGCAGACCCCGGATGCTCAAAAAAAAAGACAATAAGAATGAAAGTAAAAAGTCAATGGGTCCTGTAGGCACGTAGAGCCCTCGCGTACACCAGTCACCAAAGTCCCCTGAGGTCCCACTCAGAGTCGTCATCCTCCTCAAGACGCCCCCGTCTATGAGGGTGGGAGCCAAAACTGGGTCCAGGTTTGAAGACACTGGCACCAGTCCTGTTGTGTCTCCTCCCCCTGGTACGGGACGTGGAATGGACAGCAACAGTGTCCTCCCGGCTCTGCGGCAACAGGAACATGGCACCAGTGGCGATCCGGTTCTGTGGCAATTTGACTGGGACAGCAGCAGCACAGCTCCGTAGGTTGGTGACCTTGGCACAGCTCTGCAGCGACTGGACTGGAACCACTGGGCTAGAAGACACCGGGACAGCTGGGCTCGAAGACACCGGGACAGCAGGGCTCGAAGACACCGGGACAGCAGGTCTCGAAGACACCGGGACAGCAGGTCTCGAAGACACCGGGACAGCAGGGCTCGAAGACACCGGGACAGCAGGGCTCGAAGACACCGGGACAGCAGGGCTCGAAGACACCGGGACAGCTGGGCTCGAAGACACCGGGACAGCTGGGCTCGAAGACACCGGGACAGCAGGGCTCGGTGGGGCAGCGCCCTTGGTGTGGACCAGTTGGGTAGCACCCTTGGCAAGGACAGGAGGGGCAGCGCCTTTAGCATGACTCTGTGGTGACTTGGACACGGCAGCAACAGCACGGCTCTGCGGCGACTCGGACATGGCGGCAGCAGCACGGCTCTGTGGGTCAGTGACCTCATCACGGCTCTGCGGTGACTCGGTCATGGCGGCAGCAGCACGGCTCTGCGGCGACTCGGTCATGGTGGCAGCAGCACGGATCTGTGGGTCACCGACCTCTGCACGGCTCTGCGGCGACTCGGTCATGGCGGCAGCAGCACGGGTCTGTGGGTCAGCGACCTCGGCACGGCTCTGCGGCGACTCGGTCATGGCGGCAGCAGCACGGCTCTGCGGCGACTCGGTCATGGCGTCAGCAGCACGGATCTGTGGGTCAGCGACCTCGGCACGGCTCTGCGGTGACTCGGTCATGGCGGCAGCAGCACGGCTCTTCGGCGACTCGGTCATGGCGTCAGCAGCACGGATCTGTGGGTCAGCGACCTCGGCACGGCTCTGCGGCGACTCGGTCATGGCGCAGCAGCACGGGTCTGTGGGTCAGCGACCTCTGCACGGCTCTGCGGCGACTCGGTCATGGCGCAGCAGCACGGGTCTGTGGGTCAGCGACCTCGGCACGGCTCTGCGGTGACTCGGTCATGGCGGCAGCAGCACGGCTCTGCGGCGACTCGGTCATGGCGGCAGCAGCACGGATCTGTGGGTCAGCGACCTCGGCACGGCTCTGCGGCGACTCGGTCATGGCGGCAGCAGCACGGGTCTGTGGGTCAGCGACCTCGGCACGGCTCTTCGGCGACTCGGTCATGGCCGGCTCGGGTGAGCGTGGCTTAGGAACCACCAGCTCGGGTGAGCATGGCTTGGAAACTACCAGCTCGGGTGAGCGTGGCTTGGAAACTACCAGCTCGGGTGAGCGTGGCTTGGAAACTACCAGCTCGGGTGAGCGTGGCTTGGAAACTACCAGCTCGGGTGAGCGTGGCTTGGAAACTACCAGCTCGGGTGAGCGTGGCTTGGAAACTACCAGCTCGGGTGAGCGTGGCTTGGAAACTACCAGCTCGGGTGAGCGTGGCTTGGGAACCACCTTGGCTTGGCACTGTGGAGCGGTGACCCCGGCTTGGCACTGTGGAGCGGTGACCCCGGCTTGTTCGCGCTGCAGGGCAGCACTCTTGGCTGGAACTGCTGGCTTACACCTGGTCTCTCCCTGTTGGGCAGCGGACTCTGGAGAATCTGCGGGTTGCAGGGCAGCGGACTCTGGAGAGTCCTTGCGCTGTAGGGCAGTGGACATGGATACTGCGGCCTGGCATGGCTTGGTCAAGGAGGTTTGGTAAGGCTGGACCGTGAGGGCCTTCTGTGGGCGCACCTGGCAGGTTGCCACGCTGTGCAGGCAGGAACCACAGTAGAAACATAAGCCATGGGTTTTCCTCCATACCCTTTCCTCCAGGGTCAGGGGTCCTCTGGAATCTTTCACTGGAACAGGTTCCTTTGGGAAGGCGTCCCTGGGAGTTTTCAGCAGTATAGCACTCAGCGCTCCAGGTGCTGTTCTGCAGCTTTATTAACCTTTTGCAGGTTCTCCAACAGACCAAGAATCACTGCTAGCTCACTTGTTACTGGCAGTCTCATTATGTCACGATGGGGGTCAGGGACCTGACCTGACAGAGAGGGGTGTGAGCCTAATGAGCAGTGAAAATAGACCATAAGCCTGAACTAGAAAAATAAAAATATATCATTTATTCTAGGAACCAAGAACTTAAACCAAGAGCAGGGAATACAGAACATAAATACAATAAACAGAGCCTTTAACCTCACAGCAAGAAATATAAAGAAAACCAGATATAACAAAATAGGCCACTAAATTAGGAGGCAGAATTAAACATGATACGCAGAACTAACATGATACTACAAGAAGGCAAGAAAAACAGGGCAAACCAGACATGAGCCTGTAAACAGAATGACCAGGTAGACAGGTTAAACAGGATAAATCTAGACCACAGGGAAAGGCCAGACATGAGCTGGAAGACAGACAGACTGAACAGGATTAAATTAGACCAAGGCAAACCAGACAGGAGCTTGAAGACAGACAGACTGAACTGAACTGAATAGATGATTCAGGATGAATCTAGAGCAAGGCAAACCAGACAGGAGCTTGAAGACAGACAGACTGAACTGAACTGAATAGATGATTCAGGATGAATCTAGAGCAAGGCAAACCAGACATGAGCTGAATGACTGATCCAGGATGAATGAGACTGCACCCTACTAAGGGAGTGGTCTCCATTTATACAAAATGGTCCAGGGTGAACCAATGGAGTCCAGGTACTAATCAGGCTTGGAATCCAAGAAATGAATGAAATAAAAATAAACCAAAAGCAGCAATGTCCACTACTGCCAGAGGGGGCGCCAGAGACCCAGAACGTCACAGCTTTTACTTGCAGTCTGGTGCCATTACAGAACTTTGGTGGGTTGAGGTTCTGCAATATCACAGGTACGCTCACCCTGAAGCATTGAGGGTGTGTGTGAGGCCTGGCTGTGAGACGGAAGCAGACATGTTGGAGCTGTGAGGGAGTGTGCGAGCCTTGGCTGTGAGAGGAGCCGCATAGAGACTCCATTCTGTATAAAGTAACAGCATCACTCTGATCTGCTGGTTCCAATATATCAAATGGATTTTCAGAAAATGGTAAAACACATGTTATTTTATTTTTCAAGAAAATTGTAAATACCAATTTTCACATCTGTAACATCTTTGGTTTTTGAAATATAGGTATATTGATAAAAAATATTCACCCCCTTGTTTCATCCCCTTGACTGGATTCTCTGAAAATGGTAAAATATATGTTTTTTATTTTTCAAGAAGAATCTAAATACCAGTTTTCACACCTATAACATCTTTAATTTTTTAGATATATGTATCCTGTTTAAAATATCCCTTCCCCTTTTTCACCCCTCTTACTTGGATTTTTGGAAAATGATAAAACACGCTTTTACCATTGTATACTGATACAAATATTCACCCCATTTTTAACCCCCTTAACTGGATTTTCTGAAAATGGTAAAATACAGGGTTTTTTTCAAGAAGAATCTAGATACCAATTTTCACCTCTGTAACATCTTCTGTTATTGAGATATAGATATTCTGTTTAAAATATTCACCCCTCCCTTTTTCACCCTCCTTACTTAGATTTTGGTAAAATTGTAGAACATGTGTTTTTTTATTTTTCAAGAAGATTGTAAATACCAATATTCACACCTGTAACATGTTTGGGTTTTGAAATCTAGGTATGCTGATAAAAGTATTCACCCCATTTTTCACCACCCCAACTGGATTTTCAGGAAATGGTAAAACACGTGTTTTTTTCACGAAGACTGTAAATTCAAATTTTCACTCCTGTAACATCTTTGTTTTTTGAAATATAGGTATACTGATAAATGTATTCACCCCTCTATTTTACCCGAAGCCTCCTTCACTGGATATTCAAAAAATGGTAAAATACGTATTTTTTTTTTAAACAAAATCAAGAATAATCTAAATATCAATTTTCACATCTGTAATGTCTTTATTTTTTGAGATACAGGTATCCCATTTAAAATATTTACCCCCCCTATTTCATCCCCCCACTTCGATTTTTGGAAAATGGTAAATTACTTTTTCTTTATTTTTCAAGAAGATTTTAAATACCAATGTTCACACCTGTAACATCTTTGGGTTTTGAAATATAGATATACTGATAAAAGTATTCATACCCCTTTTTCACCCCCACCCCATTAAATGGATTTTCAGAAAATGGCAAAACACATTTTTTTATTTTCCGCACAGATAGTAAATACAAATTTTCACGCCTGTAACATATTTGGTTTTTGAAATATAGGTATACTGATAAAAGTAATCACCCCCTTTTTCATACCTCCCCTTTATTGGATTTTCAGAAAATGGTATAACACGTGGTTTTTATTTTTTAAGATGAATCTAAATACCAATTTTCACGTCTGTAACATCTTCGGTTTTTGAGATATAGGTATCCTGTTAAAAATATTCACCCCCTTTTTCACCCCCTCCCCACTTGGATTTTTGGAAACTGGTATTACATGTGTTTTTTATTTTTCAAGAAGATTGTAAATACCAATTTTCACGCTTGTAACATCTTTGGTTTTTGAAATATAGGTATACTGATGACAGTATTAATACCTCTTTTTCACCCCCAACTGGATTTTCAGAAAATGGTAGAACACATGTTTTTTTATTTTTCAAGAAGATTGTAAATACCGATTTTCATGCCTATAACATCTGCAGTTTTTGAGATATAGGTATTATGTTTAAAATATTCACCCCCCTTTTCACTCCTTAGGGGCAGAATTTCCAAAAATCCTTCAGTGGTGCCTATGCCATAAAAACAATGTACCTTCAAAATTTCACATTCCTGTCTTACTTTTTTCAGAAAGTTTCTTTCTGAAGATGATAGTGGCTAATGCAAATTTACAGCAACTTTTAAAAAAAATCTTTTGAATGCTGCCGAGATCCACTTATTGTTAACTTTTGGCGCTAGCTATACAATGACTGTCGCCTGTCTATAAAAATGAACATTATTAAAATATTGTCAGTAATTTATATGCTGACCGGACGTCCTATGCGGACTAGTGATTAACCACGGAGCGACATTGAATGCAAATTATTAAGTATTACTGACTCTGAGCCGTTGAAATCGGAATTTAGTGCAAAAATCACAAGTGCCCATGTCTTGGATATTCAGGCAAGGGAAAACATTCAAATTGAATATAGCAAGTGCATAAATGTTTATGAACAAGTGGTCTTTTCAACCATCTATAAAGTATTAAATACTGCTTTGCCATATCGGTCAGAGTATTCTCAAATGACGAATGGCAAGTAAACCTCTGGAATATTACCTATTATAGAATCACAGGTTAGACAGAATCAGAACTCTAACACTGCACTATTATGCAACTGGTTGAACTACTGCCATTTTATTAAGCTTAAATTTTTAACAGTGTTTCAACACAGGGTGAGTAATTGATACTCAGCCATACCATACAGCAAGGCCGCATTTCATTACTCCGTATAGGTACATCTAATAGAGAGCATTATATGGTCCACAGATTGTCATTTAAAAACTATCCGATCAAAATCTTTATTATTATTATTTTAATTGATGCCCCGAAGTTCTTTATTGTGATACTTTTCGAAATCATATTTGAGATTGTTACTACCAATAGTATCACTTAGTACAAGTTGGAATCCGATTTTTTTTATATTTTATTTATATGTGTGTTTATAGCGAATATGTGACCAGATTAATTGTTTTTAACTAAATAATAAAGGTTATAGTTTAACAATTTGAATCGTCTATGTGCAAATTCTGCAGTAAGCAGTTAAGAGCTTTTTTGAAAATATAAGTTTATTTTTAAGCCCATACCTTTATATAGGAGACTGCTAATCGGATCCATGTTGGTTCCGAAGTTGTCCATCATAGGAAATGTAGTTCCAAAATGTTAAGGGCACTTGCCCTGAGCTAAAATGGGGATGCTAAGGGGAAAAATTTGCGCTCGCTGAATCCAGCAGCCTGCCCCTTAACGGCCGCTAGCCTCCTGGATAGTCGAGACAGCTCTAATGCACCCTAATGTGCTTCCGGGTCATGTGATCTGCACGCTCTCACTCTCGCAAGATCGTGCATGGACATGGAATGATTGCGGAATTTCCCTTTGGCATTCCTGTTTTACTAACAGATAAAGAGGCAGGCACTGAATCCAGCAGCCTGCCCATAAAGGCTGCTAACCTTCTGGATACTTGCGCTAACGCGCAGCTGTGTCATGCCCCGCTCCGCGGCCCGCTCTTGGCCCCGGCTGCCATGTTGGGACACCTGCAATACTCACCCGAGGTCCCTCGCGGCGCATCGCTCCATGCTCTCTGCCCGCAAACAGTAGAGAGCTCGAGGTCTGCCCCATGCCGCCGACAGGAGTCGAATGCCGATCTCCTTAAGTCATGAAGACCTTGGTACTCTGCTGCCCTCCGTTGGTCAATTACAGGTACTGCATGACACCTGCACTGGAGATCCTAGTATGCCTCCCATTCACCTATCAAGGACTCAGGTATCCCAACTCCACCCAGGCTTCCCAGGTGAACGGTGTTTCTATGATCCTCTGAACGCTATATAAACCTGCCGCCTTTCTTAGTTCATTAACCAGGTTACACTGTGGGTTCATCACTTCAGTTTTCCAGTGTTTCCTCTTGTTCCTGTTCCAAGCAAAACCCGTTCTCTGATTTCCAGATCCTCGACCCAGGGTTGCTTCCACGACCACGGTACCTTCTCCAGATCCTCAACCCAGGATTGCTTCCACGACCACGGTACCTTCTCCAGATCCTCAACCCAGGATTGCTTCCGCGACCACGGTACCTTCTCCAGATCCTCGACCCAGGATTGCTTCCACGACCACGGTACCTTCTCCAGATCCTCGACCCAGGATTGCTTCCGCGATTACGGTACCTTCTCCAGATCCTGGACCCAGGATTGCTTCCATGACCACGGTACCTTCTCCAGATCCTAAACCCAGGATTGCTTCCACGACCACGGTACCTTCTCCAGATCTTCCAAACAAAGATTTCCTCAACGACCACAGTCCACGTGATCTTCTTCTACAACCCTTTGTTATAAGCTTTTGTTTCCGTTGTTACCCAAGGGGAACCTTGACTCGCACTCCTTTGTTCTGGAATTTATGTTTCTTATATTACCAATCAAGAATATCGTTTGTGTTATAATCCATCATCCTGAAACTTTATATTTTGTTTCTGTCTCAGTAAAATACTCAATTACTGAGATACATCTCCTGGTCTCCTTCTTTGCCGGCTTGCTATTGGGTTCCAGACTCACAATACTATACAGGGGTTCCAACCCCTGCTTACACGCTGCGAGTATCCCCTCCTGGAGTCCATAGGACTCCATTGAGGCTTGTGCTTCCGGGCCATGTGATCTCTCTCTTGCAAGATCGTGCATGGCCGCAGAGAAAGATTTGGGATTATTTGTCCCCAGTCTTACTCTGCTGTCAACGGACAGAAGCGGTGGATTGGGCCACCATTCTTGCCGTGGTATGAAAGGTGAGTATCTGATTTTTGTGGCGGCTCTTCAGCTGGTGATAACTGATTCTGCAGCAGCAGAATCAGTTAGCACCAGGCAGCTTAGCGCTATGGCTAAATTTTCAATTAGCCACAGCGGTGAGTAATTACAGTTAGGACTTTGTGATCCTAACGCTAATTACTCTGTGCGCCCCCCCCCCATGTTAACTACAGGGAGCGCAAAGTACAGTAAACTCACACTACGTTTTGCAGTGAAATTGAACGGGGCGAGGCTGGAATGTGGGGGCAATCCATGCAGTCTGACCACCTTAAGCTATTCACTACCGTGATTTTGTATACACGATCAGTGGTAGCAGACAAAGCAGCCCGAGAACATGTCGGCTATCGGTATGATTGCAAATTAAATTAATTTTTCTCAAACTTATTTTGTTTGCTTTTTGGGCTCCAGGAGGTGCCCCTAAAGATATAGCCTCGTGAGCATAATGCTCCAGTTGCTAAAACTGTTTAAAATCGGCTGGGTAATGTCCTGATATATCGGGCATTCCCCAGCCGATGCACGGAGCCATGAGCTGCAGTTCTACCTACAGTACCTCCGTTTGGCCAGCAGATGGGAGGATGGAACATCTGCCTACCAAATAGGTTATTACAGAAAGAAATACATTGGGAATATTTCCAAATATTTCTTACTGTATAATTAATTTAAAATGATTTTCCAAAAAACACTTGTTCCTGACGTTGGACTTTTGGAAAAATCACTTGGTAATGAAAGGGTTAATAAGCTAAAGTGGTCAGGGTTCTGTGAGGCATCTCACTTGGGTTTTTACACATTAGACAGCAGAATTTAATTTCTGCAGCACATAAATTCTAAGTACCACAGGGAAACACTTTGATGTGTTGCCCATCAGCACAAAGATGTGACATGTGTCTGGGTGATAGATCTGGCAACCTTACCATTTGAAAAATAATTATCTTTACTGCCATTTCACGATGCACGATGCCTTTATGTCGGCTCTATTTATGTTCATCAAATGAATTCATTATAGAAATATTATCAACCAATCCCTGCATTACCTTTCCGGACACATACTGACTTTCCAGCAGTGCATGATAACACGGGGTTTACTTACCCGTGGACCTTGAATGTGTTAATATTCAGACTGCAACTGTATCTTATTCAATGACAGCCAACCTTTACTGTTTGGACTGGTGTGGTGAAGGCTACTATTAGCCGTTTTTGCTACTTTGTCTTCTTTCCAACAAATGAAATTGTCTCTGTTATGTAAAATCAAAGGAAGTCAGAAAAGGTCAATCCATCTTATGAATGAATAATGATGAATCATTCAAATCCTTTTTAAATACTGCCGGTGGTAGCATGAAAATCAAATAGAGTGAATCAAAGCAAGTATTAACCTTATGATTTACACAGGGGTTACTCAACCTTCTGGCGCTCAGACGGTTGCAAGAAAAATTGCTGTGAACAGGGATTACAGCAAATCATTTTAAATATTTTTTTTCTATTTATGTCACCAAAATATATTTGTTATAGTTCTGATATATGTCTGCATAGATGCACATTGTGAAAGAATCCATGACGTGTGCATTCATTCAATTTATTATGATCTTGTACTGCAGAGAGTTTTAAAAAACTTTTTGCAGACCCAAGTACTAAAAAATGGGTAGCACTTCCCAAACCTGTCCTCAGGATCTGCTAACAGGCCTCGGTTCTATTTTGCCGATAACAACTGGAAAGAGAAAAAACAACCGCGTCAATATCCATTACCGGCTCCCTGTTACTGGTTACGACTGAGTTGCTGTATTAACAACTCGAGTTAGAATAGTTGTGTAACGTGAGGTCCCGGACACACATGCAGAATGCTCTCCTTGCATTCAGTATCCTGAAGTCGCCGTGTGCTGCAGATCTTGCCCCTCCTCTCAACGCGCCGTTCCGCCAAGAGGAAAGTTGGACTTTTCCAACTCCCGTCGCTCAGCAACGCATCGTGACACGGCCTGAGCAAGGGAGATGGAAAAACCTGGACACACTGAGTGCGTCTTAACGTGCAGCGCTGCCTACAGGCGCTGCACGTCGTTTTGCACTCAGTGTATCTCAGGCTTTAGAGTTTCTGTGCCGGAAGCTGAAGGATTTGGTGGACCTTTACCTCATACTTCTCAGATACATTGTATCTTTGCCACATTTTTCTCACCTTCCATTCTTCCTCAGCTCCATCCTTCTCACATGCCAGTATATCGCTGCCACATTACTTTTAACCCCTTACCACCAGGCAGGTTGTGCATGGCAGGGGCAGTGTTAACGCCGGTGGGGTGTACTAGTAAGTCCCGCTTGCCAGCTGCTGCAGCGGGCCCCTCCCCCGGCTCCCTTGTTGGCTGCTGAGGGACGACCTGAGTTCAGGCTGACCTGCAGCGGCCAATGACGTGCTCTGCGCACCAACTGGTGGGCAGGCCTGTCGTGGTCCCTAGACACCAGCGGGGCTTGCTATGCCGCCCCACTGTGTTCTATCCCACCCGCAGCGGGGCAGCATAGTACACCCCACGGTGGTAAAAGGTTAATCTAATCGTGCTGTTGACAATTAGTGCTGACATAGCTAACATTTTGCGGGGCCGATTTTGAGGGATGAGCTTGGTGCAGCAGCTCTAAAAATCCTTTAAGCCAGAGACTTGGTGGTATTTTGGTTGGCCGGTCCAGGGTGGCATGGAGGGACAGTTACATTGGTAGCACTTAGAGAAGATACACAGGGCTTGGTGAAGGCGATGGCCTCGTGGAGGCACTGGACCTCTGAACACATCATTGGCTGTCACCCCTCGATAGCTGTCCTGAATATACTGTATGTATATAGTTCAGCACAGCTACCATTAGCTGCATGCAAATTTAACCCCTTAACGCCGCAGGACGTTCCATGCCGTCCTGCATTTGGCGGGCTTTAACGCCGCAGGACGGTATGGAGCGTCCTCAGCGTTAGGAGCCCAGCCGGAGGTTCTACTCACCTCCCCGGTGGCTCCCATGCAGATCTGGCTTCTATGAAGCCTGATCTGCGTTTTTTCTAGCCTCCCGGCCCACTGACATCATCGGCACCCCCCGCCGTATCATGGGGAAGCGGATCCCTCTATCTCCCCATCGCCGGGGGCTAGAAGGCTGTGGCCAACATCGCTGGAATGGTCACAGCCTGACCTTTCCAGCGATGTATGGGGGCTAACCCCTTAGTTGCCAGGTCGCGACAGGGCACAAATTCGTGCCCGATTGCGGCCTATTTCCGGTGGGTGCCGCCATCTTGGATGGCAGCCCCCACCTCTGGGTCCCCCCGCGTCAATTGACTCATCGCGCCATGCGTGATGATGTCAGTTAACTGGGGAAGCCCCTGGCTGCAAAGGGATTTCCTATGGAAATCCCATGCAGGAGATAAAGGGGTTCAAAGAACCCCCCTATCTCCTGATCAGTGGCAGCTAGGGGGTCATGCCTGAAATCGTTGGAAAGGTCTGAGCATGGCCTTTCCAACGATATCAAATATGACAATGATAAAAGTAAATTTAAATTGTTTAAAAATAAAAATAATAAAAAAAATTATTAATTAATTAAAAAATAAAAACGTGCTTTTTTTTTTGATGCAGCATTATTGTTCACATTTCAATTATAATGTGAACAATGATACTTCACCAATGATTTTTTTTGGGGGGGTTTAGCTAAAATCACGTAATTTCTCCCCCCCCCAAAAAAAAAAAAAAGGGTTCCCAAGTCTACCCCATAGACTATTACCACAAAGGATCGGATAATAAAATGTGAAAAAAAAATACTTTACACACTGTGGGTGATTGAAATTTTATTGAAAATTCACATTTTTTTTACATTTATTGTTATAGCATTCTGGCAGGACAAGACGTATATATATAATTATGATATATTATTAATCTGCCGAGTCTGCCGGAAAGAATGATATATAATTTGTCTGGGTGGTATAATAATACGTGACTTAAAACCGCGTTTAAACCTGATGAGCAAAAACTTCAGCAAACTTCACTTCCGAAAGAGCGCCGAAGTTGTAAAATTACTCCCGTCCTTAAGGGGTTAATTAAAATAAATAATAACACTTTGTGCAAAAATCACCAAAAAGTTAATACTGTGGATAATACAATACATGCTGCAATTCCACTATGAGCAAACACTGCTTCAGTTCACAGCATGCACTGTGTAATTTATATGTGCACAAAACCCCTGTGAGGCATGTTATTTGTTAAACAGAGCAATAAAGTGAAAAACACCCCACATGTGCTGTGCCTATGTTTACATCCTGTGAATTGAAGCAAAGTTTTCTCAGTGAAATCGTATCATCCATACAAAGTGTTATCATTTAATTGAATTAAATCTGCACGCGGCTTGTGGTACCTTCTTGTACAAAATATAGGAAACATTACTTTACAGCATGCAGCCACAAGAACTGCAATATGAGTTGGCGAGTCGACTGGAATAAACGGGAGCCAACTGGGACCACTATATTTAACAGCTCAACTGTTAATGCTAACAACTCAGGTGGAATTGGGCTCAGGATTAATACAGAGTCCCTTTGGTTGTACTTAATACAGCATAAAGTAGAGGCGGCATGTGCGCTCTTATAAATCCCTTCATTAAAGGTGAAACTCAGGAGTAATGGCAGGAGAAGTAAAAATTCTAGGTCAAAATAGCCAAATCAGAAAAATTCTCCCATTTATCTATCTTTCCAAATCAGCTATTTTATTAGATTGTTCTCTTCTGACAATTATCCTAACTTCACCCTGTAGTGAATAGATCTGTTATTGTTTTATCCGATGATCTCCAGGTGCTGCAGTGAACCAGGGGAAGCCCAACCCCATGAACACATGAAAGAGCAAAGGGACCTGGTACTCCAAAATGATGGAAGGACCACGTTTGTTTGGCATTTCATCTGTGTGAGCAGCCTTTCACGAGTTGCAGAGTGCCAAATAAACATGGTTTTAGTGCCAGGTTCCTCTGTTCTTTCTTGTTATTGTACCGTCCATATGTGTTCCTGGATGTCATCTACTGCAACCTTGGTCCCATCTAGAAAAAGGCTGTAAAATTGCTAGATGCCTTCACAATGATAATGCAGGCAAAGTGATGGAGAATATCAGATTTTTCTTTTTTGTGATGTTGTAGGTTTGCTACTGTTGTATCCATTATGCAATCTGTTACTAGGCTTGTGCACCGATTTGTTTTTCGGTTCGATTCGGTTTGATTTTTCGGATTTTTAAACTTTTCGATTCGGCTCGTTTTGACCGATTTCTGTTTCGATTCGGTTCGGCTCGATTCGTTTTTCGTGTACTCTTTTTTTCGGAATATCGACCATTTTTCGTATTTTCGTGTCACTTAGCTCGTTTTTTGTATCGACTTTTCGTGATTTCGGAAATTTTCATTTTTCGGAATTGTACATGTTTTTGGAATTTCGACCAATTTTCGTATTTCGTGTCACTTTGCTCGTTTTTTGTATCGACTTTTCGTAAATTCGGAAATTTTCGTTTTTTCGGAAAGTCTGTTCTCCTCGTTTCAAAGCAATAAATTTCGATTTGACACATTTCAAGTCCATTTGAAAATTCCGAAAATATTTTGTTTCGGCTCGGAAAACTTTTCGGATCTGCCATTTTCGGATCTAAAAATTTTCGGAAATTCGGCTGCATCCGAAAACACGAATCGGGAAATTTCGTGAAAATTCCGAAACCCGAAACGCACATCCCTATCTGTTACTTGCTTCCCTTTCAGTCTCAAAAGTGAAGCACTCAAGTAATGCCAGGAACCAGTGGATTTTTGAAAAATGAATGTTTTTTCATAAATAATCGAGAATAGTCCCATTATATAATTAATGTATCATTAAAGGAACATTCTACTGAAAGGTAGAGTGTCCATTATTTGTCATTTAAATAATTGGGCAAAGACTGCTGACAGCCTCTGTCCAATTATTATTATTATTATTTTGCCCAATTTTACTTACCTTGTGTCACTCACCATGCGCTGTTCCTCCTCTTCGACTCGGGGACTTACAGCTTTTCCGCACTTCCTGCGCTATTTGCGTAGCGTAGGAAACGCAAATTGTGCACTGCAAAGGGACGTTTGAACTTTACATATGCAAGTCCTGTAGTGTCTTCGCAGAACGATGAATCAGAGCATACGCAGTACTGATCCACGGCGGCCTCTCTGAGACCAATCGGTAACTCGGTTGGTCTCAGAGACAGTGATGTCGGCATGCTCCCTGCGTGCTCATGTCACTAGTAACTGAGCAGTAACCAGCAGCCAGGAAATTCTAATTTCCTGGCTGCTGGTGATGCTGGGAGGAGTGGAGGAAATTCCTCCACTTCACCCAGCATTTTAGCAAAAATGAGAGGTGGGAGGGAGGAGATGGGGGCTCTCCACACATCCTGACCATTTAAAAAATATAAAGTGGTCAGGATTTGTAGAGTGTTCCCTTAATGCATCATTAGTAGCCCCATTTGGCAGGCAGACATTGTCATCTGCTGGCCAAAGGAGCTATTGCTGCTGGGGCTCGGTGCATCAGAAAGTGAATAACTATGTGTTACAGCAGCCCGATATACATAGATCCAGATTGCATAAAAATTATCACAGTACTGAAGTGGTTAAAAACCTTCCAGTTGATAGCAAAATCTATAAAACAGGAAAAAGTCAGCTTAAACCCTTCACTACTATGATCACCGTAACTTGATCTTCAAAGGTACCTGTAGGTGCTCAAGATCGAGTTAACTTGATGAGAGCTTATTATGCAATCACATTTAATTTATAGCAATTAATATTCGTTTGCATATGGGCTCCAGAATATGTGCCAAAAGCTACAGCCTATTGGAAATATCAGCCAATGCAATGTCAATCCATATGATTGATTATGCTTAGAACTGCTGTCAAGAACGGACACTGATAGTCTGCAGTGATATGCTGCAGTAGCATGTTTTGGCCAGCAGAGGGAGCCTTTGTCTCTATTCTTCATAAGGTCAGTAAATTTATTTACACTATGTGCAGGGCCGGTGCTACCGCTAGGCGAGCTAGGTGGCCGCCTAGAGCACAGTGCCCACCTAGGGCGCAGCCGGCCCCGACCATCTGTGTGTCAAGTTATTTACTCTGCAGTCTGCACGCTCACAGACACACGGACACCATCTGTGAGCCGCAGACTGCCTCCGTCAACAAAGAATCCCGCGATTCTCGTTTACACATGAGCCGCATTAAGCTCCTTCTCCTTACTTGGACGACGTGCGCCGGCACGTGCTGGTGCCAGCGGCAGCACGCACCTCCGCATGTGTGACATCACGTAAGACAGTCGCTGGCTCGAGGGTCTTACGCGAAGAAGCCTCTGGACGAGGTGAGAGACGGAGCTGCTCCTACTAATGCAGGTTATTGTTTGATAAATAGGCTATCACTGTCTCTATGGTATGTGAGAGCTGGGGGAAATATATATCCATATGTGAGCTGGGGGCAAATATATCCATGTGTGAGCTGGGGGCCATATATCCATGTGTGAGCTGGGGCAATATATCCAAGTGTGAGCTGGGGCAATATATCCATGTGCGAGCTGCTGGGGCAAATATATCCATTTGTGAGCTGGGGCAGATATATCCATGTGTGAGCTGGGGCAGATATATCCATGTGTGAGCTGGGGCAAATATATCCATGTCTGAGCTGGGGCAATATATCCATGTGTGAGCTGCTGGGGCAATATATCCATGTGTGAGCTGGGGTAAATACATCCATGTTTGAGCTGGGTGCAATATATCCATGTGTGAGCTGGTTCAATATATCCATGTGTGAGCTGCTGGGGGCAATATATCCATATTTGAGCTGGGGCAATATATCCATGTGTGAGTTGGGTGCAATATATCCATGTGTGAGCTGGGGTAAATATATCCATGTTTGACCTGGGTGCAATATATCCATGTGTGAGCTGGGGACAATATATCATGTGAGCTGCCTGGGGGCAATATATATATATCGATGTGAGCTGGGGGCAATATATTCATGTGAACTGGGGGCAAATATATCCATGTGAGCTGGGGGCAATATATATATCCATGTGAGCTGAGGGAAATATATCCATGTGAGCTGGGGGCAAATATATCTATGTGAAAATTTGCAAAGGATAAGGCACGCAGAGTGAAATTTTGATGTGTCTGAAATTGAAACTTACATGACAACTCTTTTTTAGGGGGGCAATATATCCATGTGTGAGCTGCTGGGAGCAATATATCCATGTGTGAGCTGGGGTAAATATATCCATGTGTGAGCTGCGGGTAAATATATCCATGTTTGAGCTGGGTGCAATATATCCATGTGTGTGCTGGGGCAATATATCCATGTGAGCTGCCTGGGGCAATATATATTCATGTGAGCTGGGGACAATATATCCATGTGAGCTGGGGGCAAATATATCCATGTGAGCTGGAGGCAATATATATATATCCATGTGAGCAGGGGCAATATATATATCCATGTGAGCTGGGGGAAAATATATCCATGTGAGCTGGGGGCAATATATATATCCATGTGAGCTGAGGGCAATATATCCATGTGAGCTGGGGGGCAAATATATCCATGTGAAAATTTGCAAAAGATAAGGCACGCACAGTGAAATTTTGATGTGTCTGAAATTGAAATTTACGTGACAACTCATTTTTTTTTGCGTTAAGAAAAATACAGTTAATTTATATTTGTTCAGTACGGATCATTTTAATTTGTTTAATAGAGTTCATTTAAAATTGTTTAATACGGTTTATTTATATTTATTTTACCTTTACCAGTGGTGCTTTTCAAACTTTATTCTTGAAAATAAAAATAAATTTAGCAGTTTCATGTTGTGTCGCTTTTTTTTTGGGGGGTGGGGCGCAAAATAGTCTAGCACCGGCCATGACTATGTATGTGTGTGCTGTTTTATAGATGTGTGTGTATTTTTTGGTGACAGAGTTAAGGGTACTGTAACGTAGTCAAACAAATGCATGTTCTTCCCCAGCTTTGAAAAACCTAAAAATAAGCATTTATTTTGCGGAATTCTTTGCCTGTTGAGGTGGATGGGTCAGAGTCTGTACAGACTTTTAAACAACAACTGGATGTCTTCCTGCAAAAACATAATATTAAGGGGTATAAGATTTAATATGTGGGTAAAAGCTGCTTGATCCAAGGAGAAATCTGACGCCATCTGGGGTCAAGAAGGAGTTTTTACCAGTATGTTGCATATTGGCGAGCGCTTCAGACTAGGTTTTTTTTTTCTTCTTTTGGATCAACAGCAGTAGGTAATATGTGAAAGGCTGAACCCGATGGATGCAACTATAACTATTTGTAATGTTTACTTGGCATATTTAAAAGGCACAAACTAATTTAACCCCTTCACTGCTGAGGCATTTCACCGCTGTGTGCTGAGCTCATTTTTACCGCTTTCGCTCATCATGTTTAAACGCGATTTAAAGCCACATTTTAATAAATGACCCAGACATATTATAAATCGTTCTTTCCGGCAGACTCCGCAGATTCATAATATATCATTTTTATATGTATACGTCATGTCCTGCCTGTATATTATAACAAGAAATATTTTTTAATCATCTGCAGTGTGTAAAGTGTTTTTTTTCACATTTTATCACATGAGCGTTTGCGGTTATGTTTTCTATGAGGTGCGCTTGTACAAAAATTTGAAATAGGGACTTGTTACATTTTGTGGGGGGAATTACGTGATTTTTAGCAAACACACCCCATAGAAAAAAATCATTAGTACAGCATCATTGTTCACATTATAATTGAAATGTGAACAATATTGCTGCATTAATAAAAACAACACACAAAAAAAAACATGTTTTTTTTTATTTATTTATTTTTTAACCACTTGAATGCTAAGGACGCGCTCAGCGCGTCCTCGGCATTCCCGCTGGTGTGCTGAGGACGCGCTGAGCGCGTCCTCACTTTGGGGTCAGCGTTCGGCCGGGTTCCGGGCGATCGCTGGCCCCTCCGGTGCGGGCTGACATCCTGGATGTCAGCCCGGCATCCGGACCAGCAGCTGCCATTATTAGGTGTCATCGCGGGGGCGCGATGACACCTAATTCAGGCGCCCCCCCCGCATGTGCGGAGGAGGCGCCTGAAAGGGAGGGGGGGAGGTCCTTCGGACCTCTCTCCTCCCGATCGGCGTCTCTGCGGGGCTTAACCCAGGCATCATTTGGAAGGGCACAGCCTGCCCTTCCAAATGATGCCTGGCATTAACCCCTGGGGAGCTGGATCGCGAATCGGCGCTGAAAAGCGCCGGTTCGCGATCCTTTCCCGGAGCTGGCCGACATCTTGGATGTCGGCCAAGCTTCCGGGAACTCCCCCAGAGGACTGGCGTCATCGTGCGTAGCACGATGACGCCAGTCCTACAGTTAACCCCTAACTGCCACCAAGTGTGGAGATAGGGAGTTCCAATGAACTCCCTATCTCCCGATCCGTGGCAGTTAGGGGTTAAATTTTGATATGGTTGGATCGGCCAGAGCATGGCCGTTCCAACGATACCAAACATGAAAGTTAAAAATTTTGTAAAAAAAAAAAAAAAAAGAAAAATAAAAATAAAAAAAATTTAAAAAAAAAATTTAAAAAAAAAAAAGAAACACTTTTTTTTATTTTTTTTGGTTTGTTAGTGTAGCAATATTGTTCCCATTTCAATTATAATGTGAACAATGATGCTGCACTAACGATTTTTGTATGCGGTGCGTTTGTTAAAAATAGTGTCATTTTCCCCCAAAAAAATGTAACGAGACCCCATCTCTAATTTTTTTAACAAGCGCACCCCATACAAAATATAACCGCAATTGCTCGCATGTTAAAATGTGGAAAAAAACACTTTACACATTGTAAATTATTGAAAATACATATTTTATTGCATTTTTTGTTATAATATACAGACATGACATAACGTATACATATAATAATGACATATTATGAATCTACCGAGTCTGACGGAAAGAACGATATATAATATGTCGGTGTCATATACTAAAATAAGCCTTAAAAACACGTTTAAACATGATGCGCAAAACAGGTAAAAAATGACCTCAGCACAGGGGCGGGAAAAGCCTCAGCAGCGAAAGGGTTAAATTGATTTATTATTTTTATTATTATTTTTTGTTATTATTTTTTTTACTTTGTTCCTAGTCATGTTGGGTATCATTTGAAAGGCCATGCTCTGGAGATATCGGGGTTCACAAGAACCCCCTATCTCCCGGCAGCTAGGGGTTCCCTGGCTATCTGACGTCATCACGCTATGCGCATGGCGCGATGATGTCATTTACGCCGGGAGGAGCTTGATTTCAGCGTCTGAGGACGCTGAAGTCAGAACGCCGCGGGTCCCCGGACAGAGAGGTGAGTATCTCCGCCGGGGGTCCCGCACAGCTGATGACGTGTGGGGCACGTCCTCAGCATGTAACGTGCATCAATGAGGACGTGTCCCACACGTCGTCAGCAGTGAAAGGGTTAAGAGTAGGGATGAGCCGAACATCCCCGTGTTCGGTTCGCATTCGAAATCGAACAATTTCAAAAGTTCGAGTTCGAACGCGAACATGAACCGAACTCAATGCAAGTCAATGGGACTCAAAAGTTCAATTTTTAGAGTGCTCTCCAAGAGGGCATATATGCAAGATATTTGCCATAAAATGTGTATGGGGGTCCGGGTAGTTCCCTGGGGGACAGGAAACAAGGACAAAAAGTTAAAAAAAGACGTTTTTAAAGGAACAGTGAGGTTTCCATAAAATAATGGTTAAAAATAAAAACGAAAAATTCCTTCAAATATCGTGCCTAGGAGGTCCCCATAATCTGCCCATGAAGTGGCGGATTTGTAGGATGTATAGAAATATCGCCATCAGAGACCCACACACGACACCTAGCCACCCTTAAGGGGTTAAAATGCACAAGGACTGGCTACTATCCTGTTAGATGAGGGAATGTATTATATGTATAAAGCAAGGTATATATGACAATGGATAGTCAGAGACTCTAGGGACTCCGCTTGTACGCTTTATGATAGACATTTTCACGTTGTGTTGTGTTACTATTGCAGAAGCAGCAAGACCTTCCACCACGCTTGCACCAAAACTATAGATCTAACACAATAATAATTGTATGCTCACATAGGCCCTTTGGGAGAGGTACATGACATACAAATACTGGAATATTACGTTTAAATCTAAGGAGTGTGATAAAGATTTTATTAAGCCCTTGATGACAAATGACGTAACATCTACATCATTAATGATTGGCTGTACAGAGCCCTGGTCCTTAAGGGGTTAAACAGCATATCAGAGGAACATGTAGTAGAAATGAACACTTCTTAGAATTCAGAAGCACAGTGTTCATACATGTGCAGGAGCCACAACCAGTCTGCAGGCAATGTATCAAATTCATGAGACCAGACTAATTAGAAGCACATGTTATTTCCAAACACTAATTAACACCTGTTGTTTACGCCTCTTTGAGAGCCCTGCTGACGCTGTAAGCAAGCACATGTCCTTTAGAAGTGAGAATCTTTGCACCTAGACAATACATTAGGCAGACTGTAAAGCATGCTTTCCTTGTAAACTAGATAATCCACATCACCCATTGCAGCATTTTAAAGATGAAACACACAGGCGGCGCAAAAAATCCTATGCAAGCCTCATGCACAGTATGCCAGGGGTCTCAAAATCACGACCCCCCAACATGATTTGGACTACAAGTCCCAGGATGATTTCAATGCAATACAGGGCGAGGGAATCCTGGGAGTTGTAGTTCAAAAACATCAGGGGCACCAGAGTTTGAGACTAGAGCCCTGCTGCGAGCACATGTCATTTAGAGGTGAGAATCTTTGCACCTAGACATTAGGCAGACTGTAAAGCATAGTTTCCTTGTAAGCTAGAAAATCCACATCACCCATTGCAGCATTTTAAAGATGAAACACACAGGTGGCGCAAAAAATCCTATGCAAGCCTCATGCACTCTAAACACATGTAATTTTGAGGTGTGAAAGTTTCAGAAAAATGTACACGTGTGCAAATATTTTAAATAAAGCCAGAATAATTTTATGACAGTCACATTTGTCTGACAAACAAATAATACATTACGCTGCAGCATGTGTTGAAATATGTTGGTAGATGTATGCAATGTGTGTTATGTGTATGTAACATGTTTATGCTATTATACATACCGCTTCTTGACGACGTACACAGTCCTTCCATTGCTAATCATCGCCCACATGCGTGCCTTCTTGCCCTGGGTAGCTTTTTAATTCAATATCTAAAAAAACGTTGCTTATAATATTCTGCAGTAAAGAGTCTCTTTATTTCTAGATTTTTTAGTATTTTTTAAGCATTTTTTATACTTTTTTCAATATTTTTTTTCGAACTCGAACCGAAAACTTGAACTTGCGGTGACTTTTCGATTCTCTTTGAATAACCCTGTATAACTTTTCTCTAATTTCTCCATTATTTAACATACAGGGTTATTCAGAGAACGGGGAAACTCTGGAGAACTTTTGGAGAAGGGAAAATTCAAGGTCAAAATAGCTGGTTTGGAAAGTGAGATAAATGGAATTTTTCTGGTTAGGCTATTTTGACCTCGAATTTTCACTTGTCCAAAAGTTCTCCAGAGTTTCCCCGTTCTCTGAATAACCCTGTATGTTAAATAATGGAGAAATTAGAGAAAAGTTATACAGGGTTATTCGATTTATTCGATTTGGCGATCCGATTTTGGCAACCCTGTGGTGTATTCAGCAAGCACCACAGGGTCCTCGAATTGCAGGGAGAAGTCACCGCAAACCCGCCGTGAACTCACCGCAAAACGAGGGCGAACACACATTGAAACCCGCAAAAACATCTGGATTAACCCACCGAAAACGCTGGAAAAACCCGAGCAGGAGCCAATCACACGCAGCGCAGCCGCCGGAAAAACCCGACACCTCAGACGAATGGAGTGAATAAATTAGTACAACAGTTTGCTTGAATGTTTGAAAAGTGAAACACTGTTTGCAAATTTCACTGTCTGAAATTTACATATGAGGTCCAAGGAATGATAATAAAAAGGGCTGTTACAGAAAAATAAGTAAAGTTTAAAACCCCCCCGAAAAATGCTTAAAATATCCTAAAAAATCTATAAATAAAGAGACTCTTTACTGCAGAATTTTATAATCAACGGTTTATTAGATATTGAATTTAAACGGGAATATTTTTAACATTGAAGCCTATGGGATTCGCCTGAATGAACCTGCTGAATTAAACCACCGAATGGCAGGGCATTTCGGGAACCTTTCACTGCTGGTTAGTGTTCTCTGAATTGCCGAAGCAGTGCTTCACTATGGGGGTTTCACTGCCGTCAAACGGGCACCGTATGTGCAGGCAATTCGCCAAGATTTGGCGAATTGACTGCTCTCTGGATAGCCGAATGGCCAAGAAAGGTTAATCAGCGTTCGGTTCCCTTTCGGCAGCCATTCGGATCTCTTTGAATAACCTTGATAATTTAGCACCTTCTGGGATTGTCAGGAAATAAGGAATAAACAATTTTACTTCATAAACAAACAACAGGAGCAGATTGTGAATGTTCATAGTAAATTATATACTTTGCAAAATTATTCGTTCTATTTCTAAAACCCTAAAATATGTTTTTAATTGTACCATACTGTTTAGCGAATAGTTCCTGTCGGCTAAAGCTCTGCCAATTTGTCATTGTAATTGGGCTGCCAACTGCAGTTTTAACGTATTTACATGTTTATACATGTTTTATATGCTCTTTTTTAGCTGAACACCCCCATCCAGTACTCTGTATCTATTTGCTTTCTTTAAACTTTTGTCAGAAAAAAACAGACTATAACATGCGCGGGAAAATAAGAAATCACGTTTTAAATCAAAGTCAGAGAAAAATCATACGTCAGCTTATTATATTGCATTGAAGGGAAAAAAGTAAGAAACTTGGACTATAATAGTAAATTCTCCAACTTAGTTGAGTTTGAGTTGTTAAGGAAGTTTTCACGCGCAAAATCATTCTCCTAGTCACCGTACTAGAGTTATAATACTTTCATTTTTTTCTTTTTAAAAGAGTTAAACTAATTTTTAAACCAATGTTTGAATTCAGAACCAGTTTACCTAAATTAAATCATTTTTTCAACTCTATCAGGGTTGTTCAGAGAGTGTGAAAAGCAGGAGAATGACTGGAGAATGAAAAATTCTAGGTCAAAATAGCCAAACCAGAAAAATTCTCCCTTTCATCTCACTTTCCAAATCGGCTATTTTGACCTAGAATTTTTCATTCTCCAACCATTCTCCTGCTTTTCACACTCTCTGAATAACCCTGTATATGTTGTCATCATTTAACAGTCCACAGTTTAATATAGTCTTTAACCCATTCACTACCGAGATCGAGATATCTCAGGCTTCAAAGCCACCATCCGATGCCCTGATATCGAGATATCTCGGTCTCGTGAGCTGCAGCCCAAAAGCAAATGAAATTCGTTTGCAGCAAAATTATTTCGTTTGCCTTTGGGCTGCAGAAGGTGACCCCAAAGTTTTAGCCCTGTGGGCATAATGCCCAAAGAGATAAAACTGTAAAATCGACTGATGATGCCCTTACATCGGGCTTTCAGCAGATGATGCAGGGAAAAAAGAAGAAAATAGACCTGCCGCTCAAACGTCTGCAACTCAATTTGGCAGTAGATGGCGCCATCTACTGACCAAAATAGGTTATTTACAGTAAGAAATGCAATGGGTATAAAGTCACCTATTTCTTACTGTATAAGTAATTTAAAATGATTGTTTTAAAAAACACTGGTTTCTGACAAATGTTTTTTGGAAAATCACTTGGTAGCGAAGGGGTTAATATATCTATTTTTTTTTTAAATTTCTCTCTCGCCGTGATATCTGTGACAGATTCACGCAATTTTTTGGAATTTAGTAATGGCCGCTATTCAGATGGAATTATTTAGAAATGATCCTTGGTTTTATTTTTACCGATGCTGATTTATCACTCTCCTCATTTACCCCCACATCATGATAGATGTCACTCCCATGTCGTCGCCATATCTAACACTAGTGCTAGTGATCCCGACGACCAAAATAAAACTCCACTTGTCTTCCCCTACCCCAACTCCTCTAGCTTGTAAGATCATCTGGACAGGGCTCTCTACGCCTCTTGTTTCTGAACCCTAATATGTTTGTAATTTTGTCTCACTCCCCACTGGTTGTTGTAAAGCACCGCAGAAACTGTTAGCGCCATATAAATGATGACGATAATAATAAAATGAATGTTTCCTTCACATATTTACTATTATGGTAACAGCTTTACAGTTGTCAAAGTTTTTCCTGGAACTTGAATTATGTAGACTGTATAGGACGTATGTATTAATATTTTTAATATAATCCTTATGTTACAGTATGTAAAGTAAATCTATCTCTGCACATATATACTGTACATTCTTTGTTTCTACGTCACTAAATTGTGTATATAACTTGCATGCTTGTAAGCGATACCTCTAATTATTCACTTTCACTTCGTTGATTTTTCCACTTGGACTGAAAACACTATTCATTTAATTTAAGTTTATTACTTTAATTAACAAATTAACATAATCACTGTGGGGAAAAAAAAAAAACATACGTTACCGATTCCTCGATATTATAATTTTTCTATTGGCTACTAAAGAATGTCTATAATCCATAATAGAAAAAAAGATAAAAATGTTGCAAAAATTCTAATACACATGCGCTGCAAAGAAAACCATACCACTTAGTTTATGAAAACATCACATTGACTTTTGCCGATTCTTGCCGCTTAACTTTAATTTAATTCTACAATGTCCATAATCAGATAAACTCATCTACAGTGAATAAATGTATAATTTGAACTAGCAGATCCAGGATTTTTGCACATAAATGAGGTCGATGGACTGCGCCGGAGTTAAACTCTGAAAAAGATCTTGCATAAAGAGCAGGTCTTCACCTTATTAATATTGTCCGAGAGATTATTCATTGTATTATATAATTTTTATAAATATGTTCAAGCATTGAACAGTGTTTTAGTGATGCATTTTCTGGGGGGTCTTTTGTGCCTGAATTTTAAAATTGCAAGCTTTAAAAATAAAGTATTAAGGAATATATTTTGTTAAAAATTTAATATATATATATATATATATATATATTTGTCGTAAGAAAAATGCAAGTTTTTGAAATATTGAAAATTTTAAAAACATAGGAGAAATTATCCCCATAACATTTTTTGATTAGGACTATTTAGAGACGTGAGCACCACCCGAGATCTTTTAAAATGGTATTTAAGTGCAACCAGCTGTCAGAGCTCTACACGTTGAAAGACGAAGATCCGAATTAACATTTACAGTAAGACGTGGCCGTGTTTCTGCCTTAAACTTTCCCACGTGAGTCGGTTCTCTCATACCAAAATATTAGCATTGCGATCCAAATATAAATTGACAGATCATGGAAAAAAAAGTAAAAAAAAAAAAGTGACGGAGTCCCAATAAAAAAACAAAAAATTACAGAGCTTTTCAAGAAGATTTAATAAAAAAAAATCAGAGGGCTGAAGTAAAAAAATAAATAAAAGAAATTAAATTTAAAAAAAAAAGAGAAAAAATATAACATCAGGGGATTCTACCATATGTTAAAGCATTGTCTCGCCCTTCAAAGTTAGCCTGCCCTTGATGTGATTTGTCAGTGGGTTTTACAGTGACTGGGAGAATATTGTATTCGGCGTAGCAGACTGAAGAGTGAACCAAGGGATGAAAAAAAAGGGGGAGAGGGGAAGAAGTGAGAGTAAAGGTAGGGGAAGAGGAGGGGAGATGTGTGAGGGGGTTAAGGAAAGAGCTTTGGGCTCATTTCTTTTGCTCGCCAACCGCTGAACTGATTAGAGCGTAATTAAGTCCATAAAGCCGTTAGATTATCCACCTGGTTATTCACTAAAGTCGCGGGCTAATCAGGCAAATTAGCTGTTGCAGACTGCACATTGGGCCTAGAGCCTGCCTGATTAATGAAGTTTATTGGGAGCTGTTAAAAGCATTAACTGAAGAAAATCTCGGCAATTCGTCATATTTAAGCGATGGAAATTAAATCTCGGCATGCAAATGAGAAAGAATAAAAAAAAAAATCCTCTTTTAGAGGTGACTGTCTTTTTTTTTTAAATTTCTTCTAGTAACCTGCTGATTCTCCTATTCTGCCTCAATATATTCTGCAGACCAGTATATCACAACACGTGGCATGTCGACACAGGGGAGGTTTGTTCAGGCTGATACAAAGTCTTGCAACTAACAATAGAAACTTTTTTGTTCCCTTAAGAATCCCACTGTCCTTTGGTTTACTACTCTCGGTTCTCTGGTTTATTAATTAGTCACATTAAGGTCAAGCATGGCTCTTGTGAACATTTTTTCCGGTTAAATCAATTTTTTTGGAGGGAGCAGGGTTCATGAGAAAACAGAATGGGACTACAGATAAAATAAAATAAAACTAAAAAGATGCAACAAATTATTAAACAAAAACATACAAATAAAAAAAATTGTAAATGTGATAAAACTAAAACAACTAAAGATTGTTACATATGTTCTTGAACCAGGACATACTTGAAAACGAGAGAAATCTCAATGTATCCTTCCTGGTAAAATCCTTTATAAATAAATAAATATAGCCTACATTTTTTAAAACACGAAATAAAATAATATTTAAGTCCTAGTGATATCAAAACCCTGTCTCACAATCTAAGGAAGTATAAATGTCCAGGTTAATTCATGTCAATATTTTATATATATATATTTTGTGTCCCATCTTAAGAAATATTGGAAAATAGTTCTGAAGGAGCAGAAACCTGTACCTTTATCAGCAATATTTTCCAGTAACAGACTGGGATAGCAGTGGGTTGGACTCTACATTAGCTAGATGATAGAATCCTTGTACACAATAAATTAACATAAATTAATTAGTGTCAACACAGCGAGCCCTCTCTTCTTGGCTCTAGGGCTGATTCTCAAGACTGGTGTTAATGTACATATATATGTTATGTTGCTTCCATTTATTTCTATTTTCTATATTCCACACGCAGACAAACGTCCTTCTCAAAAAACAAAACAAGATATAAAAATCAGTTTATATTACTGTTCATAAATATAACTATATTTCTGGTTTAGCAGAAACCTACTATGGAAGAAAATTAATTTAAAAAGTACTTAAGAAAAATGTATTTATTCCTATTTATGTATTAAATTAAAACAGAATTAAGGAAAATTGTTTTGTTTTAAAAATAAAAACATGTATGTATGTTTATTTTTACTCTAATTTATCAATGGTAGCAGACATAAATAATATAAACAGGCTGGTTATTAAATGCAAATGTTAGATATGGCGATATACAACATTACAGAGAAATAAGATAAGGATGTTTAAATAAAAATAAATATGCATTTCACTGGAAAAAATTGAACATACCACTTATTTAACATGCTGGTGTCTTCAATGTTCAGAGAATACTTGGAAATGGCAAACAATGGTTAAGATTGTGAATATCTAACCATCGAGATTGTCATTTTAATTTGTAATAAATTAAGGAAGAATATAATGTACTCAAAATATATTAAAAATAATGTATATACATGTAATTTGCATTTTAATACAGCGTGTTGAAATGCAAGTGACAGGAATAAGCATAAAAAAATTATAATGTAAATAAAAAATACCAATGAAATCATTTTTAATCAGGATTGTAAACTGTTCTGTATTTTTCTTAAATGTTGCAGGATTCTGATGCAGTCATTGTTCTTTTTGTCTCCTTGCAGCTCGTAATTAGCCAATTCTTCTGCTTCTTCCTTGATCTCACTAAACCAGTAGCAATGGGATACCATTACAAACGTATATCATGGCACTTAATCTGTCCTGACACACACACAAAATACAGTTACAACATTGCCAATGGTGACAAATTTTGTTAAAAATGTATCTAATACTGTAGGCGATATTAGAAATGGATGTCACATGGAATGAGTGTATGTATTAGAAGATCTGCTTTAATACAATGTTGTATTTTCACTTTCCATTATATCCTTTTTTTTGCAATTAGAAGGACGATATTTGTAGGACACACAGAATAAACGCATGTCTTTTCTTTTTTGAAATGCCAAGAGTATTTTTGTATAAGAACGCACAGATAATTTTCATGGGTTTTAGTTAAAGTAACACATTCATAGAAAAAATATTCAGCTTTGTTATGAAAATTATTTTAAAAATATACCTTAATTTTATAAGATTTATTTGTCAATATAGTTTAGACTGCTTTTAAAATATAAACTAGATAGCTAAAGTCTTTTTATTCTGTGCTTTCCTGAAAAATCCGAATTATTATTCAGGTCAATATCCCTATAAAAGCATGCACTCACCTTCCAGTGAGTCAAGCATGGTTTTTCTTTTCATGTCATATGATGGGTTATTTGGGATTGATCTATAACTAGGTCAAAATTACTGAAATCCGCAGAATATTAGGATATCTAGCAGGTCTAAAGCAGTATTAAAAATAAGTAAGTTTAGGAATTATCATTACTTATTATATAGAGAATAATGAGTGATAACTTATTTTGTATTTACTATATATTTTGGTGTTTTTTGTTAATATCACTATAAAACAGTGCTGCGATAAAAGATTTATTTTCTATGTACAGTATTTAAAATATAAAGATTTTTTTTTTACCAGACAGTACCGTCCAATATAATTAAGATCCGGTTCCGCTGTTTTGATGTTAATTACAGTCTACAATTATGCAGATTTTTATGCATCTTGTATTTTTATCATAGGTTTATAATGAATTTTTGGAATGTATTAATCTTATATAATTTTAACGTTTTGTATTCATATCTATTTTATATAAAGAAGAATGTTGGTGTATGTGGCACTGTGTATTTAAATAATAATATTTTAACTCTCGGTTATATGAAGACATGTAATCTGTGCCTTAAAACCATATTAATGCACAACGTTTGTATCCCATGGTTTACTTTGTAATTTATTTTGGTGATATTGCTGGTATGGATGAATCATTATTCCATAGCTTTTATAGAATTGCATCTACTGTGTCTAATAAAAAATAATTGTAACAGGTATTGTGCCTATTGTAAATTAGTTAAAAAAGTATAAACATTGAAGTTAGTTATAGTTGACTATGAGCACACAGTGTATTTAATGTTACAATAAAAAAATTCCATTTAATGTTGATCCACACAAAGGGAGCAAGGAATAGTTTTTGCAGCAGGTAACAATTTTGCAGCAAAAAGTGACATCATGTGGCCAATTTGAAACACTGCAAATGTTCTGATATACTCTATGTAACGTGCACTGATCAGCCACAGCATTAAAAACGCCTGCCTAATATTATGTAGGTCCCACTTGTCCAGTTAATAAAGCTTTAATGCCTTGAGGCATGGACGCCACAAGACCTATGAATGTGTCCTGTGGTGTCTGGCACCAAGTCATTAGCATTAGATCATTTAAGTTCTGCAAGTTGCAAGGAGGGATCTCCATGGACCGGAATTGTTATTACGGCAAATGCCGTAGATTCTCAGTTGAATTGAAATTCGTGGAATTTAGAGGCCACCTGCAACACCTTGAAATCTTTGTCCTGTTCCTCAAACCATTCCTGAACAATTTTTGCACTGTGGCAGGGTGCGCTACACTATTGACAGTGGCCACTGCCGTCAAAGAACACCACGGCCTTGAAGTGGCGTACGTGGCCTGTGACAATCTCTTACGTGTGAAAATCTCTTAGCTCATAAGTGTTGAGTGTGTTCTGCTACCTTTCCATCATTGCCCGCATTAAAAGTTCTTTGGTTTTTGTTTGTTTCAATGGCCATTGCAACGTAAGCTCACTCGCCACTTCACGGCACCTCTTTACAGAGTGAGTACCTAACATGTACCAAAAGGCCGCTCTACTGAGCAGCTCCAAGCCCCTCCTGCTGCCTTTGAGGCAAGGAGAGGCAGAGATGGTGGGTTTTATTTATACACGCACCAAACACTTCCCATTTGGGATTAAAAACAAGCATGCTTGTAACACCAGTCCATCGTTCTGCAGCTGTTCCTCTTTCCATGTTTTTGTTTTTAATCCCAAATGGGAAGTGTTTGGTGCGTGTATAAATAAAACCCACCATCTCTGCCTCTCCTTGGCTGAAAAGCAGCAGGAGGGGCTTGGAGCTGCTCAGTAGAGCGGCCTTTTGGTACATGTTAGGTACTCACTCTGTAAAGAGGTGCCGTGAAGTGGCGAGTGAGCTAACGTTACAATGGCCATTGAAACAAACAAAAACCTCAGTTTTGTTGTACATGGAACACATAGAAACGAGCGCAGATGACACCTTTTTTCCTTGTTATGTTTTATACATTAACTGGGCTGTTACTCCTGGCAGTTGCTGCCGCTCCGGTGAGTATGGGCGCGACGCCATTTTTTCTGTATTTATGTATATCACGCTTGTATCACCAGTCTGTCGTTCTGCAGCTGTTCCTCTTTCCATGTTTTTGTTTTTAATCCCAAATGGGAAGTGTTTGGTGCGTGTAAAAATAAAACCCACCATCTCTGCCTCTCCTTGGCTGAAAAGCAGCAGGAGGGGCTTGGAGCTGCTCCGTAGAGTGGCCTTTTGGTACATGTTAGGTACTCACTCTGTAAAGAGGTGCCGTGAAGTGGCGAGTGAGCTTACGTTGCAATGGCCATTGAAACAAACAAAAACCTCAGTTTTGTTGTACATGGAACACATAGAAACGAGCGCAGATGACACCTTGTTTCCTTGTTATGTTTTATACATTAACTGGGCTGTTACTCCTGGCAGTTGCTGCCGCTCCAGTGAGTATGGGCGCGACGCCATTTTTTCTGTATTAAAAGTTCTTTATCTATTTGAGATGCAGTAGTTCTTCTGTGTGATCGGACCAGACAGACTAGCCTTCTCTCCAAATGTGTATCAATGGCCTTGGGCATCCATGATCCTGCCGCGGTTTGCTGGTCATCCTAACTCGTAGCACTTTTGGTATGTACTAAATCACTGTATACTGGGAGCATCCCACAAAGCTTGCCATTATGGAGATTCTCTGACCCAGACATCTAGCCATCACTTTATGGCCCTTATCAAAGTCACTCGGATCTTTTCACTTGCCCATTTTTTCAGCTTCTAACACATGAAATTCAACAACTGACTCTTTAGTTCTGTGCTGCCTAATATATTCCACCCCTTGACAGGAGCAATGTAATGATATAATATTATTCACTTCAACGGTCAGTGGTTTTAATATTGTGGCGATCGGTGTATATTGATGTTGATCTGCTTATGTGAAAAGCTTAAAAACACATTGCCATAGAGGTGACATAACAAGTAACGCATGTAAAACAATTGTAAAAAAAAAAATAGCTTAACTTCAATCACATTAGAATTATTGACATTGCAAATTTTGTTTTTGTTCTGTGTGGCTACGACTATGGGATCCCTCTTCTGAAGTCAAATGTCCATTGTTGGATGAGAAAAATGTTGATATGTTGTAACCAGTGTGCTTCATTATAGTAATATTATGATGACCTGGTCTTTACTCGGAAGGCCATTAACCTCTCCATACATTAGATTAGGACTAAAAGGATTATTCGGAAACCAGCGAAATTTCAGTGCTTTCTCATTCGGTGCACCTTGGTGTGCTTCGAATCCTGTTTGTCGACCCTGCAGTGAATACACTATTCACCATAGGGTCCCCAAAGTGCGCAGCCGAAGACCGGCGAACACTGCCACTGAAAGCTGCCGAAGAGATTTCGGTGCCTTCTGGTTGAGCGATTCCATTTTGCCGACCCTACAGTGAATTCACTATTTAGCACAGGGTCCCCGAAGTGCACCGAAGATGACGCTGCTGAACGGCAGGAAAAAAAAACAGCACTCTGCTAATCTTTAAAAAGCATTTAAAACATTAAAAATGTGTGGAAATAATAAAAAAAAGGTCTGATAAAAAATAATTAGATCAGAAATAAATAGATTAACCATTACTCCTCTATGGGACAATTTCACTGCTGCTGGAGATCACCGAATTGTAGCATTTTGCGGTGTTTTGCACCATATTTCACTGTTAATTCGCCAGTATTTCACAAATTGACAGCTCTCTGAATAGACGAACTGACACAAAATTGCACCATACAGTGAAATTTTACAAATTTTTCATATTTATCCAATGTTGGGCTCCTGCAGGAGCTTTTAAACATCAAGTATATTCGACTGTGGTAGTGAAAGGGCTAATAAATATTAAAACCTATATGTAGCATAAACTACCCAATATAATTCCTACCCTTCTTCATGAATCAAAAATCGTCCATAATTTATAAATGATCAAGAAGAATCCCAAAGCTTCCTCCGATATCCTCTCTCACTCGTAGTAGTTCCGGACACCACATTGCTCTTACCATGGGTTGATATAAAAATCCTAGTATTAACCTCTTGAGGACCAATGATGTACAGGGTACGTCCTGGGAAAAAATCCCGTTAAGGACCAAGGATGTACCCTGTACGTCATGGTCCTTTTACCCCCCACCCTCCGTATACTTACCTCTTGGGCCAGGGTCCCGCTGCGGTCTGACTTTCTTGAAGTGAGACCTACGTGTTTAAAGACCCCGGCCGTCGCACTGACGTGATCGTCGGGCACGACTTTGGTCCCTTTCCAGTGATGCCTCTCTTTTGACCCCTTAGGTCCGGCACCGGATGGCGGTCCTCTCCCGGATGTAGCTTGGATAAAAAAAATTTACAAAAATAAATAAATAAAAATATATATTTTTTTTTTTTCTTTTAAATTGTCTGGGTCGTATAATAAAATTGGACTTTAAATAGGACTTCAAATCGCGTTTAAACATGATGAGCATAAAATGGTTAAAATGAGCTGAGTGAAATGGCTCAGCAGTGAAGAGGTTAAAAAGCAAAAACATGTAAACATTGGGTATTTCTAAACTCAGGACACAATTTCAAAATTTAGATTTTGGGGTCAAAGTTCATAAAAGTGTTTTTTTTTCATCATATTTCATAATTTTTTTATAGTAATTTATACAATATGACGAAAATAATGGTATCTTTAGAAAGTCCATTTGATGGAGAGAAAAACAGTATATAATATGTGTGGAGTAGAGGTGACATTACTGCTTTATAACTGTGGTGAGCCAAGTTTGAATCCCGGCCAGAGCGCCTCTCCAGTAAGTGTCCTTGGGCAAGACACCTAACGGTACATACTTGCCTACCACACAATATTTGCTGTTGAGTACAGTGGTAACGTCTCTACCCTTCAACCTTGGAGAAGCAAGTCAAATCTCGTGCAGCACATCTCTCCAATACAACTGTGGAGAAGTCACAACTTTACAAGAAGCGGGTTCAACCTAACCACCAGGTCACTGCTCTACAATCATGGAAAGACGACCCAATCCCACTCAGACGATGCCACCACCCACCAGCTAGTGTCCTTGGGCAAGACACCTAATGATATGGATGAGCCTACCTCACAAAATAATTGTATGTCTCATAGATTATAAATTCCCTTGTGAACAGGTTATATCATCCATGCAGGGGCGTAACTACCAGGGTGCAACCGCACCTGGGCCCTTGAGTCTAGGGGGGCCCACACTCACCTGCCTGGGCCTGGGGGCTGGCCTATATATATATATATACAGTTGTGTTCAAAATTATTCAACCCCCACTGAAATTGAGTGTTTTGGCCAGTTTGACATTGATTTTGATCATTCAGTCATCTTGCTTACAATTAAATCAAAGAGGCACGTGTAGGTCAGACAAATATAATATAATATAACATTTATAATGAAATAACCACAAATGTCTTTTCTGTGCTCACATCATTATCAGTTTTATTCAACCCCCAAGTGACATTCAATCTTAGTACGTAGTACAACATCCTTTTACAGTTATAACCGCTTTTAAACGTGAAGCATAGCTTGACACAAGTGTCTTGCAGCAATCTACGGGTATCTTCGCCCATTCGTCATGGACAAAAGCCTCCAGTTCAGTCACATTCTTAGGCTTGCGCACTGCAACTGCTTTCTTTAAGTCCCACCAGAGGTTCTCAATCGGATTTAAGTCAGGTGACTACGATGGCCACTCCAAAATGTTCCAGCCTTTAATCTGCAACCATGCTCTAGTGGATTTGGAGGTATGCTTGGGATCATTGTCCTGTTGAAAGGTCCAACGTCTCCCAAGCCTCAGGTTTGTGACGGACTGCATCACATTGTCGATACAAAAGAAGGGGGCGCTGGAGTGGCAGTCGGTGGAGGGGAAGAACGACACAGAATTGGAGCAGTACAGCAGCTAAGCACTCAAAAGGGTCTATCCCAAAGGACCCAAAAAGCAGATTATGTGAAAAAATGGGGAATAGAGAACAGCGCTCGTACAAAACCCCACTTCCGTGGGAGGAAAAAGAAACACCACAATGTGGGGAAGTGCACCCCAAGAGTATTGCGGATAGAAAATGCAGCACAAAAATAATGACCTGTATATACTTCAGTCCAATGGAATCAGGTGGAGGTCAATGTACATGCAAAGGAAAAAAAGACACACATATATGGTGCAGTATGCCTGTATAAAAATATCAGGTGAATATGTGGAGAAATAAAACTCACGTATGGTGGAGCCTGTGCAATATAGGCTCAATATGATCACAGTGGGTCTATTCAGGGATGACCCCGTCCCGTCTTCATGAAGTACCAATGGTTACTCGCATGACCCATACATGAAATAAAACAGACGCACACCATAGTACAGCATTGTAAACCACAAAATATAAAAGCCAAGTGGTCGCAACACTTACGTGGTTAAGAGCCTGTGTGAATTCACTGGCTCTGTATATGCGCCTGGGTGTAAATAGGGATACACCAAACCCCTTTCACTGGATAAGAAATGGAAGACAGGCTTTCAACCAGATAAAAAAAAAATTAATACTTAAATAAAATAAATTACAAAGATACATCCAAAATGCGTTTCGCCGCTAACGCAGCTTCATCAGTTGGTATCCAAAAAGAAAGCATCACATTGTCATCCAATATTTCCTGGTACTGAAGAGAATTCATGGTACCTTGCACACGCTGAAGCTTCCCTGTACCTGCAGAAGCAAAACAGCCCCAAAGCATGATTGACCCCCCACCATGCTTCACAGTAGGCAAGGTGTTCTTTTCTTCATAGGCCTTGTTCTTCCTCCTCCAAACATAGCGTTGATCCATGGGCCCAAACAGTTCTAATTTTGTTTCATCAGTCCACAGAACACTATCCCAAAACTTCTGTGGTTTGTCCACATGACTTTTAGCATACTGCAGTCGACTCTTCTTATTCTTTGGAGACAGCAAGGGGGTGCGCCTGGGAGTTCTGGCATGGAGGCCTTCATTACGCAGTTTGCACCGTATTGTCTGAGCTGAAACTTCAGTACCCACATCTGACAAATCTTTTCTCAGATCCTCAGCAGTCACACGGGGACTTTTCTCCACTCTATGCTTCAGGTAGCGCACAGCAGTCGAAGTCAGCATCTTCTTTCTGCCACGACCAGGTAGCGTTTCATCAGTGCCCTTTGCCTTGAATTTGCGAATGATGCTTCCTATGGTCTCTCTTGGTATGTTTAACATCTTTGCAATCTTCTTATAGCCATTGCCCTTCCTGTGAAGAGTAATCACCTCTTCTCTTGTCTTCCTGGACCATTCTCTTGACTTCACCATGTTTGTAACCACACCAGTAAATGTCTATAAGGAGCTGAGTATCACAGTCATTTTAAAGCTGCCTAATTGGTGCTTATTATGCTTTATTGCTGCTCCGTGACATCCACAGGTGTTTTCAATACCTGATTGAAAACACTTGAATGAACCTCTGTTCTTCAGAGTGGTAGTCTTTAAGGGGTTGAATGAGTGTGTCAATGAAGAATTGACAAAAGAAACATTTACTACTGTATTACAAAACCAATTGATGTCATTTTAGTTGCATATGGTTCTTTAAAAAGTCCTTGTAGGATTTCATTCTGAATACAATTACAAATGTACACTAAATTCCCTAAAACCCTTTACAGCATTGGGGGTTGAATAATTTTGAACACAACTGTATATATATATATATATTTATTTTTTTAATTTATTTTATACTTATTTGTGAGTTTTATTGCTGTGGAGCTCGGTGATACAGTAATGTGCGGTGTGTATGAGTGTGAGTTTTACAGCTATGGAGCTCTGTGATACACACCGCACATTACTGTGAGTTTTAATGCTGTGGAACTCTGTGATACGCTCATACACACTGCACATTGCTGTGAGTTTTATTGCTGTGGAGCTCTGTGATACATTCATACACACCGCACATTACTGTGAGCTTTGTTGCTGTGGAAACCTGATTTACACTGATACACACTGCACATTACTGTGAGTTTTATAGCTATGGAGCTCTGTGATACATTCCTACACACCACACATTACTGAGTTTTATTGCTGTGGAGCTCTGCGATAGACTCATACACACTGCACATTACTGTGAGATTTATTGCTGTGGAGCTCGGTGATACGTTCATACAATGCACATTACTATGAGTTTTATTACTGTGGAGCTCTGTGAGATACAAATAGTGCACATTACATTAAAAATGGGATGGACTGACTGAAGAGGTCATGGTGGACCTGGAAAAAATGGGACACTGATTGTCTGGAGTCAACATTGTGGACCTGGAGAGGACCAATGCATGTTGACGGAAGGGGGGATAAAATATGTTTTGCCTAGGGTGGGGGGGCCTGTCATGGTTTCTGCACCTGGGCCCTGAGGTTTCTAGTTACGCCTCTGCATCCATGTGTGGTATACCAATGCATTAGCCCCTTGTACACTGATCTTGTAAAGCAGGGTTTCTCAACCCTGTCCTCAAGTACCCCTAACAGGTCAGGTTTTTCAGATATCTGAAGCACAGCAAAGGTGATATGATTTGCTGCTCAGCGACTGTAGGATTCAGTCTGCATTTCCCCAAGGTAAACCTTAAAATCTGGAATGTTAGGGGTACTTCAGGACAGGGTTGAGAACCACTGTTGTAAAGCGCTGCGGTATTTGTGTCACTATACAAATAACAGATAATAATAATAATAATAAATGAGTTAAAGGACAATTAGAGCTCAACACAAACAGTGTGGAAATGTAAAAACAGCAGTGGGTACTTTCGGACAGACAATGGTAAAATCGCCTGGTCACTAAGGGGTTAATGATCAATGAGGGCTTATAGGATTCCACCTCTAGGTCAGTTACTGGAAAAGGCAAATTTTCAAGGCAAAAGTTCATATTCATACATACAGGTTCACAGTTTCAACAAGACTTTTAGCTAGTCCTGGATGATTTAGTTTTTAATTGTATGTACCTAGCCTTAGCTGTTCATTTTATCAAACTTGCTAGTATGAAAACCTGGCACAGATACGTAAAGGGACACTCTAGGCACCGTGATCTTTCAATGGAGGGGGACTAACCCACATAGAAGCTTAAATTAGATGATCTCAACTTTCTGAGAATCTGAACTCTTGGAACTCTTTTCTAGCCAATGGCTCTGAATGCCAAGCTCATTCAGAGCCATTGAATTAACTTGAGTGTCTAGCCTTCCTGGGATCACAAGACGAGAAGACGGCAACATGTCACATCCGTAAAAGGGCCAAGGGAGCCTGGTGCTGGATTCAGAGGGAGTTTAAAAAGATTAAAGGGTTAAAATTGGAGGGGGACAGGGGGAATCAGGAGGACTGGATGATGCTTAAACTCTATGTTTCCCCTTTTTTGTTGTAACGTTAGAGTAGTATCTCTTTAAATCTGCAGTTGCAGTAAGGCAGCAAAGACGCTACATTATACAAACACAGAGCTATCTCACTGCAGAATTAGTTTTGTAGATGTTTTTGTTTTGTATGTCATCTTAAAAAATGTGATGTTTCCAGTGGTTGTCATCCGCATAGATTTATGACAATTTGGATTATTTACCCAGATTCGTTATTAACTTAAAAGTAATAGTTTTAAAGAGGTATTTAAAAAAAAATCACTTTCAGCACGAATTCAAAATGTTCATGGTTGCCAATGGAGCTGTCGGTAGACGAAAGGATCCTCGGGCTATAAAGCAATTAGTATAGATTGTTCTCACAGACAGAATGACTATTGCTCATTAAAAGATTATAGAAAACCTTCAAAACATATGATAAAAGGTATATTGACTACTGACATCCAAAGCACAAAGAAGATGGGATAATCTCATAGCTGGAATTTTCCAATCACTGGGTTTAAAAATCCACCAACACAGTTATTCCTTTTGATATACGTTTTCCAACATGTACGTTTTTTCGCAACATAAAGTAATTACAACAGACCCTGATTATATTAACATTGTAATACGCAGATTATTTTTATATAAAAAATATTTATGTAGCTTGCGTTTGCATTTGTCATGTTGAAAACAATTACTTTAATAGTTCACTAAAATCTACTTATACATTTTGTTAGCCAAATTTCTAACAAATGTATAATTTTTACAAAGAAACTATCAGGGACGAACTGACAACTAATGGGGCCCCAGGGCAATAGGAGGTAATGGGGCTCCCTTGTGCCACGTCCACAGAAGGCCACACTCAAACAAAACCCTCCTCATACAACACAACACCCACATGTACATTATTGTGTTAAAGAATATATTTCTTAATTCATTAAAATCATTTTTTTGAAAATAGTGTGAAGAATATCTACTCCTACCCAGCAGCGAATTGGGGAATCCATTGTGCGCCATCCAGACATACAAATGGCCACCGCTCTGCTGCAGCAGCCATCAACCATCACCCATTCACTGCATCTAAGACAACACCGTGGCACAGAAGTAATAGCAATAAAAATCAAGGCAATGTGCGGTGTGTATGAGCGTTATGATATTGTTAAAATATAAAAATATATTATTTAAATAGTTCTTAAAACTATTTTAAATATATTAAATAATATATGAAAAAAATAATTGAGTTAATGTAGCAGCATTATTAACTTTATAAGCGGAAAAAACAATGCTGCTGCTTTTAGAAAAAAAGATTTTTGTTATTTAACTGTATTTTTTAAAAATGTTTTACACATACAGTAATAGACATGTGCGCAACGAAAAAAAAATTGTTTTATTTCGTTACATTTTTAAATTCCTTTTTGTGCGTTCGTTGTGTTACCATGATTTGTGTTTTGGATCGATTCGTTGTTATTATTCCTTATGGTTGAATAAATATTTAATAAAAAGTGGGAATTTTTTTTTACATTTAAATAGGCGAGTTCCATAGGTATTTAACCTGTTAAATGAACCACTGAAAATCAGGGTATTTCACTGACATTTCGGTGCTGTTCGGCATTCTCTAAATAGATTAACCATTACTTGTCTATGGGGAATTCCACTGCTGTCCATGGCGGTGCTGTATCTGGGAAACAAGTGAAATGGTATAACGTATCGATTCTTGAAAATGAAATCAATTTGTTATATACTGTTTTGTTTCATTTAGTTTTTGTTCCGTTTCAGACGGAACAGATCCATTATTTCAGAAGTGCTTCCGAAATACGAATATATCGGTATAATTTCATCCAAATTGCGATTCGGAACGTAATGAAACGCACATATCTAACACATAACATAGTCAGACTCTGGCCTTCCCAATGACACCTGAACCCTCCTTGTAGAACATATGGATCTACAGATACAGCGATCCAAAGATCCTGCATCTCCTTTAATGGGACTTCCCTGCCGGGCAGGGGGAATCCCAATTTGTGGCTTCATTGCCCACAAGCGCAATGACTCTCACAGCCCAGGAGGCAGTCCAGCAGAGAGGGCTGGATATCAGCCTGCTATGGCTGCAGCCCTGCTCAGATCCAGATTTACACAACAGGACGTGTGTTGCTCAATTATTTTTTCAAGTATTTTTTATCTTTCACAGAAATATTGCTCGAATGAAAGATTCTGACTCCAGATTGAGTCGTTTATCTTACACATTTCACAATTTCTAAGTGTTTGAGCTTTTTTTTACTGTGAGCTTTGGAGCTTTTATTTGCAGCTTGTTTACAGTATTACAAAGTGTTTGGGGAGAGAGTAAACAAAGAATTGTGTTTCTCTACATGGGGTGCACTAATCTAGCTACGAAAAGATATGCAAATGGATTTTTGATATGCTAATGATAGCTTTTCAATGTATTAAAATACAAAGAAGAGTTAACACGATTTTGGTAGTGAAAATTTAAAAAAAATAACTTTATTATATAGATTAAGCGATTGACAAAAACATTGAAAAATCATAGTGATAACCATCCTGATGTACTTTGGATTGTTATTAAACGCTTTCACGCCACGTGATGTGCTATTCCAAGCACAAAACAACATTCTTATATGATGGGTGCAGTGGCGACTCTTAGGGATGAGCTGTTTGGTTCTATCTGTTCAGAGTTCGCATCGAACATCAGCCGTTCGAACTTCAAACCTTTTGGGACGTTCGCCAAAAGTTCGAAAAAAAAATACATTTTGAAAACAGTATAAAAAATGCTTAAAAAAAATACTAAAAAATCTAGAAATAAAGAGACTCTTTACTGCAGAATATTATTCATTATATGCAACGGTTTATTAGATATTGAATTAAAACGGGAATATTTTTAACATTGAAGCATATGGGATAAAACATTCTTGTTAGTAGAACATCAGGCAGACACGGCCTTCTAATCAGGCACTGTAGAGGGCAGCCTGCAGGGGCCTCCCAAGGATCCCCTTGAGGAGCGTTGAGGAGCATGCGGCCGCCGGATGACAGAGCTGCGACTGTGCGGGCTAGCCGCCCGGGTGAATGTGGCAGAGACAGACGGCGCAGGGAGGGAGCCACTACGCCTGCGGCCACGGCAGACCCCCCCACACAACCAGGATCCAAGGAGCCCCCACTGACCACCAGGCTAAGGTAAGGCGACGCATTTCTAAAAAAAATTAAATCCGAGGACATTTTTAAATGTCCCTGGGAACATAAAATCAACCTTTTTTTTTTCTTTCTCTACCTGGCTGAATGTATTTAATTATATATATTAGATACATTCAGCCAGGTAGAGGAGGGTGGCATGTGGGCTGCGCGGGGTCTCAGGGAGTGGGTTTTTTTTTGTATGTGTATATTTTTAGCAAATTTATACGGGAAGGTAAGAGCAGGTATGATATATATATTGTAACGGTTAGCCCCTGCTTGGGCCATCGTGGTGGCTTGGAACATGGGATGAAGCCCTTAAGGCAGATGAGTTACTGACTAGACAGAAGGACAGACTGATTTCTCTAAAACCAAAGGAGCATCAAAAAACAGAACTGAATTGCCACTAAGCTCCGGAGGCTTCAAGACCGACAGACCACTTAGGACACGCTCAGAAACACAAAGACACGCCTGACAATCTGTGAATTGAGCAGGCCGCAGGGCAGTCAACAAAACAGACAGAAACACAATGATAAACCTGACAATCCGTGAATAGAGCAGGCTGCAGGGCAGTCAACAAAACAGACAGAAACACAATGATATACCTGACAATCCGTGAATTGAGTAGGCTGCAGGGCAGTCAACAAAACAGACTACACTAAAGAGGTCCTTATAAGCGGCCTCTGAATATATACTAGACTAAAACAGACAAGGTACATAAAACATGAAACATACAAGAATCGTCATACAGTCAGAGGTTGGCAACAGATCAGTATATATAGTACCAGGAGTTGGCAGAAGGGATGGTCATGAATAAAGCCGAGGTCAGAACCAGAAAATACTTGGACAGGAATGCTTTGCAGCAACACAGGAAACACAAACCAGACAGAACCACCATGAAACTCCACAAACCGTCAATGAGGCTCTGTGCTGCTGGGATATAAATAGGGAGTGGGCCTGTGTAATTGGGCCATGTGACCCCAGATAGCACAGCCAGACACACCACAGGGGAAAAACAGACATGAAGGCCCTTCACCACCAGGGGGCGCAGCCAAAACCAGGGAAAATGTAACATATATATATAGATAAGATATATATATCTATATTCTTATAAATATATATCCAGACTTGTATTACACACACATTTTGGCAACTAACTGCCCCCCCCCCATTTGGCTGATCCCTCCAGAAGAAATGTTGAACCCAATAGAGCAGAGAATAATATATATATTCTCTGCTCTGTCGGGTTCAACATTTCTTCTGGAGAGATCAGCCAAATGGGGGGGCGCATTTAGTTGAGATTGTCCACATGCCACCCCCCCATGTGCGTATGTGTATATATGGTCTGAGGTCTGTGGGTGGGTGTATATATACACTATATTGCCAAAAGTATTCGCTCACCTATCCATATGCGAGTCAAGGCAGGTGAGCAAATACTTTTGGCAATATAGTGTATATCTGTGTGTTGATATATATGTATATATAGGTCTGCGTGTTGATATATACGTATATGTCTGTGTGTGGTATCAATACATCCCTACTCTATACACAGCGCTCCGTGTCCCTATAATATATATGATCAGGGATTACCTTTTTTTTATATTTTTATACTATTCTTATTAAATTAACAATAATTTTTGATGTATTTTATTCAGTAGAAACTTTTTTTTTTGCCTATATAACATGTGCTTTGTTAAAATAAAATGGTTTTGTGTGTACATTTTAATTTAGTTAGTGGATTCCTGTCCAGTGCGGTGAGAAGCAAACTTAATGCAGTATAGACATGCTGCGAGGCGGAGCGGAGTGAAGTCAAGCCTGCAAAATGTTTGCTTCTCTTCGCTACGCTGTGCGTCGCTACACGCTCAGTGTGTCTCAGCCTTTATTCCCGCATCGCTAGTTTACCGAATCAGTTTGTATACTTGTTACTAACCCTGCTTGTTCTGAGGACCCGATCTGTTGCCGACTTTGCCTGCCATTTGACTATTCTCTCTGTGTATTCCCTGCCTGTTCTGTTTGCTTCCTGTTGCTACTGGTGTGCGCCGATTCTCACCATATACAGTAGCGCAGTACAAGTGCCTAAACATTGCTGACCCGGTATTGTTATAGCTGATGATGTAACTGAATAGATCGGGGATCTCTTCTGCATTACCAAAACCTCCACCCCAGCATTCTTCCACAATACCACAGAGGGGTTACGGTGTGACGGCACTGTTGCCGACACTAAAGGCCCAATTTTAACCCCTTAAGGACGGGAGTAATTTTACAAGTTCGGCGCTGTTTCGAAGTAGAAGTTTGCTGAGCTCATTTTGACGGTTTTAAACGCGGTTTTAAGTCACATATTATTGTACCACCCAGACAAATTATATATCGTTCTTTCCGGCAGACTTGACAGATTAATAATATATCATTATTATATGTATACGTCATGCCCTGCGAAAATGCTATATCAAAATTGTAAAAAAAAAATAATTTTCAATAAAATTTCAATCATCCACAGTGTGTAAAGTGTTTTTTTTTTTTGCATTATATTACCCGAGACTTTGCGGATATATTCTATGGGGTACACTTGTTAGAAAAATTTGAACTTTTTTTTTTTTGATGGGGAGAAATTACAGGATTTTAGCTAAACGCCCCCCAAAAAATAAAATCATTAGTGAAGCATCATTGTTCACATTATAATTGAAATGTGAACAATAGTGCTGCATTAAAAAAAATTAAAAAAGCATGTTTTTATTTTTAATTAATTATTTTTTTATTATTTTTTTTTTTTTTTTTTTCACTTTTATTTTACAAGTAATATGGTCATGTTTGATATCATTCGAAAGGCCATGATCCCCTAGCTGTCACCGATCATGAGATAAAGGGGTTCAAAGAACCCCCTATCTCCACCATGGGATTTCCTTAGGCTAAAGGTTCCCTGGTTAACTGACGTCATCGGGCCACGCCCGATGACGTCAGTGGACGTGGGGAGTCCCGGAGGTGGGGCTGCCATCCAAGATGGCGGCCCCCACCGGAAAAAGGCTGTGACCTGGCACCGATTGGTGCTGGGTCACAGCCTTGCCATCAAGGGGTTAATGCCAAACATCCCTGGAAAGGCCAGGCTGTGCCCTTTCCAGGGATGCCTGGCATTAGCTGATAGCCCCCGGCGATGGGGAGATAGAGGGATCCAAAGGATCCCCCCTCCCCTCCAGGCGCGTCCCCTGCTCCGGCTGGGAGGGGACGCCTGAAACTGACGTCATCGCGTCCGGCGTGATGACGTCAGTGCGCCGGGAGGCACCAAAAGTGCCGGACTGACTCTGTGGGAGTCAGAGCAGCGCGGGAACCGCCGGAGCAGGTGAGTATCTGCCGCCGGGGGGGCTGCAGACACCGGGGACGTACAGTTACGTCCTGCGGCGTTAAAGCCCGCCTAATGCAGGATGTAACTGTACGTCCCGCGGCGTTAAGGGGTTAAAGCACCTATTGTTACTTTCATCCAAAGCCTGCATAAGTTTCAGCTTATTTTAGCCAAAAAAATCACTAAACTTGTTCTGCGTGTCCTAAAACGCCTCTTTTCATACAGGCTGCCGCCCCAAGCAGTTGTTTATGAATAGATTAATGGAAAACCATTTACCGTCATTTGAAACGTCATTTTTTTGTTTTTAAATGTTTCTATACATCCTACAAATCCGCCACTTCATGGGCATGTTATGGGGACCTCCTAGGCACGATATTTGAAGGAATTTTTCGTTTTTATTCTTAACCTTTATTTCATGGAACACTCACTGTTCCTTTAAAAACGTTTCTTTTTAAACTTTTTGTCCTTGTTTCCTGTCTCCCAGGGCACTACCAGGACCCCCATACACCTTTTTTGGCAAATATCTTGCATATATGCCCTCTTGAAGGGCACTCTAAAATTCGAACTTTCGAGTCTCATTGACTTGCATTGAGTTCGGTTTGTGTTCAAACTCGAACTTTTGAAATTGTTCGAGTTCGAATGCGAACCGAACACGGGGGTGTTCGGCTCATCACTAGCGACTCTAGGAACAATGTATAGGGGGGAACATAAGATACCACAGTCAAAACTGGGGGGCATTAATCATTTTTGTCACTAAGTCATACCACTGAAAAAAACGAAATAAGTATATATAAATAAGAATCCAAATTCTCAGAGTAATGTGGTGCAATGATATCTTTTTGTTGTACTAATCTGATACATAAATTCAATATTTTATTTGCCGCAATTCGGAGGTTTTTGCCGACGTCCAATAACTGCTTCAGCGACTTCAATTTTCGCAAATTACGGTGACCATTCACTCATTGATTCCCTGAATTGTGACAAAAACAAAGGATCTAAAGATGAATAGACCCTTTAGATTCTAACTTCCATAATAACCCCTAAAATGCCATTAAAGCAGGGAAATATAATAAAGAATAATAAACAGTGTGGCATGTAGCCTACCCATTAACCCCTAAAATGCCTTTAATCAAGGGAAAACATGAAATGTATACACTGTGAGGCATGTAGCCTACCCAATAACCCTTAAATTACCAGTAGTCAAGGGAAAATGTGAAATGTATACATAGTGAGACATGTAGCCTACCCATTAACCCCTAAATTACCAGTAATCAAGGGAAAATGTGAAATGTATACACAGTGAGGCATGTAGCCTACCCATTAACCCCTAAAATGGCATTAATCAAGGGAAAACATTAAATGTATACACTGTGAGGAATGTAGCCTACCCATTAACCCCTAAAACACCAGTAATCAAGGTAAAATATGAAATGTATGCACTGTGAGGCATGTAGCCAACCCATTAACTCCTAAAATACCATTAATCATGGAAAAAATAAAATGTATTCTGTGAGAGATGAAGCCTGCCCATTAACCCTTAACATACAACTAAACCAAGGCAAAAACAAATGTAATATATAGTCTGACCATTTCACTGCTGAGCCATTTCAACCCTGTGAAAAAAGTGTTATGTTTATATTTTATTATTTATGATTTGTATTTTACGATGCAAGTGGACGGAGATACTGCAGTCCGACGACGTTTGGGGAGCAGGATGATGATCCCTGGTGGGGGGCACATGCGGTGCATGGAATAACCTGGGGGGGCAATTGCCTTCTAGTGATGCCTATGGATTGGTGATTGTCACAGCTCGTTATCGGCCAATCAAGGTAATAACCACATCTCCAGGATTACTGCTGGATTATCGCTGCTAACTTCCCCTGCAGAAAGATAAAGGAATGAACCAGCACTCATCTCGTCATAGAATGTCTTTTAATTTATGAAGTCAATGTCAACAGCAGCAACGTTTCATCAGCAACACTGGTTTTTTATCAACACCAAACGAATGGTGCCTCATTCCAGTTCAGCCACCCCCACCCCGAACAATGTGCACCATTTATAGTCCATCCTATCCTGGATTTGTGAGTGCCGATTTTTGCAATTTCTGATGTGAGGCATTTTAGTGACACTGATCTATGTCTATTTGGTATATGTGTTTGGCTATCACATCAACCACGTGGTATGGTAGCAAGAAGGTTGTTCTTTTGAAGTTTGCTTCCTTATTTTTTTATTTTCCTTAGAAGACTTCATTACTGGGATAGCTGTACCAGTTGACCTGTTCCATTTCAGATTACATGTTTAATTAATTCCTGTCTCATGGCAAAGCAGCATTACTTACATATCTACGCCACTTAGCAAGAGGAAGTTGTGCTGAAGAATAATAGTTTGCAGGGCACAAGTGCACAGCACCAATCACTAAACATGGTGGTTAGCATGCTGCACACGCTACGCCAAAATTCATCCTTTCAAAGGACATGTTTTATACTGTACACTTATTATAATAGCAATCCAATAAGCACCAAATGAGGCTGGAGATAATGCTCTTACGAAAAGGGGAGAATAATGATTAAAATGTCATAATTATACTGATAGTTTATATGCTCAATCTAATCAACCAGGCGTCCAATTTGTCATAATGCACACTCATAAACTAGTGCTTAATTACAGTAATACTTGTGTTTGGCGTATCTGCCTGTCACGCGAACATGTATAATTCCTCTAGATTCGCCTTCAAGTCAGTTACCTTTGCCTGGTTTTAAGGGCAAAACAACAAATGGAGTGATGCGCATTGACAAATGCCATTGATCAGACGGCTGTTATTCATTTGAACATTTAATTACGATGAGGGATTAATGCAAGCGGGGCAAGATTAAAAAGGAAATTGCAGCAAAAGAATTTAAAATCCCTTTTCACATTTATCAGGATGTGTTCAAACAAGGAGCGTCACTTTTTTTTTCTCTAAAGTATGTGGCGGAAAATCAGAACGGTTATTCCGTTACGACAGGCCGCAACTAGGGATGAGCCTTCGGTTCGGATCTGTTCGGAGTTCGATTCGAACATTGCCCGTTCGGCTGTTCGTCGAACTCCGAACATTTCCGCGTGTTCGCTGCATGTTCGCCCACAATGGACCACAATGCACTTTTCCACTGGCCTGAAGCTTGTAATTGGCTACAGCCTTGGCTTGCACCTGTCCGCAGGTCAGGTGCAAGACTATGCCAATCACGGCTCAGAGTTCTGATTGGGCAAATTTTGCCCAATCATGGGCTCACAGAGCTAAATCCCGCAGCACACTATTTAAGGCTTCCCTGCCTGCAGCCCCAGCGCGTGTATTTGCAGGAGTGAATCAGAGAGGAGAGGAGATTGTTCTGTCAGGGTGTATCAGTGACATTGTAGGAGATTTCTGGGAATTAGAATCTCTGTTGGCACTGCCAGGCTATCAGGGACAGTGTGTTTCAGTGAGTTGTAGGAGATTTCTGGGAATTTTAATCTGTGTTGGCACTGCCAGGCTATCAGGGATAGTGTGTTTCAGTGAGTTGTAGGAGATTTCTGGGAATTTGAATCTGTGTTGGCACTGCCAGGCTATCAGGGACAGTGAGTATCAGTGAGTTGTAGGAGATTTCTGGGAATTTGAATCTGTGTTGGCACTGCCAGGCTATCAGGGACAGTGTGTATCAGTGAGTTCTACCACAGTTCAGCAAATTAGAATCTGTGTTGGCACAGCCTGTTATCAGTGTGTATCAGAGAGTTATACCACAGTTCAGCAAATTAGAATCTGTCTTGGCACAGCTTATTATCAGTGTGTATCAGAGAGTTATACCACAGTTCAGCAAATTTGAATCTGTCTTGGCACAGCCAGGCTATCAGTGTGTATCAGTGAGGTATACCACAGTTCAGCAAATTAGAATCTGTTGCCCTTCAACAGGTTGCCCTTCATCCAGCGTGCTTTCTGAAAGGACATTCAGTGCTGCTGGAGGTTTTGTCACAGACAAAAGAGTGCGTCTGTCCACCGGCTCTGTAGATCGGCTGACATTTATAAAAATGAATTAGTCCTGGATCAGCAGCTATCAATCCCCTGATGCTGACGTAACTGAATAGATCGGGGATCTCTTCTGCATTCCCAAAACCTCCACCACTGCACTCTTCCACAATACCACAAAGGGATTACGGTGTGAAGGCACTTGCTGCCACCAAAGGCAAAATATTTGGGTGCACTGACACTGATGCGTGTACCAGATTCATATCATTTTAATATTTGACCACAGGGTCCAACTCTGCACTCTTCCACAATACCACAGAGGGGTTACGGTGTGACGGCACTGTTGCCGGCACTAAAGGCCCAATTTTAAAGCACCTATTGTTACTTTCATCCAAAGCCTGCATAAATTTCACCATAATTTAGCCAAAAAAAATCACTAAACTTGTTCTGCGTGTCCTAAAACGTCTCCTTTTCATACAGGCTGCCGCCCCAAGCAGTTGTTTATGAATAGATTAAAGGAAAACCATTTACCGTCATTTGATATGTCATTTTTTTGTTTTAAAATGTTTCTATACATCCTACAAATCCGCCACTTCACGGGTAGGTTATGGGGACCTCCTAGGCATGATATTTGAAGGAATTTTTCGTTTTTATTCTTAACCTTTATTTCATGGAACACTCACTGTTCCTTTAAAAACATTTTTTTTAAAACTTTTTGTCCTTGTTTCCTATCCCCCAGGGCACTACCCGGACCCCCATACACCTTTTATGGCAAATATCTAGCATATATGCCCTCTTGGAGGGCACTCTAAAAATCGAATGTTCGGGTCCCATTGACTTACATTGAGTTCGGATCGTGTTCGAGTTCGAACTGGAACCTCTGAAATTGTTCGAGTTCGAAGTCGAACCGAACACGGGGGTGTTCGGCTCAACCCTAGCCGCAATGAGGCAGGAGAGTTTAATGAGTTTTGTATAATATCAATAGGATGTTTAATAAAACTATGGGGATCAAATAAAATATCAACTGTTAAAAAAATGTAGCAAGAGAACCTAATGCAGCATCATTTCAACCTGTGCCTCGATGAGAAGGATACTGTGAAAAAACCAGAGAGATGACTAAAAAGTCTCAAAAAAGTAACGCAACGTGTTAATATTTCCAAGAGTTATATAAGATAATTTGTAATGCAAAGAATTCTATATTAGATACAAAAGATAGGTATCCATGCAGATCCAGAAAGAAGCTCTTCCAGAAATTCTCCTGTACTTTAGTATTTATTGCATGGGGTTTGATAAGCATAGATGCTTGAAGTATAAGTACTACATACATTTTCTCAATATATAACACTGGTTGAATATTGTACTGGACTTTACCTCTCATAAACAGAGATAAGGGTTCAACCTATTCACTAACAGGATTATTCAGAGAGAGGTGAAAACCAGGAGAACTGACAGGAGTAGAGAACCATCTAGACCAACTAGCTGATTTGGAAAGTGAGTTAAATGGGAGAATTTTTCTATTTGGCTATTTTGACTAGGGATTAGCTGTTCGGGTTCGGACGGTTCGGAGTTCGGCCCGAACTTTGGCAGTTCAAAAGTTCGCAAACTTCGAACTTTTTGGGTGTGTTCGGTTCGAGTTCGAAAAAAAAAGGAAATTTTGAAAAAAGTATAGAAAATGCTTAAAAAAATACTAAAAAATCTAGAAATAAAGAGACTCTTTACTGCAGAATATTATAAGCAACGGTTTATTAGATATTGAATTAAAAACTAGTGTATACGTTGAAAGTTTCTTAACTCTAAATGACCTCTGTTCACAAATGGGCATTACACCGGGTGTTTTTAGTCTGGTAATCATTTTGATACATTGCACACTATACTGAGGTACTGAGGGGGTGGGGTGGTGTCTGCTTTTGATTGAGATTTGAGAATTAATTTCCCTTCTAAAACTTCCTAATATGCTGCATTTAACTGGTGTTAGGAAAAAATTCAAAATAACATCTAAAGCAATGTTATTTTTCACCTCGGGATTAAACATTCACAGGGTTATTCAGAGAGCGGCGAAAAGCAGGAGAATGACTGAAGAGAAAATTCTAGGTCAAAATAGCCAAACCAGAAAAATTCTCCCAGTTATCTCACTTTCCAAATCGGCTACTTGGTCTAGATTTTTCTCTTCTCTTGCCAGTTCTCCTGGCTTTCACCTCTCTCTCAGGGTTGTTCAGAGAAAGGTGAAAACCAGGAGAATGGCAGGAAAAGAGAACAATCTGGACCAAATAGCCGATTTGGAAAGTGAGATAAGGCTAGGGTCAGACTAACGCATTTTTCGCAGCGACCGTCAAAACGTGCGTCTGATCGCATTGCCGTATTTTTTCATGGAATGCGCGAAAACGGTCATATGATGCGCATTTTTGTGCGTGATTTTTTACGGATCCAAAGCAGGAAACTTTGGGTGTCTGGACGTTATGTTGGCCGGACATGAGCAGGGTCTGACGTCTCCAAATCACGCACACACGCCGCTAGTGGACGCAGCGCACTCTGTACGTCCGTACTAGCGGTTCTGCGTTCTCGAAAAATGGGTTCATTTTCCACTTGCGTTGCGCAGCCGGACTTTCGTGCGACCGTATATTGGTCGTCATTGCCCGTCATTTGCTGCTAGTACGGCCGTGATTAAGTGCGCCTAAACGCACGTTAAAAATTCGCTCGTCTGACCCTAGCCTAAATGGGAGAATTTTTCTGGTTTGGCTATTTTGACCTAGAATTTTCTGTTCAGTCATTCTCCTGAGTTTCGCCTTTCTCTGAATAACCCTGTCAGGGTTATTCAGAGAGCGGTGAAGAGCAGGAGAATGACTGGAGAATGAAAAATTCTAGGTCAAAATAGCCAAACCAGAAAAATTCTCCCATTTATATCACTTTCCAAATCGGATATTTGGTTTAGAATTTTCCATTCTCCAGTCATTCTCCTGCTTTTCACCGCCAAAAAATCAGTAAACTTTTTCTGCGGGTCCGAAAATGTCTCCTCTTTTCATACAGACTGCCGCCCCAAGCAGTTGTTTATGGATAGATTAAAGGAAAAGCATTTACCGTCATTTGAAATGTCATTTTTTGGTTTATACATATTTCTATACATCCTAGAAATCCGCCACTTCACGGGCAGGTTATGGGGACCTCCTAGGCACGATATTTGAAGGAATTTTTCGTTTTTATTTTTAACCCTTATTTCATGGAAAACTCACTGTCCCTTTAAAAACTTTTTTTTTTTACTTTTTGTCTTGTTTCCTGTCCCCCAGGGCACTACCCGGACCCCCAAATACCTTTTATGGCAAATATCTAGCATATATGCCCTCTTGGAGAGCACTCTAAGGCTAGGGTCAAACGAAAGCATTTTTACACGCGAACGTAAAAAAGTGCGTCCGAACGCATTGATGTATTTTTTCACGGAATATGCGAAAATGGTCATACGATGCGCATTTTCGTGCGTGATGTTTTACGAATCCAAACCAGGAAACTTTTTGCGTCTGGACGTTATGTTGGCCGGACACGAGCAGGGTCTGACGTCTCCAAATCACACACACCGCTAGCGGACGCAACGCACTCTGTACGTCCGTACTAGCGGTTCTGCGTTCTCGAAAAAATGCGTTAATTTTCCACTTGCGTTGCGCGGCCGGACTTTCGTGCGACCGTACTTCGTATATTGGCTGTCATTGCCCGTCATTTGCTGCTAGTGCGGCCGTGATTAAGTGCGCCAGAACGCACGTTAAAAGTGCGCTAGTCTGACCCCAGCCTAAAAACCGAATTTTCAGCCCCATTGACTTGTATGGAGTTCGAGTTCGGGTTCGGATACGAACACTTGGAAAGTTCGGGTTCGGCTCCGAACCGAACTCAGGGAGTGTTCGGCTCATCCCTAATTTTGACCTAGAATTTTCACTTCTCTAGTCATTCTCCTGGTTTTCACCTCTCTCTGAATAACCCTATAAAAGTGACTTTTGGTGAATTTTTTTATCATAACAGTATTTGAACCATGGGATGGGTCGTTAACATAGGATAAAATAGAAAATTTGAACAGAAGTTGTTGTTCTGAAGTAGTTAAAAAAGTAAGATAATGTAAATTAGCTCATTTTTAATTATTCATGCATTTGTTTATACTTTACAGATTTTATGTTGGAATTAATGATTCTGAACTCAATATGGCATCCATTATATTGTACAAAGTCACAAGGGGTCTGCATTATTAGCATACAGGCAGAAATGACCTTTGTGTCCAATCCAGTAAATGTGATATTGATAATAAAAATGATCAGATCACCTATTTATGGGAATATGTAGTGATCATAATGAGTTTATTAGCAATGCAGCTTCAAAAAATATCAATAGAATATAAAAATAATATCTGTATGTGGCGCAATGCCTGTATATGGAAACTGCAGTAACACCTTGTATCTGTACTGTACAGGGATTTTCAGTCATTATAACACCCTGATTCTTATCCCTGTACAGCAGTGAGTGGCCAGAGAGCTCTCCCTGTATTCTGCCCTCTCTCCATGGATGTTGTAATGCAGCAGTGACATTTTTTAAAAAAACTTTTTGTGAGGTTTAGCTTTTCTTATTTATCTCCAGCGTGAGAAAGATAACACAAAGAATTTTGTTTCTCCACTGAGGGCACACTAATCCTGAATTATAAATGTATGCAAATGGGTATTGTTATGGTAATGATTACTTTTCAATGTATTGCAACACAAAAGGTTGTGAAAGGGGTAAAATACATATTTTTTTATTCACACTGTCACTTGGATTGAATGATTTATCTTGCTTGTTTTAGGTATAGGGTTACTTTTAGGGGTAGGTTAATTATTTGTACTTGTTTTAGGCTAGGGTCAGACTAACGCATTTTTCACGTTGTCCGTGAAAATGTGCGTTCGAAGAATGGACGTATTTTTTCACAGAATACGCAATAGCGGTCATACTATGCGCAGTTTCATCCGTGATTTGTACGGATCATCAATAAAACACTTCTTGCATCTGGACGTTATGTTGGCCGGACATTAGCAGCGTCTGATGTCTCCAATTCCGCACACATGCCACTAGCGGACGCAGCACACTCTGTACGTCAGTACTAGTGGTTTAACGTTCTCGAAAAAATGCGTTCATTTTCCACTTGCGTTGCGCAGCCGGACTTTTGTGCGACGTACTTCGTATATATGGCCGTCATTGCCCGGCATCTGCTGCTAGTGCGGCCGTGATTAAGTGCGCCAGAACGCGCGTTCGCACTGCCTCAGTCTGACCCTAGCCTTAGAGGGTTATTCAAAGAGCAACGAAATTTCTTGTACGGTGCACTTCGGCGAGTTCAATTGGCTGACCCTGCGGTGAATTCAGCATTCACTGCAGGGTCCCTGAAGTGCGTCGAAGGAATCTGCCGAATGCAATCGCCGACCACCGAACAGACCGCCGAACGCAGCCAGCAAACCGCAGAACAGGCTGCCGAATGCAGCCGACGATCAGCCAAATGCCCCTGAACAGACCGCTGAATGCCACCGAACTGAGGGTTAAAAAAAAACAGCATTTTTAAAAAAGGCATTTATAAGAAAAAAATGCATGAAGATGCATGGAAATAATTAAAAAAGGTCCTATAAAAAATAATAAAACAGTCTGTTACAAAATAAAAAAAACGCAATTTAGAAAAAATGGGAATCAAAGATTAGGCCTAAAAAATCCATAAACATGCCTAGAAACTCTAAAATATAAATAAATAAAAAGTCTTTTTGCTGCAAATGAAAAGAATAAACAGTTGAAGAAAACTATTTATAAAAAATAGCAATTTATTTTTACATTGAAAACTATGGGATTCGCCTGTTTAAACCTGTCAAACTAAAGCACTCGAAAATCTGGGCATTTCGCCAAAATTCGGTGCTGTTTGGCGTTTTCTGAATAGATTAACCATCACTTCTCTATGGGGAATTTCACTGCTGTCGAAGGTCGCCGAATTGCGACTGAGACTAATTGTACCATATTTTGCTGGCAATTTGCCAATATTTGCTGAATTGCCAGCTTTCCAAATAGCCGAATTGCCACAAAATTGCACTGAACAAGTGAAATTTACCGTTCGGTGCAATTCGGTGGCAAGTTCGGCAGTCTTTGAATGACCCCTTTTAGTGTTAGAGATAGTACTAAGGTTACTGCTAGGGTTATGGTTATCCCTAACCAACAAATACTACTCATTTCCATAAGAAATTCATCCTGCTCACTTCATTTTTAGGCAGCAGTTTCTGCTCCTTTTTTATGTATGTGTGCAGTAGTGAAGGTTTTGTAAAGAAAGAAGCAAAATCTGTTTATTAGAGTTAAAGCTGACCCTAACTGTAACTCTAGTACTAACCTTAGAAATTACACGTGCCTTATTTTTGCACATCAGAAAAATAACACAGGTATTGGAGTAAATTACACTGAAAAGTTGATATTACATTTTTAAAACAGTGATTTTTTTACAGCAGCAATTTTCTCAGTGGCCGCAAGGTGGCAACATTCTGATATTTAATCGCTTTTTAGGGCACGACTCAAATCAACCAAAACAACAACATACAATCCACTTTAAGTTCTTCAATACCAAGATTGCATAGATTCGATCTGCAAGGACCTGCGGTTGCCTCATATCGAGTATATGTGGGCTAATACTGGAGCAATGGAAAACAATTTCCTGTTTTTGCAAACAAAATTAATTTGCATATAGGTTCCAGTATGTGCCTCTGAAGTTTTAGGACCTTGGTCATGATACCCAAGATGCCAAAACAGTTTAAACGGATTGGATTACTTTTTTCCCTCAAGAAAAAAATTAATCCCAAAGTGTAATTGTACTATTTGGCCAGTAGATGGTGCCATCTGCCTTTAAAATAATGCATACATTTGAAACTGTGCTTTGGATATTTGAAGCACAGTTTAAGTGTATGTATAGTGCAATTTTTTTTCCATAAATCCATTCGGCCCGGGCACTGAGTTTATGGATAATAAATAGACAGTGAAAGGTTTTAAAAGTGCATATTAATGAAGCAAGGTTTATGATTGGTATGCGTCTTAAGCCATCTCATTGTATTGATCTCGTTATCCAGTTCAGACTCACCTTGATAAAGGTTATGATGAAGTCAAAATGTTGGCATGTGGTTTAATATGATGTTTCATTAAAAACATTTCCTAAAACCCATAAAATGTCCATGGCTACTATTGGCCGAATGTGTATCCTGCAGACCTTAGCACTGGGAAAATATCTTTATAATTCTATGGCTGCTAAGGGTTTATTCCTGGATTTGTTTCAATTTTTGAATCTGTCGATCATATTAACAAGCTATAGACTCTACCCTAAAGGTGGTGTGGTCCTAGGTATGCACAGGCGCAATTTCAGGGTATGCATATATTACATTACACTTATCACTTAGAAACTGTAAATATTCACAAACATGCTCTTTTTCATGAACCGCTTAGGAACTCCCCCACCCAATGTAAATGGGGACCTGAAAACAGATGCAATTCAAAGAGTGGACACACCCTTCTACGTATACATATGGGTACAGGGTGCCGGACAAAATCCCTACAGCCAGGTTCCCTAATGCCAACATTCCGACGGCCAACTTCCAAACAGAACAAGTGCCGGACATCCCAACTTCCCTACATGGTCAACTTCCAAACATCCATAATCCCAGCGGCTAACCCTAAAACTAACACCCTAACCCTATTTAAGGGGTAGGGCTAGGTTTAGGGAGGTTAGGGTTGGGGCCAGGTTTAGGGGGGAAGGGAGTAGGGTTAGTGTTAGCCGCTGGGATTTTGGATGTCTGGAAGTTGCCCGTCAGGGAGTTGGCCGTGTAGGGAAGTTGGCCGCGTAGGGAAGTTGGCCGTCAGGGAGTTGTCTGTGTAGGGAAGATGACCGTGTAGGGAAGTTGGCCGTCAGGGAGTTCTCTGTGTAGGGAATATGGCATTCGGGATTTTGACCCAAACCCATGGGTAGGGATGAGCCGAACACTCCCCGAGTTAGGTTCGAAGCCGAACCCGAACTTTCCAAATGTTCGGATCCAAACCCGAACCCGAACTCGAACTCCATACAAGTCAATGGGGCTGAAAATTTGGTTTTTGAGAGTGCCCTCCAAGAGGGAATATATGCTAGATATTTGCCATAAAAAGTGTATGGGGGTCTGGGTAGTGCCCTAGGGGAAAGGAAACAAGGACAAAAAGTAAAAAAAAAAACATTTTTAAAGGGACAGTGAGTTTTCCATGAAATAAGGGTTAAAAATAAAAACGAAAAATTCCTTCAAATATCGTGCCTAGGAGGTCCCCATAACCTGCCCGTGAAGTGGCGAATTTCTAGGATGTATAGAAATATGTAAAAACCAAAAAATGACATTTCAAATGACGGTAAATGCTTTTCCTTTAATCTATCCATAAACAACTGCTTGGGGCGGCAGTCTGTATGAAAAGAGGAGACATTTTTGGACACGCAGAAAAAGTTTACTGATTTTTTGGCGGTGAAAAGCAGGAGAATGACTGGAGAATGGAAAATTCTAGACCAAATAGCCGATTTGGAAAGTGATATAAATGGGAGAATTTTTCTGGTTTGGCTATTTTGACCTAGAATTTTCTCTTCAGTCATTCTCCTGAGTTTCACCTTTCTCTGAATAACCCTGTCAGGGTTATTCAGAGAGGAGTGTAGAGCAGGAGAATGACTGGAGAATGGAAAATTCTAGGTCAAAATAGCCAAACCAGAAAAATTCTCCCATTTAGGCTAGGGTCAGACTAGCGAATTTTTAACATGCGTTTACGCGCACTTAATCACGGCCGCACTAGCAGCAAATGACGGGCAATGACAGCCAATATACGAAGTACGGTCGCACGAAAGTCCGGCTGCGCAACGCAAGTGGAAAATTAACGCATTTTTTCGAGAACGCAGAACCGCTAGTACGGACGTACAGAGTGCGCTGCGTCCACTAGCGCGTGTGTGCGTGATTTGGAGACGTCAGACCCTGCTCATGTCCGGCCAACATAACGTCCAGACACCCAAAGTTTCCTGCTTTGGATCCGTAAAAAATCACGCACAAAAATGCGCATCGTATGACCGTTTTCGCGCATTCCGTGAAAAAATACGGCAATGCGTTCGGACGCACTTTCGGTCGCTGTGAAAAATGCATTAGTCTGACCCTAGCCTTATCTCACTTTCCAAATCGGCTATTTGGTCCAGATTGTTCTCGTTTCCTGCCATTCTCCTGGTTTTCACCTTTCTCTGAACAACCCTGAGAGAGAGGTGAAAGCCAGGAGAACTGGCAGGAGAAGAGAACAATCTAGACCAAATAGCCAATTTGGAAAGTGAGTTAAATGGGAGAATTTTTCTGGTTTGGCTATTTTGACCTAGAATTTTCACTTCTCCAGTTATTCTCCTGCTTTTCACCGCTCTCTGAATAACCCTGTGAATGTTTAATCCCGAGGTGAAAAATAACATTGCTTAAGGCTGGGGTCAGACGAGCGCAGTTATCACGTCCATGTTGCCGCACATTTGTACGTCCGTGGCAGCATAGCATTCTGACCAATGGAGCCCCACACACGAAGTACGTCCGCACGGAAGTGCGGATGCATGGCGGACGCAGCAAACGGACGCAGGTTAGGCAAGAACGTAATATTGCTAGAACGGACGTGCGGAGTGCGCCACGTCCGCAACGTCCGTGTAGCTTTGTATGTGAGTGATGAAACAAGGTCAGATGGACTGCATTTATACGTCCAGCATTTTTGACGGACAGAATGTTTTTTCATTTTAATTTATTTTCCTTTCTACATCAGTCAAAAAATCTGTCAGTGAAAAAAACGGACTGTTTGGCCACTACCTTGTTGTCAGTCAGTAAGTACGTCCGTACTGCACGGACGCACAGTCCGAACAAAATGCGCTCATCTGACCCTAGCCTTAGATGTTATTTTGAAATTTTTTCAAACACCAGTTAACCACTTGGCTGCTATGGACGCGCTCAGCGTGTCCAGCCAAGTGGTTCTCCTGTGCTATGGACGCGCTGAGCGCGTCCACGCACAGGAGGCAGCAATCCGCCAGATTCCGGCGAATTGCTGCGCCCCCGGTGCGAGCACTCCGGGACCCCGGCGGAGCAATTAGATGTCATTGCGGCGGCGCAATGACATCTCAGGCTAGGGTCAGACTAGCGCACTTTAAACGTGCGTTCTGGTGCACTTAATTACGGCCGCACTAGCAGCAAATGACGGGCAATGACGGCCAATATACGAAGTACGGTCGCACGAAAGTCCGGCCGTGCAACGCAAGTGGCAAACGAACGCATTTTGTCGAGAACGTGAAACCACTAGTACGGTCGTACAGAGTGCGCTGCGTCCGCTAGCGGCGTGTTTGCGTGATTTGGAGATGTCAGACACTGCTAATGTCCGGCCAACATAACGTCCAGATGCAAAAGTGTTTTATTGATGATCCGTACAAAATCACGAACGCAAATGCGCATCGTATGACTGCTATCGCGTACTCCGTGAAAAAATGCGTCCATTCGCTCGAACGCACTTTTTCACAGACAACGCGAAAATGCGTTCGTCTGACCCTGCATGTGCGGAGGAAGCGCCTGAAAGGGAGGGGGGGAGGTCCCGATCGCCGGGAGGCAGAGGGTTAATCCAGGCACTGTTTGGAAGGGCACAGCCTGCCCTTCCAAACGGTGGCTGTGATTAACCCATGGGGAGCCGGATCACGAATTGGCGCTGAAAAGCGCCGGATCGTGATCCTCTCCTGGAGCTGGCCGACATCTCGGATGTCGGCCAAGCCTCCAGGAACTCCCCCTGGCACGATGACACCAGTCCTGGCGTTAACCCAATGAACCCCCTATCTCCCGATCCGTGGCAGCTAGGGGTTAATGTTTGATATTGTTGGATCGGCCAGAGCATGGCCTTTCAAAGGATACCAAACATGAGCATGAAAAATGTTTTTTTTAAAAAAATAAAAATAAAAAAATAAAAATATTTAAAAAAAAATCTAAAAAAAATAAACAAGTTTTTTTTTTGTTTTGTTAATGCAGCAATATTGTTCCCATTTCAATTATAATGTGAACAATAATGCTGCACTAACGATTTTTGTATGCAGTGCGTTTGTTAAAAAAAGCAAAATTTTCCCCAAAAAAAATGTAATGAGACCCCATTTCTAATTTTTTTAACAAGCGCACCCCATACAAAATATAACCGCAAACGATCGCATGTTAAAATGTGAAAAAAAATACTTTACACATAATAAATTGTTGAAAATTCTAATTTTATTGCATTTTTGTTATAATATACAGACATGACATAACGTATACATATAATAATGACATATTATGAATCTGCCAAGTCTGCCGGAAAGAACGATATATAATATGTCTGGGTCATATATCAAAATATGGCTACAAAACGCGGTTAAACATGATGAGCGAAAGCGGTAAAAATGACCTCAGCACAGAGGTGTGAAAAGCCTCAGCAGCAAAAGGGTTAAATGCAGCATATTAGGATGTTTTAGGGAAATTAATTCTCAAATCTCAATCAGGAGCAGACACCACCCCACCCTCAGTATGGTGTACAATGTATCAAATTGATTACCAGACTAAAAACACCTGGTGTAATGCCGTGTGTGAACAGAGGTCATTTAGAGTTGATAATCTTTCCTCGTACACATTAGTTTTTAATTCAATATCTAATAAACCGTTGCTTATAATATTCTGCAGTAAAGAGTCTCTTTATTTCTAGATTTTTTAGTATTTTTTAAGCATTTTCTATACTTTTTTCAAAATTTCTTTTTTTTTTCGAACTCCAACCGAACACACCCAAAAAGTTCGAAATTCGCGAACTTTCGAACTGCCAAAGTTCGGGTCGAACTCTGAACCGTCCGAACCCGAACAGCTCATCCCTACCCATGAGTACACTGTACAGAAATCCCTCCCACAAAACACCATACATACGCCTAGACCCTCATGTCGTACTTGTTCCTTCAGCACTTTGCTCTTAATTCCCCACTACAAAAAGGCAGCAGGCTAAACGGAATTTTTGTTAAAAGTTGCACAGCTGTGGCAGAGCCTTCCAGAAATTATTAAATCATCCAGGACCCTGAGATCTCTAAAGTGATAATTTTCCCTGTGATTTATAATCCTCTCAAAATTTATTGCGAGAAGATGTATGTATAGTAGACATGTCCAGTGCCAAAGAGCACGTCTCGGTTCAGTTCAGATTGTTTCAAAATCTTAAAATATCGGATACGATAATAATCGGAATCAGCAGATTCAGTATATCGAAAGCTTTCGATATTTTGGTATTAGACCTATTCAGAATATTAGAAGAGTCCCATATATTCGACTGCTTCCGATAATCAGAGCCTCTTTTATATAATGCATTAGAAAACTGGTTAGGGGGCTAAGGTTAGAAAAGGGTTAGGCGGGGCTAAGCTTAGTGCTAGTTTTAGGGTTAGTTCAGGGCTAGGCTTAGTTTATGTCTTCTGTGTGTTACATGATTAGGATCAGTGCTAGGGTTAGGGCTAGGTTAGGCTAGGGCATCATATAATTAGTGCTAGGATTAGTTGTAGGGTTATTTTAAGACTAGAAAATAGACTTTTCTATTTTTAAACTATTCCGATTAAATCTGAATTTTTATGATTATATTAAGACCCGAATGATTATAATCGTAAAAATTTAATTTGAATAATTTTATTTGAAAACAGATTCGGTTTGGACATCAATCTGAATTGCTGAGATTTCTGGCCATTTCCCTCTAGGTCTGAGCTGAATCGCAAATGTCTATAGCAATGTACTCTACCTTGTCAATCTGTTGGCCATTCCAGGAGATACTTGAAAACAACAGCAATCAATCTCAAATTATGTGCTCCTGGTAGAACATTTTATAAATAAACTAAATAAATATCAGTTTCTATATAAGTGAAGGTCTGAACATTAAGGTGTAGTTCAAGATGGCCGCCTCCATGCTGAAACCCTGACAGAAGCTCAAATTGTTATAACTAAACTTACACAGCTTGATTAGATGAAAATACAATTGCACGATTAGGAAACTTGTATTAAGCTGTATTATATAAGAATATCGATGACACTGTAACAGTATTTAATCCAAAGTATACTAGGATTTTTTCATGGTATAAGTTTGATAAAGTTTCTTACAGGAAAGCAGATAAAACACGAATAGTATAAAATCAAGCGACATTATTTACTGATATGAAGAGCTCAATAAAATCAATGATCTCCATATAAATGTAATAGAATATGATCGTGAAAAAATAAAAAAAAAATCCTAGGCATAGGAGAGGTTGCTAAATAGTTGGAAATTCCACTGCAATTACTGTTTTATGAATTAAGAACTATTTGACTTGCCGCTAATGGTCCTGATACTGGTATTGAACCATAACTAATGTTGCAAATGTGCAAAAATTACAAGAGGAACATTATCTAAAATATCAATGTGTCCTAATTTCAAGGTCATTTGACAATTATATGGGTCTCATCTTAACTACTCACATAATTTGGGTAGGAATGAAGAATAGTTTAGCATTAATTGTATAATATTGCATATGAGGGCATCAAATAAAATCTCATAAATAGTCAGCCAAAGTATCTTATTCGCATCAATGTATTCCTGGAGAGAACTTGTTTTAAAGACATGATGCATAGACAGATGCAGAGTGGCTAAGATCCTCAAATAATGATAAAACATTACACAGTGCCTTTGGAATTGTACTGATTTAGAAATACACGATACAGGCACTGAGCTAGTCACAGAAATGTGCAAATCAACAGGTTTTGCACAGAAAACAGCCCGGATATGTAAGCAAAAAATAGGAATTGCGACAAGCTTAGAAATCAATAGTTTCATATCGAACATATGTTAAAGATTTTTAAAAGTAATATTCTATATGAAAATTAAGTGTATTTAACTCTTCGGTACCGTGATTGTGTATACACGATCAGTAGCAAACACAGCAGTCTGAGATCGCCTTAACATGATCTATTGCTGTGCTGTATCATTGCAAATTAAATTTGTTTGTTGCAAACTTATTTGAATTGCGTTTGGGCTCTGGAACATGCCCCTAAAAGTTTTAGCACCCTGGGCATGTCTAAGGTGCGATCAGTTTTTAAAATCCGCTGGGAATGTTTTCGAATTACATCTCAACCGCTGGTCCTGCACTGAGTTCTTTAACCCCTTATTGACTGGTGGGCATCGCCCGTCAGGGTGGCTAAATGCGGGGTGTACCTGTACGCCTGCGTCTACAAAGCCCTCCCACCTTCAGGATGGCATAGTACGTCCAGGGGCGGTAAGAGATTAATGTAGAAACTCTATTTATCCAACAGATGGCAACAGATTTGGCGAACAGATAAGCTTATTTCTTGTTATGCTGTCAGACTGAGCATTACTTCCTGCATGCTCCTGAGGACACTATTGTGTATGGCGAAACATGTTGAGTGATGGAGTGCTTACTCCCATGCAGATTGTGTTTTTGATTTTATTTTTTTAGTCTCTGTAGCTTGGTGTTAATCTTGGGGTGGGTTTACTCTAAGCTGGTAGCGCTCCCAGCATTGATTTTGGGCCTCAACCTTTCCTATACCTACTTAATTTAACTTGCCACTCATCCCATTGGGGAACGCTCTCTATATCAGGCTTCTCTCTGTCATATTATGCAGACCCACGAAGGCCCGTTTCTTCACTTTGCTAGTAGTTGACAGAATTTCGGCTGCTTATCTGTTTGTATCCCCTAGGACAGACTTATCTAGGTGCGCCCAGCACTTTCCTTGGTTCGTCTTTATGTTGTTCTGGTTTCTCTAGTTTCCAATAAAAGTTAAGTTTTACTTATAAGCTCCTATCTCAGTCAATCAATATCCTTTGTTCTGAAACAGATGAAGATGCTGCCATACAAGAGTTAGGCACGGACAATTACATTAATATAGAATTTGATCCATGTATATTTCATCTAATAACACAGTCAGCATAACACGGTCTCATCGAGGATTTAGGCTTTTCTCAAGCAAAAGAAGAAGCCACCAAGATGATATAACAAATTAAGATCAGAGTCTGGAATTTTCAATGATACTAAACATGACCATATAATGCGCAAAAATAGGAAAAAGAAATGCCAAATTTACTTTTTTTCCCTCTGGTTTAGGCAGTGGCATTATGTACTTTTACTTGTAAAGCAGACAATGCTGCTGCCCTAACTCATCTTCTCATTTCCCACTCCAGGACCAAATGTGGAGGTGATGGTGCAAAGCGTTATTACACATTGGTCCATCTCAAACACATGCTGCTTCACCGCTGTGAGGAAAGAGGGGGTTCTATGGGCCCCTGTATTTTCTTTCATTACACCCCACAAAGTCATGTTAGGTGTCACAGGACAGGACAGAGTCTGGCCTTTTTAATGATAAAAAACATGACTATGTAAAATGTCATGTATAAAAAATAAAACACACAAAGAAACATAAAATAATTTTTTTACATTTTTATTTATTTATTTATTTTGTTCCTAAGCAATGTTATTGTCCAGTTGTCTCGTATAAAATGAGCAACACCACTGCCGTTACTCACCTTCTCATTTCCCACGACATGAGCAATTTCAGTGTTTTATAAATAGACATACAGGGTTATTCAGAGAGCGTGAAAAGCAAGAGAATGACTGGAGAATGAAAAATTCTAGGTCAAAATAGCCGATTTGGAAAGTGAGATGAAAGGGAGAATTTTTCTGGTTTGGCTATTTTGTCCTAGAATTTTTCATTCTCCAATCATTCTCCAGTCATTCTCCTGCTTTTCACGCTCTCTGAATAACCCTGATATTATTCATAAAACACAATGTGCAAAATCCAAGCAAAAAATATTTTTTTTTGTTTTAGTTAACCCCTTCAGCAATATTGTTCCCATTCAATTATAGTGTGAACAATGATGCTGCACTAACGATTTTTGGATGGGTTGCGTTTGTTAAAAATTGTGTAATTTTCCCCCAAAAAAATGTATGTAACAAGTCGCCCATCTCTAATTTTTTTAACAAGCGCAACTCATAGAAAATATAACCGTATACGCTCACATGTTAAAATGTGAAAAAAATACAGTTTACACATTGTAAATTATTGAAAATTCAAATTTTATTGCATTATAATATACAGACAGGATACATATACATATAACAGACGTATACATCAATTATACCGCAGAGAGGCGTTTCCCGCAGTGTGCGTATTCATATGCTGCATTAATTATACCACGCAGAGAGGCGCTTGTTCCCCGCAGTGTGCGTATTCATATGCTGCATTAATTAAAACACGCAGAGAGGCACTTGTTCCCCGCAGTGCGCGTATTCATATGCTGCATTAATTATAACGCGCAGAGAGGTGCTTGTTCCCCGCAGTGTGCGTATTCATATGCTGCATTAATTAAAACACGCAGAGAGGCACTTGTTCCCCGCAGTGTGCGTATTCATATGCTGCATTAATTATAACGCGCAGAGAGGTGCTTGTTCCCCGCAGTGCGCGTATTCATATGCTGCATTAATTATAACGCGCAGAGAGGCGCTTGTTCCCCGCAGTGTGCGTATTCATCTGCTGCATTAATTATAACGCGCAGAGAGGCGCTTGTTCCCCGCAGTGTGCGTATTCATATGCTGCATTAATTATACTGCGCAGAGAGGCTCTTGTTCCCCGCAGGGTTGCTTATACAAATGCTGCATTAATTATACCGCAGAGAGGCGCTTGTTCCCCGCAGTGTGCGTATTCATATGCTGCATTAATTATACCGCAGAGAGGCGCTTGTTCCCCGCAGTGTGCGGATTCATATGCTGCATTAATTATACCGTGCAGAGAGGCGCTTGTTCCCCGCAGTGTGCGCATTCATATGCTGCATTAATTATAACGCGCAGAGAGGCGCTTGTTCCTGCAGTGTGCGGATTCCTATGCTGCATTAATTATAACGCGCAGAGAGGCGCTTGTTCCCAGCAGTGTGCGGATTCATATGCTGCATTAATTTTTGGGGTTTTTTTTCGTTTTAAATTATTTATTTTTTCTGTTTTTTTTTCGTTTCTGATAATTTTGCTCAGCTTTCTTTCCGTTTTAAAACCTTTTATTCTGGTTTTCATTTTTAAAGTCAGACCACTTGGGTCAGTTTTGGGTTTTTTAAATCGTTTTGTTCATTTTTGTTCCTTTCATACCATTTTAATATGATTAAATAAAGTTGTGCAATGCATATTCATAAGAAAAAAAGGATCTTTATTTAATAAAAAAAACAATAGAATCGTCAGAATTACCTTATCGACAGAATTACTGTATCGACAGAATTATCGTATCAGCAGAAATATCGGATCCGGTAAACCATTAGTAACTTTCACTCAAAAGGAATAGACACTATGAAACGAGGAGAACAGACGTTCCGAAAAAACCACGAAAAACGAGCCTATCCGATCCGATAACACGAAAATTGCCGAACTCACGGAAAAAAAGTCGATACGAAAAACGGCCGAAACGAAAAGAAATGAAAATCGTCCGAAATGAGCTGGAACAAAAAATTTTAAAATCCGAACGACCCGAACCGAATCGAAAAAAAAATCCCTAATGCACGTCCTACTCCCTGAACTAGTTAAAATGCATATTTTCTCAGAAAAATGCAGTGACAGGTTCCCATTTTTAATTTTATTTAACCAGAGCACCCCATAGAATATATAACTATAAATGTTTGGATGATAAAATTAGGGATGCGCTGTTCGGTTCGATCAGTTCGGAGTTCGATTCGAACATCGGCAGTTCGAAAGTTCGCGAACTTTGAACTTTTTGGCGTGTTCGAAAAAAATTTTTTCTTTAAAAAAGTATAAAAAATACAAAAAAATCGAGAAATAAAGAGACTCTTTACTGCAGAATATTATAAGCAACGGTTTATTAGATATTGAATTAAAAACTAATGTCTAGGTGCAAAGATTCTCACCTCTAAATGACCTGTGCTCTCAAACGGCGTAAAACAACAGGTGTTTAATTAGAGTTTGGAAATAACATGTGCTTCTAATTAATCCGGTCTCATGAATTTGATACATTGTGTGCAGACTGGTAGTGCTAGGTGTCATGTGTGGGTCTCTGATGGCGATGTTTCCATACACCCTACAAATCCGCCACTTCACGGGCAGGTTATGGGGGACCTCCTAGGCACAATATTTGAAGGAATTTTTCGTTTTTATTTTTAACCCTTATTTTATGGAAAACTCACTGTTCCTTTAACCCTTTCACTGCTGAGGCATTTCACCGCTGTGTGCTGAGCTAATTTTTACCGCTTTCGCTCATCATGTTTAAATGCGATTTGAAGCCACATTTTATTATACGACCCAGACATATTATATATCGTTCTTTCCGGCAGACTCAGCAGATTCATAATATATCATTTTTATATGTATACGTCATGTTCTGTCTGTATATTATAACAAAAAATGCAATAAAACTTGACTTTTTAATCATCTGCAGCGTGTAAAGTGTTTTTTCCACCTTTTATCACATTAACATTTGCGATTATATTTTCTATGGGGTGCGCTTGTACAAAAATTAGAAATGGGGACTTATTAAATTTTTTGGGGGGAATTATGTGATTTTTAGCAAACGCACCCCATAGAAAAAAATCATTAGTGCAGCATCATTGTTCACATTATAATTGAAATGTGAACAATATTGCTGCATTAATAAAAATAACACACAAAAAAATACATGTTTTTTAAAAAATTAATTTTTTTACTTTATACCTGGTCATATTGGGTATCATTCGAAAGGCCATGCTCAGGCCTTTCGATTGACACCCTCCATGACCCCCTAGCTGCCACGGTTCTGGAGATATCAAATGGACCCCCTATCTCCACAGGGGGTTCCGGGCAGCTAGGGGTTCCCTGGCTATCTGCCGTCATCACGCTATGCATGAGGACATCAGGCAGTGAGGGGGGACCCGGGGGTGGAGCCGCCATCCAAGATGGTGGCCCCCACCGGAGCTAGGCCGCACTTTGGCGCCACAAGGCGCCGAAGTGCGACCCGGTGTCTAAGGGGTTAAAGCCAGGCACCGCTTAAAAGGGGAGACTCTCCCCTTTTAAGCGGTGCCTGGCTTCTTTTTGTGGGACCTCCCAATCGGGAGGGATCCGAACGGATCCCCCCTCCCTTCCAGGCGATCTCCCCAGGCGATTGCCGGGGGTCGCCTGGAAATGATGTCATCGCGCATGGCGCGATGACGTCATTTACGTCAGGAGGAGCTTGACTTCAGCGTCTGAGGACGCTGAAGTCAGAACGCTACGGGACCCCGGACAGAGAGGTGAGTATCTCCGCCGGGGGTCCCGCAAAGCTGATGACGTGTGGGACACGTCCTCCTCAGCATACAGCGGGAGTAACTGAGGACGTGTCCCACATGTCGTCAGCAGTGAAGGGGTTAAAAACATCTTTTTTTAAAACTTTTTCTCCTGGTTTCCTGTCCCCCAGGGCACTACCCAGACCCGGACATTGCTTTTAAATGTTTCTATACATCCTACAAATCCGCCTCTTCACGGGCAGGTTATGGGGACCTCCTAGGCACGATATTTGAAGGAATTTTTCATTTTTATTTTTAACCCTTATTTCATGGAAAACTCACTGTCACTTTAAAAACTTTTTTTTTTTACTTTTTGTCCTTGTTTCCTGTCCCCCAGGGCACTACCCGGACCCCCATACACCTTTTATGGCAAATATCCAGCATATATGCCCTCTTGGAGAGCACTCTAAAAATCGAACTTTGAGTCCCATTGACTTGTATGGAGTTCGTGTTCGAGTTCGAATTTGAACTTTTGAAAAGTTCGAGTTCGAATGCGAATCAAACTCGGGGGTGTTCAGCTCATCCCTAGATAAAATGTGAAAAAAAAATTATATAAGCCGTAAATAATTGAAATCTGAATGAAATTTAGGTTTTTTTTTCTGTTTTTCATTATAGCATTCTGACAGGACATGACGAGTCTGCTGAAATATAAGGAAATATAAGTTACCTAGGTCTTATAATAAAACATGACTTCAAAACACGTTTAAACATGATAAGCACAAAACGGTCGAAGTAAGCTCGGCACATAGAGGTGAAATGGCTCAGCATCGAAAGTGTTAATGAAAATTACTTGGTAGTGAAGGGGTTTAGCTTGGTTTTGTTTATAGAATATATTTTGTTTTGTAATTACATTATTTATTTTGAAGTTGTTTTTTTAACCAAATTAGAGGTTCTGTTTATATTAATATGTCATAATCTGTCATAAAAACAGATATAATGGCTTCATTTCATCTAGATTTTAGCAGAAACTGTGCGTTACCTGTACTCTGTGTTCTTGAATGATTGACTAATAGCAGTTTGTAATGCCACATGACTGAGCATGAATATCATATTAACAAAAAGAATGCAAAGCATCTGATGTCACTTTGCTTCAGTGAACATAATAGACCTATGGTTGAAGCAGTGTGAGATGAAAGAAAAAAAAATAATAATAATGCTAACGCAGATTGAGTGAAGCAATTAATAAATTATTTCAACCAGTCACATTGAGAACGATCAGCAAAAGTACAATATGTTTGTATCCAAAATTATATTTCTATAAATACTTAACCTATGCATATGCTGTATATATAAATTGTGATTAATCGTGGATGTATTTATAATTTTAAAAATTACCAACATATTAAGTAAAATCAAGCAATAGGAAATATAATACTAATATCATAGGATTGAATTCCATGAAACGTCTTGGGCATGTGTTTCTAGAATACTGTGTAGCTTTATGGGCACTGCAGTGCCAAAGCCACTACTCGTTATTCTTCGGAGGGAGGAACATGTGAGCTGGACCTGTCCAATGAGACCTTTCTTGAACTTGTGTGGTGCAAAGCATAGCGATACAAGGGGTCATCTTCTCCACACTTGCTTCCAGTGTGGGAAATAAGGTGGGTTATTGCAGCAGCATTGGTCACTTCATAAATGAATAATGGACAATGCTGCTGCATTAGAACCAAAAGCACCAAACTTCTTTTTTTTCCACATTCCACATGGTCATGGTCATTGGAAAGGCCCTTCCAATGACACATCAATTGCTTTTGCAGAGTGTACAGAAGTGGAGCTACAAGGGTCCAAAAATTACCCTTGGCTCTACTAAAAAATCCTTTTCAGCAATACTGGAGTTAAAGGGGTGTAATGGGACGTTGTGACATCATGTTGTGTCTGCTCCTGGTGAGTCCCCCAAATTGGCCAGGCACTCTATTGGCCATTCTGAAGTAAGAGAAGCTGCAAATCATTGTGGGATCAGTAAAATGGTGAGCATGACGGATGACGAGTTGGGGACATCCCAGTTGACGTCCTCTTCACTTCACAAGGGTTAGGAAGCGAAAGAAGCATATAAATGATCAAATAATTACACTTTTTTTATTATTTTTTTTTAAAGGTAATGCTATTGTTAATGACGACTTGTCCATTATGGGAGATGTAGTCCTCAAATAATTGTAGTCTAAAGGTAAACAAACACTGAGCAGGAATAGCAACGTATTTACTAGTGAGTGCAAATGAATTATGCTATTCGCCAGGATATACAGGTAAAAAAAAATCAACTCAAAATTTACTCTCGGACTCTCCCTCTGCAGCAATAGGAGTCGAGCCTGGTAGTAGTGCATGACTGTGCAGCTTATTAAAACAAAGGAAAAAGCATATTTCAACCCTTAGAAATAAAATCAGGTAGACAAGTAAGGAAGGCTAATCCATCTGACGAAATTAGCAGACAGAGTATGAAGCTGTTTGAGATGATGAACGAGGCTGAAATAGCTACACAGGCTTACATCCAGTAGGATAATTACTTCAAGCTCTCGGGCTAAAATCTGTCTTGGAGAAACGGGTAGACTTTGATGACTCAATTCAATGGGCATGCTTATGAAACACATACTAAAAGCTATTAAAATTGAAATTGTTCTTGGGTGGGATACGGAAACTCGACTGCTGACCCCATTTGGCTGTTTTAATAAGGTGCCTGATACTTTTGCTCAAAGTACTGGCACCTGCTTGTCTCATTTTAACTGTTTCCCACCTCTTACTGTTGTAACTGAGAACGCCATTTACGTTTTTCACAAATTCTTTATTTTACAGACCGCACATTTAGAAATTTTTTTTGCTCTTTTTTTAAAATCAAAGCCTGTTTCCGTAAGAGACAAAAATAAAATATATATATATATATATATATATAAGAGACTAAAACAGACAGCAGGCCGATAAACACTTACAGGTTACATCTATGTTGCCCCGTAAAATTCATTTATATGTTATCTTATTTAAAATTTGTGAGGGGCTACAGCCTGAATTTGAGTTTTAATACCATTCACTGAGAGGACCTTGGGAAGATCGTCCCTTCATCATGGATTTGGGTTTCTAATGAAGTCCTTACTCAGATATGAGGACACCTGAGGTGGCAAAAATAATTTTTCTGTGCCATGGCCTGGAGTGTGGACAGTCTTCACAGAAGAAGAACAAACAGAAGGTATAAACAAAACCATGGACAAGAATGTTCCTAATTTACATCTATTAGCCATTTCCTACCTTTAGTGTGTGAGATATTCCTGTTTAAAGAAGGGCGACTCTATGGGGGTTATTCAGAGAGCACCGAAATGTCGCCGACATTTCGGTGCTCTGTCGTTCTGCGCACTTTCCTGCACGTCGGGGAATCAAATTTCCCCACCCTGTGGTGAATTCAGCAATCACTGCAGGGTCCCCGAAGTGCAGTGAATCGGCCGCCGAATGACGCAGCCAACCTGCCGCAAACTCGCCAGCCACTGTCGCAAACACGCTGACCGTCGCAAACCCGCCGAACAGCCGCCGCAAACACACTGGAGGGCTGCCAAACGCAGCTGACGAGCCACCGAGCACAGCACCGACCAGCCAAAGAAGAAAGCCGACAAGCCGTTGGTCGGACGGGTAAAAAAAAAAAAAAACAATACGATTGAAAGTGTCAAAATTGAAACGCTGTTTGCAAAAAAACTACTGAATGAAAATGCCTGAAATTTACATATAAGATCCTATGAATGATAATAAAAAGGTCTGTTACAGAAAAAAGAAAAAAACACTTTAAAAAAAACTAAACGAAAAAAAATTGCTGAAAAAATCTCGAAAAATGCCTAAAAGATCCTAGATCCTAAAAAAAATCAATAAATAAAGAGACTTTTTACTGCAGATTAAAATAATAAACGGTTTATTAGATATTGGATAAAAACGGGAATATTTTTAAGATTGAAGAATATGGGATTGTCCTGAATAAACATGCCGAATGAAAGCACCGAACAGCAGGGCACTTCAGCAACTTTTCAATGGTGTTCGGTGTTCTCTGAATAGATTAACCATTTCTTCTCTATGTGGGATTTCACTGCCTTTGAATAGGCACCATACATGCTGACAGTTCACCAAAATTTGGCAAACTGCCTGCTCTCTGAATAGCCGAATGGCCCCGAAATGTCACCGTACGGGGAAATTCACTGTTCGGTGAAATTTCGGGGCCAGATCGTCTTTCTCTGAATAATGCCTTAAGGATTTCGTCCACATCATCTGGGCGCATGCAAAGATGGAATGTCCCTTACATCTGTTCAACTGAATCATGACTCCTTCTATCACAAAAATGTCTTGCATTTGTTATTACTGTTCGCTGGAGTATTAAAATGTTTTCTTTTGTGTTTCAGCTGGAATTCGTGTCACCTTCATCTGGCCATGATGTCAATCAAATTTTAATTGAAAATTCAGATACTTGTAGTTTTCATTGCAACTTCCCTTATGAGCTTTTCATATCCTACTTGTAGTCCCAACTGACACTGGCCATTTACAACAGCTTGGTATGGATAAGTAGTTCAATGGTTGCCATATTTTTAGTTTGTGAGCTCCCTAGGAGTATTTCCTCTCTTTATATTTTGCATTCTCAATGCAGCTTGATTCGATTTCACTGCAATCCCATCCTTTCATGATTGTACGTTTTCCCCCAGATGTGTTTTTTTTTTTTTTTTTGGCTGGACATTTCAGGTGGTTTTGGCATTTTGAGGCACAGCGATGTTTGGAAGAGTGTTTCTTGAACTCAGAATTCTAATTCTGAGAATTAGAATCTACTTTTTAGTCGTGAGTCTTTATTCAAAAAATAAAAATTTAAGGGGTTATTCAATAAGCGACAAACCTGCCACTGGAGGGAACGGAATGGTGAATTTCACCATATGGTTCAATTTTGTGGCAGTTTGTCTATTCCCTAAACTGTACATTCGCCAAATACTGGCGAATTTACAGTAAAATACGGTGCAGTTCGCCGCATTTTAGCGATCTTAGGCGGCAACGAGATTGTTCCATAGAGCAGTAATGGTTAATCTATTCACAGAATGCCAAACTTGCACCGAAATGTCAATGAAATGCCCTGATTTTTGATGATTCAGTTCGTCAAGTTTAAACAGGCAAATCCCATAGGATTCAAAGTAAAAAATATTATCGTTTTTAATTTTTTATAGGACCTTTATTATGTACACACAATTGAATGCATTTTTATTGGTTTAAACAACTATAAGAAGAATAGCAGAGTACCGGGGGTTTTTTATGCTTGCAGTTCAGCAGCGTTCGGCGGTCAGTTTGACGCACTAGTCACCGCAGGGTCAGCAAAATGTCACTGAATTACGGAATACGCAAAAGTACTAAAATTTCACTGAAATTTTGGTTCTTTCGGAATAACCCCTTTAATGTTTGCCGGATGTATTTCTTTCATTCATTTTGTCATAGTCAATTCTGACCATATTATAGTGACTCTATAATGATGCCGGTGGTGGCTAGTGAAATGTATAAATGGTGAGCACCAAACATCATCCCTTAAAACTGCCCCCCTCCTACCCAAAATAACAAGTTAAAATATACATACCAGCAAAAATTTACGGTCAGTTCAGAATATTTCAGATTCCAAAATAATCAGAATCAGTTGATTTGGAATATCGGACACTTCTGATATTTCTGTATCAGACCGATTCAGAATATCGGAAGCATCCAAAATATTTAAGTGCAATATATTAAAATATAAAATATGCAAAATTTTTATAAGAAACAACACACAGAATGACTCGGGAATGGCTCTAAAATGACGAACAAACTGACTGAGGCACAAAATGATGTGAAAATGGCACCGAAATGATGCAAAGTATATTGCAGTCTCAGAAATGACCATTTCTTTCAATTATATCTCATATTTTGTATTAATCCTAATAAATAGGGATGTGCACCGATTTTTTTTTCGATTCGATTCGATTCGATTTTTCGATTTTTCAAACTTTTCGATTCGGCTCGTTTCGACTGCTTTCTGTTTCGATTCGGTTCGGTTCGATTCGGTTTTCGGGTACATTTATTTTTCGGAATTTCGACCATTTTTCGTATTTTCGGGTAACCTCACTAGGTTTCTGTATCGACTTTTCGTTTATTTCGGAAAATTTTCGTTTTTCGGAATTGTACATGGCTTTCGGCATATCGCCAATTTTTCGTTTTTCGGAACTTTTCGTATTCTGAACTTTTCGTTTTTCGGAATTGTACATGTTTCGGCATATCGCCAATTTTTCGTTTTTCGGAACGTCTGTTCTCGTTTCAAAGCTGTCTAACTCTATTCGTTTTGATGAAAACTACTATGGTTTACTTTTTTAATACTACTTTATATATTTTTTATAATACATTTTTGGTTTGTTTTTCGGATCCAATAATTCATTATGTCGATACGATAATTCTGGCGATTCTATCGTGTTTTTTTAATTAACCCTTTCGCTGCTGAGGCTTTTCCCGCCCCTGTGCTGAGGTCATTTTTAGCGGTTTTGCTCATCATGTTTAAACGTGTTTTTAAGGCTTATTTTAGTATATGACCCAGACATATTATATATCGTTCTTTCCGGCAGACTCAGCAGATTCATAATATGTCATTATTATATGTATACGTCATGACCTGTCTGTATATTATAACAAAAAATGCAATAAAATATGAATTTTCAATAATTTACAACATGTAAAGTGTTTTTTTTTCACATTTTAACATGCGAGCAATTGCGGTTATATTTTGTATGGGGTGCGCTTGTTAAAAAAATTAGAGATGGGGTCTCGTTACATTTTCTTTTGGGGAAAATTACGCGATTTTTAACAAACGCACCGCATACAAAAATCGTTAGTGCAGCATCATTGTTCACATTATAATTGAAATGGGAACAATATTGCTGCATTAACAAACCAAAAAAAAGAAAAAAAAATTGTTTATTATTTTTATAAATGTTTTAAATATTTTTTTAATTTTTTTACAAACGTTTTTCACATTCGTGTTTGGTATCGTTGGAACAGCCATGCTCTGGCTGATCCAACAATACCAAACTTTAACCCCTAGCTGCCATGGATCGGGAGTTCATTTTGGAACCCCCTATCTCCACCATTGGTGGCAGCTTGGGGTTAACTCCAGGACTGGCGTCATCGTGCTATGCACGATGACGCCAGTCCTCAGGGGGAGTTACCGGAAGCTTGGCCGACATCCGACATCCTCATGGATATGCCCCAGCTCCTCATGGATATTGCCCCAGCTCCTCGTGGACATGCCCCAGCTCCTCGTGGATATTGCCCCAGCTCCTCGTGGACATGCCCCAGCTCCTCGTGGACATGCCCCAGCTCCTCGTGGACATGCCCCAGCTCCTCGTGGACATGCCCCAGCTCCTCGTGGATATGCCCCAGCTCACACATGGATTTGCCCCAGCTCCTCGTGGATATGCCCCAGTTCACACATGGATTTGCCCCAGCTCCTCGTGGATATGCCCCAGCTCCTCGTGGATATGCCCCAGCACATGGAATGCCCCAGCTCCTCGTGGATATGCCCCAGCACATGGAATGCCCCAGCTCCTCATGGATATGCCCCAGCTCCTCATGGATTTGCCCCAGCACATGGAATGCCCCAGCACCTCATGAAAATGGCCCCAGCTCACCTCCGCTGCCTTTTTCGCTCCCTCAGAGCGTAGCGCACGGCGGCGCAGAGCTTGGGCGCTCGCCAGGGGGAGCCACGTGACCAGCTGCGATTGGCTGGTGACGTGTTTCCTCCAGGCGAGCGTCGAAGCTGCATGCTTCGGACGCTCGCAGGGAGTGAAAAACGCGGCGGAGGGTGAGACACCCGCCCTTAGGGTGACGGTGTCACCCTAAAGGCGGGTGTCACCTGGTGCGGGCCGCACCCCCGCCCCCATGTTACGACGCCACTGGTATATACATTTAACGGCCGCACGCCCACGGACTTACTCTATCCAAACAAAGTTCAGAATGATGTGAAACATTGGGACTTTTTGGATAGATTTCGATTTTCGACTATCCAGAAGTTAAAAAAATAAAAAAGGTCGAAATCTAATGCAAAAGTCCCGATGTTTCACATCGGGATGTCAGATATTAATAGGCTTGTGCACTGATTTTTTTTTCGGTTCGATTAGATTTGTTCTGATGTTTAAAATTTTTGATTCGGCTCGTTTCAACCGATTTCTGTTTCGATTCGGTTTGGTTTGGCTCGTTTATCGTGTAAATTTTTTTTTTGAATATCGACCATTTTTCGTATTTTCGGGTCAGTTTGCTGGTTTTTTGTATCAACTTTTCGTGATTTCGGAATTTTTCATTTTTTTCGGAACGTCTGTTCTCCTCGTTTCAAAGCTGTCTAACTCTATTCGTTTTGACGCGCGTAAACTACTATGGTTTACTTTTTTATACTTTATATATTTTTTATAATACATTTTTGGTTTGTTTTTCGGATCCGATAATTCATTCTGTCGATACGATAATTCTGGCGATTCTATCGTGTTTTTTTTTTATTAAATAAAGATCCTTTTTTTCTTATGAATATACATTTCACAACTTTATTTATTTAATCACATTAAAAAAATGGTATGAAAGCCAAGGAACAAAAAAAAAGAACAAAACTATTTAAAAAACGGTAAACTGACCCGAATGATCTGACTTTAAAGATAAAAACCAGAACAAAAAGGTTTTAAAACGGAAAAAGTAGTTGATCAAAATGATCTGAAATTAAAAAATAAATAAAATGATTTAAAGGTTTCAGACAAAAAAAAAATTAACCCTTTCGCTGCTGAGGCATTTCACGGCTTCCCTTCACGCCTGTGTGCGGCACTGCGGTCTGCTGCTGAGCTAATTTTTAACAGTTTCGCTCCTCTTGTTTAAACGCGTTTTGAAGCCTTCTTTTATAATATGACCCAGACATGTTATATATCGTTCTTTCCGGCAGACTCGGCAGATGATTCATAATATATCATTATCATATGTATGCGTCATGTCCTGTCTGTATATTATAAAAAAAAATGCAATAAAATTAGAATTTTCAATGTTTGTTTTACAAGGTGTAAAGTGTTTTTTTCACATTTTATCATGCGAGTGTTTGCGGTTATATTTTATGAGTTGCGTTTGTTAAAAAAAATTGAAAAGGGGACTTGTTATATTTTTTTGGGTGAAAATTACACAGTCACATTCATGGCCACAAATATGTTGACAAATTTATGACAAAGGGTCCATAGAAATGTCAATAAATTTATGTACATATGATTTTAACAGTGTGGACTGGAAACCAAGCAATACATAATTAACTTATTAACGTAAAGCAACGCACACAACAGGAAAATATATAAAAAAATAGAAAATTTATTTACATGGGGAAGGATGGCAAACTGCCCAACGGGGGCACAAACAACACAAACAAACATCTTCCAGTCTAAGCCAGGCGATAATAATTACTGGCATTTGAGGAGATGTTGGAGCTGGTCCGCATCTTCGATAACAAGGAATATGACTGCAGTAAGGGCCCTTACGCAGGAAGAGTAATTTGAGAAAGGATCGGAACAGAGAAGTTACGCGCACCACCATCCTAGAGTGTTTGGGAAGGACGGTACGAAGGACCAGATCAGAAAACGCTGGTCCGACCCAAAGCAGCGAGCAGGAGCAGCTGAGGCACTTGTCGCTCTTCTTACTGCCGCTCAAGCATGTCCGCGGTGGTCACTAGCTGCTCACGGAGGACCTGCAGCAGTTCCTGGATGCTGTCAATGGTCCTGACTGCCAGGCGAAGCTGCTGACCAATTGCCTCCGAGTCCCGAGGTCTGGCTTCTCCTTCTATATATCCAATAAATGAAAGAAGGAAAATACAGTAAGTAAAGCAGTTTCTATTTTTGACTGAAAGTCTTGAAAAAATATAACAGTAGTATATACCAGTGCTGGCAGCTTCCTGAGGCTCCTCCTCCTCCTCCGACTGATCCCCCACGACCACCGTCAGCATATCCAGGGCTATATGTAAGAAATTAAAGAAATAAAAAATACAGTAAACAACAAAACTGATTTATTTTTGAACAAAAGTCGATGCAAAATACAACAGTAAAAAAAAACAAACCTGGACTGGCGGCCTCTGGCTCCCTCTCTTCCTCTTCCTCCTCCTCCTCCTCTTCCTCCTCCTCTTCCTCCTCCTGCTCCTCTTGTGCTATACATAAAAAAATTTAATTAAAATACAGTAAACAAAAAATGTTTCTGTTTTTGACCAAAAGTCGTTGCAAAATAAAACAGTATATACCAGCGCTGGTGGATGCCCGTGGCTCCTCCTCCTCCTCCTCCTCCGGGGCACTGGTGCCCGCCGGGGCAGATTCGGCGGCCTTCTTCCTGTCTTCTGCCAGATTCAAAAAATAACACGTAAATAATGCAGACTGGAAAAAATGGTATATCTATACACTATATTGCCGAAAGTATTGCGACACCCCCTCCACTACCCCACTACCAGAGGCCTGTTCAGTACCTCAGCAGCTGCTGAATTGCTGCAGCAGTGTCGTTGAACCCTGGATGCGAATTTTGAATCCAAAATGGCCGATGATTTCTTAATGAAAAATTCAGATTGTTTTTCGGATCACTCGGACAAAATGTAATAAAGAGAAGCAGTCAGCACAATTCCGTTTTGTACGCACACACTTCAAATGATCGTTTTTAATGAATAAACGTTATGTTTACTTCTGAAACAATATATAATTTGAACTGTAATATATGTCTATGTGCAGGGGAAATAATAAATAAATATTTTGTGCTTTGGTTAACAGAAACCGCAAAATAACATTGCTGTATGGAATTATTACATGCTTGGAGGCGGCGGCCATCTTGCTGTACGGCATTGTTACTGCTTCATGGCGGCGGCCATCTTTAAAACGTCACACTCAGCATCTCCTCGGGTCGCTGCAAGTGCTAGGTTAGCATGCTGAGCGATGATTGAACGGCGTTCAATGGCAAGTTGCTAACTTAGCACTTGCAGCGGCTGAGGTATTGAACAGGCCTCAGCTTGACCCCCCCCCCACTACTCCCATCTCATACATATATTGCACACAGACATATATTACCGTTCATTTATATTTTTTTTCAGAAGTAAACATTACGTTTATTCAATAAAAAACTATTATTTGTGTTGTGTGCGTACAAAGCGCATTGTGTGACTGCTTTTAGTTATTTTATAGATGGCCTCAGCCTCAGTTTCACTTTCAGTTTCTGCGAATAAAACTGGATATTGCAGAAACAACAGAAATCCACCATTTTGTTTTGAAATTTGCATCTAAAGCATTCAGTGACACTGCTGCAGCAGCTGCTGCTGAGCTGTGCAGCTTATGAACGCAGGCTCTGTTGGATGCACCTTCAGAAGAACTACATGTCCCATCCTATTCACTTAGCAGAGACGCAGAGATTTTTATTGATGCGCAGGTGGGAACAATATTGGCAAGCTGCGGGTCATCTCGTATGCATTCACTCCAATCACAACTCCCCCCCCCAGCACACTACAGACTACACACAGTGCCAAAAGAAATCCAGCATTGTTAACTTCACCTACATACATCAAATATCACAATTTTCACGAATACGTAAAATCAAAAAAGGAAGAGCTATGGCAAAAATGCATGTATGACGAGTCGTGAAAACGCAAAGCTATACACAATCACATTGCATGAAAAAAGGACTAGATAAATCAACGTATTTCTGTGCACATTAGCACATGCAAGCACATTATATTATACAGGATTTATATAGCGCCAACAGTTTGCGCAGCGCTTTACAATATAACTTGACACTTACGTTTCGCTATGATGCGCCGGATGCGCCTCAGCTGCTTCTGCTCTCGAACCTTCAAATCCGACCAGCGTTTCCTCAGCTGGTCCTTCGTGCGTTCCTTTCCAAACCTCTCCAAAATGGTGGAGCGTACCTTCTGTAGGATTCGATCCTTCCTCGCATTACACTTCCTGCGGTAAGGGCCCTTACTGCAATCATAATCCTTGTAATCGAAGATGCGCACAAGCTCCAGCATCTCCTCAAATGCCATGTTTGTGGCTCGTTTCTTCTTGGGTGCTGCTGGTGACGAATCTGCCGATGAGGTGCTACTGCTTGCAGCGGCCATTTTGATGAATAATAATAACAAACAATATTTTGTTCAAAAAGTTGTCAATAAAAGTTTGCTCAATAAAGTTACGATCTCCGCGTGCGTTCGCGCGCGCATATGCGCGACCCGCGGTCGAATCGGCGATTCTGACCCAAATACGACAATTCCTATCGGATCAGTGAAAAAAAAACGCATTTACATTTTACACATACAAACTTTACAGAATCAGCGATATAACAGATATAATAGTTAAATAATACGATTACGATGTCCAGACTGGAACCGAAATCCCGAATGGAACTGAAATCATGAATAGACTATAGAGGGAAAATAAATTTCGATTTGACACATTTCAACTTTTTCAAGTCCATTTGAAAATTCCGAAAATTTTTCGATTTGGCTCGGAAAACTTTTCGGATTTCGAAACTTTTCGGATTTCGGAACTTTTCGTTTTTCGGAAAGTCTGTTCTCGTTTCAAAGCAATAGATTTCGATGACATTTCAAGTTCATTCGAAAATTCCGAAAAAAATTCGTTTCGGCTCGGAAACCTTTTCGATTCGGCTGTTTTCGGGTCTAAATATTTTCGGAATTTCGGTCGAATCGAAAGACCCGAATCGGGAAATTTCGTGAAAATTCCGAAATTCCGAAACCCGAAACGCACATCCCTACTAATAAACCAATTATATTCATATCTGGCCAATTCTAATCATATTTGTTCTCATCATTATGGGTAAATTTTATTTACAGAGTGATTCGGTTTGCATATCGGTGATTCAGATTTTGGATTGAACCTAATTTCCAAAATTTTATTTGAATATTGATTCGGATCGTACTAGATCGCACATGTTTAGATGATATATATGGGCCGGAGACTATGTATAAGAAGGGTTATTCTCTAACCCCTGTTCTTTCATTGCAAGAATGATGGATTTATTTCAGTAAAACTCAGGAACTATGGTGGATCGTGTGAGGTGAAATTACGATGAATTTACTACTTAGGCTGCGGTCACACGGGTGTTTTTGAGAGCGGAAGGAACGTCTGTGAGAGCGGACAATCCTTCCACTATGATGCCGTGTGGCCACTTTGCTGAGCGCAGTTATTGCGTACAGCACTGCAAAGCTTGATCCTCCTATGGAGGATCACACTTTGTAGCCCCGTCCTATGTCTGTCGTAGTTTTTGACGGGAGACTGAAATCACATTCGATGTAGTGGGCGCAACTAATGTGCACGCTACACCGTGTGGCCCTCCCCATCCGTGCCATCCCAAAGCTGTGACGGACACAGCGAGGTGCGGTCACACGGACGCACTCAATGCGCTCGTGTGACCGCAGCCTTAGGGAACGTGCATTGTGGCTCTCTGCACATTTCGCCGTTCTTTCCACTGTAGTTGCACCAGGAGTTCTTCAGCGTAGTTTTATTTGCATTTCTAAGGGTGTTTCTGCCAAAAGTTGCATTCACTATAGTCTCCGCCATAGTGTCAGTCACAGTTGTTAAATTTTGTTTTTACCTTCGTTGTCACTGCAGTGTGTATGGGACATCAATGGAAAGTGTCACTTAAAAATTACCGCAGTACACTCCCCGATGTTGCAAACAATGGTAAAACAATGGTAAGTACAGAATAGCCGTAGTTTACTCATTATATGTAAAAATACGATGGTGTCGTTATTTAGTATTGTTTGATATTTTGACATCAATTTAATCTGCCGTTATTGAATTTTGTATTTTGGCTAGCTGAAAATCACCATGGTAACAACAAAGGTAAACTACGGTGCCACAATGGTGGTTAGTAAATAACTCCTATGGTGAAATGTATATGATGAAGTAGAAGAATGTGCGTAATAAATAAGCTTATGTATATGTGTAAATAGAAAAACATATTTCTATCTATTTGTATCAAGCTGAATAAATGTATGTGCATCTATGTTTTTGATCTTTCCATATGTATAACTTTTTTATACTCTGCTCAGTATTAGCATCAAATTTAGTAAGAACGAACAAACGTTACACAAACTTACCGTAACCAGGTCAAGTTGTAAGAAAAATATAGAAGCATGTTCCAAAAAGGAAATCTATGCAAGTAATTCTTGTATTTTACCAGTGTTAGACGTAAAAACAGGGGATGTGAAAGGCACCTTCCTCTGGTACCATTGCTTTGCTTCATTTCATTGAAATGGCTAATGCTTTAATGGCTCATTCCATATTTTGCAATTGATTGGCCTTTCACATAATGAAACCTATATGGTGCAATCTAAAACACCATAAACTAGATCAAAAACTTCCCATCCTAGGCAATAAACATAGCAGATTTAAGACGTGCCGTTCACCACGAGATATACTCATCGATGTGTCAATTTGCAACTAAAGACATCAAGGGATGTGTTCTTCATGCCCAAACGCTCCTGCAAGTCGCAAATAATCCTAGAGACATGAAACTTAGCATGCAAACAGGATTCCCAATTTAAAAGACTTTGCACGATGAAATATTTGACCTTCATTCTCACTTTGCCATTATCCTTAAAGGAGTAAACAACAAAAAGAAATTCAATTTCTTAGGGAGATATTAAAACTATAAAGTTAACCCCTTCGAGTGGCCATGCGGGGAAAATCCATCTGCTTTCAACAAGTTAGCATCGCAGCCCTCTTGATGAATTAAATTTGGGAATTAATAAATAGAAGCTGTCACATTTTGATCATGAATTTGTTACTTGTTACTTGTTTCTAGTGCTACGTTTTTTTATACATATATATTTCCATCACAAGTCGGTATAAATATGTCCAGAATAAGATAAGTTACAAACAGTTATAAACTAGAGTATTCAAAGATTTCAATCAAGGTAATGGAAAAGAGTCAGAGACAAGGGTAAAAGTTGTTTTATCAAATGAGATTTGAAAATAGGAGAGGTGGTGACATAAATTATAAGAAAGGACAGCTTCAGGCTTGGGGGGGCTGGGAGGGTAAGAAATGTCTAAATTGAAATGTTACAAAATCCAGAATGGATTATAGAGGGTCTGGAAACTCCATTAAAAGTGTGATGGCCACAGCAATGAATATGCAAGGACACTTCTGCAAGAGATTATAACCTTCCTGGTGTAATGACCCTCCCATGGAAAGCAAAGACTCAAGAAATGTAAAAGTACATTTGATTGATCGAAAAGGTGTACTGGTAATTTAAAGATATTTTTTTAATGGCGTTACTAGGTCTAATATCACTGAAGGATACTTCAGTACTGATATGGCAATACCTCTGTTAAATGATCGCATACACGGTCATTCACTAATTGCAATTGTGACGTGCCACTTTGAACTTGGGGTACATGAGCCTAGAGATGTATTTGGGAGTTGCAGGCCTGATGTTCTAAATTATTTCCCTGCCCTCTCCTATGTTGAAGTCACCCTGTGCCTGTACTCTGTGTTATGTATTAGGGATGTGCATGTCTTTTTTTGTTTCGTTTTTATTTCGGGTGTTTTTTTCATTTCGGTTCATTTCAGACAGTTTTTCTTTAGTTTCGGATCATTTTGATTCAGTGATTGGGATTGACATTAGGTGATTCGGATTGATTCGGTGATTCAGATCATTTTGACGATTCAGATCATTTTGCCGATTCAGAGGATTTCGCCGATTTGGATCAGTTGGTTTTTTGCTTTTTTATGCGTTATAATTAATAATTATGCATACATACAGAAAAAATGGCGTTGCGCCTGTACTCACCAGAGCAGCTGCCACAGCCAGGAGTAACAACCCAGTTAATGTATAAAACATAACAAGAAAAAAAATGTGTTATCTGCACTCATTTCTATATATTTCCATGTGCAACAAAACACTGTCAGAGGTTTTAGTTTGCTTAAATGGCCATTGAAGCGTAAGCTCAATTGCCCATAAAGGCACCTCTCGGTAGAGTGAGTCCTAACCAATGTACCAAAAGCTGCTCCTCTGAGCAACTGCATGCCCTTCTGCTGCTTTTCAGCTGAGACGAGGCAGAAAAATGGTGGGTTTTATTTATACACGCACCAAGCACTTCCCATTTGGGGTTGAAAACAAAAACATGGAAAAAGGAACAGCAGCAAAAATGACTAACTGGTGTTACAGCATAATATACATTCATACAGAAAAAATGGCATCGCGCCTGTACTCACCAAAGCATCTGCCACAGCCAGGAGTAACAACCCAGTTCATGTATAAAACATAACAAGAAAAAAATGTGTTATCTGCGCTCATTTCTATATATTTCCATGTGCAACAAAACACTGTCAGAGGTTTTAGTTTGCTTAAATGGCCATTGAAGCGTAAGCTCAATCGCCCATAAAGGCACCTCTCGGTAGAGTGAGTCCTAACCAATGTACCAAAAGCTGCTCCTCTGAGGACTCACTCTACCAAGAGGTGCCTTGATGGGGCGAGTGTGCGGAAAAAGCGCAGGTTCCTCCTTTGTGCCCCTGTTTTTGCGCGATATTACAATGCAGACGCTTAAAAAGCTGCCTGCATTGTTACCGGGCACTAAGCCAAGTGCTGCCACGCGCATCCTCTCCATGGAGTACATAGGACTCCACTGAAGCAGACAACACCGGTCACATGACCTACATGGCCTCGCAAGATCCGGGGGGTCGGTGTTGTGATCCGCAGGGGGAGACTGGCAGACTTTTTCCCCCAGTATCTCCCTGTTCCTGCTGGATGAGGAGCCGTGGTCCTCGTCGCGGGATAGTAGGTGAGTATCTGATTGAATTTGGGGGGTTTCTGCTTGGTCCTGACGGATTCTACACCAGCGGAATCCGTTAGCACCAAGTCCTGGCTGTGGTTAACTTAATGCTAACCGCAGCCTGACATTAATTTGCGTTAGTATATTGTAATACTAACGTAAATTAATACTTTGCGCTCCTCATGTTAAGTATAGGGAGCGCAAAGTACAGTAACCTCGCTCTGAAAAACGCAAGATTCCAAACACTAACGGGTTTATTAACCCGTTAGCATTTGGATTGTAATATGCGGAGCCTACCAAGACTCAGGTGTGAGCGCTAATGTTAGCACCAACAATGTAATGTAGCCCATAGTCTATGGAGCTGTTATGTTTATTCGAGAAAAACCTTGTACGTTATACTGATAAGTAAATAAATGTGTATATAGAAAAAAATCGGCCTTATGACTAGTACCATTTTTGATTATAGATATAAAGTAGATACTAATACAGACATATATTACTTACCACTCTTTGGTTTGGGACTTTGTGCACTTTTTAAAAATACATGGCAATTCACCGCTCAGCAATTTATACATACTCCTTTAATTCATGAAACACAGTGTGCCAAATACAAGCCAAAGTTTTGGGTCCCTATTCCATAGTTGTCGGTAAAACAGAGATGGTAGTTAAGAAAATCTGCACCTGCAGATTTTCCTTACCATTTCTGTTTTACTGTACTTATTGTGGGGTAAGGGCTGTGTTAGCGTCGAACCCTGGAACGAACCGCAAGGCTTCCAGATACTGACAGGGGTGCTGCATGCTGTTGCAAGTATCGGATCCTGGAGTCCATAGGACTCTATGGAGCCCAGCATGTCCTGGCTGTGAGCTCTTTCCAAATTTGCTCACGCAAGATAGCGCAGAGCCGCATAGCAATCGCGGAGGGAGACTAGGAACCATTTGTTCCCAGACTCTCTCTGCTGCCAGAAAGCGGAAGATCACGCTTCCTTTTCTACTGTGAGATGAGAGGTGAATATGGGATTTTTGGTGGGGTTCAAAGGGTATTAAGTGATTTTACAAAAGCAAAATAACTTAACACCAGCTTTGAGGACAAAGTATTTCTCAGGGAAGGCAAGACTAAGATAAGATAGGAGTAGTAGTGTATAAAATAGTGTAGTTATTTTAGGGACAGCCATGGATTAGGGCCCCTTGTTGGTACCAGGACACTGCTAAGGAAAAATAATTGAGCAAGCCGAAAACACTTAGGGCACTCTCATGTTGCCTTCGCTAAAACCGGGACGCGAAGTGGGAAAATTAGCTTGCTAATTTCCCCTTTGCGTCCCGTTTTCCCCAGCAGATCGCGGGGCAGGCGCTGAGTCCGGCAGCCTGCCCCTTAGCGATCGCTAAGCTCGCGGATGCTGGGGGCAGCGCTATAGCGCATCCCCAGTATCCCCTCCATGGCATCCATAGGACACCATGGAGGATTGTGCTGCCGGGTCACATGACCGGAAGGATCTCGCGAGATCCTGCTGGTCATCGGAGTGATCGTGGAGTGAGACAGGGGACTTTCTTCCCCCAGTCTCTCTCTGCTCTCGGCAGCCAGAAGCAGCAGATTGGGCCGCTGTTCTTGCCGCAGGAAGAGAGATGAGTATCTGATTTTTTGGGGGGATTTTGAGCTGCAGGTAAAAGATTCTGCAGCAGCGCAATCCGTTACCTACACCTCTGAGCTGGCGGTAACTTTTTCGTTAGCGCCAGCTCTTATTAAATAACGTTAGGACCAAGTGATCCTAACGCTAGTTACTCTGTGCTTGCACTTTGCGCTCCCCATGTTAGATATAAGGAGCGCAAAGTACAGTAAACTCATGCTACGAATTGCAAATTAATGAGCACTATTGGGTTTTTTTAATCCGTTAGCGATTCGAAGGCGATGTGGGTGCAGCGCTATGACCTCCTTTAAGCAAACGCTAATGCTGATGCTAGTGTTAGCTTGAAGGAGGTGATAGAGTCCTTAGCATTTCCATATTACTGATTCTATTCTGACTGGGCTGCTGTGTTAGCATCTCAAGTCAGCATATTTGGTAGGCACTCATTGACATAGTTAGTGATGTCATGCGCTGCCTGGACCGGCTCCTGGAGTTCATAGCAACATTTGATACCAATGTCTACATTCTAAATTGAAAGCCTCCAAAGTCACTTTGTCATTAATTTTGATCGATTTCATAAAATGATATCCGAAGACTAACATAATTGTAATATAGAGATGGTGGAGAAACAACCGAGTCTCATGACCCTACTTTTACAACCACATGCTAACCAGCTGTGTTGAGGTTAAGAATTTTGGAGATGTCATCTTGTTATACAATAATGCCACAAGGCATCTGGCATTTCCCAGTTAGAATGACAGTCTACAGACTGTTTTACCATGGGAAAAAAGACAAAACTGGGATGTGAAAGGTGAGTAGATCTGGTGGAGAATGTGTGGGAAATGTCACCCCCAGTCGAGAGTGAATACACATGTTTCACAGGCATCCTCTCCACTAATTATACCCCAAAGAATAGGATTCCCAAAAATATAACTTGGTGACTTCTAGGTCTGAAAATCCCATAAAATTGAAGGTTTTCTGCAGAGAGAAATTCTGCAGGGTTGAGTTCATCGTATTGATGACTGCAGTGCAAAATTACATTACACACTGTGTCAACAGCTCCACATTTGCCCTTGGCAATTTAGGACAGTGCCATTGTCTACATTCTGAAAAGTGGATGTAGCGCTGTGGTTAATTCTTTATTGTGGCAGTACCTATTTTTGGCCACCGGAGGGAGACAAGCGCAATGTGAGACACTGAATGTTACATTGGGACTACATTTCCTGGCATGCTTTGGGAACGGACACAGGAAGTGGGTGGGGCAGAGAGACTTACATCCTGAGCCTCGTGGAGAGAGCTGGCAGAGCGCGCCAGGGAGTGAGAGAGACAAGACACAGTGCTGCAGAACGTAACAGCGTCCAGGCCGGAGCGCAGGTGCGGCCTAACGGAGTTGCAGATTGGGTTACTCAGCCTTACCAAAGGGAGACCCAGTGATCCACAAGATTACCCAAGCTGCTATTGAGGAAGCCAGAGGACCCCCGAGTAAGGACTACCGCAAGTCGATCGGACTGGGAGAGCAGGCGGTAAGCTGGACAAGTCGCGGCAGGAGCATAAAGCCAGACAGCGGATCCAGAAGCCGAGAGAGCCCAGTCAACATCGAGCGGAGAGACGTCCTGGGTCCAGCGGAGCCTCAAGTATCTGGCGGATGGGTGAGAGACCTTCTAGGCCGTTGCAAAACCAAGAAAGCACGCTGCTGTTTGTTTCCAAAACCCACAGGGCCCCAACTTGACTAGTCGAAGATACCTCTTAAGCAATTCACTGGCCAGTTGAATAGTGTACCCGTGTACCATAACACACACACACACTTACATTCCGGGACACAACCTGTGCGGGACTCACTCCCCGATTAAGAAAGGGGTTAAAGATAATTTTCCATTTATTTTCCGCTGCGCGTTTCTCGAATTACGAAACCTTGTATTTCTTTTCCGCTGCGCGTTTCCTCGAAATACGAAGCATTGTATTTCTTTTCTGCTGCGCGTTTCCCGCATTACGAAGTACTGTAAATATATCTACGAACACTGTGTTATTCATTATAGGCCATTTATTCTAGTAAACTATATAATTTATAAAATCCACAACGGTGCTGAAGTATATTTATTCCCTAGTGCGGGGAGACTGACCCGAGGTTCAATTTCAGCGGCTCCTCCGGGAGTGAGCGCTACATGGACAATAGCAAAAGATGGTGAAAGAGACAGGACAACTATCTGCAACAGATGGCAATAGCAATAATTTTTTTACAAGCCACCTTGCTCCTTAGCAGTTTCCAAAGATTTGTCCTGCATCTTGTGATTGTAGCAACAACACAGTTGATTTAAGATTTTGGAGGCCATGTAGCCAAAGCCACAGATGTCTTCCAGTAGCTTCTGAAGGTATGTGTTTGTGTCATGTAATTAGAAAAGGAAAACATGTTTAAGAGCACAGTGTAAATGGGCAACAGGATCAGTGGTCTGTCCTTTGGTGTATATCCATTCTCATGTGGTTTGAGTCTGATAATACCAAGTCAGAGAAGATTATACCATATGCAAATCAGTCTGTTTCCTCCCAAAAGAGCGGCCAGAACTGAAATACCAACATAGTCTCCTCCGCACGAGAGATACAGCAACCCCAGAGGTCATTGCCGCTTTAGTTGGGCCTCCTCAGGTGGATGTAGTTTATACTGCTTTAGGTACCTTGAGTAAGGGGTCCATGTCTGGATTAGCCTCACGGCTGATGGAAAACAAAACAGTTACAGTATATTAGAACACTGAGAACAGGTAATAGCGCCACTGGTCTGCCCTTTGGTGTGTATTTACTCAAGTTAAGTGGCGTGTAAATTCTCCTGATCTGCAGCTTGCACACAGGTTTTTTTCTCTCCTTCTGGCCAGCTGTTCCTGGTCCTCTGGATAGCTAGACTTCAATGATTCTTTTCGGCACAGTTCCAATGGCATGAGAATTACACCTGTTCCTAGCAATAGTCAAATGTCTCAGAGACAAGGGCCCTCTGTTACTCAAGTCTGTTTATTTCTTTTCCCTATTGATGCCAGTCAAAGTAGTGATAATATCACCCAGTAGCCAACTTAATATGGCTCCACCACCATCAGGGCAACAAGATGCCCACAAGGTTGTCATAGGTCAACTCTGAAGAAACAAGTAGTCCTGTCTGGAAAGTTTTGGCCTTATACAGCAGTATTGTTCAGTGGCAGCTATTGACATTTCAGGTTGGTGGGACACCAGACTGGAAACATGAATGTTTTTAATCATGACTAGGAATATGTCTATATGGCATTACTACATCCAAAATATGTGACCGATCCCATAAATATGGAATAAACCTTAGATATTCCTATTAATGAGGCAAATAAAATGGCCATAAATTTAATGATTACAAGTGTAATCCAGAAATTAGCCACAAGATGTATACATAAAACACTATTCAGTTTAAAAACCAAAAAAATAAAAACAGTGATTTTATTATTATTTGCTAAAAATAAAAACTGAGTGCTGATCCTACAAATTTTATTTTAAATAACTCTGAGTATACAAAACTTCGGTGAATGAAAGAAAAAAATTCTGTTTATTATTGCAAATTTATTTTTATTTATTTATTTTTATTTGTATTACGCACTTTAAGGCAAATGTTGGATGCATTTTCTGTTATTAAGGGGTTAAGGCAGGTTCCTGGTGTGTGAAGGAAATAAACTCTACATTCACGCATCAGAAGCAGCTTGCTTTGGTTGGGTTTGTTTGACGCCCATCAGAGCTCATTTAGCCATCAGCAGGGTGGATGATAACAGCTGCTGCCCGTGATTCCTAAGATCTCCCTTAGAGTCCTTATCAGATTTCTCGATCCTGGGCAAAGACCAATAATCATGTAATCTTTGCTGATCTGCCGCTTCTGACCACCGGGACCAGAGTAGGACAAATAGTCCCCGGTCTCCGATCTTCACGGACCTGCATGATTTCGAGAGAGCAAAAGCCTCCATGGAGTCCTATGGACTCCAGGGGGTGGGACTCGCAGCGTCAAGTTAGCGCTGCATTACGTGGCAGGCTAAAGAATCAGCACCTGCCCTGTAATATGGTGCTAAAACGGGGACGCTAAGGGGAAACCTTACCTTACCCCTGATTTAGCGGGCACTTTGTAATAGTGCCCTAAATGTTTTAATGAATGGAAGTTGCCCATTTGCTTTAAGTATCACTTTTAACTTTGAATGGGTGAATTTAGGATGTGCGAATGTGGGACAACTCTTTTACTTCCATGTAAGGTCAGATTAACATAAAGGCTATTGGAGCTACATCCACTGGTCCATGCCCCATACCCCAAAATAGACCCAGTAGAAAGCTAACTATGTCAGCTCTAATTGCCAACAACACAATGGCATTAAAAATGATAGGTGTCACAACAAAGGTGAGGTGAGAACCAAACACACAGAAAACAACCAGCTGCCGAACTATCAGTAGCTGTCGGGGAGAATCAAGCTAACTGGTACTGATACTGGTCGAGTATCAGAGGTGGTAGACGAACAATTCAGAGAATCAGTACAACAGAGATTACACAGGGACACTAGTCAAGGATGGTACACAGGAAATCACACAATATACAGCGCTCTTGGGTTTATATGACCCATGGGATTTCTAGGCTCAACCTCCATAGTTGTTGTAGTGGGAACTTGTCTGGAAGGGCTCACAGTAATACTCACACCAGTCTGTGGTTTAGCAACAGCAGCAACAGAACCATTTGAGCGCTTGGGTGGTCTCACTGGACACAAAGCTATGTGGTGGGAATAAGCCCCGCAAGAAAAAACACAAGTTCATGTACCTCCTTCTTGAATGTTCCTCTACTAAGAACGGTGCTCGGCTTCCTTTCTTGGTTGAAGCAGCGCACACCTTAGTCGAGGGTCCCCTAAGGCTTTTCAGTAGTTTTTTTTTTAACCAAAGATGTACATTTCTGCAGCATTTACAGGAAACTTGGAGCATTGATTCCAGAAGTGTATGTCCCCTGCAAGCTCGGTTTTCTGGCGTTGATATTCTGTCAGGGTCATGATGCAGTGTGGCAGATGAGAGTACCAAACAGCAGGGAAAACATGGCATGGACAGGCAGGTATGGATAAATCCTTAAGGTTTATTGCAGGTGTGAAGCACAGCAGGATACTCGCAGGAACAAGGGGTGACCAGGAACACAAGCAAAAGGACAAAATCCGGATAACACACCATGAGGCTCAATGCCAACGCAAGGTCCATAGGGAGGCAACTCCTTTAAATAGAGGTCCTTGGTTAACAGGCTTGTTCGAGAACAGCAGAAGCTTCATTCAGGCGGGTTGAGCAGAAACCCTGGACTGGATAGCAAAGCAGGGGCAGGACAGGAAAGGTGCTGCCAGGTTATGTAACATCAAGAGCCGCTCTAGCACAGGTCCCTTTGTGGTCTCTGCGTGCTCCTGGGCAAAGATCCTGATAGGGTGATAAGAAGAATGAAGGATATGCACAATAGAGCTGAGAGGAATGTACCAGAGGCAAATCCAAATCTGCAGCTCCAGGCGTATAAAGCCCTTAAGGCCGGAGTCACACGAGCGTGGAAGGAATGCCTGTGAGGACGGACGTTCTTTCCGCTCGGACGCCCATGTGACCACCTCGCTGAGTGCACGTTAGTGCGCTCAGCCCTACAAAGTGCAAGCCTCCTATGGAGGATCGCACTTTGTAGACCCATCCAACATCCACCGTAATGGGTCAATGGGTAGGGATACTGCACACCCTAGTAACGTGCGATACTACCGTAGAATGGCCTCACGGTCGAGCTATCATAACTCTGCAAAGGACGCTGGGAGGAGTGGTCTCTAAGGACACACTCAGTGTGCACGTGTGAAACGAGCACTGCTTCCCTGGGTTTAACGATTAAGACTTAAAGAAGGAAACAATAAAGCTATTTCGGCGAACGTATACTTTTATACGACTGAAATATTAGAAAGCTGGGCCCGTAACGATCACAGTGGTGTGTGTGCTGCGACGTCAGCCTTGGTTGTTGATGACCCTTGAGTATTTGAACGGGACAACGCAGAACCAAAGAATAAGAAAATACCTACAGAAATAAAGAAGCTCGGATAGATGGTGTAATCACTGTTCATTAGAGTAAACTGAGTTCTCTTCATATTACGGGAAATTGGTGGCTTTTTAAAAAAGACTTTTAATTGCCTAATTTAAACAATATGAACAATGGGCATACGTGTTTTATTATAGGGTCCATCTAGCCCACTCAGAAAATATAATGAACCTAATTTTCATTTACTGTAGGTCTGTGCAGTCCCTAAAACATCTAAATGGCTATTAATTTAATCAGGTAATTTGACTATAGCAGTATAAAAGGCCAGTAGCTAGTTGTCATGCAATGATTACGAGCATGACATTTCTACATTTCTATCCCATGATGCTAGCGGCACTTTGATACATCATTTTCCTTTTGAAGGTTAAACTCAGATAACCTGCCTTTGGCATTTAATTAGCTACATATTAAATACTCTTTTAATAATAAAATGATTAAAAATTTTATTGCCTCTCAAATGAGGCCCTTTTAGATAGATTTAATGACTTGCTTAAAGAACTGTATTTTGCGAATCAAACCTTTCACAGACTAGTATATTGCAATGATGTGCTTTACAGCTTGCAAAATCTGTATTTTATTCAAATGATGACTATAACCATTTTGGATATAAGTATTTATGTATTTTTAAGCCTAACTGTCATTGACAGGACTCTAGATACCATATTATTTCTATCAGCGGATAGAATATTCATGTTTCCGAACTAATAAGTACGCCACATCTCTTGATGTTTTCCTAATAGCTGACATTACGATCACTCATGCAGGCTGTGGGCCCTGTTCCAAGTGGAGAACTACACCACTAGCAATACTTTAGAACAACCATTTAAGATACATTTTTCCTTGTTCTTGTTTTTCCATACATTTTCCTGAGTGCAAATACTTTGGGGTCAAAGCAGAAGGAGTGGAACGGAGGGGTTACACATTAACCAGTCCTGACCCTTCACACCTTCTGGTTTCCACCCTTTAGTGAGCTATAAATTCACTTTCATTCCAGCACTGAGGTCTCTTGAGAGTTTCCGGACATGACAAGCTATTGACTTCCTGCCAATCCACAGCTGTCACAAGAGCTGTAGGCTGAACACTTGAGTGAGAGTCCAGCCGATGCGATTGCGCTCAAAGCCTACACAAAGGGACTGGCTAACCCATCATGCACTGGGGCCCAATCAGTCTACCTTGCAGTCCTGGAACGTCCGTAGAGCGTAAAGGGGATTCCTGCCCCAGGTCTGGCACCGAGCAGGGGCTGCAGCCACAGTGTGCTGGCATCTTGGATGTCAGTCATGCTGTGGGACTGCCCATGGGCTGCAGGAGTCATCGAGCATGCACGCGTTCACGTAACAAACTTGGATTTTCCCTGCTTATGGGAGATGCGATAGACCCCTGTACCTCTGGACCGTGGGTCCTGTAAAAACTAAGTTTGGCTTTTCCAATGATACCCAGCAGCTCATACACATTGCACATTGCTGTAAGTTTTATTGCTGTGGAGCTCTGTGATACAATCATACACAGAGCACATTACCCATGACATACTTGAAAACGAGAGAAATCTCAATGTCTCCTTCCTGGTAAAATACTTTGCAAATAAAATAAATAAAATAAAATAATAAATTACTGTGAGTTTTATTGCTGGGGAGGTCTGTGATACACTATTACACACGGCACATTATTGTGAGTTTTATTGCTGTGGAGCTCTGTGATACACTCATACGCACGGCACATTACTGTGAGTTTTATTGCTGTGGAGCTCTGTAATGTGCATAGTGTCAGTAATGTACAGTATCTTTTTAAAGTGTTCGGCAGTTTCCTACATTTGCCACAGGGACATTCTGTGCCGCGGTGCAGCCTTAGCTGCAATGAGTTGGTGATGGCTGCTGCAGCAGAGCGGTGGCCATCTGTAAATCTAGAGAGAGCACAATGAATTCCCCAATTCACTGCTTGGTCCAGGTGGATTTTCTTCACACAATTTTCAAAAAGGTTATTTTAATAAGTTCAGAAATAAATTCTCTAGCAATATAATGTACATGTGCGTGTTGCGTTGTAGGGGCGGGGGTTTTATGGGTTTGGCCTCCTATGGGTGCGACACAAGATTAGATGTCAGTCGGCCCCTGTGTATACATTAAGAGCCGTTGCCTATGCCCGTTTCTTTAACCTACATCACAATACCAAATCAGTGCACGCCAATACCGGCTTTGTGGTCGGAGCTAACTTCTGCACTCGGGGTGGATGAAGCTGCTGCCTGAGACTCTCTGGAGAAGGGCGTAATGGTGTCAAACACGGGTCACTGTTTCCATTCAATCTGCATTGTTATAGTGCATAGAGGGTAACAAAATCTTTAAGACAGCATCATTTTCATGCTAGCTGAGCATGTGTTTGCTGATTAATCACAGAATTACGGTTTTGTGTCCTTTATAAACTAAATGATCTGAAAACATACACTAACCATTGGGAAAGAGTGATACTGTAATAGTATATACCTTTGGATTGCATTTTATGCAATAACTATCGATCCACATGGAATAGCATCTAGTGATGGTGGACACATGTCTATGATTATGTGACATAAGTGATATAGGAAGGATCTTCATCAAATATGTTAGAAAGGACAGCACTGTAAATTTCTTTCAATGCATAGATTATATTATACCCTCCATGATAGTCCCATGGCCAACTGAGCCTTTTAGCAAATGACTCGAGCTGCTTTTCAAACCAACACATAGCTTGTGGCTCTGATATTTCGGAAAGTCACTGTAAATTAATGGATCCTACATTTTGTGGCTTATCAGAGAAGATCGAGGTATTGCATCTCAGCTCATCCTTTTCAACTCAAGACAGTATTCATAATTAAATACTGTCTCTCAAACCCTGGTGTTAATTGATTTGGCTTTTGCAAAATCTCTTAACGTTATAATTTAAATAGCTTAAAAAATGCTTTACTGGCCTCAGATCCCACAGCACAGCAGGTAGTGCGATCCTGCATTCTCACGCCTTGCATACTGTGTCCTTCCTCTGGCCTAGCGTGACCTGCTTTTGCAGCTTAATGGACTCCAGGAGATGGTACCAGTGGTGTCGCTGCTGCCAGTATAGATAAGGGCCTTTCAAGAACTCTGACACAAGAGCTCGGGAGGACTAGAGTCATTATTACCAAGCCGGTAATGGATAATGACTCACGCACAATTTATCTAATAGCAACCCGCTATAATCTGCTTGGGTTGAGCTGGGTCCCTACTCTGTGCTCTTGTGTTGTCCCATGTGGTATCCCTTCCAACAGAGCTTATAGAACTCATAGTTCCTAGCTGGATTGCCATACATAATTTTTCTTCCAAAATAATGACTAGCAGGGTTATTCAAAGAGATCCGAATTGTGGCCGAAAAGGTAACCGAACAGTGAAATTCAACGTACGGTTACCTTTCCTGGCCATTCGGCTATTCAGAGAGCAGGCAGTTCGCAAAATCTTGGCGAATTGCCTGCACATACGATGCCTGTTCGTTACCTGTTCGAGGGCAGTGAAATCCCCATAGAGAAGCAATGCTTCGTCTATTCAGAGAACACAAAACAGCAGTGAAACGTTGGCGAAATGCCCTGCCATTCGGTGGTTTCATTCAACAGGTTTATTCAGGAGAATCCCATAGACTTCAATGTTAAAAATATTCCCCTTTTAATTCAATATCTAATAAACTGTTTATTATTATATTCTGCTGTAAAGAGTCTCTTTATTTTTAGATTTTTTAGGATTCAGCATTTTTTAAGTTTATTTATTTTTTCTGTAACAGGCCTTTTTATTATCATTCCTTGGATCTCATATGTAAATTTCAGACATTTTCGCTCAGTAGTTTCTTTGCAAACAACGTTTCACTTTTCAAATATTCAAGCAAACTGTTTTGCTAATTTATTCACTTCCCTCGTCTGCGGTGTCGGGTTTTTCCGGTGGCTTAGCTGCGTGTGATCGGCTCCTGCTCGGGTTTTTCCGGCGTCTTCGGCGGGTTAATCCAGATGTTTTTGCGGGTTTCGGCGTGCATTCGCCGGGTTTTTTCGGTGACGTTTCGTCGGGTTTGCGGCAGCTTTTCCCTGCGCTTCGACGGCCCTGTGGAGCTTGCTGACTACACCGCAGGGTCGCCGAAATGGGTTTGACAAATCAGCCCGAATTGAAGAGAATGAAAAGTCACCAAACATGCGGTGACTTTTCGATTCTCTTTGAATAACCCTGTATGTGTTTTTCCCTGACAAAACATTGGGTGGAAACTAGGGATCGGCAACTCTGGCCTACATGGAATAGTAGTCAATTTTTTAAAATTTTATTCTTGGATTTCACTTTTAACGAAAACTGGTTGGAAACTGCGTATCTACATTAAGACAAATCTATAAAAATGGTAAGTGTCGTGTGCTGGATATAGTCTGTTTTGTGTAGTCAATAAAGGCACATTGCAGCAAAACAAAAGACAACCTGTGTTCAATGGAGTGTGGAATTTTGACTTGAATGAACACTAGAAGAATGTGTTTAACCACAACAGAAAGCTTAAAAACACATTTAGTGTATTAAACAAGGGTCTATAAGATTGCTGAGAATGGTCAACAGCATACGTGGTCTGCCCTAAGTTGGGTCCCTGCTCAGGTTTCATTCAGTTTAAGCTTGATGATGCCATGTGTGAGATCTGAGCAAGGACCCATCACAGGGCAGGACATGCATGCTGTTTCCCATTCTCAGCAGTCTCATACACCTTTGTTTTGCTCAAAAACACACTTAGATGTATGTTGAAGAGAGCACAGAGCCATTGATCAGTAACCCATGAGTATCTCTTTGATCAACCCTCCAAGAGCGGGTGCTGTCCTAGTGCCAATGGGAATTTAAACTGGCATATAGCTCCATATAAAGTCAAAATTGGGAACTCTATTGAAATGACTATCAGGTCTATTCACTAAAGGTGAAACTCAGGAGAATTGGTAGGAGAAGAGAACAATCTAGACCAAATAGCAGATTTGGAAAGTAAGATAAATGGGAGAATTTTTCTAGTTTGGCTATTTTGACCTACAATTTTCACTTCTCCAGCCAATTCTCCCGAGTTTAACCTTTAGTGAATAGACCTGTGTGTAATTTTTAACAAAGTGCCCCTTTATTACAAAAAAAACTTTTATAAGAACACTTGCCCAATAACTCTATGAATGCATGCTTACAGTGTAAAAATGCATTTGCTTCTATTTTATTTTCATTTGCAACAAAGCTGGAGTTGTAATTTTTTTGCAAGTGCACTGGGCCTGATAAGACTTAACAATGCGACGAAACTGATATCGTAAAGTAGTTTTTAAGTCTATTTCACTTGTCATTGTTACTCCAAACATGCAACGGTAATCTGCTTTAAGTAATTGCATGTAAAACCATTTTAATCTGGTCCAACATCTCTGATGTTTACATTCACAGGGAACGAGTTCTCTAAATATAATCCATCTGTAGGTCACTTTAATGCCTCGTCTCAATCATAACATGTTCAGTAAGACTGAAATAAATTGCGTCATAATTTGTCTTTCCTAGTGTACCCACGAGAGAATGAGAGCCAGGACTGAGACATAGTACGGTTTATGCATTTTTAAAAAGTGAAATCATTTTGATTGGAAGTTCAACATCTATAAAATAAATAAGAAAGTCCTTTATGAGAATGGGGAAAAAGAGGTAATAAATTTAGATTAGAAATCTATCATGAATGACATCTGTCACGATTAATCTCAGTATTGGATAGTTTTGCAAATAAGCGCCACTTCAAAACAGCGCAAATTAAAATGTATCTCAACCCTTCCATCACACATCATTCAACATTGTAAATGCTACGGTGATTATGGCAGTCCGCACATGAGGATATTTGTTTTATTTCCCTTGCCAGTTAACTAAACTTTCTAGCAATCTGAGCTGTTAAAATTATTTAAAATATATATAGAGAGAAAAGAGTAAAAAACATAGAAAAAAAATATTTAGAAAATTAGGTTTGATTAAGCATCCATATTAATTAGCTCGTCATTGGCTTCTTTCTATTAATGTCGAAGACTGAGAAAGCTGGAAAAGCCAAAAAATATTTGCCAGTTTTTCGTCTTGTTGAAGGGTTCTTTCACCTGGAAATCAATAGGAGTTACATTAAATATAAACAACTTATTATCAACAGAAGGGCGTTGCCCAATCAATATCAATATCTGCTCTTTCTATGCAAAATAAGTTTAAATAAAAGTGACGATCTACAGATACCCCCATTAAACCCACTAATACATCCATCAGTCACAAATTGGTGTCTCAGTTTTTTGGTTCTCAATCTAAGTAACAAACACAGAGTAACATGTATGAATAATACCGGCTGCGTGGAGTAGAGGTAACATCACTGCTCTGCGTGGAGAGAGCCTGTGGAGACGAGCACCTCTTCAGTAAGTGTCCTTGGGCAAGACACCTAACGGCAGGGCCGTAGGAAGGGCGAGGCGAGTGAGGCACGTGTCTCAGGCACAGCTGTGAAGGGGCGCAGCCAAGTCCTGCGGGAACGATTGCCGGCGGCCGCGTGCTTCCTGCTAGAACGGCCGCTGACAGGAAGTGCAGCCACTCGCCTGGGATCTAACAACCAGCCGCGGTCTTGCGAGATCGCGGCTGGCTGTTTCATCGATCCCAGGTGAGTGGCTGCACTTCCTGTCAGCGGCCGTTCTAGCAGGAAGCACGCGGCCGCCGGCAATCGTTCCAGCAGGACTCGGCTGCGCCCCTTCACAGCTGTGCACGCGGCAATGAGAGGTGAGCTGGGGGCACTATCCATGAGACCTGGGGCACTATCCATGAGACCTGGGGGGCAATATCCATGAGACCTGGGGGGAAAAACAACTTTCTTTAAAACATTTGTGAATTGAGGTGATCTTCTGTGTCTTGTCACACAGCCAGTACCACGCAGTATTTTGGGGCTCACTAATTTCATTAAAACATTTGTGAATTGAGGTGATCTGTGTCTTGTCACACAACCAGTACCACACAGTATTTTGGGGCTCACTAATTTCTTTAAAACATTTGTGAATTGAGGTGATCTGTGTCTTGTCACACAACCAGTACCACGCAGTATTTCGGGGCTCACTAATTTCTTTAAAACATTTGTGAATTGAGGTGATCTGTGTCTTGTCACACAACCAGTACCACGCAGTATTTTGGGGCTCATTAATTTCTTTAAAACATTTGTGAATTGAGGTGATCTGTGTCTTGTCACACAACCAGTACCACGCAGTATTTTGGGGCTCACTAATTTCTTTAAAACATTTGTGAATTGAGGTGATCTGTGTCTTGTCACACAACCAGTACCACGCAGTATTTTGGGGCTCATTAATTTCTTTAAAACATTTGTGAATTGAGGTGATCTGTGTCTTGTCACACAACCAGTACCACGCAGTATTTTGGGGCTCACTAATTTTTTTAAAACATTTGTGAATTGAGGTGATCTGTCTCTTGTCACTGGCTGCCAGCTATCAGTGTGTCTAACTGAGTTATACCAGAGTTCTTTAAATCTTTATACCAGAGTTGAATCAGAGTTCTGTATATATTAATCTATGTATCACTCACCATGTCTGAAAGAACAAAAAGGACAGGCAGATGCTCCCAGACACAGATAAGAGGGCAAGCAGCCCTGTGTCGGGAGGCTGTGCCTCTGGTCGTGGTGGACGTGGTGCATCCTCTGCAGGGGCACGCTTGTCCTTTCTAACTGGTGCTGGCCGTCTTAAGCAGCAGCAACATACAGAGGACTTGGTGGATTGGCTAACCAGGCCATCCTCATCCTCAGAGTCCTCTGCCAGCCAGGCTTGTAGTGGTTTACAGTCCACCTCAGCTGCCAAAGCATCTAATGCAGCCTCCATGTCCACAGCTACTCCTGCCGTAGCCTCGCTATCACACACGGAGGAGTCAGCTGAATTGTTTGACTACAATGAGAGTGACATGCTACTTGAGGATGCGCAGCAAGTACAGTGCTCTGATTCAATCTCTGAGGTTGAGGAAGGGAGTATAATCAACCTAGAGGAAGGGGGTGCCAGTGATGACACACAAATAATTGGCACTCATGTTGCCCCAGCAGCTGCAGCATACTGCCAAGTTTGCTCCAGTGACGAGGAGATAGGGGGATGATGATGACAATGATGATGTCACTGACTCCACCTGGGTGCCTGATCGAACAGAGGAATTAAGTGAGGAAGAGGGGGAGGAGGAGGCAGAGCAAACACGAGGCACAACATCCACTGTGACCAACCGTAGCACTAGCCAATTCCAAGGCATCACATGTCAGAGCTGCTCCAGTGCAGAGCGCTGTTGTCTCAAAGAACACATGCAGGAACTCTGTTGTCTGGGAGTTCTTTAAGAAATGTGCAGTAGAGCGCAGCATTGCTATTTGTAATCTATGTCAGATGAGGCTTAAGTGTGGGAAAGATACCGGACACTTGGGTACCACGTGCTTGAGGCGACATATGAACAACTGCCACACATCCCGTTGGTGCAAAACTTTGCGTAGGTCCTCCTCCTCTTCATCTGTCTCTACCCCCACTGTATGTCCTGCCATGTCATTGCCTACAACCTCCACCGACAGGGATGATGCTACAGTAATGGATGTACCAGCTCCTTCCTCACAATGTGACATCATCCCAGCAGCTGAAGATTTACGCAGTCAGATTACGTTGCCGCAGCTGCTGCAGCGAAAGAAAAAATATAGTCCCAACCATCCCCAAGCACAGCGTCTAAATGCCAGCTTAGCAAAATTACTCGCATTGCAGCTGCTGCCTTTCCAGCTGGTGGACTGTGCTCCCTTCCGTGAATTTGCTGAATCTGCTGAACCACAGTGGCAGGTTCCAAAACACCATTACTTTTCATGCAAGGCCATTCCAGCACTATACCAGCACGTGGAAGACAATGTTATCCAGTCATTGGGAAAGGCAGTCAGCAGCAAGGTGCATGTGACTTTAGACACGTGGTCCAGCAAGCATGGACAGGGTCATTACATTTCCTTCACGGCACACTGGGTAACTCTGATTGCAGCTGGGAGGGATCCAAGACGGGGTTCTGTGCTGGAGCTTGTTCATCCACCACGCCTCCAGAAAGCTGCTTGTATGAGGTCTGTCTGCTCCACCACCTCTCCCTCTTCCTCCTCCTCCTCCTTCTCTGTCTCTGGCGAAGTGGCAGTTAAACCGACGCCTGACAGGGTCTACGCAATGGCTCAAGCAAAAAGATGCCATACTGTGCTTGAGCTGGTTTGTTTAGGGGACAGGAGCCACACCGGGCCAGAAATTCTGTCAGCTCTGCAGGGGCAGGTGCAGAGATGGTTAACACCACGCCAGCTTCAGCTGGGAATGATCGTCTGCGATAATGGCAGCAACCTTCTCTCTGCCCTACGCAAGGGTAAATTGACGCATGTACCATGCCTAGCACACGTCCTAAATCTAGTGGTACAGCGTTTCCTAACCAGGTACCCAGGGCTGCCAGAGCTTCTCATCCAGGCCAGAAAAGTCTGCAGCCACTTCAGACGGTCATTCCCAGCAAGCGTTCGCCTGGCAGAAATTCAAAGAGAATTCCACCTTCCCACAAACCGTCTGATCTGTGACATGCCCACCAGGTGGAACTCGACATTAGCAATGCTGCAGCGTCTGCACAAGCAGCAGAGGGCCATCAACGAGTACCTGTGTGAGTATGGCACAAGGACAGGTTCAGGTCAACTTGTTTTTTTTTCCCCCCACAGTGGCTGATGATCAAGGATGCATGCACTGTACTGTCACCATTTGAGGAGGCAACGAGGATGGTAAGCAGGGACAGTGCATGTATCAGTGACACAATTCCTTTAGTGTTCCTGCTGGAGCATACTCTGCGGGGAATTATAGATGTGGCTCTAGAGGCAGAGCAGCGGGAGGAAGAGGAGGCCTTCCCTAGCTCTCAAGGCCCTAGTCTTTCCGCAGAGAGCATTCCAGCGGGTCCTACTCAGATCAGACAGGAGGAGGAGGCAATATATTTAAGTAGTGAGATCATTGAAGGTGGGGATTCCTTTAGGGAGGGTTTCGTGTGCCCAGAAACACAAGGGCTAGTGCGTGGCTGGGAGGAGGAAGTGCACGATACGGTCATCCTCATTGACCAGGAAGACTCGGAAGCTAATGCCACCTCCAACCTACGCTGCATGGGCTCCCTAATGATGCAAAGCCTGCTGAAGGACCCCAGGATTCGTGCTATCAAGGAGAGGGATCATTACTGGTTGGCAACCCTTCTTGATCCACGATACAAGGGTAAAGTTGCAGAGCTCATCCTGCCCGCACAGAGGGAGCACAGGATGAAAAAACTTGAGGACGCTCTAAAGCGACACTTGTGTAACACCTTTCCAGGCACTGGTAGATTACCAAGTGCTGACACACGTGCTTCTGAGGCTGCGGATGATCAGAGGAATAGTGGTGAAGGCCAGGGCCGCTTGACTGATGCATTTTTTAATTTTTTTATTCCTCGACGCCCAGGGACGTCAAATGTAGGCACCCATTGCCAGCGTCTTCACCATATGGTGCAGGACTACCTAGGGGCAAGGGCAGACCTGGATACCTTTCCAGCAGATGATCCACTGGCTTACTGGGTGTTGAGATTGGATCACTGGCCAGAACTTAGCCAATATGCTATGCAGCTACTAGGTTGCCCTTCATCTAGTGTGCTTTCCGAAAGGACGTTCAGTGCCGCTGGAGCTTTTGTCACAGACAAAAGAGTGCGTCTGTCCACCGACTCTGTAGACCGGCTGACATTTATAAAAATGAATCAGTCCTGGATCAGCAGCTATCAATCCCCTGATGCTGAAGTAATGGAATAGATCGGGGATGTCCTCTTCTGCATTCAAAAAACCTCCACCACTGAACTCTTCCACAATATCACAAAAGGGTTACGGTGTGAAGGCACTTGCTGCCATGAAAGGCACAATATTTGGCTGCACTGACGCCTGTGCCAGATTTATATCATTTTAATTTTTTGAACCGCAGGGTCCAACCCTGCACTCTTCCACAATACCACAGAGGGGTTACTGTATTATGATGGTACTTGCAGGCCTGGCACCAAAAGCACAATATCTGGGTGCACTGACGCCTTGACCAGAATCATATCTTTTCAATATAGGACCACATGGTCCACCCCTGCATTCTTCCACAATACCACAGAGGGGTTACTGTATGATGATACTTGCTGGCCTGGCACCAAAGGCACAATATCTGGGTGCACTGACGCCTTAACCAGATGCATATATTTTTAATATAGGACCGCAAGGTTCACCCCTACAATCTTACACAATACCACAGAGGGGTTACTGTATGATGATACTTGCTGGCCTGGCATTAAAGGCACAATATCTGGGTGCACTGACGCCCATTACCAGATAAAAAACTTTTCAATATAGGACCACATGGTTCACCCCTGCATTCTTCCACAATACCACAGAGGGGTTACTGTATGATAGTACTTGCAGGCCTGGCACCAAAAGCACAATATTTGGGTGCACTGCCACTGACGCCTGTATCAGATTCATATCCTCAGAGGGGTTACGGTGTGACGGCACTGTTGGGGACGCTAAAGGACCAATTTTGAAGCACCTATTGTTACTTTCATCCAAAGCCTGCATAAGTTTCACAATAATTTAGCCAAAAAAATCAGTAAACTTTTCTGCGTGTCCGAAAATGTCTCCGCTGTTCATACAGACTGCCGCCCCAAGCAGTTGTTTATGGATAGATTAAAGGAAAAGCATTTACCGTCATATGAAACGTCATTTTTTTGTTTTTAAGTGTTTCTATACATCCTAGAAATCCGCCACTTCACGGGCAGGTTATGGGGACCTCCTAGGCACGATATTTGAAGGAATTTTTCGTTTTTATTTTTAACCCTTATTTCATGGAAAACTCACTGTCCCTTTAAAAACGTTTTTTTTTTTAAACTTTTTGACCTTGTTTCCCATTACCAGATAAAAGGGCACTACCCGGACCCCCATACACCCTTTATAGCAAATATCTAGCATATATGGCCTCTTGGAGGGCACTCTAAAAACCAAATTTTCAGCCCCATTGACTTGCATGGAGTTCGAGTTCGGGTTCGGGTTCGGACCCGAACATATGGGAAGTTCGGGTTCGGGCCCGAACCGAACTCGGGGGGTGTTCGGCTCATCCCTAGTCAAAATACGTAATTTGTGGTATTATGTAATTTTCAGAATATCAGGGTTATTCAAAGAGCCCCGAATTGGCCATGAAGTTGCACCGAACAGTGAATTTCCCCGTACTGTGCAATTTCGTGGCCAGTCGACTATTCAAAAAGCTGTCAGTTTGCCAAATATTGGCAAATTGCCATCGAACGAATTACGGTGATCTTTGGCGGCATTGAAATCCCCATTGAGAAGTAATGGTTAATCTATTCATAGAACACCGAACAGCACCGAAATGTCAGTGAAATGACCTGATTTGCAGTGGTTTTATTTGACATTTTTAATCAGGTGATTCCCATAGGTTTCGATTTTTAAAAAAATCCTGTTTTTTCTTAAACATTTATTCAACCGTTTATTCTTTTCATTTGCAGCATAAAGTTTGTTTATTTATTTTTTTGGTAGTTTTAGGCATGTTTGCTGGACTTTTTCAGCTATTTCTTTTTTAGTTTTTTTTTAAATGGTGTTTCTTTTGTAACAGACCTTTTTATTATTATTAATTGGACCCTATATATTATTCCCAGGCATTTTCATGCAGTACTTTGTTTGGAAATGGCTTTTAAAATTTGCATTTTTTTCACCCGTTCGGTGGCTTAGTGGCTTTTTCAGGTGGCTGGTCGGCATTCTGCTGATTAGCTTTTTTTGGATCGAAACGGCAGTTTTGAGGCAGATCGTCAGTGTTTTTTTGGATCGAGTCGACATTTTTTTTGGTGTTTTTTTGGATCGATTCAGCGGTTTTGCGATTCTTTTGGTGAGTCGATTCCCCTCACTTCGGGGACCCTGCGGTGAATGCTGAATTCACTGCACGGTCAGCGAATTGAACTCTCTGAAGTGCGGGGAACGGGTTAACTCTGAATAACCCGTGTAAGTTGTTTTTAAATAAATATACTATAGATGCACACCCTCACAAAATGGGCTGAACAAGACAATATCCTTTTTATTGTCAGATTAACTGAGAGTATAACATCATAGCGAGAAATGTTTCTTTATTAAACAAAAGCCTTTTACTTAGGCACTTTGAGTGATAATTAAATAGGATTACACATCTTCTTGAGTTTTGCTAAATCAACTATACAAATCAGGAAACTTTTGGCAAACTGTTGACAGACTACAGATTTTCTGAATTATTTTTAATTTACAGACATGTAAAAACACATGAAAAGCACTTATCAATGAAACAAAGATGAATAAGCGCCGCAGTTTAGACTGGGGCATTTTATATTAACAATTCAACAAATTGAGAAAATGCTTTTTTTTGTCTGTCACTTGCTATAGCCCAAGGCAATTACAGCAGAACTTGCACATGTCATTGTGATTGACGTACCAAAGAGACAGAAAAAAATGATATTAAAAAATTGCCATAGTTGAAAACATTCATTTTAAAATGCATGTAAAACTGAATTGGGAGGCGCATGGCTACAATACATCTGAATACAGGAATATAAGAAGAAAGTTCTAATTATTTTATTTACTAACATTTCAGCTCTCTGTGACATTACTCATTTCTATTATTGTGCAGGAAACTATAAAGCTGATACAATAAATCCTCCCAGGACCCTGCAACAGAATTACATTTCATGGATTATATATGAACTTGGCCGAAAGGTCATGGTATATGTGAGCAATCATCTCATATGTAAATACTATCAGGTTTCTATTTTAATTTCTGTTTTTAATTGTATCAGTGAGTATGCAAATATGTGAAATTATTAACTGTTGTCTCCATGTTTTTCTGGACAAATAATAATATGGATATGCTAATGAGTAGTTTGTAAAACACACTTGCGGACAATTGGCCCTATTCCATTTTTGTTTTTAAGCTAACGGCTGGTACCGGTATTCCACCCGAGCTGCAATAAAAGAACATTGTGGCTGCTTACTGTAAATTAACAGCTGCTATGCCTTGTTTAGGAGTTGTAAATTTGTGGCTATGTGATGAAGAACTATCTAGTCCAACCTATTTTTCCTTGGCTTGAGAAGTTTATCAGGAAGAAGTGACAGCTCTTACAGCCTGGTGTTAAGTGATATTGCTTTTGCAAAATCACTTAACACTGAGATTTAAAGCCATCAAAATATCTCTTATGCTGCAATGCAGACGTTGGCACGATCCGCTCTTACACAGCTCACAACAAGGTTGCTTCTGGCTCCAGAAGGTCCTATAGAGTCCAGGAGCTGGTAACAGTTACTGAACAGTATCTCACAAACATTCTAACTTAAATCCAGCAGTTTATTTGGAGCCATTAAAATGAAGCAGCAACTGGAAAATGTCTTGAGCACGACTTCCCCATTATCTGCTCGGTTGGAATGGGGCTAAATATGTAGAGCAGGGGTCTCAAACATTAGCCCCACAAATGTTCATGGCTTGCAACTCCCAGACTTCTTTAAATGAAATAGATGGCCAGAGAATCAGAGTTGTGGTTCTGCAACACGTAAGGGGCTGGAATTTAAGATCCCCGATGGAGAATCTATACAGTGCAAGAAAGAAATCAACTCACTTATCTCGGAGGAAGATCCCAAATGAACTCCCTTGATTAACTAACAATTGATTTCCCTATTTTTATGGTGTAGGACAGATCCACCCCTTTGTTCCCATATTGCATACCGGAGCAATGTGTGTCCAGTATAAAAAGGCAGACCTGGAAACCAGATTCATGGTGTGATGTGTCAGTATTGATATTGATCGGTGTGTGGGTATGAAATCAATTTATATAAATAACTAGTTGTTAAGCCTGCCCGGAGGGCAGTTTATTGTTGTTGCTGCCAGCTCAGAATCCATGTCCACAAATTTGCTTTTCAATGTCCTATCTAAGAGTATCTCTATATATAAAATCAGTTTGTAACGCGTCCGTCGCCGTCCCGTCCGCAACAGGAGGGCTGATTGAGCAGCTGTGATGGGTGTGCGCGCAGCTGACAGCGCATTACAAATGCATTTATATATTAGAGCAGGCTCCTTTTTCCCCTCTTAGATTGTAAACTCACAGGAGCGGCTCCTCTTTCCCCTCTTAGACTGTAAACTCGCGGGAGCGCCTCCTCTTTCCCCTCTTAGACTGTAAAATCAGGGGAGTGGCTCCTCTTCCCTCTTAGATTGTAAACTCACGGGAGCGGCTCCTCTTCCCTCTTAGATTGTAAACTCACAGGAGCGGCTCCTCTTCCCCTCTTAAATTGTAAATTCACGGGAGCGGCTCCTGTTTTCCCTCTTAGATTGTAAACTCAAGGGAGCAGGCTCCTCTTTCCCCTCTTAGATTGTAAACTCACAGGAGCGGGTCCTCTTCCCCTCTTATATTGTAAGGTCACGGGAGCGGGCTCCTCTTTCCCCTCTTAGATTGTAAACTGATGGGAACAGGACCCCTTAGATTGTAAATTCATGGGAACAGGCCCCCTTAGATTGTATATTCACGGGAGGGGCTCCTGCTTTCTCTCTTAGATTGTAAAATCACGGGAGGCTCCTCTTTCCCCTCTTAGATTGTAAACTCAAGGGAGTGGCTCCTCTTCCCCTCTTAGACTGTAAGGTCACGGGAGCGGGCTCCACTTTCCCCTCTTAGATTGTAAGCTCATGGGAACAGGACCCCTTAGATTGTAAACTCATGGGAACAGGCCCCTCTTAGATTGTAAACTCATGGGAACAGGAGCCTTCTTAGATTGTATGCTCATGGGAACAGGACTCTGAGAGACCCTGACCCCTAAGGGTCATATATTGCACTCCCTACTAGATACATAATACATGTATGAATTTTCGTGTCAGACCCCCTTAGCACAGCCCCCCAGCTGCTGTCACCACCTATGAATCTCAGCAGGGGCCCTCCACAAACTGGTGGGGCAAGTCCCGGCCACTGAGCCAGCGGCACCATGCCGGGTTTGATTCCCTTTGCTGGCGCAGAGGCTCTAGACTCGATCAGCACACCTCTCCATTTGAGCAAGGCCGCAGTAGGAGTGACTGCCGCAAGAATGTCAGGAGGTGGAACCGGCGCCAGATGCATCCGCATCGTAGCCTGGACCCAGGGTGCGGGGGCGTCGCGTTCAATCGCCGGCCACGTCCTGCCCGCTGACCTCCAGGAGAGTTGCGGGCAGACGGTCCAGAGCGTGGTGCCAACCATCGGCAAGGCCCCAGAGTGTGTGGGAGGTGTCCGCGCCGGTGCGGAAGTGCTGCCTTCGTGTCCTGGTTCGGGTGCGAGGGAGAGGCGCTTTGTGCGTGCCTCTCCAACGCATCAGCTGTATTTCTTTTTTCTTCGCCCTCGCGAAAGCCGGCAATGTCCTTCCGTCGAGCATGCAAACGTATTTATTTAAAAAGATAATATACTGTATGTAACAGTAATAATGTAGTGGTGGGGTTTGTGGGTAATTTTATATGTCTGTCACTAGTGTTTCACTTTGAAAAACTTTTGATTGTCTCTGATCAGGAATACTGGGAGTTATCGAGTGCACCGATCGGTCTAGTGGTTTTGCAGTTGGCAAAAAAGAAATTTTTAACCTCCTTTTCAACATTTCTGTAAAAGCCCATCTCTTTTTCATGAATTTATCTTAAAAATGAAAAACAAACATATTTATTTCTAAGAGTGTCCCTTTGAAATCAATGATGTCAAGTCGATGATGTACATATTTCATGAACTCCTTGGCTGATTTGGTTTGCATGCCAAAAATGAAAAATTCCCTCAAAAGATCAAAACTCATTAAACAAAGAAGTAGACCTTGTGACCCTTGATTTTAGTAGTAAAAGTATAAAACACAGACATATTTAACAAAATAGAGGTGAGTAAATAAACAATATATATATGTAACTAAACTATTTTTCAGCTAGAGACAATAGAAAATGTTGTAGCAGCAGAGTATTCACATTCATTCCATCTGCAGTTTATTCCTGCAGTGAGATTTCCATTTCATGCCGTAAAAACGAGGAATATTCAAAATGTTACTTTACTGAAACACTCAATCACATTTATAGGGGCCTTCAACCCAAGGCATATTCTCACAGTATTTAGTCAGGAGATTTCAAGTTAATTAAAACCCTAAGGGGTAAGAAATTAAGTTATTAATTTGAGCGCTAAAGCTAGGTCATTCGTCTTCAGTGGTCCCCAGTCAGTGGTCCATCAATGTGTCTCACCTAAGTATTTCTTGCGTGGCAGAGAGTGACATAAAATGTAAGAGAGCCTAAGACTAGTATTCTGTGAGGTTTCTGCACACGTACAAAGATTTACTTCCCAGACTACCTATAAAAATCATGCAACGGAACCTAAAAAGTGCTTACAGGTAAATGTCACAATTCAGTCAGCAGTGGGACATTTCCCAAGAGACCACTGGCAACATGGTGATCGTATGGTTGCAGTATTAATGAAATAAATGTATATTAGACCACAAGGCTCAAACTATGGCTCCCCCAGATATGAATTGCCTAAAATTCCCAGAATTCTTTGAATGCAACAGATTGCCATAGAATCATGTTCGTGTGGCTAATAAACATCTGGGCAGACAGAGATTGAGATTCCTCTATTACAGTGGATCCCAACCGCAGTCCTCAAGTCCCCCTAACAGGCCAGGTTTTAAGGATTACCTTGGGGAAATGTAGACTGAATCCTGTAATCACTGAGCAGCAAATCATATCACCTGTGCTGTGCTTCACATATCTGGTAAACCTGGCCTGTAGAGTGTACTTGAGGACCGTGGTTGGGAACCACTGCTCTATTAGAACCCTGTAGGGGGGCGTGGCTGGCTGTGAACGGAAGAAGTCGTGTTCTGATGGAGCTCCATTTGATGTCTCTACGAGGTTTCTGGGGTGACCCTCTTAGATGTGAACCCATTATTTGGGTCCCTGAACGGCTGGCAATCAGGGGTGTAATCTCTGGAGCCTGTTATGCCACCCTCTCCAGAGTTGAGACGCGATTTTAGCCATCTGATCCTCGGCTGAGGTGCTCTGACAGCGACCATCTTGGTCCTGTTCCCCAGCCTTGCTGCGCTCTTCTCCCTGCTTTGTATGTGGCTCCTTAACAGGCGGACATCTGCTGCCTGCCGGAGGATGGAGGGCCCCCATCCCCGGGTTGCTGCGTTGATTGCTGCGCCGGGACCGGGTGCCGTGAGTGAACTGCGGAGTCAGGTGGCCCCCCCCGCAGAGAAAATGGATTCGATTGCAGTCCTGGAAGCCTGTTTGGAGTTATTAGGGGAGGCGGATTCGGGCCCACTTACCAGGGGAACGTGGCGCCAAATTATGGCAGTGCTACGGCACTGTAGAGGAGCGGATTCATCCAGGGATGCTGAGTCTGAAGTGGCCATGATCACTGAGGAGTTTGAGGATGCTGTGCGGTGTGTGGCTGCTGCAGCGGATGCTGCGCTGTTGAGCCGTGGAGCGCAGAGTCAGGAGTGCCAGAGCCACAGTTGTGCTTTCCATGTCCGGGTGAGACCCCGGAGTTGATGGATGACACCGGGAGGCCTGCTTCTATGAGATCTGCTGGGATGTTGTTCGCCCTGCTGCCTGCTTTGCCCCCCCCCCCGCGGAGTCTGCGCTGCTTGGAGCTGGGGACCTCTCCCCTAAGGGGAGGCAGTGCTGGTCCTGGCCCCGGGATGCGGTCAGAGCAGCTTCGGGAGAGGCCTGGATGCTCAGCATGCCCTGAGCGGCTCGTGTGGACCGAAGGAGGACTTTTCCCCTATGCCCCTGCTGGATACGGGTTGAGGTAGCCCTTCTTGTTTCCCGTTATTCCATGGCCCTGGCATACCCCAACCTGATGAGACCCGCCACCCTGTTGACACCTGATGTTGTGGAGTTTTTCCTTGTTATGTTTTTTATTTGTTTTTTTTACGCTGCTGTGCCTCTCTGATGACTTTAGCTCCCCCCCCCTATTTTCACTTCTGCAGATTCTTTTTGATTTTCCGCTGGATATTTCTACTTGCGACACCACCTCTAAAGTTTTCTGAGGACTCTTTATTGTCTCTATGCAGTGTATACACCCCGCTGAGGTCTTTGTATATATATATATATTTTTTGGCTTCCTTCAGGTTTTCTCAGTGAACGCCACTGCGGCCTGGTGCCCTGCTGGCCCCCGAGTTCCTGTGCCTGGTACCAAGCGTCTCCCACGGCCTCCCACAGGTCTTTGGACTCATGGGACAGCGCAGGGGACAGCACAATTTTAGCCATTGCCATCTCCCTCACCCTTTTTCCCCACCCCCTTTTTTTTCCCCCACATGCAGTGTTTTTTCACTTTGACGAGACCCCCGCTTGGGGATGTTTGTTCTTTCCTTAAGGCATTGCTGTTCTTAGACGACTTTTACATTACCTGAATGTTTCTCTGATGGCACGTTTTGGCCTTGCACGGCCATTCTTGCTACGCATGGTATTATACTGCTCTCTTGTTTGACCCTGCATGACCAGCCACTATTTTACAGTATGATGTTATGCTGATGATCTTTCAACATAAAAATTTTGAACACAAAAAAAGAGAACCCTGTAATTCTCTATTAAACACCCAAATGCATAATAACTAATAATGTGTTTTTGAGAATGGATCGGGACATCCCTAATATATATATATATATATATATATAATTAGTGTACATTTGGTACTCTGCTGAGATATATATATATGTATATATAAATTTGATAGGCCGTGTTAGTCCAGATGCCAAAATCACGAATATAGCAGTACGTAGTGATACCTTTTTTATTGGACTAACGTTACATTTAAAAGACAAGCTTTCGAGAGAATACCTCTCTTCCTCAGGTCAGCTCCAGACCTGAGGAAGAGAGGATCACTCTCGAAAGCTAGTCTTTTAAATGTAACGTTAGTCCAATAAAAAAGGTATCACTACGTACTGCCATACTCGTGATTTATATATATATATATATATATTATATATATATATATATAAAATAAATGCTGCTGCTGCTGACAGCATCTGCCTAATTATTTTTTTTATTTTAAATGTAAATATTCACCTTTTCTTCCTCCTCTCAACTACATCTCCTCTCCTTCTTCTCAGGGCTTCAGAAATGCAGAAGTCCCTGCAGCTGTCTATTGCTATCTGTGTTCTTATGCAAATTGTGCAACATGCGCAACTCAAATTGTGTGACACTCTGAACTAGCATACTTTTTGTAGGTAGTTCAGCAACATCTGCACAGAATAATGAAACAGTGATGTGCAGTTGTGCACACAAGCGCAGAATCAATCAGGCTGCCAGAATGCTGTCTGATATCATCAGTGACCAAGAGGCGGGATATTCAAATCCCGGCTCCCTGGTGATGGATGTGTGGGCAGAGGACGACCCGGTTCACACTGCGATTTTGGCAAAACAGAAGTGAAGGAAGAGGGTGCACCCCACGCAGCCTGACCACTTTAATAAGATAAAGTGGTCAGGCTGGATAGAAAGTCCCTTTAACTGCATTCTGTCTAAATCAAATATATTTTTTGGGCAAAATAAAAAGAATGTTCGGAGTCACTCAATTTGGAGTAAATGTGAGATCACATTATGCAGATCATTCAGGGCTGTAATGATGTACTGTACACAGTGCTGATAATTTACTTAGGCTGAGTCCATTCATTTAATTATGCCACTAAAGTTTGTGGGCCAATTGGTCATCATGAGAGATTCCAGGCAGCTAATCACAAATATATAGAACATGTCCCTTATTGTCCCCAGCGGCTAAGTGCTAAAAATGTTACTTAGTGTTCAGAAGGTTAATGTCCTGCTTATGTAAATTGTCTAATTTAACATTCAGCTGCAGTTACCATAAATTCTGGCTCTGGGATTTCATTAAACGTATGTTCAAACTAGTTGACCTTAAAGGTTAACAGGCGCAAGTTAAACAGGACAATTATTTAACTGGCTGCTTATCAAGTGGTAGAAGCTTCAGGCCATTTAATAGAACTGCGGAACTTCACAATTAATATTAAAAAAAAATCAAAAATGATTGTGATAAGGCTGCAGGTCATGCACATCAGGAGGTGGCACAATGATAACATGTATCTGTCCCTATTCTTTTTTCTATGAAAATTCTGATCTCGACATTCAATTAGAAGCGATGCTGCATGAAATAGGACGTGATGAGCCAAATGTACAAAAACAAGCCATGCTTAACCTATTCCGTGCCAAATTCATTGTTTCTTTAACGGTATTTGCCTATTTTGTTCATATACTAGAACATTTTAATTTTATTTAGAAGATATGTTATATAATATATATATATATATATATATATATACAGTTGTGTTCAAAATTATTCAACCCCCAATGCTGTAAAGGGTTTTAGGGAATTTAGTGTACATTTGTAATTGTATTCAGAATGAAATCCTACAAGGACTTTTTAAAGAACCATATGCAACTAAAATGACATCAATTGGTTTTGTAATACAGTAGTAAATGTTTCTTTTGTGAATTCTTCATTGACACAATTATTCAACCCGTTAAAGACTACCACTCTGAACAACAGAGGTTCATTCAAGTGTTTTCAATCAGGTATTGAAAACACCTGTGGATGTCACGGAGCAGCAATAAAGCATAATAAGCACCAATTAGGCAGCTTTAAAATGACTGTGATACTCAGCTCCTTCTAGACATTTACTGGTGTGGTTACAAACATGGTGAAGTCAAGAGAATGGTCCAGGAAGACAAGAGAAGAGGTGATTACTCTTCACAGGAAGGGCAATGGCTATAAGAAGATTGCAAAGATGTTAAACATACCAAGAGAGACCATAGGAAGCATCATTCGCAAATTCAAGGCAAAGGGCACTGTTGAAACGCTACCTGGTCGTGGCAGAAAGAAGATGCTGACTTTGACTGCTGTGCGCTACCTGAAGCGTAGAGTGGAGAAAAGTCCCCATGTGACTGCTGAGGAACTGAGAAAAGATTTGTCAGATGTGGGTACTGAAGTTTCAGCTCAGACAATACGGCGCACACTGCGTAATGAAGGCCTTCATGCCAGAACCCCAGGCGCACCCCCTTGCTGTCTCCAAAGAATAAGAAGAGTCGACTGCAGTATGCCAAAAGTCATGTGGACAAACCACAGAAGTTTTGGGATAGTGTTCTGTGGACTGATGAAACAAAATTAGAACTGTTTGGGCCCATGGATCAACGCTATGTTTGGAGGAGGAAGAACAAGGCCTATGAAGAAAAGAACACCTTGCCTACTGTGAAGCATGGCGGGGGGTCAATCATGCTTTGGGGCTGTTTTGCTTCTGCAGGTACAGGGAAGCTTCAGCGTGTGCAAGGTACCATGAATTCTCTTCAGTACCAGGAGATATTGGATGACAATGTGATGCAGTCCGTCACAAACCTGAGGCTTGGGAGACGTTGGACCTTTCAACAGGACAATGATCCCAAGCATACCTCTAAGTCCACTAGAGCATGGTTGCAGATTAAAGGCTGGAACATTTTTGGAGTGGCCATCGCAGTCACCTGACTTAAATCCGATTGAGAACCTCTGGTGGGACTTAAAGAAAGCAGTTGCAGTGCGCAAGCCTAAGAATGTGACTGAACTGGAGGCTTTTGCCCATGACGAATGGGCGAAGATACCCGTAGATCGCTGCAAGACACTTGTGTCAAGCTATGCTTCACGTTTAAAAGCTGTTATAACTGTAAAAGGATGTTGTACTAAGTACTAAGATTCTAATGTCACTTGGGGGTTGAATAAAACTGATAATGATGTGAGCACAGAAAAGACATTTGTGGTTATTTCATTATAAATGTTATGTTATATTTGTCTGACCTACACGTGCCTCTTTGATTTAATTGTAAGCAAGATGACTGAATGATCAAAATCAATGTCAAACTGGCCAAAACAGTCAATTTCAGTGGGGTTGAATAATTTTGAACACAACTGTATATACACATTGCCTGACCAAAAAAAGTCACATGCTTTAATATTTTGTTGGACCGCCTTTTGCTGTGATTACAGCACGCATTCGCCGTTGCATCATTTCGATAAGCTCATGCAATGTCACATCATTTATTTCCATCCAGAGTTTCATTCACTTGTGGCCAAGATCTTGTATTGATGATGGGAGAGTCGGATGCTGCGAAAAAGTCTTCTCCAGCACATTATCTCAAAGATTCTCAATGGGGTTAAGGTCTGGACTGTGTGGCATGAATCCTCGCATTGCCATCTTGGAACATGCCCACTGTGCCATCAGGCAAGAAGAAATCCACTGATGGAAAAACCTGCTCATTCAGTATATTCAGAGTCACATGACCTCATTTTATGCTGAAACATATTATTCAATGCAGTAATTACCCAATGGAAGGCTCACACCTATTTGCTTAGTTAAATCCAAGTGGTGACTTTTTTTTCGCTGACAATTAAAAAAAAAGGGGAAAAAAAAAGGGAAATTATCAGGGTTATTAAAAAAGAGCCGAACTGGCTCCAAAATTGACCGAACAGTGAATTTCCCCATACGGTGCAATTTCGTGGCCATTCGGCTATTCAGAAAGCTGGCAATTCTTCAAATATTGGTGAATTGACAGAAAAATACAGTGATCTTCGGCGGCAGTAGAATCCACAGAGAAGTAATGGTTAATCTATTCAGAGAACACCAAAGAGCACCGAAATGTCAGTGAAATGCCCTGATTTTCTGTGGTTTCATTCGACAGTTTTAATCACCTATAGGTTTCAATGTAAAAAGAATTCCCCGTTTTTATTAACTATTTATTCAACCGGTTACTCTTTTCATTTGCAGCAAAAAGTTTCTTCATTTATTTATTTTTTTGGATTTTTTTTAGAGATTTTTGGGGATTTTTTTCAGTGAATTTGTTCTACGATTTTTTTTTTAAATGGCGTTTTTGTTTTCTGTAACAGACTTTTTTATTATTATTCATAGGACCTTTATATATTATTTCCATGCATTTTCATGCAGTAGAGTTTTGGAAAACATCCTATAAATGTTGCGTGTTTTTTTTAAAAAATGTCTTTACCCCGTTCGGCGCCTTGTCGGCTTTTTCCGACAGCAGGTTGGCGATCTGTTCAGATTGATTCAGGGGTTTTGCAGTGGATCATCGGATGCATTCGGCGGGTTTTCCTGATCAATTCGGTGGTTTTTGCGGTGGTTTTTAGATTTATTCGGCAGGTCAATTCGACGCACTTCGGGGACCCTATACAGGTTACACAGGTTCATAATATAACTCATGAAGTGCCATTTCGGTGCTCTCTGAATAACTCTGTATATGGATTGAGCTGAATTAAATTGAGTACTTAGTTGCAGAGACTCTCTGGAGAGATGAGACGCTTCACACAGGTGGGAGAGTTTCATCTACTCTCAATGAGGTTTGAGGGATTTTCTCTTAAAGAAAATGCAGGAAATGCTGCATCCAAATCATTCATTACTGCAGTTGATGTGCAAGACTGATCTTGTTAATCAGTTATTGGGAGGCCACCAGTATAAAGATGGAGGAGATATCCATGTGTGGCTGAGGGGGCCTTCAAAAAAATTAAAACATGTATGCCTGTGTCCATTCCCATTGCCCCCACTTATGGACATCGTTTAGGAGTAAAATAGACAAGCCACTTTCTACTACCCAACCATGGCTGGCAGATGGGTGCTCTTAATCGACGGGAGCATCAGGTTGAAGGGCTAGTATAAAACTTGAGGTTTAAACCTGCCACGGTCTGTCCTCCTTCAAGCTGGAACCTAAGCACAGCAGATGGCACCTATTCATAGATGGAGAGGATGTTCCCTTCTTCCCACCCATGGAGTTTGTGTAGGAGCTATAGAAATATTGCGGAGTGGACATACTATTGTCCACCCCCTAATCAGGGCAATTGACCCGAAGTACTCCTACTCATTATCTGCATAGACAGAGAGCTCTGACAGTATTAAAGTTTGATTATAAGGGATTATAAGGGACTAAAGGTATTTTTTTAAATAAAAAAAGACTGATAAATTGTGAATTAAGTCCTTCTACTTCATAGAAATTTGCGTCTGATCCTTAATGCTGCAGGTCGCCATTCTACACATTGACCTGATTTAAATTTAGCAAATAATGATGATTTCAGCTATGAATTGCACATTCTTAGTGAGGAAAGGATAAATCTCTGAAATCTAATTCTGAATTCAAACGTCCAGTCAGTGTTTATCAAATAAATCCCACAATCACACAGAATTCTTTCCTATATGGGTGAAGAGACAGACGTAGCCTCAGAGTGCCTCTTGTAACATGTTTTCTGGCTCTGCTGCACGTTTTGCATTTTTCTCAACTACAATTTCTCTTCTTTGACATATTATCTCATTATGTTCACCCACCCATTTCCTATAGTTTGAATTCCCTTTTCAGGGATCACCTCAAGGGCCTCATCAGCAATTAACCTATCAAGTCTAAAAAAAAATAAGACATGCCTGCATTGAGTATATGTACCCGTTTTACTCAAATATTACCCTCTAATACTTTTGTTACAATTAGCAGTATCAGGATATCACTACAACATAAATTCTAAGGATATAATGAATGTATAATACGTACATAAAACTATCATAGAGGACGTTCAGGTAATTTTCAATTGGAATTTTCAGTTTTGTAAAATTTTCCTTTGTCATAACAATAATATTCTAATAGGAGACTGATTTAATCTCACTATTAAAGTACCTTAACCCTTTCGCTGCTGAGGCTTTTCACACCTCTGTGCTGAGGTCATTTTTACCGGTTTTGCTCATCATGTTTAAACGTGTTTTGAAGGCTTATTTTAGTATATTACCCAGACATATTATATATCGTTCTTTCCGTCAGACTCGGTAGATTCATAATATGTCATTATTATATGTATACGTTATGTCATGTCTGTATATTATAACAAAAAATGCAATAAAATATGTATTTTCAATAATTTACAATGTGTAAAGTGTTTTTTTTCACATTTTAACATGCGAGCAATTGCGGTTATATTTTGTATGGGGTGCGCTTGTTAAAAAAATTAGAGATATACGGTACCGTTGGGGTACAGCGGGATCTCTGATTATCTGCTATGACAACTTGAACCACGCGGTGACTACCCCCGAAGAAGCGTGGCACCTTCTGCAATCTCTGGGCCTGTCGCACGCCCGGGTGGCAACCGACCCGAGCTCCCGGGGATCACATCCTGACACCTCGGACCCGGGTTGAATTGGAGATGATCCTCCTTTCCTGGTAATGGCCCCGTAGTTTGGTCCCATGGACTGGCTCCTTATTCCGCTCATGTATTATGGTATTATGTGTTTTTTTTTTTTTTTTTTCGGGACGTTATTCCTCTTCTATGCAGTTTTCTTGAGTCCCTTATTTCTCTACCGATGTATTACTCCTTCATCCCCCACCACCCGGTCATGTAGGCCCCATAGAAAGCCACCTTATTGTTTATTTGTTTATTTATATTTTTTCATCGGACAGTTTATTCCCTTTGGGACTTCATAGGATGGACTTTGTTGCACACCTTTTTCCTTTTTGTCCCCTGCTCGCTGTGGACTTTTTGCTTTTTCTTGGTGCGGACACTTCCACCCCCCCCCCATTTTTACTATTTGTTTATTTGTTTATGTTTTTCGAATCTGATATCTTTTGACGCCCACTTCGCTTTCATTTTGTGGTGTCTATGTGAATATGTTGTTTGGCCCTGCGAGGCCAAGGTTTCCGGTCGACTGTGACCTTTGTTTCCTTTCAAAATAAAAATATAAAATTTAAAAAAAAAATTAGAGATGGGGTCTCGTTACATTTTTTTTTGGGGAAAATTACGCGATTTTTAACAAACGCACCGCATACAAAAATCGTTAGTGCAGCATCATTGTTCACATTATAATTGAAATGGGAACAATATTGCTGCATTAACGAACCAAAAAAAAGAAAAAAAAATGTTAATTTTTTTTATAATTTTTTTTAAATATATTTTTATTTTTAATTTTTTTTTTTAAAACTTTTTTCACAGTAGTGTTTGGTATCGTTGGAACGGCCATGCTCTGGCCGATCCAACAATACCAAACATTAACCCCTAGCTGCCACGGATCGGGAGATAGGGAGTTCATTGGAACTCCCTATCTCCACCGTTGGAGGGGTTAACTCTAGGACTGGCGTCATCGTGCTATGCACGATGACGCCAGTCCTCAGGGGGAGTTCCCGGAGGCTTGGCCGACATCCAAGATGTCGGCCAGCTCCGGGAAAGGATCACGAACCGGCACTTTTCAGCGCCGATTCGCGATCCAGCTCCCCAGGGGTTAATGCCAGGCACCATTTGGAAGGGCAGGCTGTGCCCTTCCAAATGGTGCCTGGGTTAACCCCCGCAACGCCGCCGATCGGGAGGGAGAGAGGTCCGAAGGACCTCCCCCCCTCCCTTTCAGGCGCCTCCTCCGCACATGCAGGGGGGGCGCCTGAATTAGGTGTCATCGCGCTGCCGCGATGACACCTAATTTCAGCGGCTGCGGTTCCGGATGCTGGGCTGACATCGAGGATGTCAGCCCGCACCGGGGGGGCCAGCGATCGGCCGGAACCCGGCCGAACGCTGACCCCAATGGGAGGACGCGCTCAGCGCGTCCTCCGCATACCAGCAGCCATGCGGAGGACGAGCTGAGCGCGTCCTCCGCATTGAAGTGGTTAATAAACTACTCAAAAATATTGTAATTTACATTTCATTAAAGGTTATTCAATAAAGACAAACTTGCCACCGAACATTGAATTGCGCCGTACGGTGCAATTTCGTGCAGTTCGACTATTCACAAAGCTGTCAATTCGCCAAATAATGGATTCAATGTTAAAACATATTACCGGTTTCATTCATTTTTTTATTCAACCGTTCATTCTTTTCAGTTTCAGCAAAAAGCCTTTTTATTTATTTATTTTTAGAATGTTTTAGGTATACTTCTGTACTTTTTAGGCAAAATTTTTGATTCACAATTTTTTTTTTTACAGGCGTCTTTTTGTTATTCTGTAACAGACGGTTTTATTACTTTTTGTAGAATCTTTTTATTGTTTCTATGCATTTTCATGCATTTTTATTGCTTTAAACACCTTTTTTAAAATAGCAGAGGTCTGTTTTTTGTTTTACCAGTTTGAAGCAGCTGATCGGCCATTTTCGGTGGCGTTTGTCAGCTGATCTGCAGATCAGTGAAAATCATATCCTATGTACCAATGGCGGATTGATCCAATCTACCATGTGCAGCGGTGTGCAGCAGTCAGTGCGGCACCATGCGGCGGTCAGTTCGGCAGTCTTCAGTGTCTTCAGCTAACTTTTGCGTTAGCCACAGCGGGATGTAATTAGCGGTAGGATTTTGTAATCCTAATGCTAATTAACTCTTTGTTAATTTATTTGCTAATTAACCCTATGTTAAAGGAACACTCTACTCAAAAAATCACCTCCGTTTTTTTATCCTAACCTATCCCTATTCCCTTAATAAATCTTTAGATTTTTGTAACTTTTTGTAACTGTAATACTTACCCTAAAATCCTCGTTTCCAGCGGCGTCTTTTTTTTTTTTTATACTCACCTCCCTCCTCTTCCGCTCCCGTCCTTCTTGCTGTGTCTTGGCTTCTGGTTTACGTGAGAAGCGCGCATGCGCGCTTCTCACATAAGCCAGCCAATCGGCAGGCTTGCTCCCGACTCCCTCTGAGGATTAGTGTTGCGCGCAAGAGGATGCGCGCAACACTAACCCTCAGAGGGAGCCGCCAGCTTCTGCGGTGAGTAGGAGACGTCATCGCGCTGAAAGCACGATGACGTCTCCTACTCGGCAAAAGTCGGCAGAAGCGGGAAATATGATTCCCGCTCTGCTGACTGACAGCTGGGAGGGCGGAGTAAACTCCTCCGCCTCTCTCAGCTGTTTTCAGCTTTTTCAGCTGAACCGCTGAGCGGAGGGAGGGGAGACCGAGGGTGGCATACTCCGGGCATCATGACCACCTAAAATAGCTTAGGTGGTCATGTTGCCTAGAGTGTCCCTTTAAGCATAGGAAGGACAAAGTACAGTAAGCTCGCGCTGAAAAGCATAAGATCCGTATCGCTAATGGGTTTTTTAACCGTTAGCGTTCGGATTGTAATATAGGCAGCACACGCTAGGGCCACTTAAGCTAACGTTAACGCTCAATCAGCAGAGCGCTATCATTAGCTTTAAGTATTTAATAGGGCCCAATATGTTTTATTTCTTTTATAAAGAAAGGTGCTTATTGGAGTTTTATCTTCACAATAGTCTGCTGCTTGGTTACAAAAGCAATCTTTCAATCAACATCTCCACCAGGAGCAAACAAATGTATCTACTTGAAGCAGCAGAGAGTCTAGACGTCTGGTATACTCACTGACTTCTCCCATCAATATATTTGAAGTACCAGGTTGAATCTGTAGAAGTTAATTCAGTCTTAAAAAGCATTCCCTATATTCCACACATCAATCCTATTATTTGTAGGCTTGTGCACTGATTTTTTTTTCGGCTCTATTCGGTTCGGTTCATTCGGATTTTGTAAATTTTCGTTTCGACTCATTTCGGCCGATTTTCGTTTCGGTTCGGTTCGTTTCGTTTCGTTTTTCGTATTGACTTTTTTTCGTGATTTCGGAAAGTTTCGTGTTTTTTGGAACGTCTGTTCTCCTCGTTTCAAAGTGTCTATTCGTTTTGACGTAAACTAATGGTTTTTCGGATACGATAATTCTGCCGATACGATAATTCTGCCGATACGATAATTCTGCCATTGAGATTTCTCATGTTTTACAAGAAGGATACATTGAGATTTCTCATGTTTTACAAGAAGGATACATTGAGATTTCTCTGGTTTTCCAGGAAGGATACATTGAGATTTCTCTGGTGTTCCAGGAAGGATACATTGAGATTTCTCTGATTTTCCAGGAAGGATACATTGAGATTTCTCTGGTGTTCCAGGAAGGATACATTGAGATTTCTCTGGTTTTACAAGAAGGATACATTGAGATTTCTCTGGTGTTCCAGGAAGGATACATTGAGATTTCTCTGGTTTTACAAGAAGGATACATTGAGATTTCTCTGGTTTTCCAGGAAGGATACATTGAGATTTCTCTGGTTTTCCAGGAAGGATACATTGAGATGGGAATGATACAAAATTTAATTACAGAATCAGCGATATAAATACGATGTCCGAAATTACTGAAATGGAACTGAAATCAGGAATGGAGCTGAAATCATGAATGGAACGAAAATGAATTTCGATTTTACACATTTCTAGTCCATTCGAAAACTCCAAAAAGTTTTCGTTTCGGCACGAAAATTTGTTCGGATCTGCTGTTTTCGGATCTGAAAATTTTCGGAAAATCGTCCGAATCCGAATGCACGAATTGGGAAATTTCGTGAAAATTCTGAAATTCCGAAACCCGAAACGCACATCTCTAATTATTTGTGTTAAATGCTTTTAAACTTGAGAGCCCACATGAAAAGATGTCTAGTAACTACATCCCAGCTTATGTGATTGTTATCATTAGCTCCTAATTTTCTATGTTTCCTATGAGTTTTAATTTAAATAGTCCTTTCAAAATAGATATTTCTTTGTTACCATTTGCACATATCAATTAACCCTTTCACTGCTGAGGCTTTTCCCGCCTCTGTGCTGAGCTCATTTTTAACGATTTTGCTCATCATGTTTAAACGCGTTTTGAAGGCTTATTTTAGTATATGACCCAGACATATTATATATCGTTCTTTCCGTCAGACTCGGCAGATTCATAATATGTCATTATTATATGTATAAGTCATGACCTGTCTGTATATTATAACAAAAAATGCAATACAATATGAATTTTCAATAATTTACAACGTGTAAAGTGTTTTTTTTTCACATTTTAACATGCGAGCAATTGCGGTTATATTTTGTATGGGGTGCGCTTGTTAAAAAAATTAGAGATGGGGTCTCGTTACATTTTTTTTTTGGAAAAATTACGCGATTTTTAACAAACGCACCGCATACAAAAATCGTTAGTGCAGCATCATTGTTCACATTATAATTGAAATGGGAACAATATTGCTGCATTAACGAACCAAAAAAAAGAAAGAAAAAAATATTTTTTTTATAATTTTTTTTTAAATATTTTTTTATTTTTAATTTTTTTTTAAAAAACTTTTTTCATACTCATGTTTGGTATTGTTGGAACGGCCATGCTCTGGCCGATCCAACAATATCAAACATTAACTCCTAACTGCCACGGATCGGGAGACAGGGGGTTCATTGAAACCCCCTATCTTCACCATTGGTGGCAGTTAGGGGTTAACTCCAAGACTGGCGTCATCATGCTATGCACGATGACGCCAGTCCTCAGGGGGCATTCCCGGAAGCTTGGCCGACATCCAAGATGTCGGCCAGCTCCGGGAAAGGATCACGAACCGGCGCTTTTCGGCGCCGATTCGTGATCCAGCCCACATGGGGTTAATTCCAGGTACCGTTAGGAAGGGCAGGCTGTGCCCTTCCAAACGGTGCCTGGATTAACCCCGCAACGCCGGCGATTGGGAGGGAGAGAGGTCCGAAGGACCTCCCCCCCTCCCTTTCAGGCGCCTACTCCGCACATGCGGGGGGGCGCCTGAATTAGGCCGGCGGCGGTTCCGGGTGCTGGGCTGACATCGAGGATGTCAGCCCGCACCGGGGGGTCCAGCGATCGGCCGGAACCCGGCCGAACGCTGGCCCCAAAGAGAGGACGCGCTCAGCGCGTCCACCGCAAGGAATGTTACCTGCGGGTGGACGCGCTGAGGGCGTCCTCCGCAGCGGAGGGGTTAAGAGGTGAAAAAATTCACAGGTTTGCAATTGCTCTCAACTCCTATGTGCAGTAACGGGCAGTATTATAAAGCTGGCTATAGCAACATATCTAGATGACTATTCTTCTTATCATTATATCTTAGCCGCTGCCTTGCTAATATATTTTGCTCTTTACAAGAATCGCATCAAGCATTCATAATTTGCTTAAACCTGTCAATACGGTCATTGTATCCCACCTTTGTGTCAGGTCCTAGTGGCCCTGACCCTCTGTGCCCCCTTTAAGACTGCTTTATTGAACTATTCAGGTTCCCTAGACTCTTTCAGAACTGCATCCCAGCCCTGGAACCACACCTGAGCTCACCTCGCCTTGATTTAACCTGCTCATAAGGAAGCTATGCCCTCATCAGGGCACTTCCTCATTGAAGTCCCAGACTGTATTGCAGTGCAGAGCTGATTCCTGAACTCCTGATTCAAAGCCTTTCCTGAGGACCCTGTTTATTTACCTGGACGTTTACCATATGACCGGTACCCCCTTTGCTCCCTGATTCCCCCATCTTGAACCCCTGGTTATCAGACCCCTGTATATGGACTTGGACTACCCTGATTGCCGCCTTGCCTAGACCCCCGCTTTGCCCACGACCATTCTATTGCCTGCCTGATACCGTTGCTTATATATCTGTTCCGTGTTATCTGTATTATTGTCTGCCCCCCTGTATTAAAGTTCCCTTTGTGTCTCTTTCTGCTCACTTCTCCAGTATCTTATTCTCCTCTTACTATCCTTCATTTCTCCTGCTTTCTAACTGCTCTCATATTCAGTTCTCCCTTCCCACTGCTCTCAGCCATCCCTTTGGCCTCAACCTCCCTTCCCATTACTCTCAGCCATCCCTTTGGCCTCAACCTCCTTTTCCTGCATCTCCTCTACTCCTCTAGCTATTCCCTTTGTGCCCAGTATCCTCTATTATCCTGTTCAGATCTTTTGTATCTTTTATGTTCTGGTGTTTATTATTTAATAAACTCTGTTTATTCTGCAAACCTGCCTCACTGTATCTTGGGCTCACTACTGCACCTTCTGCACAAATTACAATCTGAACCCTGACACTTTGACAAGTCCTACTGTGTGTGCTTAGCGAAGGTTGAGTGCTGCCCTCATGGAGTGTTCTGTATGAAAGGGGCTGACAACCCATGGCAAGAACCCCCTCCCTGTCACATTTTCTCCACATTCAGGCTCTACTTAACCTTGAATTGCAGGGAGCTCCAGTAAGGATTCTGTCCCCAGTATGTGAGTTAATCCCATAATAGCGGTCATTAGGTTGCGTACAGTAGGACCTGTCGAAGGTGGAATACATGGATGGTGTTGATAGGTTTAAACAATTTATGGCCATATATTGTGAACAAAATTCCCATAATTTTTTTAACAGAGCCTAGGGTTTGAAACCTTGAAAAAGTCGACATTTCAGTACATGTCTTGATAAAAGTCCAGCATGGACTCAAACGACGACTCTTTGAAAAATAAAACTATTTCTATATTAATACAAGTCTCCAGAGCTCTATATCTATATCTATCTCCTCCAGAATTACAGATGGCCAGCGCTCTGCCGCAGCAGCCACCACGGCACAGAAAGTCCCTGTGGTAAAAGAGGGAAACGGCCGATCACTTTAAAAGATAGGGATCACAGAGCTCCATAGCAATAAAACTCACAGTAATGTGCAGCGTGTATGAGCGTATCACAGAGCTCCACAGCAATAAAACTCACAGTAATGTGCAGTGTGTATGAGTGTATCACAGAGCTCCACAGCAATAAATTCAAAGTAATGTGAAGTGTGTATGAGCAAATCACAGAGCTCCACAGCAATAAAACTCACAGTAATGTGAAGTGTGTATGAGCGAATCACAGAGCTCCACAGCAATAAAACTCAAAGTAATGTGCAGCTTGTTTGAGCGTATCACAGAGCACCACAGCCTTTTTGACACCCCCTGGGAAATCCCATTCTTCATTACACCCCCCATGCCCCAACTCCATTCTTTTTACGCAGGTCCCCCATTTTTGCTTTTACACAGGTTCCCCTTTTGTATTTCCAGGCATGTCCCCTTTTTTTTTTTAAACTAGGTAGGTCCCCCTTTTTATCTAGGCAGGTCCTGTTTTTTGTTTATAGGCAGGTGTCCTCTTTGTTTTTTTGCAGGTCCCCATTTTTTTTTCCTAGGCAGGTCCTGTTTTTTGTACGCAGGTCCCCATTTTTGCTTTTGTGCTTGGCAGGTCCAGTTTTTATAGGCAGGTCTCCATTTTTTTTTGTGCATGTCCCCATTTTTTTTTGTGCATGTCCCCATTTTTTTTTCTAGGCAGGTCCCGTTTTTATATGCAGGTCTCCATTTTTTTCTGTGCATGTCCCATTTTTTTTCTAGGCAGGTCCCGTTTTTATAGGCAGGTCTCCCTTTTTGGTTTTGTGCATGTCCCCATTTTTTTTCCTAGGCAGGTCCCGTTTTTATAGGCAGGTCTCCATTTTTGTTTTTGTGCACATCCCCATTTTTTTTTCTAGGCAGCTCCAGGTCCTGTTTTTATAGGCAGGTCTCCATTTTTATTTTTGTGCATGTCCCCATTTTTTTTTCTAGGCAGCTCCCCATTTTTTTTTTTCTGTGCATGTCCCCATTTTTTTTTCTAGGCAGGTCCCGGATTTATAGGCAGGTCTCCATTTTTGTTTTTGTGCATGTCCCCATTTTTTTTTATAGGCAGGTCCTGTTTTTATAGGCAGGTCTCCATTTTTGTGCATGTCCCCATTTTTTTTCTAGGCTGGTCCCGTTTTTATAGGCAGGTCTCCATTTTTGAAAAAAAGATATATATATATTGTGACATAAGGAAAGGGGAGGTCATTGAGGGGCGATACATTTCCCCTCGGTTTCTGTCATATATGCAGAAGTAGTAAATCCAGACCAGGTTTTCAGGCTGCATGTAGTGTCTGGATTTCCAGGTTTTGTGTCTCTCCCCAGGGCTAATTACTTGATTGGTGTTTAATCAGGGGAGATAAAAGAGGAGAGGCTAAACCAGGAAGTTGCTCTGGCCTGGGACTCAGAAAGCCTTCTGAGGGAGCTGCGAGGTGTGTAAAAAGGTTGCTTTAAAGTAATTTTGTTCCTTTAAGGTGGCTGAGGTTAGCTCACAATTTGTTAGATAGGGAATCTAACTGTTTAGTAAGAGCCTGAGCGGCAAGGGTTTAATTTCTGTCTTCATTTCTCTTTTATTGCAACCTTTTAAATAAAATACTGTCTGCTGGACAGGTTTAAAAGAACTTTCTTTCGCCTGGACTACCTTTTTCCCAGCAAAGGTAGCCTCCGTTTGGGCTATACCTCCACAATATATATATATATATATCATGCAGCGTAGGCGCCTATTTATAAACCAGACTATTGTACTGTAGTATTTAAGTAGTTGAATTATAAGTAGTGAGATGCTGCCCAAAGGGATAAGCGCAATATACAGAAAAAACAACCAAAATCTGCATTAACCAAAAATGAAATTATAAATAGAACCTTTGTAGCACATCAAAATAAACATAAGGATAGACTTCAACAAAGAAGTATATCAATCATAAAGTGCTTCAGTCTTAAAGTGGCAAATATTCAATCAATGTGCAATGTGCCATAGAACACCGTAAAGTGCAACAATGTATAAAATTTCCAGCAGTGCGATGGGTATAACAGTGTCCAAATGTGCAAATTCAGTGATCTCCAATTCAATGGTATGAATGCCAGTGAGAAAAGTTTCTTAAAATTTACTTAATTTTCTTCATGTTCAAACGATGCACAAATATGGTCCTTTCTTGGTCTGTGTATCATCTCTTGTCGTCTCTCAATAATAGAGAGGGTAGCCAGAAAGGGGAAAAAAAGGATTCGAGGGAAGAAAAAAATGAAGAAATAATCGTGCAGAAAATCCCAATTAAATATGGCAGATAAATCACTCATGGGAATATGGAAACTCACATTTATAAGAGCCCAAAAAATCCCTGGCTCTAGGTTTAGGAGCTTCCATTTTTGTTTTTGTGCATGTCCCAATTTTTTTTTTCTAGGCTGGCAGGTAGGCAGTACCCCCCCCCCCCCCCCACTACTCACCAGATGGGCCTCTGCTCTGCTGCTCCTCTGGGCTGGCTCCGCTGTCCTCCACCCATTTGCTGCCTCTTCTGGACCCTGTGATCGTGTTGGTGGGTCATGTGACCCGCCAACGTGAATATCGGCAGTCCCGCGAGAGGGGGCGGGGCCAATGTAGCGTGCAGCTCCCAGACTCAAATACCGAGTGTCGGAGAGGCACGCTGCCTCCAGCGCCGCTGCAGACAACCACAAACTCCCACTGTAACCAGCCAATGGACATGTTACAAAAACCGGGCCCCTGCCAACTCGACAGGTCAGTCTGTCCCTGAACCGCATGTTTAGCGGAGAGGGTCCCGGGCCCCCGCCACTCTCGGGCCCCTGGACAGTGTCCGATTGGACCGAGTGGTCAGTCAGCCCCTGAGATTATCCCTGACAGCTCTTTAGAAGGCCAGATCCTGAAGATGAAACTCCTATATTTTGGTCACCTAATGAGGAAGGACTCACTGGAGAAAAGCCTAATGTCGGGAAAGATTGAGGGCAAAAGAAGAAGGGGACGGCCGAGAATGCAGTGGCTGGATGGAGTCACTGAAGCAGTAGGCGTGAGCTTTAAATGGACTCCTGAAGATGGTAGAGGACAGGAAGGCCTGGAGGAACGTTGTCCATGGGGTCCCGACGGGTCAGACATGACTTTGCAACTCACCAACAACAACAATGTTTCCTATGACTTTTAAATAGTCCTTTCAAAATAGATAGTTCTTCATTACCATTTGCACATATCAATATGTATATTTTTAAGTATTCTTGATCTCTGCTAAGTATGGCATGACATTGATTAGAGGGTGCTGTTTGAAAGCAGACCTAGGATGCAAAAAAAATGAGACCGTCATTTGCATGTCTTACCCAGGGCCAAATTACAATCTTTGTGCAAACGTTTGCACTGGCGCAAAAACGCATTAACGCGTGGGGTAAAACCCTTTGCGCCGAATGCCGTATTACAAAGTCAGCGCAACAAATGCACGTAATCGTCTACTGCGGGTGAACCCTGTGCGAGCATACTGTACTGCGCGCGTCCTATACTTAACATTGTGAGCGCAAATGCGTTTGTGCGCTGGTACGAGGATGGTATTGCAAGCTATGAGCAGTTTCTAACACAGACAGGGTTATCCAAAGAGATTCGAAAAGTCACCGCACGTTCGGTGACTTTTCGTTCTCTTCATTTCGGTTCCTTTTGCCGATTTTGCATTTCGGTGACCCTGCGGTGTATTCAGCAAGCACCACAGGGTCCCCGAATTGCAGGGAAAAGCTGCCGCAAACCTGACGAAAACTAACCGAATGCACACTGAAAACAAGCAAAAACATCTGGATTAACCTTCGAAAAAGCCGAACAGGAGCCGAATCACACAGAGCCGAAGCAGCTGTGACATAGAGGAGGCAGTGAATAAATTAGCAAAACCATTTGTATGAATCTGTGAAAATGAAACGCTGTTTGCAAAGAAACTACTGAGCGAAAATGTCTGAAATTTACATGAGGTCCAGGGAATGATAATAAAGAGGGCTGTTACAAAAAAAATAAGTAAACTGAAAAAAAATCAAAAAAAAAAAATTGGACTTTTAAAAAAAAAAAAAAAAATCCGAAAAATGCTTAAAGTATCCGAAAAAATCTATAAATAATAGACTTTTTGCTGCAGAATTTTATAATGAACGGTTTATTAGATATTGAATTAAAACGGGAATATTTTTAACATTGAAGCCTATGGGATTCTCCTGAATAAATTTGCCGCATTAAACCACCGAATGGCAGGGCATTAGGGGAACCTTTCACTGCTGGTTTGTGTTCTCTGAATAGCCGAAGCAGTGCTTTTCATGGGGATTCACTGCCCTCGAACAGGGACCGAACAGGCACCGTATGTTCAGGCAATTCGCCAGGATTTGGCGAATTGCCTGCTCTCTGGATAGCCGAATGGTCAGGAAAGGCAACCGAACGCTGATTTTCAGCGTTCAGTTACCTTTCTCAAGCAATTCGGATCTCTTTGGATAACCCTGAGAGCCTTTGCTCACATAATTTTTGCAACTCCTAAAAGCTGGTGTTAATGGCAAATCTGAACAACCTGGCCCCAAATACACCAGCCCCCCCCAAAAAATGCAACAAAGTATAGTTACACATACCCAAACCAATAAAATGGAGAAGTTGTGTGTTTTTATTATTGCTGCAGCATATATGCTCAGATTCACTTTGGCAGGCGCAATTTCTTAACGTGAGATAATTGTGGTTCTTAATTCTGATTGACTGAATCGCATAAAAAAAACAGTCCGCACACTGATTTCTGCGCGATCATTTGTGTGCATCAGGTTTACGCACGTTATTGATCGACGGATGAAAAAATGTGCGAGGATTGTAATTCCTGCGGTGATTTACGCGTGTTAATGTTTAATGGTTGGTGCACAAATTCAGGCGTTGCGCAAGCATTTTTTCCATTAAGAATGTAATATGGCCCCAGTGTTCTGTTGCATATGGGGAATGTAGCACAGGAGCTCTGATGCAGTTTTTTGAATTGCTGGGATGTGCAAATGGCCTCTACAATAATAAACTTTATTATTTGCAGTGTGGAGGCTTTTTAATTCTCATTGTTTGCCCTCAACCACTATATATATATATATATATGTGTAAAATATCCTATGCAAAATGTTTTCTATGAAATTTTAACTTTTTAGGCTGGGGTCAGACTAACGCATTTTTAACGTGCGTTTAGGCGCACTTAATCACGGCCGCAGTAGCAGCAAATGATGCGCAATGACGGCCAATATACGAAGTCCGGCCGCACAACGCAAGTGGAAAATGAACGCATTTTTTCGAGAACGCAGAACCGCTAGTACTGACGTACAGAGTGCGCTGCGGCGGCATAGCGGCGCGTGTGTGTGATTAGGAGATGTCAGACTCTGCTAATGTCCAGCCTACATAACGTCCAGATGCAAAAAGTGTTTTATTGACGATCCGTAAAAAATCACGCACAAAAATACGTCAATGCGTTCTGACGCACTTTTTGACGGTCGCTGCGAATAATGTGTTCATTTGACCCTAGCCTAAATGTTGAACACATTATTGACTGAGCACATTCTCTGTTCAATCTGAATGTTACTATAATTGCTAATCAGTAGTATTCCCATGTACACACATTTTTAATGTTAGCATGATTATTTGATTTTATAGCAAGATTTTTATTACCGAAAAGAATACAAATGCCTTCCACTCAGCATCTACAGCCCAGATAGTCCTGGTTTTACATTATTACAGTCAGGAGAATAAGTTTCCCTGCAAGCGAACCAAAGCAACCAATTTAAGCTAATTGCAGTGTTTTGTTTCAGAGTTCATGTCAGGAGTGCATTTGCTAAAGTTTTCATTAGTCAAACGGAAGATATATGGCCTGGTAAAAGCAACAAGTTGTCAGCTGAATTGGTGAAGTCAGAGCTTCAAGGCCGTCTGAACTTCAGAAAATTATCATGCATTGAATTTAAAATATTTCTGGAAGGTCAACAAGATGAAAAAAAAATCTTTGCATGCTCCGATGATAAATGTGAAGAAGTGTCTCGATGGCTAGGAAACAGAGACAGGAATTTAAAATTTCGCTTAAGTGCTCATGGCAATCTACTTTATGGGGCCTGGGAAATATCAACCAAGCGGATAAAACGTTAACAAATAAATGAATACTGAAGGACCTCCTCTTCTTTTTTTTCTTTTTGTAATTCTGTGTATTAAGACATTTCATTTATTGAGAATAATTTGTCTATTATATTAAGAATTATTATTTACAGGTTCCCTTATACTCTATTATTGTGCAGGTGCTGCTAACAGCATCTGCACAATTATTATTATTTTTTTAAATCTGAGTTTAAGGTGAAATACTCACCTTTTCTCCCTCGATGCTCTGCTGCTCCTCCGCTGCGGCTCAGAGCTTCCGAAATGGGAAAGTCCCTGCAGCTTCTTATGCAAATTGCAAAGCATATGTCACTCTCGTAAGTAGGCTCTGTAAAAGGCATATTTGCATAACTGGTGTAAATTTTGGATGCAAAGTACACAAACTTCCGCACAGAACAATGGAGCACCAACCCGTGGTAGATGTCTCCTCGAAAGCTTGATGGCAGACGCAACCGTTTTCCAGTTCCATCTTACCTTTAATGTCTGAGTTGTGATCAGGCAGAGGAAGTCCTCCACTTCATACAGCATTACTAGGCAAACGGAGCTGATGGGGAGGGAAGAGGCACTCCATGCAGCCTGACCACTTTAACACCATTACGTCGCAAGGTGTACTATGCCGTCCTCGCTGCGGGTGGGACTCAACGCCGCATGACAGAATAGCACATCCACTGGCATCTATGGGCCGCATCTGGACCACCCACCAGCTGGCGCTTTTCTTTCACTTAAGTGAACACTTGAACTCAAGCCGTCCACCTACAGCCAATAACATGTGCAGCTCACCAGCTGCGTAGGCGGTTGGTAGGAGGGACCCATCTTAGCAGCTGGACAGTGGGAAGAACTAGTACGCCCCACTGGCATAAGACCCTCCCACCGGGAACAATTACAACCCACCCGGCAGTAAGAGGTTAATAAGCTAAAGTGATCAGGGTGCGTAGCGTGTACCTTTAACTGGATCGATTTGTTTATTTCATGCAATTTATTGTTTTGTTTGAATGAAACAAAGGAGAGGGAAATAGGAAGGACGTGATTATGTTTGGCTAATCAGCTTCTTTGCAGTTATGTACAGGGCTCTGACTATTTTTATGCCCAGCCTTTTCTAGCCAATTCCCTCACACTGTAGATAATAATCGATGTTAGGATACAATGACTAAATGTTGGTTTTGTCCCAAAGGTTTTTTTCAATCAAGCCTAGCATAGGGATTGGGGTGTTAAAAATATAAACAGGGGAGGCTGTAATCGAAGTCCAGAATCATTGTTGTCGATGGAACCAGTGTAGAAAGGTCAGCGTGCAACAGGTAAAAATGTCAGGTTTGTTAACAGCAGGTGTCACGGTCATGGCAGGGGTGTCACAGACATGACAGGGGTGGCAGGGTGAGTCCGGCATGCAGTGGAGAAACAGCAAAAGCAGGCTGCTACTGGACTTGCGTTCTTTATGTTCACATGTTCTGTAGCGCCTGCTCAGAAATGATGGATCGGAGCTGCACACATGCACAGAATGATGGATCGGAGCTGCGCGCATGCACAGATCAGATCCATCGGCAGTCTCTCTGAGACCGATCACTACTGTGAGGGAGACGTCGCAGGGGGTGACATCGTGACCCCTCATGGACTCCCAAAAGTAATTAGTGAATAACTAATTTTATATACAGTATATATAGATATGGGCCTCCACAGATCGTATTTATTGTTCCAGCACATCCCACAGATGCTCAATCGGATTGAGATCTGTGTAATTTTGAGGCCAAAGCATCATCTTGAAATATTTGTCATGGTCATCAAACCATTCCTGAACAATTTTTGCATTGTGGCAGGGAGCATTATCCTGTTGAAAGAGGCCACTACTATCAGGGAATACTATGACCATGAAGGCATGTACATGGGCTCAATCATCTGTAGGTAGGAGGTATGTGTGGAGTGTTCTGATACCTTCCTATCATGACCAGCATTATGGGTTTCAGCAATTTGGCCTACAGTAACACTTCTATGTGATCGAACCAGATGGGCTAGCCTTCGCTCCCCACGTGCATCAGTAAAGCACCCATGACCCTGATTCCAGTGCTGCATCTTGGCCTTGGCCTGGGGCGGCATTTTCAGGGGGTGGGAAAAAAAGCCACCACTATGCGTCCGGCGCCTGCAATACACCTCGTCCGGCACCCGCAATACACCTCGTCCGGCAGGGGCGAGTTGACTGAGGCTGGAGCTAATCAGAACATCTCCTACAACCTGCTGTGTGTGTACAAGCATTCGAGCTTGGTGTACACTACCCAGTCATTGCCTTTACTACACCACAAAGTTAATGCGTCTCTTCTACACCACTACTACTGCACCACCCAGTCACCGTGCCACTACCAGGCACTGTCACCCTCCTACACCTCAACCACTGTGCCACTGCGTGGGTGGAAGGCCAGACACTCTGAGGCAGACTGTACATGCTGAGGCAGCCACTGCACGCCGGGATTAGTAAAATACCAGCATGCAGTGACATTTTACTGAATGCTATAACAGGAAGAGGTGTGGCCTTGACAGGAAGGGGTGTGTCAAGTTTAAATTAGGGGTGCACGAGTTTAGTCAGGTCTAGAGCAGTACAAAACCTAAATACACATCTGGCTGATTCATTGGTTCTTCTTCCTTGCACCAGCTTGACAGGTGCCACTGTACCAATATAATCAATGTTATTCAAGTTACCTGTCAGTTTATTTGGAATTCCACCATGATTAATCAATTTATATCTTACCTGCAGTATTTGCATACAATTATTTATAAAGCACCGACACATTCTGCAGCATTGCACAGTGGATATGACAATGGATTTAAGATTTACAAATAGGATCCTGCTCAAGAGCTTACAATATAATAAACCATTTATTTTCCATCATGACATATTATATCATTCGTTGTGAAGTGAAACAGAGGCAATCAGAGTAAATATGATTTTATGCTAATGAATGAAGAATACAATTATCTCCATATTTGATATTTTCTCATCTTGAAATATTGCTCTATTATTTACACCTCCTGCCCACTTCCGTACAACTCCTGCTTTATTGCTTCACATTAAAATTGGCATTTGTTTTGTAGACGGTATATAATTTAACATGTCATAAAGACATGTCTGAACTCGTTTTTAGATAAAAAAATTTAACCCCTTAACGCCGCAGGACGTTCCATGCCGTCCCGCATTTGGTGGGCTTTAACATCGCAGGACGGTATGGAACGTCCTCGACTTCCGGAGCCTAGCTCCCACGCAGATCTGGCTTCCATGAAGCCCGATCTGCATTTTTTTATAGCCTCCCGGCGCACTGACGTCATCGCGCTGGCGATGACCATGTTACAAGTCAAATGAAAGTGTATAAAAATAATTAATTAAAAAATAAAAACGTGCTTTTTTTATGCAGCATTATTGTTCACATTTCACTTATTAGTGTGGCATCATTGTTCAAATTATGATTATTTTTTAGGGGGGGGGTTTAGTTAAAATCACATAATTTCTCCCAAAAAAAATAAATGGGTTCCCCGTTCTAACAAGTCTACCCCATAGAATATAACCGCAACGGCTCGGATAATAAAATGCGGGAAAAAAAATACTTTACACACTGTGGATGATTGAAATTTTATTGAAAATTCACATTTTTTTTATAGCATTCTGACAGGGCATGACGTGTATATATATAATTATGATATATTATTAATCTGCCGAGTCCGCCGGAAAGAACGATATATAGTTTGTCTGGGTGGTATAATAATACGTGACTTAAAACCACGTTTCAACATGATGAGCAAAAAGGCTCAAAATGAGCCCAGCAAACTTCACTTCCCAAAGAGCGCCGAAGTTGTAAAATTGCTCCCTTCCTTAAGGGGTTAATCTTTAGTGCTCAGGGCACCCCCATGCAACATACTACAATCAAAAGGAGAGTGTGGAGGATTTTAATAGTTTGTCTGCCAGCCGCTAGATGGCGATCGCCTAAAGTTATAAATATATGCCCATTTTAGAGATGGCTGCCGTGGACCCTATGCCCTCTCTGCAGCGGAAACGCGTCACATCTGCAGCGCCGCCAAGCCCGGAAGTAATTTTCCATACACGTGTGAGCGGTGCGCGGAGCCATGGAAGTGATTTCAGAGACAGAGCAGCTTGAACCTGAGGGTAAGCGGGATATAAGGTGACGGTGCAGGGTACACGGAATGTTTTATGAGGCCTGAGCCAGGGTCCTCTCAGATTATAAACATCAAGACATGGTTTCCCTGCTCCTCTGAGCAACTCCGTGCTGTGGTCTAGATTTCTCTCACGTGAAGCCTGGCGATAGCTACCACGGACACCCAGGTGTTACAGAGCAGCCAGCTCTATGATGACCAACGGAAGCCTGTCTATGCTCCCGGGGTGCGTGTACCTTTGTTGCCATGCCTGCCCTACAAATAGCCCAGGGGGTGTAGGCTTCTTGTGATGTATCCCATAGAGTTGATTTAAAGGGCCAGTGCAGCTGCAATGCCTAGTTCTTCAGATCGGCGCTGGATTCCTGGACACGTTACTATTTCATGCAGAGAGAGAGCTCAGGCAATGTGCTGCCCTGCAGTATGCATAAATTATATGCTGCTTCAGTGGAACTGGTTTCCTCAGTGAGGCAGATGATCAGGCGTTTGAGTCTGCAGCTTATGAATTATACATACCGCAGGGTTGCATGTTTCATTCATGGCCCAGCAGAATGGACACATTACGTGTCCACGAGACGTTTAGGATCTGTCAGCCCTAGCCACCAGCTTTTAACATAGTCTGAATGTCCCCTCTGCTTTGAGCTGTCCAGATGTAATTTGCCAGCCCACCACATATTGTAGCACTCCAAGGTCCCACCATTGGAGCACCTGAAGTCCAGCATCTTTTTCTTGGAAGCAAATTCTTAAAAATCCAAATTCGCTTCTGGCAGATCCATTAGAATAAATATAATTTTTCCTCCCAATCGTTGAGGAAATGCATCTAAAATAACAGGGCAGTTACTGTCAACCAGCGGTCTACTACCTCTGGAAAAATATCTTTTGTTATTCACACAGCTACATACCAAAAAAAAAACAACTTTACAGTCACCCTGTCATGATCTTATGACAGTGCCTCACTGGCCACTACAAATTTTGCTGCCGGAATTCCCCCCTTCCCAAGCATGTGCGAAACATATCAAGATGAATATTCACTACCTGCCGGGGCAAATTGTGTAAATAAAGATGTAATTTATAACAAAAGCGAAGTCTTTTGTATACACCAGGCGTTTTCTGACATTTTATTATTCTAGTTTAGAGACTCCTTGCAGGGAGTTTTATTGCTTTGCAGCTCTTTTATACATCCGCACACCTCCGATTATATTGGCCCTCTGAAAGGTTATTGGCAGAAAAATCCTGCCCGATCCAATTTTCTCAGGTCTAGTTAGCCTTTACAATAATGCAGCTCTACTGTACCCCAATCCAGGGCTAAGCAAACGTGCAAATTTGCACGCACTCTCATTCACGGTCTGTGAGTTAAGTCCATATTTTCATTGCTGTAGATAACTGTGCCCCCACTGCATCTCCATTTAACCCCGTCAGTACCAAGTGAATTTTCAAAAAAAATAGGGATGCACCGATACTAGTAACGGTGCCGATACTGCCGTTTGCATACATCATCTCCCCCCCCCCCCCGATACCGGAAGCCAGCGCTGGGCCGGCTTGCCGGTTTCCCGGGGCTGGGGAAACTGGAGGCGTGCATGAAAAGCACTCGGCCAGCGTTCCGCCGGGCAGTGGAGCCTGTGACGCTGCCGCCAGCCGAGATCTCGAGGGAGCCAAGCGCGAGATCTCGGCTGGAGGCAGAGTCAAGGCCTCCAGGGCCCGGCGGCCGTGTCACAGCCATGCGACTTGATCCACCATGGGGCAGACGTTCCCTCCGAGCCACGGGGGCAATATCCATGTGTGAGCTGGGGGCAATATCCATGTGTGAGCTGGGGGCATAAATTGTTTTTTCAAATTGTTGTGTCTTCGATGAAGATCAGAGCACATTTTATGACCAGTTCATGCAAAGCTCCAAGTAATCCCAAAGGGTTCACATACTTTTTCTTGCAACTGTATATATCTCGGGGGGGGGGGGTATATACATGTGAGCTGGGGACATTTTTATATGAGGTCTGTTCTTATTGAAAAGCAGTCACATGACATAAAATAAAAGTATCGGTACTCGGTATCGGTGAGTACTTTTAAAAAGTATCGGTACTCGGTCTTAAAAAAGTGGTATCGGTGCATCCCTACAAAAAAACATTCAGAAACCAGTGTTTTTTTTGTAAAATTATTACTAAACCTTGAAATATTTGCGCTTATACCCATTGCATTGGTTACCGTAATTAACCTATTTTGGCCAGTAGATGGCGCCATCTACTGCCATATTGAGTTACAGCAGCTTGGGCTGCTGGTCTATTTTCTTTTTTCCCTGCATCAGCTGCTGAAAGCCCGATTGTAAGGGCGTGATCAGATGATTTTACAGTTTCAGTTCTTTAAGCATTATGCGCGCAGGGCTTAAACTTTGGGGGCACCTTCTACAGCCTAAAAGCAAACAAAATTCAATTGCTTTTGGGCTGCTAATCTTAGATCTCAATATCGGGGCACCGGATGGTGCCTTTGAAGCCTGAGATATCTCGGTAGTGAAGGAGTTAATCCTGCTGCACTCAACCTGGGAGTGTTTTTCTTTGATATTTCCTGTTACCAGTGAGTGTTTTTACTTTGATAATGGACGCACAGCTCTCATTGGCATTTGGTGGCTGCACATTGAATGCAGCTACATGTTATGCTCACAGTAACAGCAGGTCTGTTTATTGACAGGGCACCTACACTGTAGCATTTGCCATATCACTGTCTGAAGCGACACCACCACAAGTACAAGAATCTTTTAAAAGAATTGGATCGTGCCATGATTAGCGGTACAGGACACGCAATGTGTGCTCAGATAAGTGTTCTGTCCCAGACACGATGCAGTAAGCTGCACCATCGCTCACCATTAAAGTGAATCTGCTATATCTAATCAGGTGAAGGAAATAATGGATCATTAATATTAATGCAAAGACCAGTTCTGGTCCTGGACACCATGGTGTTTGTCCTTCGTGGTTGTCGCTGAAAGAGGGTCATTGCTGTGCTTTTGGCCCGCTGTAGATTCATTATTCGTTTGCCTTGTTTGAGTGGATGAGTGACCTGTAGGCCGGCTCACACTCCCTGCATGCCACGGAATGTGAATGACGGCCAATTGCATAAATATTCCTTTGTTAGTGAAAAATTTCTATTTGGGAAGTAATTCATCAAACGAGCACAGCTCTTATAGTGTGCATGGCCGACGCATTTTCAAAGCTTTCAGCAGCAGGTAGCTGCCAGTAATGCTGGAGACTGTGACGATGTGGCTACTTACTGTACATTCAGGGTTCTTAAACTTCCTTTACTATCGGGTTATTCAGAGAAAGGTGAAAACCAGGGGAACTGTCAGGAGAAGAGAACAATCTAGACCAAATACCCGGTTTGGAAAGTGAGATAAATGGGAGAATTTTTCTGGTTTGGCTATTTTGACCTAGAATTTTCACTCCAGTCATTCTCCTGATTTTCACCTTTCTCTGAATAGACCTGTTAGTATAATGCCTTATTAAAGGGATACTCTATTGGAAATTGGTGCTCCCTTTTGTTTGCCCTTAACTTCCCTGGCGGCCTGATTTTTATTTTATTTTTCTGGGATGCCGCTGGATACATCACCTGTCCCTGCGCTCCCTCGCTGTCCCCGGCAGTTTCCTCCAGCAATCGCGACCTCATACTTCCTGGTTCCCTCCTCGCGAGAAGGAATCCAGGAAGTAAAACGTCGCGATCGCCGGAGGAGACTGCGGGTGTCAGCGAGGGAGCGCACGGAGAGGTGATGTATCCAGCCCGAGTGTGGCTCGGGGTTACCACTTTCAGTGGTGAAATTTAACCCCCAGACACACTTGGGATACCAGTCAGGGAGGTTAAATTTATTTATAAAGGATTTTACCAAGAAGGATACATTGAGATTTCTCTCGTTTTCAAGTATACCCTTGGTTCAAGAACATTGATATTTTACAGTTGTTACAGAAATACAAAGTAATAAATGCAAGATATTAAAAACACAAATAATACAGATTAACAGAAAATAAATATGTAGGAAATAGTCACTATGTTACAAGTTTATAGGTGCATTCTGTATCGAGTTATGTTAATAGGGAGCTCTTGAGTGACTTTAGACTGGGGGAGGGTTTGATGGCATCTGGGAGGTTATTCCTTAAATAATTGAGTAGATGCTGCTGACAGCCTCTGTCACGACCACTACGCGCGCTGCTGCGCAAAGACGCCGGGTTAAGCCGCTCACTATCTATCTATCCTAGACCCAGATAATCACGCGCGCTTCTCTACCCGTCCCAGCCACACTTGCTCTCACAACAGGCACGTAGAGCGTGATATACTGATCCCAGGATTGCAATGCAGTACAAGTCTTCTCCTGAAGCGCGTACTAACTTCGTCTCACACAATCCCGAAACTCACTTTCTTATTCTATTAGTAACGCTGCCACCAGTCCTCATGGACACTACGCGCGTCGCAACAGGAGACGCAGGGCTTAGCAGCCGCACTATCCTAGACTCGGACAGTGACTACAGATCCCACAATTCCCTGCCGTTTCCTGACGACCGCAACTCGCAATTTCTTCTATATAACCGAGCTTCAAGCAAATGGCAATACTCCCAATCTCTTAGCGTGGATTTCATCAGCCAGAGTCAAAACTTAAATAATTTTTGTTTATTTATGATAGAAAAATCACAGTGCTTTGTTACGTAAAAAATTATAACTAGAATAAATCAATTAATTACACACTACACAGCAAACGAAAGAAAAAGGGTGAACCATAGAGCGTTACTTATGAAGAGCTATTCATTAAGGCTAGGGTCAGACTAACGCATTTTTCACGTTGTCCGTGAAAATGTGCGTTCGAAGAATGGACGTATTTTTTCACGGAATACGCAATAGCGGTCATACGATGCGCAGTTTCATCCGTGATTTTGTACGGATCATCAATAAAACACTTTGTGCATCTGGACGTTATGTTGGCCGGACATTAGCAGCGTCTGATGTCTCCAATTCACGCACACACGCCTCTAGCGGACGCAGCGCACTCTGTACGTCAGTACTAGTGGTTTAACGTTCTCGAAAAAATGCGTTCATTTTCCACTTGCGTTGCGCGGCCGGACTTTTGTGCGACCGTACTTCGTATATTGGCCGTCATTGCCCGGCATCTGCTGCTAGCACGGCCGTGATTAAGTGCGCCAGAACGCGCGTTCGCACTGCCTCAGTCTGACCCTAGCCTTAGCTAGCAGCAATGGCCTCCTGGAGTCTGGAGATAAAGCATGGACTGATCAGTTCTCTTTCGAAGGTACCCCAAGTGATCAGCACCAGCACATGGCCAGTGTTCAGAATTTATACACTTCCTGATCTTTCCAGCCCACCCCCAAATGGCCCAGTGTCCAGCACTACATTTCCCAGAGTGCCCTTTGCTACAGCGCATGTCAATTAATCTTTAATTGCCCAAAGGTGTCCCTCTTCCCTCCAGACCTCCCTTAGAGATCAAGGATGTGCTTCCTGTCTTTGAAGATTGTGTCCAAATCTCTTGGTGCCGAGCTGCCTGCCAAGGTGTGATTTTCTATGTTAGTGTACAAAAGAAATTCCCTTTTTACAGCTACGTGTTATATCCACCTCCCAAGGGAGAAAGCTAACCATTTTGATTACATTTCAGCTGTGAACACAGGGATACACTTACCAAATGGCAAGACACAAATATGAATATACTCTATATGGAGGAGATATGTATAAACCAGCAGATAGACACATATATATACAGGCAGACCCTTAGATAGAAATACAGATCTAATCTGACACAGCCTCTGCCTTATTATTTGTTGTTGTTGCTGATTTTACTCCCTTTTTGTCCCTCACCACATGCTGCTTCTTCTCTTTACCTCAGGTACTTTGGAACCTGGAAGTCCCTGCAGCTTTTGACCGCAACTTGCGCTCCTAGATAACATACGTAGCATAGGAACTGCAAATTGCACAGCGCTACAGACTTACACACTATATGTCTGCAAGTTCTGTAGCGCCTGCGCAGAACGATGGATTGGAGCTGGCACGCAAGCGCATCTCCGATCCATCACTGCTCTCTGCTCTCAGACCGCTCACTACAGCAGGTGGTCTCAGAGAGGGTGACGTTCGCTTGCTGACGTCACTGGTACCAGGCAGCCGGGAAGTACAAAATCCTGGCTGCTGGTGCAACTGGGTTGGGGTGCAAGAAACTCCACCTCACCCAGTGACTTCTCCAGATTGGTGCTGGGGTGGGGGTGGTGGAGGTGGAGAGAAGGGGGTGACTCTACGCATCCTGGCCACTTTAACCCTTTCACTGCTGAGGACATGTGGGGATAGGCAGTTCCTTTGAACCACGATATCTCCCGACTGTTAGCAGCTAGCATGGCCTTTCCAATGATACCAAACATGACCATGTTTAACGTAAAGAACAAAAATAATAATAAAAAAGAATTTTTTTTAAGACGTGAAATGGCTCAGCAGTGAAGGGGTTAAAACCATAAAGTGGTCAGAATGAGCAGAGTGTCCCTTTTTAACAACTCCAAGCAAGCGCAACAAGTTATTACAATGTATCTTGCTATTCTCGGCTCCAGACCTTTATTCAGAAACTAATAAAAGCTGAGACTGGTGGTAAGTACTTTTGCAAAGTCAACACCTATAAGTAACCCTCCTAAAAGATCTCAAAATTAGCTTTCGTGCAGTGGGTGGCAGAATCTCTCACTTCCTCTGGCCACAAGCAGCAGAAGACTGAAAACAAATACTTCCCAGTGTCCTCCTGCGGTTCCTCTGTGGATCGTGTGTGATCTCTCGCAGAGTCGCACTTGGCTTCTTGGAGTCCTGTGGACTCCGGGAGGTGATACCAGCAGCGTGGTGGATACAGTTTGCAAGCCGCCACTATTAAGGTCTACATTGGAATAGGGACCCAGAATTGTATTTTATTTTGTCACCATTGTCATGGAATTGTCATTGGTCTTCTTCTACGCAAGTGTATCTTGTATATCCACACAAACACACCGACTTGGCTCCCGTCTTTTTGTTCTTTATTCTCTGGCCAATAAGTTTGAGGTGTTTTTTTTTTTCTTTTGTTTTTTCTTCGTGTAACCCCTCTCCTATAGCGTTTTTGATTGCGCCCCCATCCCCCATAGCACCTTATTTCTTAGCATTTCTTCCCACGCAGCGTTTGATCTGGATTGATTTCTTTTGGAATGGTTCCCTGAAGGTGCGCATTTCATCGTTTAAAGAGGGAGAAAAAACATATTTAAAAAAAAAAAAAAAATTCGCTGTAAGAAGCCGCTCTTCATTGAATGTCTAAATATGTTCTCTTCCATCGAAAGTATTTTTGGGTTACGCATTGCCGCCTTGGGACCACCTAGTACTAAGCGTGCGGTGTGGCTGAGCACAAAGTGGACGCCGCAGATCGCAGTGATGGAGCTCTGTTCTGCATTATGGACTAAGAGGGAACACATGCAGCGTGTGAAAACAATATCTGAAATGTAAGATAACAATTTCTCCTGGCTTCACCGTTGGAAATATTTGTGCTCCCATCTGTACGTTTAGTGTTTTGACACACATTGTTACAGTTTCGCAAAGCTGTTTTCATTTAAATAATAATGTGTTCGTTTTGCCACAAGCAGGCACCAAGTTGTATAAACGTGACATGTTATAATTGTATTTCCAAAAAAAGCGGCGTTTTGGTTTTTAACCCTTCCAGAGCAAAGCCAACTTCACATGGAAATCTAAAATGCTATATAAATGATCTGTTCATCGGGGGGGTAAGTATTTTAGGTTTCATTTCATGGAGTGTGGCAGATGGTTAGATGGCAAGACAAACTTTTTTTATTTTTTTTTGTTGCTTCTGCATGTGTCTCGAGGATTGATCATTAAACGGTGACGTTCAAGTGTTTTAAAAAGCACTAAAAGAAATGGCAAACATTACCATTTTCTACTGCAAAATTCACCCAAAATTTATCTGATTTGTATTTCAGTTTTATAGTCTGACTTTATTAGTTACACATTTTATTTTGCATCTTCTCCTTGGCATTAAGTGTAATTTCCTCATGTTGCCAGTGGAGGGCAGGCTATAGTTACTGTCACTTGGCCAACAGTGGTACCATGTGAATCCTGCTGACACACGGAGGGAATCATTTTGTTGCTCTCATATTTTATGATGAAGAAATGTTCCAAGCTGAAGTAACACAAATATGGGCAAAAAGAGCTATATAAAAATAAACATGGTAAAAAAAAAAGACATCCGTTCAATTTCAAATGCTTTTAATTCCAGCAAACTTAACATGTAAATATTTGTATGAGCAACTTGATACATAAACAGAACAGGTTTCACAGATATGTAACCCGTCAGTATCTGGCGTGGCCTTCAAGCCCCCAGTCTGCCTATCACAGGAAGTCAAATCTCCGAGATATAGTGTAACTCGTGCAGTTGTTGTTGCAATGCTGTATCTGCCCCACTGTCTCGTGCATTATATATTATGAATATTGCAGGGAAAATGGCTCATTGGGCCCAATTTGGACATTTTCACTTAGGGGTGTAGTCACTTTTGTTGCCAGCGGTTTAGACATTAATGGCAAACACAGGTAAATATTGTGGGTTCTTAAAACCTCTTCAAATGAGTTTACTTTGACTTGTACAGCAATAAAACGCACACTCATACACAGTGCACATTAATATATCACACACAGAGCTCCACAGCAATAAAACTCACAGTAATGTGCCATGTGTATGAGCGTATCAGCGTTCCACAGCAATAAGCAGTCTCCCAACTTATCCTTGGCTACATCTGACCCCATTGTGTCTATTGCCCTTCTGCTTTTGTCCCTGTGTATCCCCTTTTGTATAATTGTAATTCTCACTTGTGCTCAACTCTTATCTCGTGTCCTTTTATATACTGTGCCTTATATGCAGTTTATATACAGTATACTGCAACCAGATCAGGGGTTGTGTGTTAAAAGCAAAGCATATACTGAATATTTCAGCATAGTATGCTGCATATAACACAGTCTCTGATCTGGGCATCGCATACTGTATATAACACACAGCTGATCCAGGCACAGTATATAAATTACACAACTGATCCAGACACCGTATATACACTGTATATATCACACAGTGACGTCTAGGCAGTTTATACACTGTGCCTGGGTGAGCTGTGTGTCATTATGTCGTCCCCCCCCCCCCCTCTGTGGCTGTATTCCCCTACATTCCCCTCTTATCATCTGGGGACTTTCCTTTTAGTTTTGTGGCGGACACTTTGTGTGTGTGTGTGTGTGTGTGTGCACTCAGTGATGAACCACCCCCCCCATCAGTTATCCTCAATCAGCAGCAGAAGGAAGGTGGGCAGCAGCTTTCCTGCACAACTTGTCAGTGAGGTCTAATTTATAACCCCTGACAGATGCTCTGAAGGCCCAGCATGAACGTGTGCCAAGACAGATCTCCCCAACGTGCTCACAGCTTGCCTGCGCGGCTGGACATGAGTGGCAGAATGGGGGAGATATGTTTCCAAACCCGGGAGCCAGGACAACATTTCTAGTCGCCTTGGTGACCTGGCGCCTGGGTTTTATCGAGTCCTGTCTTTTATATAAAATCAGTGGAGGATATTTCTTTTAAAATACATGAATTTAATCACTTTTGGAGGCTCTTTGTCAGACTATTTCTATATAAAGCATATGCGTTGGTTACTTGGTTTTGAATTTGGGTGCTTTTTTTTATTGTAGGTTCTGATATTGAGGATGACAACGTCTCGGTCAGTGACGACGCAGACTGCGAGGCTGAGGTGGAAGAAGATGAAGACGCAAACCAGGATCCAAATAAGGGCTGGGCCGACGCCATGGCTAAAATTCTCAACAAGAATATATCCGCAGACAAGTCCAGCACCATACTGATAAAAAGCAAGGCGCTGGAGAAGGAGAGAGTAAAGGATAAGGAGGAGAAGTTAGAAAAGAAGAAGCAGGTGCGTGTGACGGTCGGCTTTGCGGAGAGTTACTGTGCTGGCTGCATCTTCAAACAACTGAACCGTAACCTTTCGTTTCTGCCTCCGGGTGCTGGAGAATGGTGGAACGGAGTTTTTTTGTGTTTATAATCTAAGCCAAAAATCTGATTTTTATATAACGTGGAAAAAAAATTGATGGTAGCAGGCGATTGTTACGTTCAGTCTGTAGGATCAAAGAAACCAAGTTCCACTGCATTTGTGGTGTGGCCAATGACCTCAGAAGGGTTAGCCTTGGCCCTACAGATGTTTCAGAACCTCCTCTTCTGTGAGGCTCAGAATGTCATAAGGTTAGCCGAGCATCATAGGATGTGTAGTTCAAAAATGTCTGTAGGACCAAGGCTGCTGCCTCTGTCCTGTCCTATGTACAGACACACATTGGGGTTTAAGAAATCCTGCAACCGTGTAGCACCACAAATCCAATTTCTCAATCTGTAGTCAAAATATGGCCTGGTACTCACACACACACGGATTAACAGAATCCTACACATGTTTATGCAAATATCAGTACAATCGAGTAGGATACAAAGTGAGACCAAAATGCTCCACTGTGCAAACCTCAAGACATTACAAGTCATTCGGGGAAAAACATGTGTAAGCAGATTCTGGACCTACTGTGCTACACTCTATGGGCCCTATCACCTCCTTAATGCTAGTGCTCACATAAATGAGCGTTGGTGCTAGGTTAATTGAGGTGATAGCGCTCCGCACAGATCACTTCCCGATCGCTAACTGGTTAAAAAAAAACAGCGCGTAGGTATTAGCGCAAGTTTACTGTACTTTGCTCTCCCGATGCTTAACCTGGTGAGAGCAAAAGCGGAAGCAAAGAGTATTTAGTGCTAGGATCACATAGTCCTACTAACGCTAATTACTAACCACTGCGGCTGGCCACTGGCCGTCAGGAGCAGAGTGAGACTGGGGGAATATAGTCCCCAGTCTTCCTCTGTGGCCCTGCAGGATCGTGCGACAGGTGCGATTCTGCCGTTAATGTGACCCGGCAGCAGACTCCTCCACGGAGTCCTATGGACTCCATGTAGGGGATACAAGTGATGGCACGTTACCACTGCCCCGAGCATCCTGGAGCCTAGTAGGCGCTACAGGGCAAGCTGCTAGATTCGGCGCCTGCCCTATAATCTACAGGTAAAACAGGAACGCTAAGGGTAGTATTGCGAGCACAATGGTTTTAGCTGCAAGCAGGTGTTGGTGCCTCATGTGTGCAGCAGGGAACTCTTGGTAGGACATGCAAAGGAAGCCCACAATTTCTTCTTTTATTATTATTTAATTTTTTTGCTTCAGAAGCCTGTTTCAGCCCAGTCACCCCACGTGCCAGTGCAATGCCATGCTAGAGTGTTTTAAGCAAAGGTTAGGGCACCTCCTTGTTATAAGTGTCAAATTAAAATGTGCGATTTATACATACACTCACACACTTATACTTTTTTGGATGTTTTGGTAATGATCAAATGGATAAGTTAATTTTTAATACATCCTCCTAGCTAGTCTTTTGATCAGTACTTGTTATGCGTTAAAAAGAAATATGAAATGCGTTTCATTGTGAATTCAATAGTAGATGGTTAATATGTAGTGTTTTCTTGATGCCAGGCCAACGTTCACTCAGTCATTAATTCATAGCACGTCTGCCTGGCGTTATATAAAGGTAGCCTTAATGAAAGAGTGTTTTCATGCTGTGCAGCTGTATTATAAGATTAGCACAAGTTGAGGGCTATTAAGTAAATAAAAGGCCCTAATGAAACGGTAACTTTTTCCTAAAGAAATAGAAAATGTAATGTTGAAGGTGCTTTATTTGGTATATCCTGCTGGTGTGCAGGGGCATCATCATAGAAAATGGCTTCAATTTCAAAATGTGGCAAGTAGTATATTCTAAGAAAGACGTGCTGTTTTTATATAATGTAAAATGAACTTTTGCTTTGTCAGACGTCGTTAGATATGGTGGAAATGTAATATTTTGCCTAGAGTTTTCACCCTGGCCAATAGCAGACATCCCCACTTTTAACTTTCAAATTACACCTCTTTCATAGACCCTGCTAGTGCGCAATATCAGGATTTGAGCATGTGCTCCTATCAGGCTGGTCGTCCACTGGCAGCGTATTTTTGCAATGATGCAATCATTCCATATCGTCTTAAGTTGTCCGACCGATCCCACATCACGTAGGGCTGAATCAGCTCTCTTCCGCTGCATCCAACCACCATCAGACGATTTATTTTGTGTCTACAACAGACTAGCGATCTTACCCATTTGAAGAGTGTTTTGTCAGAAGAAATCACACGATCTGGTACAATTGTACAGTAAAAGCCCGTGCCGCGACAGGGAAATTGCTCCATAGAGAAGTGATTCAATGTAAAAAATATTTTCTATTTTTTTTTTTTTTTTTTTGTATTTTTCTGGATTTTATTAAGCAAATTTTTGGTTTCCGATTTAATTTTTATTTTTAAGTAGGGCTGCAACTAACGATTAGTCTCATAATCGATTAGTTGGCCGATTTTTATTATTTCGATTAATCGATTCATAGGATAAAGAAAAATTGTTTACTTAAAAGGAATTTTATGTAAATAACCACAACCCCTCCCCCTTTTTTCATAAGCAATTTGCCTATGTATGTACAAACGTTACGAATAATACGCAATTTGCGTATCTTGTGTACTTTTCACACAGGGTATGCGAGTGCTTGGTCAGAGGGATGGGTTGATGCTGCATGCGCAGCTTAAGCCCATGTTTGCTTTCTCAAATGAACGAGGCTACAAGCACTTGGATAGAGATAATGTCAGCATGAAATCGGGGGTTAATAAGCTAAAGTGGTCATGGAGCGCAAAGTGTCTTTTTTTTTTTTTTTTTTTAAGAATTTCGTGAACAAACTGTGTGGGAGGAGGGACTGGCGGTGGAAGGGAGTGACTTTGCTCAAGTGACTTGACCCGAGTGTGAGAGGGAGTGGGTATGGACAAAAGACCGAATCTGAGTGTGGGAGTGAGTTTGGGGAAAGGGACCAGACCAAAGAAAGGTAATGGCAGTTCCTGACCAAAGAGGGTGTGGTAGGGAGTGTGGGGCGGTGGCACAGGACTCCACCTTCAAGTAAGCATAAAACACAGGCATACAGCTCCTTCACCCAGCGGCAGTATCCTATTGTTTGTGTTATAGTTCTGCTACTGTTGTAAACAGAATAAAAATAAACTGGTTATGTCTAACATAACCCTAGAACTAAATCCTACCTAGTAAAGCAGTGGCGCGTCTTCTCCAATCAGCTCCGGAGCTGAGGTTATTTACGTTGAGCTCAGTCTGACTCTAAACTGTGGGTGCTGTACACAGGACGATTAATCGACACCGATTAATCGATAATGAAAATAGTTGACAACTATTCTAGTTGTCGATTAATTGATTAGTTGTTTCAGCCCTATTTTTAAGACTAGGCTTTATTCTTTTGCCGAATGCTTTTTTTTTTTTTTTTTTCCCCTCTTCTCTTTGAGCCAGCTGCATTCATCGTTAACCCCCCCCACCCGCAGCCTGACGAGGCCCCCCCCCCCACTGCTTCGTCTGCGCTCGACGAGGGCTGTCCTTGGTCCTGACACTCAGTTTTTTTATTCTCATTCGGAGGCCTGTCCATCAGCCGATCCGGGACAACCCTGATCGGCCGTTGCCGTTGGTCAGGTGACCAAGTCGGTCGCCCGATTACGGTGCCAGTTGACTCCCAGCCTCATTCTCTGTGTTTGAATAAATGTAGCGTTGACACAAAGAGGACTTGTAGGCAAGGTTTGAGGATTTAGATTTGGCCTGGGAATCAACTACACATTTGGAGTGGCTGTGCTAGGTTTTGTGCGCAGCTCCGATCCATCGTTCTGCGCAGGTGTCATGCAACTTGCATATGCAAAGTTGGAAAGTCTCATTGTGGTACTCAATTTGCAGTTCCTACGCAAGTAGTGTAAGCTGGCAGATTGCACAGAAATACTTCAAGGATGTCCGGGTTCGGTGGTGTGCCAACAGAGCGATGCCGGGGACCCTCGCACTGATTAACTCGCACACGTTTACGTTTTTTTTTTTTTACTGAAATTACATGTGTACTCAGGCCATTCAGGTTAAAATCACATGCTATATTGAAATAATGTGCACGCCATGTTTTCCATGGCCATTAAGGAAAAATGTACAAAAGCAACATCCATGACCGTGTGACAAAGGATGCAGGACAAAGACGCACACGGAAGGAAGGAGGGAAAAATGGACGGAGGTTAAAAATCATTCAATTTGTATCCCTCTTTTTAGAAACGGTGTGAATAAGATACTGTTATTTTCCCATCAGCTTATACATAAAATTTGCATCTCCAACTTTGAGACTTTCATCCTTTCTCACAGTGCAAGAGCAGGCATGGAGACACCGTGAGGGGAGGCAACTCTTCCGAGGACGTGTCTCAGAATGATATGCAAAGACCCCTTTACACAGATTTATATTTTATTTTTTCGATAATTAAATTAGTAGACTGTTTCCATTTAAAATGACTGCTTTTATCTGGTTGTCAAGTGCCTGTGAAGCCAAATGAAAGCGCGGTTCCTTGGTGTGGTGCTCTTCTCAAACACTCCATGTTCCCTCACGTAACATTTCTAATTCAGCTAGATAAAAAACGCCAGTGGGAGATGATGTGCCGAGTGAAGCCAGATGTTGTCAAAGACAAAGAAGTGGAGAGAAATCTGCAGAGAATTGCCACGAGGTAAAAAGGAAAAAATAAAATTTTTAAAAAATTCTTCCTTTCTTTCTCTTTGCGTATTCCCTTTTAATATAGAACGTCATGCAGTATCCATAATCTGTTTCTAATAAGAGGCATCTTCAGATCGGACCTGAAGGAGCCAAATTATTTATGTATCTTGACTGGTATGGGGGAGAAGTTGAAGCCGAGGTTTTAATAAGTGAAAAATCGTATAAACCTTAATGTGCATTTCTAAGGATATATATTATTCATAAAACATCCCGCGACATCCGCTCTTGGTCATAAGAGCTTCCTCCCTCTCTCCTGGATAATAGGAATTAAGGAAAAATGTTCTTGACCGCCCAAACACTTCTTAAGAGTTTTTGCTGTTTCACTGTATTTGGTTAAAGGAATTTCTGATGCAAGAAACATGCCGTGGGTAAGAGAGGGGTTCAACATTAACCCCCTCTCTTGATCTCCCTTCTAGTCCTGGGGTCTACCACCTCACTTTTCTTCCTCGAAGCAGTGCTGTAAGTGTTCAGCAAATCTGGTGCCTCTTAATATTTCTGTAATGAGAGGCATTTGATGGACATTAATGCACAGAGCTGGGCATTGAGGTTCACTATTTCGGAAGGTTGTGCAGCATGAGCCAATTGATGGTCCTACCTGGGACCTTGGTGAAGTGGTTCTTTTGTATGAATGCCTTACCTCAATCCTTCATGGCATTATTGTGTCAAAATTCACTTGCAAGGACACAATGAAGGCACAGTGTGAGTTACTATAAGCATTGTGTTAGAGAAACACGTTGAAGCCAAGGCTTCCACTCACTGGCAGATGTTCTTTTAATTTTTATTTTGCACAGCAGCCAGTGCCATTAATTATCCCCTGTAGATTTGGCACATGACGAGGATAAAGTCAATGATCATTTACCGGCTGGATGGAGTAGAGGTAACATCACTGCTCTATAACCATGGAGACACAGGTTCGAATCCCAGCCAGAGCACCTCGCCCATAAGTGTCCTTGGGTAAGACACCTAACGGTACATACTCTCCACCCATACATACTTGAAAACGATGACGTGATCATCCGGAGATGGGAGCCCGCTGCACCTAGTGCCGACTTTACGTCGATGGGGGCGCCAAAACCCCCTCCACATGCAAAGACGAAGAAGCAAAATGGGACTCATTCTGCTAAAAGTTGCTCTTTAATAAACGGAGATGAAATACCCCCAAATAGATGTGACGTTTCGGCCACAATGGGCCTTAATCATGATTAAGGCTGGGGTCAGACGAGCGTAGTGTTCACGTCCGTGATTGCGCCTAAAAGTACGTCCGTGATAGCATGAAAGAAAGTCCATTGGAGCCTGTTACACAAAGTACGTCCGCACTGAACTGCGGACGCACCACGGCCGCGGCAAACGGACGCAAGGCAGGCAAGAACGTACAACCCCTAGAACGGCCGCACAAAGTGCGCTGCGTTCGCAACGTCTGCATAGCTTTGTGTGTGAGTGATGGAACGTGGTCAGACGGACTGCATTTATACGTCCAGCATTTTTCACGGACAAAATGGTTTTGCTTTTTAATTTATTTTCCCTCCTACATCCGTCAAAATATACGTCAGTGAAAAAACCAGACTGTCTGGCCACTACTGCGTCTTCCGTACTAACGTACGTCCGTGTGCACGGACGTACAGTCCGTAGAAATCACGCTCGTCTGACCCTAGCCTAAGGCCCGTTGTGGCAAAAACGTCAAATCTATTTGGGGGTATTTCATCTCCCTTTATTAAAGAGCACCTTTTAGCTGCATGAGTCCCATTTTGCTTTTTCGTCTATACTTGAAAACGAGAGAAATATCAATGTATCCTTACTGGTAAAATACTTTTTTTTTTTTTTTTTTTTTTTTTTTAACCTTTCTCAATCTCAACACGTGACCTGTATGCAGGCAGGGGTTTCCTAAACAATGGTTTTCGACGCTTTACTTTGACATTTTCCAGATTTGTTCATTTTTAAGAATACCGGTCGTATGTATTAGAGCACCAAATAAAATGTTAGATGTTCAGACGGGTCGCTGTCGATCTCTTTTCAACGACTTGCTCTTTAGCTACTTTAAAACTGTTGCGTTTGTGTTTCCTTGCCACAGGGGTGTGGTGCAGTTGTTTAATGCTGTACGGACACACCAGGGTAACATCAATGAGAAAATGAAGGAAGCGGGACGCTCGGAGCGAAAACGTAGCAAACTCATTTCATCGGTGTCCAAGAGAGACTTCATCGATGTTCTCCGTGGGAAAGAGCGAAAAGCGGACGCAGGTGCCACAGAGAAGAGAGAAGGAAAAAAGGTAAATTTCATCATGCATGCGCTCCTTGTTCTCTCGTTTCGGCAGGTTATGCTTATCATCCGTTGCCACCCGAAAAAGAGGACCATAAGAGCAATTAAAGTACTATTCTGCCTGTGTCGCCTATCCTACACTTACTAATGTGTAGAACAAAATACAGAATTTGTGTTTAATATGGACACTTGCTATAATTACTGTGAACCCTTCACTGAAAAATGCAGTTTGTATGCAGTTAATATTCCAGTAAACTCATTATGGTCTTTAAGGGAATTATTTTGGGTTAAACCTGACACCCCCCTGCCCTTCCTCCTGTTTTATACCTAGAGCAAGTATCGGGACTGAAATCCAGCCCCGGGCTTGCCTGGTGCTGGCCCACAAATGACAAGCTGAGGCTTTGTTTGATTCTACCGTTGTCCCTTGACTGGGGACGCTAAATGCTCACGTGAGGGTCCAGCCTATCTGCAGACACATTGACAACCATTGTTTTGAACCAGAAATCGAGCGCCGATTATCCTTTCTGGAGGTTGAATCACCAATTTGGTAACCACCTAGAGCTTTGGAGCATTGTCTGGAAACCTATTCGTTAACAGGACTGTACGCAGGACACGGGGTCACCTATTTACAAAGGACGAAAAGAAATTCAGCCTAAAGCATAGGAAGTGTTATTTTACGGTGAGAACAATAAAGCTGTGAAATTCACTGCCTGTTGAGGTGGTTGGGTCAGAGACTGTACAGACTTTTAAAAAGCGACAGGATGACTTCCTGCAGACACAGAATACTAAGGGTTATAATATTTTATATGTGGTTATAAGCTTCTTGGTCCAAGGAGAAATCTGACGCCATTCTGGGGTCAAGAAGGAATTTTTTCCCAGTATGTTGCATATTGGCAAGTGCTTCAGACTGGGTTTTTTGCTTTGTTTTGGATCAACAGCAGTAGGTGATGTGTTAAAGGCTGAACCTGATGGACGCACTTCTTTTTTCAGCCTATGTAACTATGGAGGGCTCCTGTCACTGTAACCATTTTTGCATTGAATGTCCAGAGCAAGGATCTGGATAGATAGCCAGGGAATCAACGGAATGGGGGGGGGGGGGGCAGACTTTGAGATGCCTGGTAAACTTGATTATTATTTTTTTGCTAAATCGATATCTCTTCACTATTTCTGTATGCTTTGTATTTGCAGTGAGCCCTTTCTGTGTGTTTTTCTTCTTTTTATTCTATGATTTTAGGTCATTTCAGCCGCACTAGTTCTAGTTATTACATGTTCTGGTTTGTGCTTCCCCCTGTCCTATTTTTATCTAGAAGTTTTAGGAAAGCAGGGTGAGTGTCCAAACATCTGGTTTTGTGTTTTTATATGAACAAACTCTCTAACTCGTCAGCACCTGTGCTGACTTAAGAGTTGCCGTGGTGTTTTTTATTTTTATTTTTTTTCCCCTTCCTGTTTTTGGGTCACCGTGTTAGGCTAGGGACAGATGAGCGCATTTTCTGCGGCCACCGTCAAAATGTACGTCGATGCGTGCGCACGCATTTTTTCACGGAATACGCTTAAGTGGTCAGACGATGCGCAATTCTGGACGTATTTCATGACGATGGGGTGAAAAGAAGTCTAGGGAAATCCGGCTGTTTGAACGTTATGTTGGCCGCACACTAGCAGCGTCTGACATCTCCTAATCACGCACACACGCTGCTATGCGGCCGCAGCGCACTCTGTACGTCAGTACCAGCGGTTTAACGTTCTCGAAAAAATGCGTTCATTTTCCACTTGCGTTGCGCGGCCGGACTTTTGTGCGACCGTACTTCGTATATTGGCTGTCATTGCCCGTCATCTGCTGCTAGTGCGGCCGTGATTATGTGCGCCAGAACGCGCGTTCGCACTGCCTCAGTCTGACCCTAGCCTAAGTCCTTAGTCTGCTGTTTTTCCCATACTGTGAGATTTACTGTACTGAACAGTAAGTGACCTGCACCCTTTTCACACGATCGACCCGTTCTATCTCTCGCAGGATCTGTCAATTAAATTATTTTTTGCTACCAAACTAAATATAGCCTTTGGCAATGCATCAATATAACGTAATGTTACTGACTGCTGGGTCGGTGGAGAGTGACAGGGGAAGGCAGGAGAACTGGCCTGCATCCATTCTCCTGTGCTATCAAAGGTAAGCAAATCCGAGTCACTCGGGAGATGGTCCGGTCTTGAGCAGGTCAGTAGCATTCCTGGAGATAAGCGCACAAGGACGTCCAGATCAGGCAAGATGTCCATTGGCATGAAACATGGCATTGACAATCACCTGAGGTAGATTGGTGGGGCACGAATATCGTAATTGGGTACTGTAGGGCAGTGGTTCCCAACTGTGGTCCTCAAGTACCTCCGACAGGCCAGGTTTTAGGCTGGGGTCAGACTAACGCATTTTTAACGTGCGTTTAGGCGCACTCCATCACGGCCGTAGTAGCAGAAAATGACAACCAATATACGAAGTACAGCCGCACGAAAGTACGGCCGCGCAACGCAAGCAGCAAACTAACGCATTTTTTTTTGAGAACGTAGAACCGCTAGTACTGACGTACAGAGTGTGCTGCGGCGGCATAGCGGCGTGTGTGCGTGATTAGGAGACGTCAGACGCTGCTAATGTCCAGCCTACATAACGTCCAGACGAAAAAAGTGTTTTGTTGTCGATCCGTAAAAAAACACGTACGTAAATGCGCATCGTTTGACCGCTTTCGCGTCCACCGTAAAAAAAAATACGTCAATGCGTTTGGACGCAGTTTTTGACGGTCGATGCGAAAAATGCGTTCGTTTGACCCTAGCCTTAAGGATTACCCTGGAGAAAAGCAGACTGAATTCTGCAATCGCTGAGCAGCAAATCATATCACCTGTGCTGTGCTTCACATATCTGAAAACCTGGCCTGTTAGGTGTACTAGAGGACCACGGTTGGGAACCACTGCTGTAGGGAATGATGAACCTTGGCACCCCAGATTTTCTGAACATGTCCTGTGATGCTCTACCAGCCTTATGTGTGTTGGAGTGTCATGGGATATATAGTTCCAAAACATCTGGGGTGCCAAGGATCGCCATCACTGTATAGGGCGAGAGGGAGCAAGGAGGGCACGGCTGTGTGACCACTTATAAGATTAACCCTTTCGCTGCGGAGGACGCGCTCAGCGTGTCCACCCGCAGGTACTGTTAGGTGCGGAGGACGCGCTGAGTACGTCCTCTCTTTGCGGCCAGTGATCGGCCGGATTCCGCCCGATTGCTGTGCCCCCCTCGGGAGCACGATGACGCCAGTCCTGGCGTTAACCCCTGGCACCAATGGTGGGGTAGGGGGTTCCAATGAACCCCCTATCACCTGATCCGTGGCAGCTAGGGGGTTAATGTTTGGTACTGTTGGATCGGCCAGAGCATGGCCTTTCCAACGATTTTTTTTTTTTAAAAAAAAATTCTAAAAAAAAAATAAGTTGTGTTTGTTTTTGTTTTGTTAATGCAGCAATATTGTTCCCATTTCAATTATGTGAACAATGATGCTGCACTAACGATTTTTGTATGCGGTGCGTTTGTTAAAAGTCGCGTTATTTTCCACCAAAAAAAAATGTAACGAGATCCCATTTCTAATTTTTTTAACAAGCGCGCCCCATACAAAATATAACAGCAGTTGCTCGCATGTTAAAATGTGAAAAAAAAACACTTTACACATTGTAAATGATTGAAAATTCATATTTCATTGCATTTTTTGTTCTAATATACAGACAGGTCATGACGTATACCTATAATAATGACATATTATGAATCTGCCGAGTCTGCCGGAAAGAACGATATATAATATGTCTGGGTCATATACTAAAATAAGCCTTCAAAACACGTTTAAACATGATGAGCGAAACCAGTAAAAATGAGCTCAGCACAGAGGCGTGAAATGCCTCAGCAGCGAAAGGGTTAAGTACTCTCACTGTGTGTAATGTCCCTTTAATCAATGTCCTTAATTAGGGGCTAGTAAAGCAGGAGTAATTCGCTTTCAGCTGGTGAGAAAGTGGCTTTCAATTGAAAATCTTGTCTTTCTGGAAATCCCCACTAACTACATGAAAATAATAAGGTAAGCAAATGTTACTTTCAGCGTTTAATAGCTCTATAAAACCACAGGCTTTAGATCTAGTTTTTATTTTTTTAAAGTTGGTTTGATTACAGATCTAAAGTAACGTCAACATATCCAGGCACCCATTCCAATAGTATATTCGTTTGAAATAATAAAAATACAGTAGTATATATTTTTATTTATTTGACTATGCCCCAAATATACAGAAACCATATGGCGATACATTTGTGGTAAAGGGAATCAAGCACTTACTGCTGGTTTAGAAAAAACACTTAGATGAAGAAAACTCCCCCCTTCCACCACCGCGCAAAATAAAGAAGAATAAAACTAAAACCCACTGCGGTATATTTGGGCCAAGAGAACTATTCAGTCGCGAACATCAAAGGGCAATAGCGTTTCTGCTGCTGGAGAGAGGGAAACATTTTGTTTTTTTCGAAATCTCTATTACGGCGGATAAATCGCATGCACATTTTCCAGGGGGAACCTTGGGCAAACGGAACAGGGAGAAAATGTAAACGGCTTCGTTACTAGAAAATTAGCTCGTGTGCTGGATAGCCCTTTGCCAAGTCAATTCAGGCAAAGAGATCGCTGCCTACTGTACAGTTTTCATGAGGACACTTGTATTTGGGCAACAAGTAAATTTAAAAAAAATGTAGATATTTTTTGGACCTAATGTTAACCTCCCTGGCGGTCCGATTCTGACATATTTTAGATGTCAGAATCGGTTCAATTTATTCTGGCCCCCTAGCGGTATAAGTGTGGCTCGGGGGTTAACTTTCAATGCTGAAAGCGGTATCCCCGAGCCACATTCGGGCCGATACTTACATGTCTTACGCTCCCTCGATGTCCCCGCAGTCACACTGCAGCCGATCGCGATGTCACACTTCCTGGCTCACTCCTCACAAGAAGAGATCCAGGCAGTGTCACGTTGCGAGCGGCTGGAGGAGACTGCGGGGATCAGCGAGGGAGCGCAGGACATGGAAGTATCCAGCCCGAGTGTGGCTCGGGGATACCGCTTTCGGTACAAAAAGTTAACCCCGAGCCACACTCAGGAAAACCGTCAGGGAGTTCAAACTTGTCTTGGTGTGTGACGGCACTGGTTAGCAAGACTTGCGGAGAGCTGCGGCATGCAGTGACGCCTAATAAAAAAATCATAGAATTCTTAATTTCCAATTGGACCTGTAGACTAGGACTGAGAAAGGAGTAGCCTTATAATAAAGCGCATTGCACTGGTATAATAAAGCGCATTGCACCCATGTCCTGTTCTATTACAAAGGAATACAGAAATCACACCCTGGTATTCATCAGTACAGGGGGTCACTGCTGAACCCTCAATTTACACTTCTTGCTTATAGTTTTTCTATTGGATATACAGTTGTGTTCAAAATTATTCAACCCTCAATGCTGTAATGGGTTTTAGGGAATTTTAGTGTACATTTGTAATTGTATTCAGAATGAAATCCTACAAGGACTTTTTAAAGAACCATATGCAACTAAAATGACATCAATTGTTTTTGTAATACAGTAGTAAATGTTTCTTTTGTGAATTCTTCATTGACACAATTATTCAACCCCTTAAAGACTACCACTCTGAAGAACAGAGGTTCATTCAAGTGTTTTCAATCAGGTATTGAAAACACCTGTGGATGTCACGGAGCAGCAATAAAGCATAATAAGCACCAATTAGGCAGCTTTAAAATGACTGCGATACTCAGCTCCTTCTAGACATTTACTGGTATGGTTACAAACATGGTGAAGTCAAGAGAATGGTCCAGGAAGACAAGAGAAGAGGTGATTACTCTTCACATGAAGGGCAATGGCTATAAGAAGATTGCAGAGATGTTAAACATACCAAGAGAGACCATAGGAAGCATCATTCGCAAATTCAAGGCAAAGGGCACTGTTGAAACGCTACCTGGTCGTGGCAGAAAGAAGATGCTGACTTCGACTGCTGTGCGCTACCTGAAGCGTAGAGTGGAGAAAAGTCCCCGTGTGACTGCTGAGGAACTGAGAAAAGATTTGTCAGATGTGGGTACTGAAGTTTCAGCTCAGACAATACGGCACACACTGCGTAATGAAGGCCTCCATGCCAGAACTCCCAGGCGCACCCCCTTGCTGTCTCCAAAGAATAAGAAGAGTCGACTGCAGTATGCTAAAAGTCATGTGGACAAACCACAGAAGTTTTGGGATAGTGTTCTGTGGACTGATGAAACAAAATTAGAACTGTTTGGGCCCATGGATCAACGCTATGTTTGGAGGAGTAAGAACAAGGCCTATGAAGAAAAGAACACCTTGCCTACTGTGAAGCATGGCGGGGGGTCAATCATGCTTTGGGGCTGTTTTGCTTCTGCAGGTACAGGGAAGCTTCAGCGTGTGCAAGGTACCATGAATTCTCTTCAGTACCAGGAGATATTGGATGACAATGTGATGCAGTCCGTCACAAACCTGAGGCTTGGGAGACGTTGGACCTTTCAACAGGACAATGATCCCAAGCATACCTCCAAGTCCACTAGAGCATGGTTGCAGATTAAAGGCTGGAACATTTTGGAGTGGCCATCACAGTCACCTGACTTAAATCCGATTGAGAACCTCTGGTGGGACTTAAAGAAAGCAGTTGTAGTGCGCAAGCCTAAGAATGTGACTGAACTGGAGGCTTTTGCCCATGACGACGCACTAATCGGCCCTATCCCACCGTTGGCATACTGCCAACTTGCACATTAATTAGCTGTTTTAAGTGGGTGTTTTGGTGCCTACTTCTGCCAGGCTTTTGTGTAAAAAAAACACATACTCCACTCAGACTGGGCATGAAATGGAAATTTCAGCTGGAAAAAAATCTGCCTAAAATTTCCCTTTCAAAATAGGGCCTGGAGGCCCAGCCCAGCCGGGGGCTCGTCTGAGCCTGGAGGCCAACCGAGCTGCCTGCTCGGCCGTCTTCCAAGCTAAGGCGAGCCCCCGACTTGGCCTGGGCCTAGAGGCCCAGCCGAGCCTGGGGCTCGCCTGAGCTTGAAGGCCGGCTGAGTTGCCTCCTCGGCCGTCCTCCAGGCTCAGGCGAGTCCCGGCTCGGTCGGATGGTCAATCGAGCAGGGGGCTCGCCTGAGTCTGAAGGCCAGCCAGGCAGGGGGCTTGGGAGGGTCTCCAGGCCCAGGTGATGGATTTTGTTGGGGGGGCGGTGGAGAGCGTTGCACGTACTCACCTTCATCGGCCTTGAGTCCTCCAACGGTTGCACATACTCTCCTATGTCGGCCTCCACCGGTGGCAGTCCTCCTGCATCCAGTGTCCTCTCTCAGTTGGTCGCCGGTATGACTTCACAGAAGCCTTTGACCCTGGGTCAAAGGCTTTCGTGACGTCATCCCGGCGACCGACACAGAGCTGGCACTGGATGCAGGAGGACTGCCATCGGTGGATGCCGATGAAGGGGAGTATGTGCAACCGGTGGAGGACTCAGTGCCGATGTAGGAGAGTATGTGTAGGCAACATACTCGCCTACATCCTCCTACTTCAGCCCTGAGCTCCAGCGGTGACAGTCGTCCGGCTGTCGCAGGCTGCTCAGGCAAGCCGGGGGCTTGCCTGAGCCTGGAGGATGGCCGAGCAGCCTGCGACAGCCGGACGACTGTCACCGCTGGAGCTCAGGACCGAAGTAGGAGGATGTAGGGGAGTATGTAAGGTGCAACCAACCAATCAGCCATGCGAACCTGGGCCTGGAGGCCCGGCTGAGCATGCTGCTCAGCCAGGCTCAGGTGAGCCCCCAGCTCAGCCCAGGTTATCATGTCTGATTTTCGGTATCTGTTTTTGGCCAAACCGATCCCGAATTTTCGGTTTCGGTATCGGACGGAAATTTCTGTTTCAGTGCATCCCTAAAGGCAGCATGTTAATAGCAGTCATACCACACAATGACACAATCCTAGTTATCACAAATCCATTGTTCTTCAATCAAGTGATTCTGTTTAATAGGTTAAGTGCTGGAAAATATGGAAGGAATTAATGGATGGAACCAAGACATCTGTAATATATCCCCACTTATGACTGAGTTAGAATTATCCCCTCAATTTACTCCTACGTGCGCAACTCCATTTCCATATCAGTATTGTGACGCCGTGAATATGAATTACATCAGCATATCTGCGCTTTGTTACAAGACAGTCGTTTTGTTGCCATGCGTTGCTCTGCTTTCGTGTGCAAAGGTCGGAGGTTACAAAACATGAGCTCATCTCCGCGCGTGCAGTGAAAATGGTACTTAACAAAGTAAAGCTGCAGATGAAAGTGGACTGGAGAAAATGCTGGTAATGGAACCCATGAGAATCGGGACGTCTCTAAAAGGCTCGTTCAACAAAAATCCCGATTTGATTTAATTTATGGAACAAACATGTATTTTTGTCTAAATATGACGACGACTTCTACCTATGGGCTTGGCCAGCATCTGTCACTCTTTCTATAATGTAGTCATGCTGCTCTTTAACGTTCTCCCACTCCTGAGCATGATACATTACATAACATGGGGATTTAGTCTGTTGTTTAATGGATTGATGAGGTTTATTAAGTGCTGGTTTTGTAAACGGCGCCGAAAATCTCTGTTTCAACGCTAGCATTGTGTAAGTGTAAAATTCACTTGTCACAAAGTAGACATGGGTATTTCAGCACATCAGAAAAAGGGCAAATTCATTTGAGACGTTTTGACTCCAGATATACACAAAAAGCGTTTCCGTGCACTGTTCCCTCCCTGGGCGGCTGCGTAAAGCAAGAGTATCCAGCCAACTTCATGTAGAAAAAAATAACCAGAAGAAAGGTTGTCATCTGTGCTTACACCTATGGCTCCATTCTAAACAAAACAAAGGTTTTAGTTTTCTTAAATGGCCATTAAATTGTTAAGCCCACCTGCCACGTCACGGCAACCTTTTTCAAGGTGGGTCCTAACCTAATGAAACCAAAGCAACCGCATGTCCTTTACAAGCAACCGCATGTCCTCTACAAGCAACCGCATGTCCTCGTGCTGCTTAACAGCTTAGAGGCAAAATGGTGGGTTTACATTTATACCCTGACCAAGACATTTCCACTTTGACATGGAAAAGGAAAGCAGCAAAAAATGACCTCGCTGGGAATACAACAAAATATACAAATGTACACAAAAGGTGGTTTCGTGCACTATTCCCTACTTGAGCGGCTGCGTAAACCAGCCGTATCCAGCAGGGAAACCTGAAAAAAAAGCATTGTTTAGTTAAACCGCTGTGCGCAAAGCCAATAGGATACAATGTAAAAAATATTTTCGTTTTGTAAATTCTTTTTTTTAATTTATTATTCATCTTTTTTTCAATCCGCGACAGACTTTTTTTTCTTGAAATTTTTAGGCATCTTTCTGGATTTCTTAGGTGAAATTTTGGTTTCCGATTTATATATTATTTATAATATATATACAGTCATGTCCAAAATTGTTGGCACCCCAGACATTCTTCCAGAAAATCAAGTATTTCTCACAGAAAAGTATTGCAGTAACACATGTTTTGCTATACACATGTTTATTCCCTTTGTGTGTATTGGAACAAAACAAAAAAAGGAGGGAAAAAAAGCAAATTGGACATAATGTCACACAAAACTCCAAAAATGGGCTTGACAAAATTATTGGCACCCTTAACTTAATATTTGGTTGCACACCCTTTGGAAAAAATAACTGAAATCAGTCGCTTCCTTTAACCATCAATAAGCTTCTTACACCTCTCACCCGGAATTTTGGACCACTCTTCCTTTGCAAACTGCTCCAGGTCTCTTATTGGAACGGCGCCTTTTCCCAACAGCAATTTTAAGATCTCTCCACAGGTGTTCAATGGGATTTAGATCTGGACTCATTGCTGGCCACTTCAGAACTCTCCAGCACTTTGTTGCCATCTACTTCTGGGTGCTTTTTGACGTATGTTTGGGGTCATTGTCCTGCTGGAAGACCCAAGATCTCGGACACAAACCCAGCTTTCTGACACTGGGCTCTACAGTGCGAACCAAAATCCTTTGGTAATCCTCAGATTTCATGATGCCTTGCACACATTCAAGGCACCCAGTGTCATAGGCAGCAAAACAACCCCAAAACATCATTGAACCTCCACTATATTTCACTGTAGGTACTATGTTTTTTTCTTTGTAGGCCTCATTCCGTTTTCGGTAAACAGTAGAATGATGTGCTTTACCAAAAAGCTCTATCTTGGTCTCATCTGTCCACAAGACATTTTCCCAGAAGGATTTTGGCTTACTCAAGTACATTTTGGCAAACTGTAGTCTTGCTTTTTTATGGCTCTGTGTCAGCAGTGGGGTCCTCCTGGGTCTCCTACCACAGTGTTTAATTTCTTTTAAATGTCGACGGATAGTTCGCACTTACACTGATGCTCCCTGAGCCTGCAGGACAGTTTGAATTTCTTTGGAACTTGTTTGGGGGCGCTTATCCACCATCCGGACTATCCTGCGTTGCAACCTTTCATCAATTTTTCTCTTCCGTCCACGCCCAGAGAGATTAGCTACAGTGCCATTGGTTGCAAACTTCTTGATAATGTTGCGCACTGTGGACAAAGGCAATTCTAGATCTCTGAAGATGGACTTGTAACCTTGAGATTGTTGATATTTTTCACAATTTTGGTTCTCAAGTCCTCAGACAGTTCTCTTCTCCTCTTTCTGTTGTCCATGCTTAGTGTGGCACACACTGACACACAATGCAAAGACTAAGTGAACTTCTCTCCTTTTTATCTGCTTTCAGGTGTGATTTTTATATTGCCCACACCTGTTACTTGCCCCAGGTGAGTTTACAGGAGCATCACATGCTTGAAACAATCGTATTTATCCACAATTTTGAAAAGGTGCCAATAATTTTGTCCAGTCCATTTTTGGAGTTTTGTGTGACATGATGTCCAATTTGCTTTTTTTCCTCCCTTTTTTTTTTGTTTTGTTCCAATACACACAACGGGAATAAACATGTGTATAGCAAAACATGTGTTACTGCAGTACTTTTCTGTGTGAAATACTTGATTTTCTGGAAAAATGTCTGGGGTGCCAACAATTTCGGCCATGACTGTATATCTATATATATATAAACGCGAAAGTCCTGACTGACTGACTCCTCAACGCCCAGCTGAAACCGTTTAACTTAGGAATGTGAAATTTTGAAGGTGCACTGTTTTTATGATGTGGGCACCCACTAAGGAAGGATTTTTGGAAACTCCGCCCCTAAGGGGGTGAAAAAGGGGTTGAATATTTTAAACATGATACCTATAGCTCAAAAACAGAAGATGTTACAGATGTGAAAATCTGTATTTAGATTCGTCTTGGAAAAATAAAAAAAACACGTATTTTACCATTTTCTGAAAATTCCATGGGGGGCCAAAATGGGGGGTTATCCAGGCTATAAGAGTTAGTCACCACCAGTTGCTCCACCTAACCTAAACAAACACCCTTAAATTATCTTATGAAATTATTCTAAATAAAACCTTTAACAGTGTAATGTTACAAAAATAACATTGATACCCAGACATCAGACTCCAGATACCTGTATACCCAGTCATCAGACCCCCAGTGTGAGCAGAGCGAGGAGGCAGGGAAGCTCCTCTCCATCCCCCTGCCAGTGACAGAGATGAGTTTGGTCAGGTTAGGCAGCTGATCCCTGCCACCGTGCAGCCTGGGGAAGTGGGGGCTGCACGGTGGCACTACCGGAATACACAGCACAAAATAATTTATTTTGCTGCCTGCGTCTGCATTACCACTCGCCCTCACTTAATTTCCACTCGCCAAATGCGAACTTGAACTTGTCCTTTTTCTTTGCGAGCCAGCTGTCTTCAGTTTTGCTGTTCCCGGTGCTGAAACCTAATCCAACACGGGGGATTAATCCCCCTTCCCCTCTGCAACCTGGAGAGTTTTTTTCGAATTTTTGTTTACTTTTTACACTTGTTTGGCTGCGCTCGACAGGGGCTGTTCTTGGTCCTTAAACTCTGTTTTCGGTACCAAAGACAGTTTCCTCCTCCCCCTCTGCAGCAGGGCGTTTTTTTTTTTTTTTCTTCATTTGGTGGCCTGTCCATCGGCTGTGATGGGTCGTCCACAGATACAGTTACAAGCATTTATAAAGCGCCAAAAGGTTCCGTAGCGCTGTACAATGAATGGGAGAGACTGAATAACATACATGCATACACATTACACACTCCAAACAGTGGGAGAGGATACTTCCAGTGGATGACCCTGATTGGACATAGTCGGGTGACCAAGCCGTTCGCCCGATTACAGTGCCAGTGGACGGCCAGCCTACTTCTGCAGTGCCCTTGCCTTCTTTGAGACGAGTAGTGTTTGGTCAGCGTTACAACAACCTTGGTTTTCGGCCGTGTTTGCAACACTAGCGCTTTCTGGACAACAAGCTATTTCTCACTAGTTTTCTTTCTTAGATTGATTTGTCCCCTTTTCACATGTAATGGGTTTCAGCTATTATTCCAAATCGTGGTTTAGAGTCTTATGTATAGAATAAGGTTTGGTGCTACACCCTTTCCCGTTTTATGTCTTCAAGGCCTCCCCCTCTAAAGTCGTTCCATGTAAACTCTGCCTTCTTTTGCTTTTTATGATTTCTGACGGGAGAATGATTGTCTGTCAGAATGAAATTAAAGCACCGCTGGATGAAAGAAACGCCTGATGTCATTTGTTGTGAAGTCTGTTCTTTTGAACGTCGAGTATAACTTAATATCTGTGCGCGGTGGTGGCCGTCCAGCATTTCTGTGGTCCTTTTGAGTGGTGCCATTAACACCTTTTATTAAACCTTTTGACTACTGTTGGTCTAAGCAGCCGGTTGGCTCTTTTGACTCATGTCAGGTGAACTGGCAGCATTTTACTGCCCACCTGTTTAAACACGGCGCTTGGAAGTGTTTCCAGCTTAAATACAAGTAAGGGGTATATAGAGGTGTATGTATTGATGGTTATGGGGGTATGTGTATACATCTATATTATATGTTTGTGTGTGTATTATCAAACAGGTCTATTCACTAAAGGTGAAACTCAGGAGAATTGGCAGGAGTGAAAATCCTAGGTCAAAATAGCCGCTTTGGAAAGTGCGATAAATGGGAGAATTTTTCTGGTTTGGCTATTTTGACCTAGGCTTTTCTCTTCTGCCAATTCTTTTGAGTTTCACCTTTTATGTGTAAACGAGCACAAGGAGTATGGACGGGCGGGGAGCCCTCCGGGGTGTTCATAGCTCATTACAGTTTTGGCTCACTTACAGCATCGCTGGAGGGGGTCCTATATCAAGGTAATTTTCTTTTAATTCTTCTGCTTTATCTAAACGTTCTCTCCTCCATCTTATTAACTGTTTAAATACTGTAGATTAAATACACAAGAGCCACAAAGCAAAGCTTTCGGTAAATGTCGCATCATGGGGAAAAATGCACAAACTGGAAACTAGGTCAAAACATTTTTTTTTCTTTTTTTTACATGCAATTACTAGGGAATAAACGGCAGTATGTGTTTTATAATGTGGTTTTATTTGTAATGCACGGGTAATCTAGATACAGTTTATGTAGGGGGTTGTGTCCCCGTTAAGTTCATTCGTGTATGTGGGGGGGAATACTAAAAATGGTCAGATCTCCTTTTTATGGGGATTATTAGCAATGCAGCTTCCAAACATACCAAGAATATACTGTATAAAGAATATCTGTATGTGACATATTGCCTGTATAAGGAATGTATAGTAACACCTTGCATCTGTACTGTACAGCGGATTTTCAGCAATAATGACCCATGAATCTTATCCCTCTACAGCAGTGAATGACCCCAGAGCACGCTCTATATTTTGCCCTCTCCTTAGCTATTGTAATGCGGTAGTTAAGTTTGTTCAATGTTTTCTTAATGTGAGGGCTGCTCCTTGTCACCCTGCACTACTGTAAAGAAGCTACAAGTGTGAAATCTCTCACAGAATTTAGTTTCTCCCTGGGGAGAACACTAAAACTTGCATTCAAAAGTGCTTCTGTAACCTACAATGTTATATTTCAGTGCAAAATTGTGTCATTATTGAACACTTAACACTACACTAACCATTCGACGGTGCGGAGAGGAAAATATTTAACGCTTCCATTTTTTTTAACCCTTGAATATCACTTTAGCCAGTAAACCTACTTCGAACATTAAAAATCCACTGAGAATTATGTGCATATGTCAGAACACTATTGTGTTTTTTTTTGGGGGGGGGGTTCTTTATTTTACTGTAATACATATTTACAGTCGCTGTTTACATGCAAGCGATATATTTTAAGTATAGGCTTCATGCTTCTGGATAATATGTTCTTTATGTACTTACTCCCCCCCCCCCCAGCTGATTCCTAAATGAAATGCAGAAAGGTTTGCATGCCCAGATGGAATAAATTATATTTTGGAATGTAGCCAACACGCCCTGCCTTTCATATCGCAAATACTGTTTATCAAGGTACTGCTTTATCCTTGTGGAACCTACTTCTTTTTTTTACATAAACACAATGTACGTGTATAAGGCGTTTAATGTATTTCGGTTCCGTCCTGTCTTGTAAATGATGGCACACATTAGTAGGTTGCAAAAGTGCATTTTAAAAAAAAAATAAAAAAATCCAGAGCTTGTGACCGTATATGTTCTGACCGTACATTCGCATTGTTTTATCCTACGGTCTAGTTCTGTATAGTATGGATCGTGTGTAAGAAGTCCGGCTTCTCGATGCGGTAGGCCAAGCTGAGTTTATGCTAAAGGTTTTGCCGTTCTTGTTTGTTCTCGGTGGCCTTTTGTATGAGATGCCCCGAGGTTTCAGAACAAATTCCAAAAAGCTTTCAGATGTACGTTTAACACATTTCCCCTGAAAACGCATAAAACGAAATCTCGTTTGTCTCCTACAGAAGCGAAAGCTTTTGATGTGTAGGATGTAACGCAGGGGTATGTATAAGATATGTGCAGTTTTACATACCGTTCTTTTTTTTTTCTTTAAATCTCCCCACACACGGTGAAAAGTGGTAGTTGTACCAGTTAACCACTCTGAAGATAACGCGTCCTTAAAGAACCCCTGTTGAAATTTTACCGTGAAAGTATTGGCGGTCTTCCAGTGAGCCTTTTCATAGTTCGGAGTTTATGTTTTCAGTAAACTGACCCCCCCCCCTCCTCTTATACCAATCCCCCCCCCCCCTTTGTTCCCTTCACTACCTGATCGATGAATGCAGGAAAAGTCTAAAAATCAAAGGCTTCATCTCAAGTCAGGTGTAAACTGACTTGGCAACTTACCAGAGCCATTAATGTGTTTGGAGTTGGTAAGTTTACACCTGACTCGGAATTTTTCCGACTTTCTTAATCTTCTGTATTGGAGAATCCGTTTTTGGCTTTTGTTCTTGACAACTTGTGCATTTTTACAGCAGCACAGAATGGAATATTCACTAGCCATCCTTCTTCCACTTCTGTGTATGGAGCTGGCAGTCAGTTTGCCATACTTTTCCCCAGGGCTGGGCAATATCCTCAGTTTAACCAGATTTAATCACAGTCGTGGTCAACCCTGCTTTTATTCTTCCAAAAATCGAGAACCGTAACAGCGCGGAAACAGACATCACCAAAGAGCCAGCCGAAAGAAAACGAGTCCTCCAGGGTGGGAGAGGTGGGAAATATTCACCCCCGAGTCCTTATTAAAATCCAAACTTTCCGTCATCAGGAGTATAAAAATTTGGTAATTTTAAGGCAGGACCTCGGAGGCGCATATTTGCAAGTTCAATGCAGTAGCGTCTGGGACCAATGAGAGACCGGCTTAAAATAAAAGGTGTGAGACTCCCCAAAGTCTCTGCTAATCTAATGGCAGAGCATCATGGGAGATGTAGACCCAAAACACCTTGAAAGGTCAAGGTTGCTGACCTCTGCCCTAACGAGGAAGCTACAGTGGGTGCACAGTTAAAGGGACACTCTATTCATCCTAACCACTTTGTAGTTTTAAAGGGGTCAGGATCTGAGAAGTGCCCCCCCTTCTGCTCCCGGATCTGGAGAAAACCTGAGGTGTCCACCAGCAGCCGGGATTTTTGAAATTGCCAGCTGCCAATCATCAGATCAGTAACTAGTGAATGATAGTGGCACGCAGAGAGCATGCTGACAAACGTCGCTACCTCTGCGGCCGAATGTGGTAGAGACGTGACCGATGAATCGGGTGTGCGCAGCTCCAATCCATTGTTCCGTACTTGTGCTACAGAACTTGCGTACATAAAGCGTGCAAGTGCCAGAGTGCTGTGCAATTTGCAACTCCTTTGTTACACAAGTTGTGTAGAAGCGCAGAAAAGCTTCAGGGACTTCCGGGTTTGGAGAAGCAGTGCGCCGAGAGGGACAAAAGATGAGTAAAAAGCACCAAAAAAAAAAAACCTGTCAGAGGCTGTCAGCCTCAGCCCATTTATTTAAGGGGAAAAAGAGGTAACTCTGTTTCTATAGAGGATCCCTTTAATGTTCTTGCTTTATGCTTTGATGTTTTCATATTGTACACTGGATGTTTTTTTTTATTCACTGATTGTATTGGAAACTTAAAGGGATACTCTAAGCAACATGACCACCTAAGCTTTTTTTAGGTGGTCATGATGCCCTGAGTATGGCCTTGTCTTTCCCCCCTCCCTCCGCTCAGCCGATCGGCTGAAACAGCTGAGAGACGCGGAGAACTTTACTCCGCCCTCCCAGCTGTCAGTCAGCAGAGCGGGATTCATATTTCCCGCTTCTGCGACTATTGCCGAGTAGGAGACGTCATCGCGCTTTCAGCTTTCAGCGCGATGACGTCTCCAACTCGCTGCAGTAGCTGGCGGGAGCGAGCCGCCAGCATAGTCTGTGGCTGGGATTAGTGTTGCGCGCATCCTCTTGCGCGTAACACTAATCCAAGAAGAAGAGGAAGCCTGCTGATTGGCTGGCTTACGTGAGAGGCGCGCATGCGCGCTTCTCACGTAAACCATTAGCCAAGTGAAAGAGTTAGAAGGACGGGAGCGGAAGAGGAGGGAGGTGAGTATATATAAAAAAAAAAGACGCTGTTGGAAACAAGTGGATTTTAGGGCAAGTATTACAGTAAAAAAAAAAATCCCTACCTAGTTATTGAGTGAATAGGTATATTTTACTGTAAAAAAAGGGGGGGGGATCTTTGCTTAGAGTGTTCCTTTTAATAGATCCCCACATCCTCAGCACTGAATAGTGAGAATTGTGAATGAAATCAGCTGGCTCTCTCCTGGTGGGTATGCCCCCTTGGTCACCTGGTCCTTGACACGTGAATGTCTTTATTGAATTTTCTTCATCTGTCTCTCCTGGAACTAAACGTTTCAACAGCAGCTCATCTGCTCTCAACAGATCAAACAAAGCAAGCGCTGGAATGCTGACTTCTTTTTTCTTCTGTTAATCTAATTCCTTTTTTTTTTTTTCCAGTTTTTGTGGTCAGTAAATTTCATGATCCAGTGAAAAAATAAGCCAGAAAGTTTATTTAATACTTTTGCACAAGATTTAGAACGGTCTTTTTCTGTTATTCAGTACAGGGCAGCTGGATGTAGAGGGTTTTATTCTTTACGGGTCCAGTGTTAACCCTCAGTTATTTGGTAGTGTTCACTGTGAATTTTTAGGGCCATTCATTAAAAAAATGCAGGTTACGGTTACAAGCATTTATAAAGCGCTAACAAGTTCCATAGCGCTGTACAATGGGAGAGACCGAATAACAAATGCATACACATTACACACAGAACAATAGGAGAGCGGACCCTGGTCAAGAGCTTACACTCAAAGAGATATTTTTCCTTTTACAAATAAAGGAAAAGGAGATATTAAAAGCTCTATTTTCCGAATGTAATCAGACGTTAAAGGGACACTACCACTTACACAAGCTGTAACTTGATTACTTAATCGTTACAAATAAAAACCCTTTATAAAACACATGCTGCTGTTTTTTTTTTTCTTTTTCTTTTCTTTTCTTTTGAAGCAATTGCATGTAAAAAGGAAAAATTAAATTTAGATTTTTTTTTTTTTTTTTTATAGTTTTATCTCCTGTTTTATCTCCTGTTTTATCTCCTTTTCTGGATTGTTTCCCATGATGCAAAATTTACCAAACACTTTGCTTTGTGGCTCTTGTATAACTAGTAAATATTGTAGACTAATGAGGTGGAGGAGAGAATGTTTACATAAGGCAGTAGGAGGGTATTGTTCGAATGCGATAAGACAGGGATCTTAACCCCTTCACTGCCAAGGGATTTAAAAAAAAAAAGTCAGAAACCAGTGTGTTTTTTTTGTAAAAATCATTTTTAGTTAATTATACATTAAGAAATATTTGATCTTATACCCATTGAAGTTCTTACTGTAAATAACCTATTTTTCGCCAGTAGATGGCGCCATCCACTGCCAAATTGAGTTACAGCGTTTGAGTGACTGGTCTATTTTCTTTTATCCCCTACATCGGCTGCTGAAAGCCCAATGTAAGGGCCTAATCAGACGATTTTACAGTGTTGGCTCTTTTGGGCGTTGTGCCCACAGGGCTCAAATGCTGGGGACACCTTCTGCAGCCCAAAAGCAAACAAAATTAGTTTGCTTTTGAGCTGCAGATCTCGATCGGGGCACCAGATGGTGCCTTTGAAGCCTGAGAGATCACAATCTTGGTAGTGAAGGGGTTAAAATACTTCTAATCTACCCCCTGGTGATGTCCTTTTGAATACATCCCATACAATACAATGTGAGTCGGCAGCCTGACTCCTAGATTCCACTCTATGGCCAAAACCACGGGTTTGGGTTGAAATCCCTACACGGCCAACTTCCCTACACGGCTGACATCCAAAATCCCAGCGGCTAACCCTATCCCCCTAAACCTAGCCCTAACCCTATCCCCCCTAAACCTAGCCCTAACCCTATTCCCCCTAAACCTAGCCCTAACCCTTTCCTTCCTAAACCTAGCCCTAACCCTATCCTTCCTAAGCCTAGCCCTAACCCTATCCTTCCTAAACCTAGCCCTAACCCTATCCCCCTAACCCTATCCCCCTAAACCTAACCCCTAAACCTAACCCCTAAACCTAACCCCTAAACCTAACCCCTAAACCTAACCCCTAAACCTAACCCCTAAACCTAACCCCTAAACCTAACCCCTAAACCTAACCCCTAAACCTAACCCCTAAACCTAACCCCTAAACCTAACCCCAGCCTTATTCCCCCTAAACCTAGCCCTGTTCCCCCCTAAACCTAGCCCTGTTCCCCCCTAAACCTAGCCCTGTTCCCCCCTAAACCTAGCCCTGTTCCCCCCTAAACCTAGCCCTGTTCCCCCCTAAACCTAGCCCTGTTCCCCCTAGCCCTGTCCCCCCTAAACCTAACCCTATCCCCACCCCTAAACCTAGCCCTAACCCTATTCCCCCCCCTAAACCCCCTAAACCTAGGGTTAGGGTGTTGGTATTAGGGTTAGCCGTTGGGATTATGAATGTCTGGAAGTTGTCCGTGTAGGGAAGTTGGTATGTCCGGCACTTGTTCTGTCCCGAAGTTGGGCGTCGGGATGTTGGCGTTAGGGAACCTGGCTGTAAGGATTTTGTCCGGCGCATATGGAAGATATCAGCAACATAAAATAATCACAGTAAGGACAAATCATTTTTTTGGTGGTAGTGGACCTTTAAGAAACATGTAGGGTGGAAACATTACCAATTATTCCAATAAATCTGCTAATGTTGGAGACCTGAATGCTACCTATTTCTTATTTTGCTTTCTCCTGGTATTTAGTGATGTAGCAGAGGATGGATGTGCGCGTGTGTATATATATCTGTATTGTAATCTGCAAACTATTCAGGGTTCTTCTATTAGGTTGATGGACGCATCTGCACTATTTAGCTCTTTTTTTGGGTCAGCAAAACGTGGCGAACCATTGGGTCTGCTGTGAACTCTTTTAGACTTGAATTTTTGACTTGGCAGGGAAACACATGCAGTGTGCGTATATTAAGGGATATATACAGTTCCTCCTGCATTAATGCTATGAGTTCTTGCAATGCCTGGTTGCATGCAGGTTTTTTATTTTATATAATTAAAATACATTTTAATCTTCTGTGCCAAACACATGAGTTTTACATCTTTGGTTTCCCACTGGTACTATTTCCACACATGAAAGAGATCAAACTTTGTGAGCGCTGTCAGTTCTCGACATTTATTAGCACCCATCACCCCCGTTACTCTTGCAGGTGCGTTACAATCATCGGTATCCGCTGTCTTGCGGTGTCTAACACGAGCTGCTCTTTAAACACCTTCCAGATGTGAAGCACCTGGTAAATCAGAACACCAGAAAAATCCAAGTAATGATAGGTGGAAGTGTTTATGAGACGGGGATGTGATTTTAGTATAAGTACGTTTCTTCGCTCGTATGTGGATGTATGAATAAAACTCCTGGATCTAAACAGATGAGGAAGACAGGTCCAGATCATTTCAGGTCAGTTCAGATTTTTTTAACCGGCGGCAATTCGCTTTAGATGCTGGTAATTCAGAATTCAGATTACTTGCTGAATTACTGATAATTCGACGCTGTTCGAAACAGATTTGGGAATAGTCGCACGTGTCTAGTTCACGCGTTCTTTCACCTCTCGAGTCTTACACTGTCCCACATTACCAGTTTGTTTCTCCATCACATGTCCAGCCCGGTCCATGGTTTTACAACCCCAGCCCACTGCCCTGTGCTGTTATTCTATAAATAAGTGACATGAACGCGGTGTTTGGTAAACGGTATTACTTTATTCTGTGTATCCATCATTCGTTCTTCCTGATGGTATAGAAATAGTATCTGTAACAAAAAATACATATACATAGCGCAGATTATTTTTAATACTGTTTTAGCACTGTTTTATGATTAATAGTATTAGGCCCTGTTGAAATTACACTCGCAGGAACAGAAATATCAAGCATGTGGACAACTACTATCCAACGGTTTTGTCTTCTTAAAAGACCTCATCAGGGATAAGGTGTCCCATATAATGGTCTTTAACCCCCCTGACGGTTTTCCTGAGTGTGTCTCAGGGTTAAATTGAGAGCGGTAACCCCGAGACACACTGGGGCTGTATACATTACCTCTCCGTACGCTCCCTCGATGATCTCTGCAGTCTCCTCCGGCGATCGCAGCATTTTACTTCCTGAGGCGCATTCAATACCTCAGCCGCTGCAAGTGCTAAATTAGCAACTTGCCATTGAACGCCGTTCAACCGCTCAGCAGTGCTAACCTAGCACTTGCAGCGACCCGAGGAGATGCTGAGTGTGATGTTTTAAAGATGGCCGCCGCCATGAAGCAAGTAACAATTCCGTACAGCAATGTTAATTTTGAGGTTTTTGTTCACCAAAGCACAAAATATTTATTTCCCCCTGCACATAGACATATATTACAGGTCAATTCATATATTGTTTCAGAAGTAAACCTAACGTTTATTCATTAAAAACTATCATTTGTGGTGTGTGCATACAAAACGGAATTGTGCCGACTTCTTTTCTTTATCATATTTTGTCCGAGTGATCCGAAAAACAATCTGAATTTTTCATTAAGAAATCGTCGGCCATTTTGGATTCAAAATTCGCATCCAAAACGTTCAATGACACTGCTGCAGCAAACTGAATTGCTGCGCTGCAGCAATTCAGCAGCTGCTGAGGTATTGAACGGGCATCTGGATTCTTTCTCGCGAGGAGGGAACCAGGAAGTATGAGGGTCGTGATCGCCAGAGGAGGCTGCAGGGGACATCGAGGGAGCACAGAGAGAGGTGATGTTTCCAGCGGCATCCCGAGTGTTGCTCAGGGTTAACGCTTCCAGCATTGGAATTTAACCCCGAGACTCGGGATACTGCTAGGAGGGGAAAAAAAAATTTAATTGCGTGCTTTTTGACATGAAAATGTAAAAAAAAAACAGACCACCAGGGAGGTTAAATAATAATGTGCCAAATAGTCTTAATTGGCTCTTCCGGGCCGCCAAGCGTTCTGCCAGGAAACGCACGGTAAATCCACTGTAATGGCGCTGAAGGTGTGCGCTCCACTACCGAATTCGCATCCTCTAGTTTCTAGTCCCATGAACCATCAACGTCTTCCCACATCCGGCAGGTGCGAAAGTGATGCAAGAATAGCGCTCACCAATCAGTGGATATCGGGCGCCATCTTGTGAAGGTCAAATCTCGTGCTCTTGGCAGCACCATCTTAGTGTGCCTTGCAGTCACAAAACCTTCACTGCACTCGGAAATAAATAAGTGGACCATCAACACAACAATCCTTAGAAAGGTCCCTAAAGAACACAGAGGGGGGAAAAAAGGTTGTGGAGGGGGAAAAACACTGCATGGCGACAGGTTGAACCCAACCAGGACCAATCTTGATGGCAAATATAAAAGATATTTAAATATGTATAAAATAATATGTAAAATGTATAAGAAATGCTGATAATGCAGACCCCATCTGACAATGTGAGAGAGATAAGAGACATCATCCTGCGTTCAGAATTTCTCATTCCAACAATGTGCAATATTCCATAGTTGGTGCCAACTTAACTAGAGCTATTGTAAGCTTACCAGAGTCATTATGGTCTACGGAGTTAAGTTTAAACTAACCCTGGAATAGGGCACCATGTTTCTGTAATGGATAAACAAATAGATGAAAAATTTTAAATAATTAAAATAATGTAAAATTTGATCATCTCCGAACGATGTCTGTACAAATTTTCTATTTTACCCTTTATTCAATTAACTTTGTTTGCACCCCGTGTTTCAAATAAATGTTATGATAAAAAAAAATCAACAAAAAAAATCGCTTGGTAGCGAAGGGGTTAAATAAATTACTTTGCTAATGAAACCACCTATGAGTTGTTGTAACGCACATATTTCACCCCTAACCAGATTGGCACCATTGGCAGGCTCCCTGCAGTCGGCTGCTGCGTCTCTTCTTGGCAAGAGTGACACTGCAGCAGTAACCTGCCGCTTAGCCAAACAGAAATGCTGGTAACCCTATGTTGAGATGAAGCGCATTTAGTGCAACTGTTCTAGGTTTCGTGTCTGCTTGCACAACTTCAAAACCAAACTGGTCAGACTTTCCCACGTAACTTGCATGAATGTTCCTGGGAATATAAAAAGAAGAAACCAATAAATCTCATTTACCTGGTCACCAAGTTGGCGGTTTTTTTTTTCTCGAAATTTAAACTGTATTGTGCATACACATGTATTGTGCAAACGTTGTCCTGTGCTGTCACATTCAATGACATCATTAAATGCAAAAGGTGTAATTAGCATTTTTATTTTTTTTAAACGATATAGAATGCAGACCACCCACCATCAATCAGCTCTGCCTCCAAGCCGTCAATAAGGGTCCTTGCACGGAAATCTCAGCTCTTGAGAGCGTTTTTTCTTTCTTTCTGTGTTGAAATAGTTTGGGCTCTGCTGGAAGATGTCTCCCATTGTTCCTGCCAATGTTTGGCGATCCTTGACATTCCACATAAACAAAGAATCTTAGTGAACGGACGCCCTGAATAGACGGGATTACGTTAATTGTCCTTGTTGTTTGAACAGAAGCGGTACATATAACCTATACGCGATATTCCTCTGGCAATAACAAATTGACACAGCTAAACAAATATGGATGCCCTCTCAAGCCTGTGGTGTGTGGTCCGTTTAAACCTAGTACAAAGGGGAATGACAGATATGGTATAAACTTTACCTGTTTGGCCTTTGTTCGAAAACCACATCAGGAAACGGCCGTAACTCAATATATATCGTGGAACTGATGACGTTCGAGTCTCATGTTTATAGACCATTTCCACCAGTGGCTAACACAGTATTTACTGCGCGCACTAAGCTAAAACAGGGACGCTAACGGGAAACCTTTTGCGGATGCAAATCTCCCCTTTATCGCCTCCATTTTACAAGTGGATAACGGGGCAGGCGCTGAATCCAGCAGCCTGCCTCGTAAGCAGCCGCAGGCCTCTAGGATGCTCGCAGCAGTGCAAATGCGCTATCGCGAGCATCCCTCCATGGAGTCCGCAAGACTCCATGGAGGCTTCTCCTGCCGTGTCACATGAACGGCAGGATCTCGCCTCTTGCAACATCCCATCCTGTGGGTCCACGGGAGACTGGGGACTTTCCCTCCCCCCAGTCTCACTCTGCTCCCGGCAGAAAGAAGCGGTAGATCGGGCCCCGTTCTTGCCACAGGAGCACCAGCTATTCGTTGTAGCAAACCTTTCAGTTAGCGACAGCGGTGAGTAATTGGCATTAGGATCACAAACGCTAATTACTGATTGCTTTCACTTTGCCCTCCCCATGTTAAGCATAGGGAGCGCACGTACGTAAGCTCGTGCTAAAAAGCGCTAATACCAATTCACTAACAAGTTTTTTAACCTGTTAGCGGAATGCCTGTATCACCTCCCAGATCGCTATCACCTCAATTAACCTAGCATTAAGGCCTGTGTCAGACGAACGCAGTGATCACGTCAGTGTTGCCGCACCATTTAACGTCTGTCGTAGCATAGAATCATGAGCAATAGAGATCCACACACGAAGTACGTGCGCACTGAACTGCACAACGCACTTGGCAAACGGACGTAAGTTAGGCAAGAACGTAAAACCGCTAGACGGACGCGCAGAGTGCGCCACATTCACGTAGCGTTGTGAGTGATCTGTCAGACGCAGCGCATTTGCGACGTCCAGCACCTTGACGCACACCATGCCTTTTCATATCCTTTTCAAATTTTTTATAATTTTTCATATTAATTTTATTTCCCATAAATCCTTTTTTTTTTTTTTTCTACGTCTGTCAAGAAAAACGGACCGTGTGGTGTCTACAGTATCTTCCGTCAGTACGTCTGTCTGTTGTGCACGCACGCGGAGTGCGCTTTGACTACGTTCGTCTGACATTAGCTTAAGAAGGTGATAGGGCCCTTCATCACTGGACCGCTCGCTTTTGTTTTGCTTCCAGTAGGTCCTTGTGGTACATTTTAACTGTAGAAATATAATTTATTTAAACCATATAAACTACAGATCTCCTGCTACATTGCTGTGTGAGCACAATCAGAAGCACAGGTAAGCTGACGCGCAGTTTATGTCCCGACCGCTTTATCCCATTTCCTGGCAAGAAATCCCTTTTCAGAAAAAGTTAAAAGGCTCAAAATATCATTAGGTTTCAACTTATTGTGCAACCTCAGGGGTTCCACGCTGAGATCTAAAGCGGACAGCATAATTGAGAAGGGAAAAAGTCCAAACCACTTTTTGTTTTTTTCCTTTTTAATGCAATCATTGCTTCCATCAGTATTGTCCATTGTTCAGTTGATACAGATCTGTTGTGTGGCCGGGATGTTGAAAGATTTATTGGCTCTTCCTAGTCTTGACCTTGTTAATCGCATATCGTTCAAATGATCCATTAAGTAACAAAAAGGAATTGACCTGATATTTTGTTTGTTTGGAAGCCACATATTAATCTGCCTGATGCCGAGATGATTTCTTTATGACCGTGCAGTTAAACTCCAGCAGGTCATCAGAAATAACATTACTTTTTACAATTTAAACAATTGGATTGGATGAGGGCTGTATTCTGGCTGAGCCAGCAATGGGCAGTTGCAAACGGAAAATGTCAGTGAGACCCATTAATGGTTAGTGGCTCAATAGTTTGGGTCACTCACCCATTCTTGGAGTTCAGAGGACTCAAAGGAAATGACATTGATAAGGACACTGGGAGTACCGGCTGGGTGGAGTAGAGGAAACCTCACTGCTCTGCGTGGAGAGCGCCTGTGGAGACACGGGTTCGATCCCGGCAACAGCACCTCTCCAGTAAGTGTCCTTGGGCAAGACACCTAACGGTACATACTCCCCACCCAGGACTTACTTGAAAACAAGCGAAATCTCAACGTATCCTTCCTGGTTAAAATCCCTTCTCGAAAAAAAAAAATATATATATTTGCTCAGTGGGAGATGGTGGTGCACACTGTGCTCTGCACAATGGAATCAGTGGTGAATATTCAACCCCCCCCCTCCCACATTTTAAACAAAAAAAAAATGGTTTCTCTTGAGTATAGTGATGGGGGTGAGGAGGGGTTTGTGTCTTCAATTGCAGCAACTTGCCAATTAATTCAGTTCTGGATAGCCAAGATGTGATGCTGATTTGATGACGCAATGTTTGGTTACGACCTTTTTGCTACACTCTGTAATGTCATGTCCTAAACCGTAAAGTTTTAGCAAACAAACGCTTCCTTAGTCTGGGTTATTCTGAACACCAGAGATGAGATCGGGGTACCAAACCAAATGGACTAAAGATATTGGTAAAGGCAGATGTGAATTCTGGCAGGAGGAATGATGTGTTTAACCCCTTCACTACAGTGACTGTATTCACGATCAGCAGCAGTAAACACAACAGTCTGAGATAGTGTTAACACCATCTGGGGCTATGCTGTCTCACTGCATTGCAACAAACAAATTTCAGTTGAATTTCATTTGCATTTGAGCTCCATTAAGGTGCCCTCAGAGTTTTAGCACCCCGGGCATCATGCCCAACAGATTTTCCCCAGATGATCCTGCATGGAGCCCTGAACTGCAGTAACTCCTTTTGGCCAGCAGATGGCGACATATATCTGCCAAGTAGGCTATTACTGTAAGGAATACATTTGGGGGTATTCACTAATATTTCTTACTGTATAATAAAGATTTTTCAAGAAACCACTGGTTCCTGACAGTGTGTTGATGATCTGAAGAGGGAAAAGTTACGTATGATGTGGAAGTCTCGAGGGTAAGGATTGTAAAGTCCACCCTTCTACATAGAGACTTCACACCAATAACCTTATTCAAACACATTGACGTCAATAAAAACTCCGTGCTGCAGACTTAACTACACATTATTATGTGTATGTTCTGTGGAATATTTTGGACTCTGAGATCGCGGCTAGTTAGGCTAGGGTCAGACTAACGCATTTTTTGCGTTGTCCGTGAAAAAGTGCGTTCGAAAGAATGGATGTATTTTTTCACAGAATACGCGATAGCGGTCATACCATGCACATTTGCGTCCGTGATATTGTACGGATCATCAATAAAACTCTTTTTGCGTCTGGACGTTATATTGGCCGGACATTAGCAGCGTCTGATGTCTCCTAATCACGCACACACGCCGCTAGCGGACGCAGTGCACTCTGTACGACAGCACTAGCGGTATCACGTTCTCGAACAAAATGCATTTGTGTGCCGCTTGCGTTGCGCGGCCGCAGTTTTGTGTGGCCGTACTTCGTAAATTGTCCGTCATTTGCTGCCACTACGGCTGTGATAAAATGCGGCTGCACGCGCATTCACACTGCGTTCGTCTGACCCTAGCCTGAGATCTAGTGTGCTGCTGGATACAACGTGTAACAAACGATGTTCACTTCAGACTTTTCTTTGTGTTTTCTTTTGCTTGGTTACAAAGTGTAAAATAGCCTAAATAAGAGTAAAAGAATGACCGTTAAAGCTTACTAATCACCTTTTTTTTTTCTTTTCCATGCATACCTCTTTTATTCTTTCCAGCCAACTTGTGCATTATTTATAAACTGTTCTGACCCACAATGCAATGCTAGCATTTCACATTTTATCATGGAAAGTGGTATCTTAATGGTCGTGGTGGTAGCCGCTAGCCGTCAATCTCCTGATTGCGAGTCTGAAGTGGAGTGACCTGTGTAGCATTCACATTGGCACTTGGACAATCCCATTTTTAGAGTTTTGATAAATTGAGGCACCTGTGACCTACAAGCCATCAACAGAATGACAGAGGAACAATGCCGAAACCAAACAGATTACTGGCTGACATTTATTTGGGGGGAAAAGGTCAACAGAGACAATGGACACTCAACTCTTAGTTGAAGCTGTGTGCTTAGGAAAACGGAACAAAAATCTTCTTATCGAGAACATCGGCTTCTTCCTCCAGGGTTTGTGTCTGGACGCTTAATGCATGGCAGAGGTTGGCAGCGTTGGTTTCTAATAAACGTTCTGGCCACTGCGGTCAATTCTAGGAGCTTTAATCATTTTATGCCCAGAGTGGATGTTCTGTACAGTAGAAGGAACCGAAATGAGATGCATTGTGGTGGGAAGCTTGCATTGCCCTGCAATTCTCTGAAATGTTTTGCAGCAGAAAGCCCTCATTAGCACAGTTTTTGGAGTTTATCCTCGTTACTGTCTTCTCTGCCAAATAGAGAAAGAGGTATTTAGCGACGGAACGCATGTTGGCCAGTTACACAAACCGAGCAATTGATATGGTTCCTGACTCCCCATGAGAAAGCAAGAATTGGCACAGTATTTCTGAAAATGAGAAATATACATGAGCTTCCATATTTTATTTTTTTTCTTTCCATGCGAGAAACCTTTGGAAGCACACTGCGATTAAAATGGATACTATTCCACTTTGAGGTACGTTCTGTACTTTAATTCAATAATGCAATGTTTGTAGACACGTGACTTTTATGGTTTTACCACTACTTTAACCTGTACTATAGCACCTGCTTTCTGCGAAGACAAAGTAAACCTTCTCTGGGAACGTAACACGCTTTTAATACACAAACAAAAGGCCTCGTTTGCAATTTGAACCATCAAACATTTGCTCCAGCCATTCGTTAACACTGGGGCCACATGAGCAGAAAGTACCTCCGTTGTAACGGACATACTTTTGCACGGACGTATTTGTGGATACAACACGATGCGCACGAATGTTGATAACTGGTGCAATGTTGGTGCTCTCTCTTGTTCAGCATTCACCGCAGGGAGCCGCCGATCAACCTCCCCCATACGCAGCGAATGCAATCAGCCGCCGAACGGGGGTGTAAAAAAAAATAAATCAATTTTTAAAAGGTGTTTAAACCAATAAAAATGCATGGAAATAATAATTTAAAAAAAAAAAATGTTCTTTCCCTTTGCAGCAAAAAGCCTAAACCATTGAATAAAAAATTTATAAAAACAGGATTTTTCCTTTTTTTTTTATTTAAAACCTATGGGATTCGCCGGTTTAAACCCATGGAACTGAAGCACCGAAAATATGGGCATTTCGCCAAAATTTCGGTGCTGTTCGGAGTTTGCTGAATAGATTAACCATTACTGGGGAATTTGGGGAATTTCACTGTTGCCGAATTATGGCAATCTGAGGCAAATTGCACTGTATTTTGCTGGCAACTCGCTAATATTTGAATTGCCAGCTGTCTGAATAGCTGAATTGCCATGGAATTGCACTGTATGGTGAAATTCACCCTTTGGCAATTTCGGCAGTCTTTTGTGTAAGAGCCTTTAATTTTTGGATAGCCTGAGAAGAATGAACTGTTCAACGTATCTCGTTCTTTGCTTCAGCTGGTATTCATAACTGACCGTCTCTCAAACCCTGCTGTTAAGGGATTTTTGCATTCGTACATAGCCTATCTATGATCCCATGATGCAGAGTGGCGCGATCTGCCTTGGCCACAAAACTCGCAAGGTGCTCAAGGCTGGGAACCAATAGTTTCCCATTGTCCTTCCTTGGCCCCAGCATGACGCTGTGCAGAGCTCGCACAGGGTCATGGTTCACTCCATGGAGTTCTGTGGACCCCAGGAGCAGATACCAGCAGTGGCCACTTACAGTATCTAGGAGCAACTCTTAAATATTCCAGCTCGTGCAATATAGCGAATTGGTTGTGATAGAGCCGTTACTAGCGAGGGTTAAAGGTGTGTACCATTTTTATCAATTTGCAAGCCAATATTAGCAACTCAAAATTAGCAGCCTGTTGAAACTAGGCCTACCATTGGCAACCGTTATAATAGAATCAACTCACTGATAGGTGGTAGGCTTCCCTAAATAGGAATATCTTAAGGGAGTGTTTGAAGGAAGGGAAAGTACGGGAATGTCTGACAGTATGAGGGAGAGAGTTCTAGAGGATGGGGGCTGCGTGTGCGAAATCCTGCAGTCTATCACGGGAAGAGGTGATGCGGGGAGAAGCCAGGCGCAGGTCACTGTTTGATCTTAGGGAGCGGGCTGGCGTGTATTTGGTGATTAGTGAGGACAGGTAGTGGGGAGCTGAGTTAGTGAGAGCTTTGTAGGTGAGGGTAAGAATTTTGAATTCTGCGGTGGATGGGGGAGCCAGTGAAGGGACTCGCAGAGAGGAGCAGCAGTTGAGGTGGCTGAGCCTGGCAGAGGCATTCAAAATGGATTGTAGGGGGAGAGAGGGAGGCCAGCTAGAAGATTATTACAATAGTCAAATCAAGAGATTACAAGGGCGTGGATGAGTTGCTTTGTGTTGTAAGTGGTAAGAAATAGCCGAATTCTGGAAATACTATGTAATTGGTAGTGGCAGGAGGAGGAAAGCGATTGAATGTGGGGGGATGAAGGAAAGAGCAGAGTCAAGTGTAACTCTGAGACAGCAAACCTGGCTTACTGGGCAGATGGTGATACCATCAACCATGATAGAGAAATCAGGAGGTGGGGAGGAATTAGTAGGAGCTCAGTCTTGGACATGTTAATCTTTAGGTGGTGAGAGGCCATCCAGAAGGAGATGCCAGGTAAACAGTCGCTGAATTTGGAAAGGACAGGAAGAGAGAGATGAGGGGTATATCTGAGTACCATCAGCATAGAGGTGGTAATTAAAGCCACAGCTAATGATTTTGCCCAGGGAGGAGGTGTAGATAAAGAGCAGAAGACCTAGAACGGAGTCTTGAGGTACACTAACTGATTAAGGCATTGAGGAGGACTTACCAGCAAATGACAGAGAAGAACCTGTTGAAGGCAAAGAGAGTGCAGTGTCAGAGGCGGAGAGAGCCAAGAGTATTTAGAAGGAGGGGGTGATCGACAGTGTCAAAAGCAGCTGAGAGGTCAAGCAGGATGAGAATAGAACAGTGGCCGTGGTTTTTAGGAGGTCATTGGTGACTTTGAGGGCAGTTTCTGTTGAGTGTAGCCTGACGGAAGCCTGATTGCAGAGGATCAAGTAGGGAATTAGAGGACAGGAAGTGGGAGAGACCTGTAAGTCACCTCCTGGTGTCCCAATATAGTGTGTAGTTGATATGTTGCTCCGCAGTATCTATGCAAAGGAATTTTGTTTACTGCTAATTAAAATTTGTTTGCATTTGGGCTCGAGAACCTGTCCCCAAAGTTTTAGGACCCTGGACATGATGTCTGAGTTGCTACCACTTCTTAACACCAGCTGGGGGAGGGGGGTGTCTAAATGACATCTCCATGGCTGATCTTTCATCTGGACCAGATCTGCAGTAACTCCATTTGGACAATAGGGGGCAGCTGCCTGCAAAATATCGTGTTACAGTAAGGAATACATTGGGAATATTAACAAATATTTTACTGTTTAACTAAAATCATTTTCCAAAAAAAAAAACACTGGTTCTTGGAAAATCCTTTTGATATGAAGTGGTCAACAGAATCTATGGAACCTAAATTGCGTTTAATCTAGAATTAAGGATAGTGATGTGCTCCTTGAATATCTGTTGATTTTCATAACGGTTCCAAACTTCGTGTGATAAAGTCACAACAGAAAATAGACGTGCCCCGGAGAAAATCTGTTTGAGGCATTTGGTTTTTCCAACCAATATATGGTCCGTAAACCTTCAAGCAGCATAGAACTAGGCAATGAAATTATAATCTGCCTCATTCGTATCAGGAATTGGGGTTTCCTGGCCTTAAACAGGAGACAACGGTCTAAGATTAAAAGACAAATCCGATGTATAAATACTCTCGTTACAGGCAGGGTGATGGCGGCATATTTTGGGTGTAACTGTTTTTGCACACGTAACCTATTCTAGTCTTTCTCATGTTCAGTGTTGATTAAAAATTTATTGATATTTTTATCTAGTTGTGAATTTTGACATTTTTGTTTACAACTTGTTTCCTGTTCAGTAAATTGAAGTGACCACTTGGGGGTGCTGTGGCACTGTGCACTTTCTATATACCATCCATTACCTTCACTTTAACCAATACTCCTAAGAAAATGCCTTTTCCAAAAGGAAACCTTTGTATAGTTTTGCATTAGAGGTTTGATAGAAGCTGTGGCTGTGCTTTAACATATCCAGACTCCAAGCTAAAACGCACAGATTATTTCTGCTTTGCCACTCATGGACTTTTTCACTGTTGATATTTGGACTTTATTGCATCCACATTTCAATGTCTATTTTATCCACGTCTGAATTGCAGCGCCCTGTGAAAATGCTGAAAGGAACCTGCAATCCTGTTACTTTGGCTGCCTCGAAAGAACCCTTTGATCCGGTCTTGCCCTTTGTTCGGTTTTAGATCCTCTGTGTCATATGTCTTTAAAATGTTTCTCTTGCATACACTTTATAATGGTCTATAGACATGCTGGACAATTCTCTGGATACAAGGCCGACCTTTTTGACAATAAAATGGCCCGAATACCTTGAAACTGATTCATACATTATATATTGGCTGGTGCCCATTCTTCCTGACGCCGACATCCTTTAGGTTTGCAGGGAGGTTGCGGCTGTGTATTGGTCGGGAATCTCCAATTCCCAGGTACTAGTTGCTATCCATATATTTTGATGCATGAGCCCTTTGTGGTGCCAGACCTTTGGCCACTTGTTCTTCACTTTGAATTAAGTGGGGGAGCTCAGTCTGTCACTGCCAAACCCATAGTGGTTCCACCTACTGGCTCCATACGGCATCACACATTCAGTGGGGCTAGTGAGCTAGTGTCTGTGCAATGCAACTTCATAAGGGATAGCTTGTGTGTGCGGTGCGGATGCATATGGGCTTGTGTGTGTGGTGCAGATGCATGTGGGCTTGGCCTGCATGTGTGGTGCATGTGGGCTTGGCCTGCATGTGTGGTGCATGTGGGCTTGGCCTGCATGTGTGGTGCATGTGGGCTTGGCCTGCATGTGTGGTGCATGTGGGCTTGGCCTGCATGTGTGGTGCATGTGGGCTTGGCTTGCCTGTGTGGTGCATGTGTGGTGCAGGCGCATGTGGGCTTGTCGTGCCTGTGTGGTGCAGGTGCATGTGGGCTTGGCGTGCCTGTGTGGTGCAGGTGCATGTGGGCTTGGCGTGCCTGTGTGGTGCAGGTGCATGTGGGCTTGGCGTGCCTGTGTGGTGCAGGTGCATGTGGGCTTGGCGTGCCTGTGTGGTGCAGGTGCATGTGGGCTTGGCGTGCCTGTGTGGTGCAGGTGCATGTGGGCTTGGCGTGCCTGTGTGGTGCAGGTGCATGTGGGCTTGGCGTGCCTGTGTGGTGCAGGTGCATGTGGGCTTGGCGTGCCTGTGTGGTGCAGGTGCATGTGGGCTTGGCGTGCCTGTGTGGTGCAGGTGCCTGTGGGCTTGGCGTGCCTGTGTGGTGCAGGTGCATGTGGGCTTGGCGTGCCTGTGTGGTGCAGGAAAGTAATATTGACCTTTTTATATATCCAATATTTATCTGTTGTCTCTGTTCATTTTCAGATCACTATAAAGTCAGAACGAGATTCTCAGTGGAACATCTTGCGCGACGACTTCATGATGGGAGCATCTATGAAAGACTGGGACAAAGACAGCGATGATGGACATGGAAATGCTAATGCGGAACTCGGCGCGGAGCACGACGATAGTGGAAGTGATTCTGACAGATAACGATGCAGGAGGAAGAGTTTGTAGATAACACGTTATCTTATTTACTTACTAAAATAAACTCTTCATTCTGTGAATGCATAACATTTTTCAGATTGCATAAATGCCTTTTTATAGGAAAGTAAGGAAAAAAATATATACTCTGTGTATAGTGTGTACATAATTATGTATATAAAATTCCTTCTCATCCATTATCATTTTTCTGCACTCGGAAATACATACAATTCTTAACTACTTTCCAAAATGTTTAATTTTAAGCCTTTTATCCAAAACATTTTGAATAGTCAAAATAGTGGAACCTGCCCAAAGGAGAAGGAGTGGGGGTGTGAAGACAGCTAGTGCCAAGGTCACAAGAAGTTTGTATGTTGGTGGTAATTGCAGATATTCTGTGCTTGTATGTATTGCTGTGTAAAGTCTTATTCTGCCGTCAGTGTAAGGCACGGGATAATACGTTAATGGGCATCACCTTGTGTGGTAGATGTGTTTAAAAACGTCTACTGTTCTTGGCAGTGATAGAACTCTTTGGAGATCCTTGAAACAAATTCCAGTAGTGTGCTTCAAATTATTCTCCTAGAAAATATCGCACAGGATTCCAGTGATGTCTGTCCAAGGTTAGGAGTGAATTTAATTTAAAGGGGAGGAAGCAAAGACATTACGGCCTGAAATCTATTTACATGTGTGAGGTTATGGATAGACAGACAAAAGATTCCATACATCCATAATACTAAAGATAGTACAAGCATAGTACCATGATAGTACCAAAATACAAGCATTTACAAAGCACCAACTAGTTCTGTAGCACTGTACAATGGCTTGTGAGTTTGAGGGTCATAGAAGGCTTTTTTTTTTTTTTTTTTTTTTTTTAAGAGTTGGGGGCCTGACAGCAAAAATGACCCCAGATTTGCTCCGTCAGGAACACTTTTCTCACAACTGACGTTGACGTTTTTTATGTTGGATCATGAGACTGAAATTACTTGATGAAACCTATTCTGCAGCCAGTTCTGAGTATCTGTATGTATAGGAAATGGTTAATCGGGTTGACACATCCAACAACACGAAACAGTCCCGTCACTCCACCCTAGAGACGCAGAAAACATGTGGACCAAGTCCCAGAGAGGCCAACTCCCACGACACAGTCTGTAAGGGAAGAAGTAACAGGCACTCGGTTTTGCTACATTTGCAGATTTATTGGAAAAATTGAGAAGGTTTCGGCCCTGAAAGACTTGAGAAAGGCCCATGTGAGGCCGAAACGTTGCTAATTTCTCCAATAATGCTGCCAATATTGGAAGACCGAGTGGCCGTTTGCGAAATATGGCCTATATTACAAAGCTGGTGCTAACTTAACCAGAGCTGTTGTAAACTTACCAGAGCCATTCTAGTCTATGGAGTTAAGTGTACAACAGCTCTGGTTAAATTGGCACCAACTTTGTAATACTTCCCTATGTGTTGACACATCCATGACTTGCTTCACAACGGACTACAGCACGCAGAACACAAGAGTCTTGCCTTTCCGAATCGTAAAAGAGAAAGGGGGGGTGGGTGTCTTCTAATATACATTTATTATACCTTAATTAGCTGATATCAAACGCAGCTATCAGCTACAAAATAACAAAACATCGACATTGCGTAAAACACTGCCGGTAGCGTTAATCAGAACGTGGTAACAAAACGTTGAAATGTGAAAGAACTCGGAGATGATATTTTTATTGTGAGTTTATTTTTTTTAATTCAGTCCCAAAATACATTTAAAAAACAGTTTTACAAAAAGGTTTTCATTGCATACCTGTGTAATTGGTGCAAATCTGTGCTTAAAAGCAGTGAAATCCATTCTTTGCTTCTTGAATTTTAGTCCTTTTTTCAATATTTATTTTCCCTACTTTGATAGGCTTGAATCTGACCATACCAGCGACTGCACCTCCGAATGATGATTGTACTAGTGTAATGTGCATGGCATCGGGGGTTAAGGTTCCTGAACTATCGTACAGACTGTATTGATTTTCCAGTGTTGTAATGTCTACAGACTTTTTTTAAAAAATTATTTTATAGGAAATTGTGTGGATTGTTACAGGTTTTATTTTCATCCAATAAACAATATATTTGTCTCAGATTACCTTGCCTAATAGTTGACTTTTTCTTCGTATGGGTACCTAAGATTAGCGCAGTCCCACATGTCTGAGTTATCTGGTGGTGGAAAGTGACCTCATCTGGGGATTTACTGTAGGAGTGTGAAATGAAGAGGTCGGCTTCCTATGAGATTAGGGTGGAAGGAGAGTCCTTGTGCAGGATTACCTTCGGTCTTTGAATGACAGCTCCAAGTCTAAGGCTTAGGGATGAATGGAATTCAACTCCGATTTTAAGATCAACGACTCGACAACGATAAGCAAGTGTTGACATAATCTTCAAGTAGCTTGTAGTGCACTGTTTGTGCAAAGTTTGGAGGAAATTAAAAACTGTCAATGTCTGTAATATGGGGCTTTTTGGGGGAAATCTTTCACAGTCGTATCCTACTAAGTGGAATTAAACCGAAATTCCCATGAGTCCGATGTGGGTAAAGATGAGCGATGCTACATTCTATGCCAAGAGAAAGAACTGTAGACTTGAATGAGTTTGAGAATATTGAAACATGTGCAATGAGTCTCCATAAAAGTTATCTTGAAAATCTATATGTATGTCTTAACCCCTTTACTACTGAGATATTTTCCGAAGACCTCTCGTTACCAGTGGGGTTTTCAAGTTATTGTTAAATCATATTTTGTATATAATCCCAATGTATTCCTTACTGTTATAAACTATTTGGCAGGTAGGTGTCATCAACTGCTGGCCAAATAGTTACTGCAGTTCTAGTCTCCATGCGGGTTCAGCTGGGGAGATGCCACAATAGACACACACATCATGCCTTAATACTGAGTGAGGCACTTTATTACGTAATGGAATATTTGTGTGCTCTAAGCATATGTTTATGAACAGAGGTAACCCCCCTAACTATTCATGTCTACTACACAATGTTGGCTGCGAAGTGGTAATGTCTCTGCTCTACAACCGTGGAGAAGGTTTATTAGCTAAGCTTTTATTAGGTTCTGATTAATAGGTGGTTTCTATTGCTATTGCTATTTATTGCAATTCTAAGGATTCCCTAATTCTCAGACTTTAGGGGTTATTCAGAAAGCACCGAAATTTCAACGCTTTGTACTTCGGAGCACATCGATTCAATTTCTCCAAACCTTGGGTGAATTCACAATGTCAAATTTGCAGGTGAAGTGGTGGGTTAAGAGCAACATGTCAGTGGTTAATTGCGGAGCACAAATCTTGGAGCTGTCTCGCACTTTTTTTATTCCTAGACCCCTACTTTAACCCCCCCTGACGGTTATCCCGAGTGTGTCTCAGGGTTAAATTTCATCGCTGAGAGCGGTAACCCCGAAACACACTCGGGCTGGATACATCCCCTCTCCTTTGCTGATCCTTGCAGTCTCCGGCGATCGCGACCTCATACTTCCTGGTTCCCTCCCCGCGAGAAGGAAACCAGGAAGTATGAGAGTTGCAATCGCCTATGGAGGCTGTGGGGACATCGAGGGAGCGCAGGGAGAGGTAATGTATCCAGTGGCATCCCGAGTGTTGCTCGGGGTTACCGCTTCCAACATAGGAATTTAACCCTGAGCCACACTCGGAAATATTGCTAGGAGGGGCAAAAAAAAGAAAAGGAGCGTTTTTATACAAGAAAATTTAAAATAGACAGCCAGGGAGGTTAAATGTTTAAAATGAGAAGGGCCTTCAGATTTCTAATATTTCAGCTTTACATGTGCCATGCCAGGTTCTCAGAAATGTGTTACTCCAGGGCCCTTATCAAACTGATAGACTAGATGCGATTTTTGGTTCCGGTCCAAAAAACATGTTCTGCAAAGTCCAACCTTTTATGCATTTTACAAAAAAATAAAATACATTATAAAATGGGAGGGGAAGAAAGTGGAGAATCATCGTGACAATCAGCAACATTATCACAAGAGAAAAAGTAACCTAGACTATGCCATAGCGTAACATCTCAGGCTCACAACGTCTTGCCCGCCATGAGTCCAACCTGATAATCCATAAAATATTCTCCTTCAACATCCCATCTGATCCAACCAAGGGGTCCATATTTTATAATAGAAAGTACAACCTTTTTAATTTTTGCACATTACAAAAAATAAGCACATTTTAATGAAGAAAATATATATTTTTCCAGTGGAAGAATGATCAATTTCTCAAGTATAAGGAATAATACTTGGCAGCAAGTCTACGTCGGCTACTTGAGGACACACAGCAACCACTGGCTTTGGACAATTAAATGACCAGAGGTTGCTTCAGAAGCTCTTCATCTGCTAAGCATTCTAAATTTTGTTCTATTTATTCAGAGGTTACTATGGAGTCACCACAGAAATTAAATCTCGGCAGTGTTTGCTGGACGAAGTGTTTTTTAAGGATGTGCACTTTGCTTTAGGAACATGGATGGACTTTGATTCAAAACACCTCCTTTTGGCAGGAGAAACTATATACACACACACACACACACTTATTGATATTCAAAATGTGAAGTATATTAATGACTTAAAGAATTGGCAGCACAAAGGGAATTATTATAACCCATGGAAGACATACTTTTTGTTCAAGAATGTGTTACTTCGTCCCAGCGAATTGATGGAAATCCTTATTGTCATTGTAGAAATTTTTAGAATAGCTTTGTATATAAATGAATACCCAAATATTGTTCTTTAAAGCAATATGGCATATATAGGGTTATTCACTAAACACCATCGTACGGCAGTGTCACAAACACGATAAACGTAATACCAATGGGCAAAAATCTAAGAATGGCAAGCAAAGCTTTAATCGGTGAAACATGCACTGCTTTTCTTTCAATTTCCCTTTTGGGACTTCAGAGGTTTATCTTGGTGGCAAGAGCAGTAATGGGCATTGTTTCTTGAATAACCCATATAGTAACACAATATATTGAATATAATAAAGTCACTTGTTGGTCAAAATGCATCTGATACTGATATTACTTATAAATACATCAATTCAAATGTACTCCTGATCCCAAATCTCTGGTGCAAGAATATTCGTTTCCGCTCTGGCCTGTATTTTACCTGGTTATGCAATACCAGTCAAAAAGAAGGGCAAGTCCTTGACTGCAGCTGCCACCCTGCCCACTTTGATGTGTGTGGGACTCAAAGACAAAGTTGTGGCTATTTCCCTTTTCTCTCTGTATGTTTGTGAGTTACCTTGAATTTCCAGCTATTTCTTCCCTTGGACACCTTTAAAGGAGGGGTCAGCAACCTAGACAAGTACCAGGTCAGAGTTTAAGGATTATCTTGGGGAAATGCAGACTGAATGCCGAGGTGCCGGTTGCAGAGATGACGTCACGGAGGCGGAAGCCTTTGACCCTCCATGACGTCATCCCTGCGACTGGCATTTGACGAAGAGCTCCTCCTCTTCGGCTCAGGGACTCTCGAACCCGGACATTGATGAACCTTTTTCTGCACAATTTGCTCTCCACTGCAGCTTGTGTGGCGTAGGAACCGTAAACTGCGCACAGCTATGTGACTTGCGCACTTTTCGTAAGCAAGTTCTGTAGCACCTGCATTGAACGATGGGTCGGAGCTGAAAGCATACACTTGGGGCCCTATTACATTCTCACACTGTAGCGCGGGGACGAATTGTGTGTGCTACAGCGGGCGTACTGCAGATGTTTTGAAAGCCTCCACGTCGAAGCGCTACGACACTTGTTTGTTGTTTGACGGAGCTGCAAAGTGCGATCCTCCATAGGAGGATCAAGCCTTGCAGCGCTGAGCGCACTAACTGCACTCAGAAAGGCAGCCAGACGAGTGTCTGAGTGGAAGGAACGTCCACTCTCACGACGTTCCTTCCGCTTTTAGGCCGTGGCCAGACGAGCGTTTCTAAAGAGTGTCTTCAGTTAGGTATAAAGCACATATTCCTGTTTTTAGGTGCTATATTTAATATGAGACTTTTCCAACACTTTTCTTCCTAAAACTACCGTGCGTTCTTTTCCTATTTTCTGAGTAGACAGTGTTTCTTTTATACAAGCCTGTAGTGAGACATTTTGAGGGTTTTTTTTCCCCCCTTCATCCTGATTGCGCAGACCTAAAATAAAAATGAGACGTGCAAGCTCTTCAAGTCCCCAATTATCACAAGTTTGCTGTGCTGGGGCTCTGCTCCAAGCCCTTACGTGGGCGCCTTCTCACTGTGTTCAGCTTGTGAAATCTGGCTATTCGCTTTAATGGCCTGCTCAGCAATTTTCGAAAAGATTGCTTCCTTTGTGTTAAGCAAAGCTCATCCATGTACAACCAAAGAAATGCAATCTAGAAAGCAACCACAAATTGTAAAAATCCTGACCGCGTAATGTGTTACATTAAACAGGAAATCTGAAACCACGAGCGTTGCGAAGTAACTTTCCAGGTGTCTCTGGTTTAGCAAACTATATAGATACATACAGTATATATGTAAAAACGTAGCGTTATGTTAAAATCGTACATTGGTTTATTTTTATTGCTACATATCCTTCTTTTTGCTGAATGTGATGGTATATTGTGTTTTTACATTACTCATCACATACCCTTACATGAGATAATTTTCCGCTACTGAATCCAGTGGCTTGTTGATGTTTTTGTTCTACGTAAAAATTAAAGCAATTCTAGTGGTTTGTACAAGACAATGGTGGCTGCTATCCTTCAATGACAATGGTGGCTGCTATCCTTCTGGAAAATTTCTATACAAGATATGTTTGCCAAAAATCATTCCAATTAATTAATGTCCCTTTTTCCCCCCCTTAAGACTCATTCATAGCCATCCAGGGTCTCTATTCCAAGGTTGGTGTTCACTTAACAACCACCATAGAATATAATGGCTTTAAGTTTACAACAGCTCTGGTTAAGTTAGCACCAACTCTGGACTAGTGCTCCAGCCTTTAGTGATTCCTGATGAGGCGCTCGGTATGGTCGCTGACGTTTGGGAACGCAGCTGCCGGGGGCTGCAGCAGGCTGTACTCTGGGAAGCTCCAATGTGTGACATGCTGCCCAGAGTCTCGCTTCAGGCAGCATGTCCGCGATGAAACCCGTGCAGAGCGCCCCCAGGGTGTGTACATGCTGGGAGCTGTAGCAGGAAGGAGATACTGCTCTCCCGCCACCATCGCCTTTCTCAAAAGCATCAGAATCTCTTGGATTCTGAAATTCAGAGGAATCCAAATTCCAGATTGCTCAGGGTCCCAAGCACTTTTGGATAACAGGTGCCTGACCTGCAAAGGTTTGCCCGGTGTATATGTTTTATGGGGGAATGAAAACCGGGTTAATAGTTACCTTTCTCACCAATAGCTATGCCTGTTTCTACCCTCTGGCCTAATCTTGGACGATATTCTGAATCCGTCAGGAATAGAAAGCCGCAAAAATCGAGATGGAATTTATTCAAAGAGCGCCAGTGTTTGCTGAAGTTGCACATGCTAATATAAACAGCAGATGTTGCAATGGTGACACACGCCAGCGTTTCACAAAAGAAAAGTCCAAACAGTCTTAGGAGAAGCTTCACAGTGAAGCCTCTCATGCAGCTTTTTGAATTTCCTTTTGTGAAACAACGTTTGGCACCATTGCAACAACGGTGATTTTTGTCGGTGTGTGCAGCTCCAACATACATCGGTGCTCTTTAACCTCCCTGCCGGTCCGATTCTGACATATTTATTCCGGCCCCTTCGCGGAGTAAGTGTGGCTCGAGGGTTAACTTTCAATACTGAAAGCGGTATCCCCGAGCCACACTGGGGCCGATACTTACATGTCCTGCGCTCCCTCGCTGTCCCCGCAGTCACACTGCAGCCGATCGCGACGTCACACTTCCTGGTTCACTCCTCGCGAGAAGAGATCCAGACAGTGTGACTTTGCGAGCGGCTGGAGGAGACTGCGGGATCAGCGAGGGAGTGCAGGACATGTAAGTATACAGCCCGAGTGTGGCTCTTGGATACCACTTTCGGTACAAAAAGTTAACCCCAAGCCACACTCGGGAAAACCGTCAGGGAGGTTAATAACCCTCTAAATGTTTGTGGCGCACTAATACTACTCCATTACTAATCGACCGCAAAATATCGTTGTTGGGGAAAAAACCCTCCAGTTCTTCCATTGAGTGTTTCAGTTCTTTACAGTTCTTGGATCAATAACTACACACATAAATTTGTGTGTGTTTTTAGGTGGCATGACGGGGATCTGGGATGAAAATTCAGACCAGAGGCAGTTACCATTATTACTGCTCTCTTTCCACCTTTTTCCACCCAGGCCTTTGGTACTCAATGCAATCGAGTGATATGAAACCTTGAGGCCGGAGACACACTGACCGCGATGCTGTGTGAAGCGGTGTGTCACATGGCGGCCAAAGCTGTGTGTTTTCAACTCTGGGCACTCGATGCTGGCAGAGGGCACAGAGAAGATGGGACTGTATACACTGAACGCGTCTCAACTCGCAGCGCATTGCGTTCAATGTATCTCCGGCTTTAATTGTACAGGGTAAACTCCATTTGTGATGACTGTGGAGCATTGATGGTTTTCATAGTTTGTGAGTAGGGATGAGCTGTTTGGTTCGATCAGTTCGGAGTTCGACTCGAACATTGGCAGTTTGCGAACTTCGAACTTTTTGACGTGTTCGGTTCGAGTTCGAAAAAAAATAAAATTTGAAAAAAGTATAAAAAATGCTTTAAAAAATCTAGAAATAAAGAGACTCTTTACTGCAGAATATTATAAGCAACGGTTTATTAGATATTGAATTAAAAAACTACCTAATGTCGTCTAGGTGCAAAGATTCTCACCTCTAAATGACCTGTGCTCTCAAAAGGCGTAAACAACAGGTGTTTAATTAGTGTTTGGAAATAACGTGCTTCTAATTAGCAATTAGAATTTGATACATTGCTTGCAGACTGTTCATACATGTGCAGGCCACACCCAAACACTGCTTGTTTTGAATTCTAAGAAGTTCATTTCTACTATATGATCCTCTCTGATAAGCTGTTTAACCCCTTAAGGACCAGGGCTCTGTAAAGCCAATCATTAATGATGTAGATGTTACGTCATTTGTCATCAAGGGCTTAATAAAATCTTTATCACACTCCTTAGATTTAAACGTAATATTCCAGTATTTGTATGTCATGTACCTCTCCCGAAGGGCCTATGTGAGCATACAATTATTATTGTGTTAGAAATGTCTATCATAAAGCGTACAAGCTGAGTCCCTAGAGTCTGACTATCCATTGTCATACATACCTTGCTTTATACATATAAAGCCCCGTTCACACTGCGATTTGAAAGTCGCGCGATTTTCATATTCGCGACATAGTGCGATAATGTCGCACGATGTCACGCGACGACGTGGTTTTGTCCGATTTTTGCAAAGCACCACCAATGCAAATCGCAAAATCGCAGATAGCAAATGTCAAAAAGAGGGTCATGTACCAGCGACATGCTACCGCGACGCGCGACATGTGACGTTGAAATGCATTGAAGCTACACAGTGCAAACGTCACGCGGATTTTGCTGCGACGTCTTGGCAAAATCCGCATGATAAATCGCACGGTGTGAACGGGGCCTAATACATTCCCTCATCTAACAGGATAGTAGCCAGTCCCTGTGCATTTTAACCCGTTAAGGGTGGCTAGGTGTCGTGTGTGGGTCTCTGATGGCAATGTTTCTATACATCCTACAAATCCGCCACTTCACGGGCAGGTTATGGGGACCTCCTAGGCACGATATTTGAAGGAATTTTTCGTTTTTATTTTTAACCCTTATTTTATGGAGAACTCACTGTTCCTTTAAAAACTTATTTTTTTTAAAACTTTTTGTCCTTGTTTCCTGTCCCCCAGGGCACTACCCGGACCCCCATACACCTTTTATGGCAAATATCTTGCATATATGCCCTCTTGGAGGGCACTCTAAAAATCGAACTTTTGAGTCCCATTGACTTGCATTGAGTTCAGTTCGTGTTCGAGTTCGAACTCGAACTTTTGAAATTGTTAGAGTTCGAATGCGAACCGAACACGGGAGTGTTCGGCTCATCCCTATTTGTGAGCTCCTATTACCAAGACGCTTCGTCTACAAGCTTCCGGCAGAGTTTCTTAGAAATAGTATCTCCCAATAACTGGAAAGCCAGAGGTTAACCAACAATAATCTAAAAGCTAAGTTTAGAAATGACTCCATTGACGATTTCCAGAGTGCGAAGCTATTTCCCATTTGTATACAGATAAACGCTATCAAAAAACTGATATATTGTAGCTCAGCGGACCTTGAAACGCATGGATAAGTGTTTTTTACCCACTAGTGTGATGCTTACGTTGATGTCAGTCACAGCATTATAACAATAAGTAGTGCACAAATGTAAAACATCCACCAACATAAGCCCAAAGGTCTGAATATATATTTATTTAAATCCTACTTCTTAATGTGCTTTGAGAAAATGAAAAGCAGAACACTATCAGGGTTATCCAAAGAGATTCGAAAAATCACCGCACGTTCGGTGACTTTTCGTTCTCTTCAATTCGGTTCCTTTTGCCGATTGCATTTCGGTGACCCTGCGGTGTATTCAGAAAACACCACAGGGTCCCCGAATTGCAGGGAAAAGCTGCCGAAAACCTGACGAAAACTAACCGAATGCACGCTGAAAACAAGCAAAAACATCTGGATTAACCTTCGAAAAAGCCGAACAGGAGCCGAATCACACAGAGCCGAAGCAGCTGTGACGTAGAGGAGGCAGTGAATAAATTAGAAAAACCATTTGTATGAATCTGGGAAAAAGAAACGCTGTTTGCAAAGAAACTACTGAGCGAAAATGTCTGAAATTTTCACAGGAGGTCCAGGGAATGATAATAAGAAGGGCTGTTACAAAAAAAATAAGTAAACTGAAAAAAGAAAAAAAAAAAAATCTGAAAAATGCTTAAAGTATCCTAAAAAATCTATAAATAAAGAGACTCTTTGCTGCAGAATTTTATAATGAACGGTTTATTAGATATTGAATTAAAACGGGAATATTTTTAACATTGAAGCCTATGGGATTCTCCTGAATAAACCTGTCGAATTAAACCACCGAATGGCAGGGCATTAGGGGAACCTTTCACTGCTGGTTTGTGTTCTCTGAATAGCCGAAGCAGTGCTTTTTCATGGGGATTTCTCTGCCCTCGAACAGGCACCGAACAGGCACCGTATGTGCAGGCAATTCGCCAGTATTTGGTGAATTGCCTGCTCTCTGGATAGCCGAATGGCCAGGAAAGGTAACCGAACGCTGATTTTCAGCGTTCGGTTACCTTTCTCAAGCAATTCGGATCTCTTTGGATAACCCTGAAAGTGTGGCAAGTTATCAAGCAGCCTGGTTGTTGTATTTATGTTAAAAAAAATCACTTTGACACTCTTTAATAAAAGTCATGTTGTCTGTACGAAAGCTGAGCATGTAATACAGGGGTCATCAACCTTTGGCCTCCTCCAGCGCTGTTTTAGAACTACATCTTCCATTATCCTCAGCCACTCATTAGCGTGGCTGAGCGTCGTGAGAAAAGTGGTTCCAAAATATCTTTAGGGTCAATGTTTCTGATCCCTGATGCAATAGGAAAAAAACACTCCCCAAGATGCTTCACATACAGGGTTATTCAAAGAGATCCAAATGGCTGCCGAAAGGTAACCGAACGCTGAAAATCAGCGTACGGTGACCTTTCCTGGCCATTCCGCTATTAAGAGAACAGGCAGTTCGCCAAATGTTGGCTAATTGCCTGCACATACGGTGCCTGTTCGAGGGCAGTGAAATCCTCATAGCTTCGTCTATTCAGAGAACAAAAACCAGCAGGGAAAAGTTGCTGAAATGCCCTGCCATTCGGTGGTTTCATTCGACAGGTTTATTCAGGCGAATCCCATAGGCTTCAATGTTAAAAATATTCCCGTTTTTAATTCAATATCTAATAAACCATTTATTATAATATTCTACACTAAAAAGCCTCTTTTGTTAATAATAGATTTTTTTTAGGATCTTTTAAGCAAGATTTTTTGCAAAAGACATTTTCTGATTTTATTTTTATTTTATTTTTTTTAAAAGTTTTTTCTTTTTTCTGTAACAGCTGTTATCATTCATTGGACCTGATTTGTAAATTTCAGACATTTTCACTCTGTAGTTTGTTTGCAAACAGCGTTTCACTTTTCAAACATTCAAGCATACTGGGTTTTTTTTCACTCCATTCGTCTACGGTGTCGGGTTTTTCTGGCGGCTGCTCTGCGCTGTGATTGGTTCCTGCTCGGGTTTCTCCGGCGTGTTCGGTGGGGTTAAACCAGATGTTTTTACGGGTTTCTGTGTGCATTCGCCTGGGTTTTGCAGTGAGTGTTCAGCAGGTTTTCGGCGGCTTTTCCCTGCACTACGACGGCCCTGTGGTGTTTGCTGAATACAACGCAGGGTCACCGAAATGGGATTGCCAAATCGGACCGAGTTGAAGAGAATGAAAAGTCACCGAATGTGCAGTGACTTTTTGATTCTCTTTGAATAACCCTGATAGTGTTGCCAACTCGGTCATGGTCTCCTGGACAAATATAATTATTTCATGTTGATGGACAGTGCATGAAAAATGCAAACCCACAGCCTGTATGATCCATACGTTGCAGCAAAGGAATCCCAGGTGATCTGCCTTGATTTCCTTCCTGCAGCATATGAATTATGCATCAAATAGTAACAAGTGTCCAGGAAACCATAATAATGCCGCAATGAAAATGATAGGACAGCGGTGATTTTTAATTGTGATGAAAATGATTAGCGTTCTGTATTTCCGTGCGAGTATACCAATTTACCAAACTAAACCCTGGCTCCAATGACCAAACCAGGGCTTCCTGTATTATGTCTGGACCCAACGAAAATAAAACGTGGGAGGAACAGAGCAACGGGACACTGATAGGAATCCTAGACACACAGGGTTATTCAAAGAGAATCGAAAAGTCACCGCACGTTCGGGGACTTTACGTTCTCTTCAATTCGGTGCGATTTGGCAATCCCATTTCGGCGACCCTGCAGTGTATTCAGGAAGCACCACAGGGCCATCGTAGTGCAGGGAAAAGCCGCCGCAAACCTGACAAACTCACCGCAAAACCCGGTGAACGCTCACCGAAATCCACAAAAACATCTGGATTAACCATGCCGAACACGCCAGAGAAACCCGAGCAGGAGCCGATCAGAGCGCAGAGCAACCACCAGAAAAATCCGACACCGCAGACGAATGGAGTGAAAAAAAAACAATACGCTTCAAAGTTTGAAAAGTGAAACGCTGTTTTGCAAAGAAACTACAGAACGAAAATGTCTGAAATTTACATATAAGATCCAATGAATGATAATAAAAAGGGCTGTTACAGAAAAAAGAAAAACTATTTTAAAAAACGAAGAAAAAAATTTCGCTAAAAAAATCTAAAAATAGGAGACTTTTTACTGCAGAATAAAATAAACGGTTTATTAGATATTGAATTAAAAGGGGAATATTTTTAACATTGAAGCCTATGGGATTCGCCTGAATAAACCTGTCGAATGAAACCACCGAATGGCAGGGCATTTCGGCAACCTTTCTCAGCTGTTGTGTGTTCTCTGAGTAGACGAAGCATTGCTTCTCTATGGGGATTCACTGCCCTCGAAAAGGCACCGTATGTGCAGGCAATTCGCCAACATTTGGCGAATTGCCTGCTCTCTGAATAGTCAAATGGCCCTGAAATGGCACCATTCGCTGAAATTCAGCGTTCGGTTACAATTCGGGGACAAATCGACTTTCTTTGAATAACCCTGTATGTTTAAGTGACCAGTAAAACAGATTTTAATGAAAAATTACCATGGAATGGACGTTGATTAACTGTTTTCCTCAGACGCTGCATTGATTTTAAGGTAGATGTCTATCCCTTACATTATTCGATTTGGAGACCGTTCATTTATTTTAAATACAGCTCAAAAACATACAAAATAATTAGGAATTAGGGACTACTTGTTAGGAATTGCTACATTCTCACTAAAAAGGTGTGTTCTTTTAATATCTTTAATGTGCTAAACATTAGGTTCTAATTCTATAAATTATCTGATTAATGCTTAGTGTTTATATATCAATGTAGTTTAATTTCCATGTTCCAATTTTGGAGTCAGTTAAAATGCACACTATGTAAACATACAAAAGTTTATCTTGCATTATTGTGTTGTCATAGTATAGGATGCGTTTTCTGTTAAAGGTGCAGAAGATGTATCGAGCTTCTATGTTCCAGCTTGATGGGTGACTGGGTGTAGTTGGAGTATAACTTCACTGGAAAAATAAACATGTTATTCTTGTAGCTATTGTTTGTAGCTCACTATTTTCTGTTATCTTTTTTGCTGCTATACATATGGTTTTATTTTTAGCACTCGCACAATGGTGGCATTGTGTGTTTTGGGAGGGATGTGCATCACACACCATCAGTAAAGCAACTGTAGTGGTGTGTATGATTCACTGTATCCATTGCAATACCCATGCTCAAAGAAGACAAGGCAAGACACACACAGGGGGGTTATTCAGAGAGAGGTGAAAACCAGGAGAATGGCAGGAGAAGAGAATCTAGGCTTAATAGCCGATTTGGAAAGTGAGATAAATGGGAGAATTATTCTGGTTTGGCTATTTTGACCTAGAATTTTCACTTCTCCAGTCATTCTCCTGGTTTTCACCTCTCTGAATAACCCTGACAGGTCTATTCAAAGAAAGGTGAAACTGAGGAGAATGACTGGAGAAGTGAAAATTCTAGGTCAAAATGGCCAAACCAGAATATTTCTCCTGCCAGTTCTCCTGGTTTTCACCTTTTAGTGAATAGACATTTTTGTAAGCGGTAAAGGGATACGCTATTGGAAATAGTGTTCCTCTTTTTTCCCAATTATATTTTACGTTTTTTTCTATCAGTAGGTGATTTTCTCACCTTTTGTCCCTCGCCGCACAGGCGCACACAGCTCCTCCTCTTCAGCTCGGGGACTGCCGAAGCCAGTAGTCCCTGAAGCTTTTCTGCGCAGTTTGCACTTTTACTCAACTTACGTAGCATAGGAACTGCAAATTGTGCAGCACTACAGGACCTGCACACTTATGCACGTTCCGTAGCACCTGGGGAGAGCAATGGATTAGAGCCGCGTACGCATGTGCAGATCTGACCGATCTCTACAGCAATTGGTCTCGGAGCAGGTGAAATCGGCTCGCTCTCTGTTTGCTGACGTCACCAACGACCGATCTGGTGACGCTGGGTGGGGTGCAGGAAACTCCTTCACGTCACCCAGCGTGTTCTGCCACATTGAGGGAGCTGGGAAGGAGGAGAGAAGGGGGGCAATCCCCACATCCTGGCCACTTTAAAACAATAAAGTGTTCAAGATGAGTGTAGTATCCCTTTACTAATCCAAAATCACGAGTTTAGCAGTCTGTAGTGATACCTTTTTTATTGGACGAACGTTACATTTAAAATACAAGCTTTTGAGAGTGATCCTCTCTTCTTCAGGTCTGGAAACTATACTGAGCAAAATAATAGAATTAAACATTAAGACATTAATCGGGCACACGGGTGGGGGTATTAGATGTTGTAAATCACCAAATAGCATGGTCAGAGTGGGGAAAGAAAAAAGGGGGGGAAACCATTGAGGGATCTCAGGCCCATAAGACAACAGTGATAAGATCAAGACCACTTCAAAGGGAAAGTGAAAGAAAAATAATAAATAAATACAAAGACAAATCAGTGAAGTCTGAAGAAGACACAGAAGAAGGAAAAAGAAAAACAAACCCCAACCAGAACTATTTCACATTCCAAAATTCCGAGACCAGTGGAAGGAACAGAAAAAACAATAACTGTAAACTGAGGTGCATATCAGATGTTGCTATCTATTCACAAAACAAAAACAGTGGTAAGCGCCCAGATTCGTGACACCGCCCAATACCCAGCACAACCAGATGATCAGTGGTTTCCCCCAAACCAAGAAAGAATGAATGAATGAAATACGTATCTGGTCGGTGCGAAAATGAACGCAATGGGATGTCGGGCAGTCTTTATGGTGACTTCCTCGATAGAATAATTTGTAGAGGAAACAAAACAGAAATACTCTATTGGTGCAGATTATTTCACACAGAGTGTATATAATGTATGGTGATATGATGTTCACTCACAAAGGGAGAGCCTCAACACCGGCTCTAAGCGGGTAAACGCCTGTGGGTTGTTTTTTCTTCGAGATATTCTCAGGAAACCCACTCCTTAGTGCCAGTGATTCTTCACAATATGTTCAATGGAAGGATATAAAACCAAAAACAGAAGAAATCTCTGCGTATCTGGTGTATAATATATCTCCTAAAGAATTTTAAATGAATGACAACTCACATTCGTTGGAGCCTATTCAAGCTCAAGATAGACGCCCAAGGATTTTTTATATGGTCAAAAAATCCAAGAAAAAACCAGGTGGAATGCTGGAACTCGTTCTAAAAAATTTATTTAAAATTAACAATTTTAAAAACAAACTATAAAGGCCCAGGATGCGTTTCATCGCTAAACTGCGGCTTCATCAGCTGGTATCATTAGGTCAGAACTTCCAGACTTGTTATTATAGTCCCCCAAATCAAAAACGGATTGTCTCCACATGTTGCCAATCCATGGCAACGGATGGCGTGCGTTCTGCGCCTCGCTCTGAAGCTTCTGATGATTCCGTGGGTTCGGCGCCATTTTGCGCAGGCGCGGTGCGCAGCTTCCGCGTTCCAGCTGTGCGTTCCATTCACGTCATGAAATCACGGTCTCTCTATCATCGTTCACGATATGTACCCCCGGGCGGTTATATAGAAAAAAGTAATGGAATGCAACAGTTACATACATCAAAATGCCGTTGTCAATAACCCAGATGAGGAAGCCATACTCCGATTGTTGTGTATATCAGAATATAAACCTTCAATGGGTACAGCCGGTATTAATCTGGTCTAAAATTATAGGTCAATTTGGAATAAACATTTAATTATGTAAAAAAGGGGAGGGAGTCCTCACTTTCTAGTTATCAATATAATTGTTGGTCTTATGAGAACATTGTATGAATTATTATAAAAAAAAATTAGAAAAAATTGTGTGGATTATAATACATTCCTTAGTGCGGATTATTCAAATTATTAAACTGAATATAAATTATTATTTTTAGTCCACCAAGGACTAATTTTTTTTTTTTATTATAGTTAGTAGTATCACCATTAGTTGATAAATTGTGAGTGTAATTCTTTATGTTGTATATATGAAATCTTAAGTGAACAAATATATTAACCATATAATGTGGTAATCACGATAAATATTGGATTATTTTATATTAAAAACCTTAAATCAGTAATTTTTAACTATCACACTTAAGGTGATAAAAAAGAAAAAAAATTGTATCAATAGCAAGGGTTAATTGATAACATGTGACGCACGTAGTGTATTATTCGTAGTGAGGCTGGTGGAATAGCTCCATTAAACCTAAAATTAAATCAAGTGCTAAACTAAAATAAATGAGGACCATCTAGAATGTCGAGTTCTAGTTTTAATAGCAGTAAGTGAAATAGAGTGTTAATGTACTCATAATAGCGTAATGTATATGGTGAATATTATAATAGAACTCCATTAAATCTAAAAAATAAGATAGAATGGATAAACTTTAAGGTAGGATATAGCATCTGGAATGTACAATTCTAATTATTGCAACAGTTTAGTGAAAGATGGGTGTTATAAATCATGTGATGAAAGAGGAAAATATAGGCATATAAAAATTGAAGACTTATTAATAATATAAAAATTCCTTTAAATATTAGTTGTGATCTTAAAGATCAGTAGTAATGACCATATTTGAGTGGAAATGTTTATTGAATATTAGTGATAGGTTACCATTCTGTAATAATTGTTATACTGAAAAGGAATGAACCACTCATAAAGATTGTGGCAAAATAAATTTAGTAGCAATCTTAACCTATTATTATAATATTTGATAATTGGTATTCGTTAGAATGGTTAAAAATGTAGCAGCAGATACCCATAATTTAGATAATAGACAAGGTATAACGTATAGGAGGTTGGCTTACTCTCATGGGTTTACAGAAAATGGGCAACTTCAAAGTCATCGTTCAAGCCACCCGGTGACAAAGTGCCCATTTCGTATATAGTGCGCATTTCCTCTTGTCCCAACTTTCTAATGAAGTCTTCGCCTATGTCCATTTGTTTAACCTGTTTAATTGCTATAAACTTTAAACCAACAGGGATACTATTATGTGTCTTCTTATAATGAAGGGAGACTGAGTGTTGTTCAAAACCTTTTTTTATGTTTCTAACATGTTCTGATATTCTTATGTTGAGAGCTCTTTTTGTGCGGCCTATATACTGTAGGCCGCATGTGCATTCCAACATATAAATGATGTTTTTAGAGAAACAATTAAGGACACCCTTAATGGCAATTTCCTAATTGTTTTTATAGTTATGGTATGATTCTCTAAACCCTTTTTTATTGCCAGTGGATCTGCAGGCTAGACACTGCCCGCAGTTGTAGAAGCCTTGCTTTAATTGAAAGAATTCTTTTCTACAGCTAGTCTTTTTGGTCTTACTGTGGACTAAGTTGGTTTTAAGATTTTTCACTCCTCTGAAAATAATTTTCGGTGTCTTGCCTACATAGTCCTTAAGATCTTTATCATTATATAGTATGTGCCAATGTTTTTTGAATTTTTTTTTACATATGGTGCTTTATTACTATAATCGCAGATGAAACTCACTTCTTCATTTTCCAATCTTTTTTTAGGTTTATATTTTAATAATTCTTATCATTTCTCATGGGCTAATCCATCTATAATATGGTCTAAGTCTTTTTCTTCGTAACCTTTTTCCAAAAAATCCTTTTTTAGAGTATCTGCCTGCTTTTTGAAAATTTCAGTGTCCGTACAGTTCCTCCGTAATCAAATGAACTGTCCTTTGGGGACACTTTTTAGCCAAACGGGATTATGGCAGCTGGATTTGTCTATAAAGGTGTTTGCATCCACTTCCTTAAAAAAGGTTTTAGATTTCAAACGGCTGCCTTCTTTATATATATCCAAATCCAGAAATGTGACGTTTTCCACACTCCATTTTTTATCTAACTTAATGCCCCAATCAGGATTATCAAGGTCAGCCAAAAAGGATGCCAGATCTTCTTCTGTCCCTCTCCAGACAAAGAAGACATCGTCGATGTAACGCCTATAAGACAAAATCTTGCCCTGCACCCAGCTACACAAACCATAGACAAACTGGGATTCCCAGCCTGCCATATAAAGGTTCACGTAGCTGGGCGCAAATTTTGTCCCCATAGCGGTGCCTCTGCGTTGAATATAAAAATTATCCTCGAATTTGAAGTAGTTGTTATTAAGTATGAATTCTATACTTTTAAATATAAAGGATGTCTGGTCTATAGACATTCCATTTGTCTTCAATAGCTCTTCCTTTACTACATTGAGGCCCATTTGGTGGGGTATGTGGCTGTATAATGCGTTGACATCGCAGGTGACCATAATGTCATCGGTCTGATACTGTAGATCTTGTAGAAGTGTTAACATACTCAAAGTATCCTTGAGGTATTATGGTATCTTTTGTACAAAAGGTTGTAATAGAACATCTACATACTCCGATAGACGACTAGTGATAGAATCAATGCCGGCGACTATGGGCCTTCCAGGTGGATTGGTGAGATGTTTATGGATTTTAGGTAGGACGTAAATATAGGGTGTTTTAGTATATTCCATTTTTAGATACTCATATTCTTTTTCGTTCAAGATATTATTATCTTTCCCTTCTAAAAGGAGGGTATTTAATCCTGTTCTTATGTTCTTGATGGGATCTCCCTTTAATGGCTCATAGGTGGTGTCGTCGTTAAGAATCCGTAAAACTTCTGTATTATAGGCTTCTTTTGAGAGAATGACAATCCCGCCGCCTTTATTGGCGGGTTTTATGACGATGTTGGGGTATTTCTGGAGGTTATAATGACGTTCTTTCATGGACATTCTCTCTATGTCTCTCATTACAAGTTTTTCAAAAAATTTAATCTCATCTGAGATAGCATAGCGAGGATAGAATTTAGATTTGTTTTTAAGGGTGGTGTGGAGGATTGGGTCAGGATTTTGTATGGCGTTCTTTTCTATAGGATTCTTTAAAAATATTTTTTTTAAGCTAAGTTTACGCTTACATTTTTGGAGATCTATGTACATATTGAATTTGTCTAATTTGGTAGTGGGAGCAAATTTTAGACCCTTGTTTAAAACTTTAGTTTCAACATCTGAAAGGACTCTATTGCTCAAATTGAATATGCCACTAGTTGAAGTCATCTCCTTTCTCTTTTTTCTTTTGCATACATGTTTTCCAGCTCTCTTTCCTCTTCTGGTCTTTCCCAAGATCTTTTTTGTCCTCCCCTTTTCTCCAATCTTACTTCTAAATCTCTGTAATCTTCCTGTTTCTCTCCTCTCTCCAATGGGTCCTTCCAAAAAACCTCCTCACCGACATGCTCTTTAAGAGCAGAAAATCTGTAAGGGGAACGGTGTTATTTATTGCTTCTTCCCTCTCCTTATTTAGTAATCTCCCATTCTGAGGCAAACCTTGTTGGTTTTGATACCCAAAATTTCCATTGGCGGGTTGTCTTCGAACAGTCGACCGTTCATTAGAGGGTGGTCTTTCTTTTTGCCTCCATCCTTCCCTATTTTCCTCTCTAATTGGAGGTCTGTCTTATCACCTTAAGTGTTCAACACTTTAGTTAAAAATTACTGATTTAAGGTTTTTAATATAGAATAAGAATTCAATATTTATCGTGATTACCACATTATATGGTTAATATATTTGTTCACTTAAGATTTCATATATACAACATATAGAATTACACTCACAATTTATCAACTAATGGTGATACTACTAACTATAAAAAATAAATAAAAAAAAATTAGTCCTTGGTGGACTAAAAATAATAATTTATATTCAGTTTAATAATTTGAATAATCCGCACTAAGGAATGTATTATAATCCACACAGTTGTTTCTAATTTTTTTTATAATAATTCATACAATGTTCTCATAAGACCAACAATTATATTGATAACTAGAAAGTGAGGACTCCCTCCCCTTTTTTACATAATTAAATGTTTATTCCAAATTGACCTATAATTTTAGACCAGATTAATACCGTCTGTACCCATTGAAGGTTTATATTCTGATATACACAACAATTGGAGTATGGCTTCCTCATCTGGGTTATTGACAACGGTATTTTGATGTATGTAACTGTTGCATTCCATTACTTTTTTCTATATAACCGCCCGGGGGTACATATCGTGAACGATGATAGAGAGACCGCGATTTCATGAAGTGAATGGAACGTACAGCTGGAACGCGGAATTTGTGCACCGCGCCTGCGCAAAATGGCGCCGAACCCACGTAATCATCAGAAGCTTCAGAGCGAGGCGCGGAGCGCACGCCATCCGTTACCACGGATTGGCAACATGTGGAGACAATCCGTTTTTGATTTGTCGGACTATAATAACAAGTCTGGAAGTTCTGACCTAATGATACCAGCTGATGAAGCCGCAGTTTAGCGACGAAACGCGTCCTGGACCTTTATAGTTTGTTTATAAAATTGTTAGTTTTAAATAAATTTTTTAGAACGAGTTCCAGCATTCCACCTGTTTTTTTCTTGGATTTTTTGACCATATAAAAAATCCTTGGGCGTCTATCTTGAGCTTGAATAGGCTCCAACGAATGTGAGTTGTCATTCATTTAAAATTCTTTATGAGATATATTATACACCAGATACGCACAGAGATTTCTTCTGTTTTTGGTTTTATATCCTTCCATTGAACATATTGTGAAGAATCACTGGCACTAAGGAGTGGGTTTCCTGAGAATATCTCGAAGAAAAAACAACCCTCAGGCGTTTACCCGCTTAGAGCCGGTGTTGAGGCTCTCCCTTTGTGAGTGAACATCATATCACCATACATTATATACACTCTGTGTGAAATAATCTGCACCAATAGAGTATTTCTGTTTTGTTTCCTCTACAAATTCTTCTATCGAGGACGTCACATAAAGACTGCCCGACATCCCATTGCGTTCATTTTCGCGCCGACCAGATACGTATTTCATTCTAGATGTTGCTATCAAAAATATTTTCATATGTATTCCCAGCTGTAATTTATTTAACCCTTTTGCCTCCAAACTCCTCAAAAAGCTTGTGTATGCCCATCTGATTGACTACCTCAACACCCACTCTCTCCTTGACCTTCTGCAATCTGGCTTTCGCTCACTGCATTCAACAGAAACAGCTCTTGCGAAACTGACCAATGACCTTGCAACTGCTAAATCCAATGGGTGCTACTCACTGCTGATCCTTCTCGACCTCTCTGCCGTCTTTGATACAGTTGACCACTCAATCCTCCTTCAAACTCTTAGTGATATAGGCCTTCAAGGTTCTGTTCTTTCATGGTTCGCTTCCTACCTGTCTCAACGATCGTTTAGTGTCTCATTTGCTGGAAGTACCTCCTCCGGCAGCCTGTCTCTGTTGGGGTGCCCCAAGGTTAAGTACTGGGCCCTCTACTTTTTTCAGTCTACATGCTTCTCTAGGAAAACTGATCAGCTCCTTTGGATTCCAGTACCACCTATACGCTGATGACACTCAAATTTACCTCTCCTCCCCTGATCTCTCTCCAGGTCTCCTGGATCGAGTCACTGACTGTCTCTCCGCTGTCTCAAATTGGATGGCTTCCTGCTTCCTTAAACTCAGTCTTGCCAAAACTGAAATTCTCATCATTCCTCCTTCCAAAAAGAACACAATACCACCTATCTCTCTACAAGTAAATGGAACACCCATTAGCCCAACACCCCAAGCTTGCTGCCTTGGTGTCACTTTTGACTCTAACCTAACATTCTCTCCCCACATCCAGACAGTGACCAAAGCCTGTTACTTTCAACTCAAAAACATTGCCCGTCTCCGCCCCTTTCTGACACAAGATACTGCAAAAGTGCTAGTTCATGCTCTTGTCTTTTCACGACTTGACTACTGCAACTCCCTCCTTATTGGCCTCCCCAACTCCCGTATCGCCCCTTTGCAATCTGTAATGAATGCAGTCGTCAGGCTTATTTTTCACACTAAACGCACCTCGCGTACCTCCCCACTCTGCCGGTCCCTCCATTGGCTTCCTGTACGTTCCAGGATACAGTTTAAAATACTGATGCTCACTTTCAAATCACTCAATAACTCAACCCCTCCCTACATGTCTTCGTTACTCCGCAAGTACGTCCCATCTAGACAACTCCGTTCAGCAAGTGATCTCCACCGGGTTAACTTCAGGACTGGCGTCATCGGGCTATTCAGCGCCTATTCGTGATCCGGCTCCCCAGGGGTTAATCACAGCCACCGTTTGGAAGGGCAGGCTGTGCCCTTCCAAACGGTGCCTGGATTAACCCTCTGCCCTCCGGCGATCTGGAGGGAGAGAGGTCCGAAGGAAAATTCAAAATAACATCTAAGGCTAGGGTCAGATGAGCGCATTTTGTACCGACTGTGCGTCCGTGCAGTACGAACGTACTTACTGACTGATAACAAGGTAGTGGTCAAATAGTCCTTTTTTTACACTGACGTATTTTTTGACTGATGTAGCAGGGAAAATAAATTAAAATGAAAAAACATTCTGTCCGTCAAAAATGCTGGACGTATAAATGCAGTCCATCTGACCTCGTTTCATCACTCACATACAAAGCTACATGGACGTTGCGGACGTGGCGCACTCCGCACGTCCGTTCTAGCAGTATTACGTTCTTGCCTAACCTGCGTCCGTTTGCTGCGTCCGCCATGCATCCGCACTTCCGTGCGGACGTACTTCGTGTGTGGGGCTCCATTGGTCAGAATGCTGGACGTGTATGGACGTGATAACTGCGAATATGGACGTGATAACTGCGCTCGTCTGACCCCAGCCTTAAGCAATGTTATTTTTCACCTCAGGATTAAACATTCACAGGGTTATTCAGAGAGCGGTGGAAAGCAGGAGAATAACTGGAGAAGTGAAAATTCTAGGTCAAAATAGCCAAACCAGAAAAATTCTCCCATTTAACTCACTTTCCAAATTGACTATTTGGTCTAGATTGTTCTCTTCTCCTGCCAGTTCTCCTGGCTTTCACCTCTCTCTCAGGGTTGTTCAGAGAAAGGTGAAAACCAGGAGAATGGCAGGAAAAGAGAACAATCTGGACCAAATAGCCGATTTGGAAAGTGAGATAAGGCTAGGGTCAGACTAACGCATTTTTCACAGCGACCGTCAAAAAGTGCGTCCAAACGCATTGCCTTATTTTTTCACGGAATGCGCGAAAACTGTCATACGATGCGCATTTTTGTGCGTGATTTTTTACGGATCCAAACCAGGAAACTTTGGGTGTCTGGACGTTATGTTGGCCGGACATGAGCAGGGTCTGACGTCTCCAAATCACGGACACACGCCGCTAGTGGACGCAGCGCACTCTGTACGTCCGTACTAGCGGTTCTGCGTTCTCTAAAAAATGCATTCATTTTCCACTTGCGTTACGCAGCCGGACTTTCGTGCGACCGTACTTCGTATATTGGCTGTCATTGCCCGTCATTTGCTGCTAGTGTGGCCGTGATTAAGTGCACCTAAACGCATGTTAAAAATTCGCTAGTCTGACCCTAGCCTAAATGGGAGAATTTTTCTGGTTTGGCTATTTTGACCTAGAATTTTCCATTCTCCTGCTCTACACCGCCAAAAAATCAGTAAACTTTTTCTGCGTGTCCTAAAATGTCTCCTCTTTTCATACAGACTGCCGCCCCAAGCAGTTGTTTATGGATAGATTAAAGGAAAAGCATTTACCGTCATTTGAAATGTAATTTTTTGGTTTTTACATATTTCTATACATCCTAGAAATCCGCCACTTCACGGGCAGGTTATGGGGACCTCCTAGGCACGATATTTGAAGGAATTTTTCGTTTTTATTTTTAACCCTTATTTCATGGAAAACTCACTGTCCCTTTAAAACTTTTTTTTTTACTTTTTGTCCTTGTTTCCTGTCCCCCAGGGCACTACCCAGACCCCCATACACTTTTTATGGCAAATATCTAGCATATATGCCCTCTTGGAGGGCACTCTAAAAACCGAATTTTCAGCCCCATTGACTTGTATGGGGTCCGGGTTCGGGTTCGGAGCAGAACATTTGGAAAGTTCGGGTTCGGCTTCGACTAGGAGAGAGTGCGAGAAAGCCCATTCCATAGGGTGGGTCGGCGCCGCACAAGAAAAGTGCTGCAATCTGGCATGTTCAGAGGTGATAATGGAAGATGCAAGAAGCAGGTCATTGTTGAATCTTAGGGGGCGGGCTTGGGTGTATTTGGTAATTAGTGAAGACAGGTAATGTAGAGCAGTTGTAATGAAGGCTTTGTAGTTCAGGGTGAGTAATTGGAATTTAATTCTGCCTTAACCCTGGTATCTCAAACTCCGCATCCCCCCAGATGTTTCTGAACTAGACCTCTCATGATTTTATAGCCATCTATTGCATTCAAAGAATTCTGGAAATTGTTGGCAAAAAAACATCTGGGGGCCAGAGTTTGGGATCCCTACTTCGATCCCTTCAATGCCTAGATCGAGTATACTGGATCTGCCAAACACCTCCTGGTACCTCCTATATAGAATATACTCGATTTGGTGTAATTATGGAACAATGGAAAGGAATTTAGTTTTTTGTAAACACTGTTAGTTTGTAAATAAGCTCCAGAATGTGCCCACAGAGTTTTAGCATCTCGCACATGATAATCGAGCAGGGACGTGCAGTCAGTGGTGGCAGGGGTGGGCAGAACTTCCCCTGCCATTCCAGTAAATTAATGTGGTCATTGTGCTGTAATGACATGTGTGATGTGTATATTTAAACTGTAAATAAAATGTTATTTTTTGAAAAAAGTTATCATACCTGCGCCACGCTCCCTCGCTGTGCTTGCTACTTCTCTCGGACCTCCGCTTTTTTTTTCTCCTGCACTTTCAGTTTGCCGGCTGCTGTGTGTGTGTGTGTGTGTGATTCACTACACAGACAGCAGGGGCAGCACTGAGCCAGGCTAGCCTACGCAATTTGCGCAGCTGAATGCTACACTAATTGAGACGCTCAAGCTGGTTCTACGCTCTTCAGTGCCTCTGGAGGCAATGAGAGCAATTGAAAGCTTGAGCCAATGGGAAAGCTCCATTGGTCTCAAGCAATTCTTTTTTTTTAAAAATGCCCCCCATGGGAGGCAGAGCTCCCCATGGAATGATTGACGCAGGACAGTCATGTGACTGTCCTCGTCAGTCATGTGGGGGGGCAGGTAGAGCTCAGCAATCAGCATGTGTGTAATAGCACCCTCTATTAGTCAGTATTGTAAGTGCATGCTCTTAGAACATTATGACCTGTATGCAAACTTTTTTTACAGCAAGAGTTACAATAGCGCCCTCTATTAGTCAGTATTGTAAGTGCATGCTCTGAGCTGTAAAATCAAAAATGTGAACTTTACTTTATAAATAGTGAAACTCTATTCTCCTATATAACGATAATCAAATGCGTAAATTGCGACTGCGTACCCTTGTGTATATCTGGCTCTGATACTAGCCAGTGCCTCACGAGCCACTGAGCTCACCGCACGTCACTGTAATCGAGGCACCAAAAGAGTATAATCAGCTTGATTCCTTTTTTCCCTGAAGATAAAAAAAAACGTTCTCAAGCCGTATTATGGAAATGTAGTAGTGCTATTTGGACTGCAGGGGGTAACATCTGTCTGTCAAGTAATACATACATTTGAAAATATGCTTTTGATATTCGGATCTATATATGAAGAACAGTTTCAATGTATGTATAACGCAAATGTATTTTCCATAACTCCACTGGGTCCTTGTGGTGGATTTATGGGATCTACTTGGTAGTGAAGGGGGTAAGGAGCTTTATTTAGTAAAACCCACTCAATGATATGTCATTTAGTACTTTTATTCAATTGATTGTTGACAACTAGTTCTCAACATTCATGTCTATTTGGTGGAAAGCATCAAGACTTCTAAGAACATTTGTGGAATATGACCTAAAGTAAACCTGAAGTTCACGGTTCTTAAAAACGGCTTCAAGACTGACTCCTTTTGAAAGTGATATGCTCACTTGTCATGAATCGGTGTCTGTCAGGTCAAATAACAAAGACATAGTGAAGAGGCTTAACACTAGTTAAAGCTAACCTTGTTTTAATCCTTCAGGCAAATTCACAAAGAACCTACGTATTTAGAAGGCCTCCATTTGATCATTCAGAAAAAATGTTAGTGCTTTCGACAGGTTGAAATGTGCATGAATGTTAAGCAGGAAGGTCCATCATGTACTGCATCTGCAAACTGTTTCCAAATTACATCGCAAGAACAGTCATAAGAAATGCAGAATAAATCCCTAAACAATTTTGCTGTTGACATTTACACCGTGATTTGACTTTAATTGTTTAAATCTGTTTTAGATGTGATCGTCACTACACAGTTCCTGGTTGTGGTGAATAACATAGCGAAAGGCAAAGGGTCAGGACTCACCGGGTATGTTCTTTCTAAGCAATAAATTATCGGTCAATGCTTCCTCTCCGTTGAAAATGCTAAGTATACATTGGCCACATGTCTTACCAACATGGTAAAATCCAGCAAGTTCATTCTGCAGCTCTACCCGCGTTGTGTAATTCATTCAACCTTACGGTGATGTTTTTGCAGATGTGGGTTTTGTGTAAAACTGATCTGATCACACCTGGCAGCTGACATTTATTTAAATTAAAAAGAAAACCATTGTTTTAGCAGTGGTTTTGGACAATATTTTTAAAATATACAGTAAGAAATATTTAGGTGAGGGCGGCATGGGGGTAAAAAATATTGGAGCGAAAGACTAGGGTGGGGGGTTCAGTGGGAAAGACAATAGTAGTCATGAAGCAGGTGACCAAAACAAATACTTTTTTCTAAACTGAAAGACTTATGTTACTAAGCTGTATGAAGAGGTATTTCAAGAATAAAGAGTGGAGAGGAACTGATTGCCAAATGGAAAGTATCTTAAACCCATTTCCAGAACCATGCGACTTGACACCAGTGTTAATTTTGTCGACTAATAATTTTAGTCTAGTTTTAGTCGACTAAATATTATAACATGTTTTTGAATAAAATTAAAATAATTCCGATGACTAAAATGTTACTAAAATTAAAATAATTCAGATGACTAAAATGTGACTAAAATTTAGGGATGTGCGTTTCGGAATTTCGGAATTTTCACGAAATTTCCCGATTCGTGTTTTCGGATGCGGCCGAATTTCCGAAAATTTTTAGATCCGAAAATGGCAGATCCAAAAAGTTTTCCGAGCCGAAACGAAATATTTTTGCAATTTTCAAATAGACTTGAAATGTGTCAAATCGAAATTTATTGCTTTGAAACGAGGAGAACAGACGTTCCGAAAAAACGAAAATTTCCGAAATTACGAAAAGTCGATACAAAAAACGAGCAAAGTGACACGAAAATACGAAAAACGGTCGAAAATTTTGAAAAAAAAAATGTACACGAAAAACGAATCGAGCCGAACCGAATCGAAACAGAAATCGGTCGAAACGAGCCGAATTGAAAAGTTTAAAAATCCGAAAAATCGAATCGAACCGAAAAAAAAATCGGTGCACAAGCCTACTAAAATTAAATGCTATTTTAGTCAAAAGACTATGACTAAAACTAAATCAAAATTTGCCATCAAAATGGAAACTGGATTTTAAGATAACTGTTAATTATAAAGTAACCGTTATATCTACGCCTGTATTGCATGTTCAAACCTTAATACCATAAATAATAACCGATTAATAGATGTTTACTCCAGGAGTATAGAATGAGAAATGCTGAAATAATGCATTAATTACACTTTAACTAAACCCATTAGATTTTAGTCTACTAAAATCTAATGATTGTTTAATCGACTAAAACTAGACTAAAAATAAAACAATTCAGATGACTAAAATTAAATGCTATTTTAGTCAAAAGACTAAAACTGAAACTAAATCGAAATTTGCTGTCAAAATTAACACTGCTTGACACAACCTCTGTAAATGATGCATATCTGCACTTTTGTATACATACAGAAAAAATGCCATCGCGCCTGTACTCACCAGAGCGGCTGCAACAGCCAGGAGTAACAGCCCAGTTCATGTATAAAACATAACAAGAGAGTTATTTTCAACCCCAAATGGGAAGTGCTTGGTGCATGTATAAATAAAACCCACCATTTTCTGCCTCTCCTTAGCTGAAAAGCAGCAGGAGAGCATGCAGCTGCTCAGAGGAGCAGCTTTTGGTACATGGGTTAGGACTCACTCTACAAAGAGGTGTCTTGATGGGGCGAGTGAGCTTACGTTTAAATGACCATTAAAACAAACTAAAACCTCAGATAGAAACGAGTGCAGATATCTGCACTTTTGGACTCCAGACCTACAACTCCCACCACTTTAGAGAGGACACCAAGAGCAAATAGCTCTTTGATGTTCTTCCACTGGTTCCGCACGGACTCACAAGATTAAGTATGTCTCCTGCAACAAACAATTACTAACATATCAACACCCCAAGAAGAAAAGGCCCTGGAATGTACAGTCAGGTCCAGAAATATTGGGACATCGACACAATTCTAACATCTTTGGCTCTATACACCACCACAATGGAGTTGGAATGAAACAAACACAATGTGCTTTAACTGCAGACTGTCAGCTTTAATTTGAGGGTATGTACATCCAACTCGGGTGAACGATGTAGGACTTACAGCAGTTTGCAGATGTGCCTCCCACTTGTTAAGGAACCAAAGGTAATGGGACAATTGGCTTCTTAGCTGTTCCATGGCCAGGTGTGTGATATTCCCTCATTACCCCAATTACAATGTGCCGATAAAAAGCCCAGAGTTCATTTCAAGTGTGCTATTTGCATTTGGAATCTGTTACTGTCAACTCTCAAGATGAGATCCAAAGAGCTGTCACTATCAGTGAAGCAAGCCATCATTAGGCTGAAGAAACAAAACAAACCCATCAGAGAGATAGCAAGAACATTAGGCATGGCCAAAACAACCGTTTGGAACATTCTCAAAAAGAAGGAACATACTGGTGAGATCAGCAACACCAAAAGACTCGGGAGCCCACGGAAAACAACTGTGGTGGATGACGGAAGAATTCTTTCCCTGGTGAAGAAAACACCCTTCACAACAGTTGGCCAGATCAAGAACACTCTCCAGGAGGTAGGTGTATGTGTGTCAAAGTCGACAATCAAGAGAAGACTTCACCAGAGCGAATACAGAGGGTTCACCACAAGATGTAAACCATTGGTGAGCCTCAAAAACAGGAAGGTCAGATTACAGTTTGCCAAACAACACCTAACAAAGCCTTCACAGTTCTGGAACAAGATCCTATGGACAGATGAGACCAAGATCAACTTGTACCAGAGTGATGGGAAGAGAAGAGTATGGAGAAGGAAAGGAACTGCTCGTGATCCTAAGCATACCACCTCATCAGTGAAGCATGGTGGTGGTAGTGTCATGGCGTGGGCATGTATGGCTGCCAATGGAACTGGTTCTCTTGTATTTATTGATGATGTGACTGCTGACAAAAGCAGCAGGATGAATTCTGAAGTGTTTCGGGGAATATTATCTGCTCACATTCAGCCAAATGCTGCAGAACTCATTGGACGGTGCTTCACAGTGCAGATGGACAATGACCCAAAGCATACTGCAAAAGCAACCAAAGAGTTTTTGAAGGGACAGAAGTGGAATGTTATGCAATGGCCAAGTCAATTACCTGACCTGAATCCCATTGAGCATGCATTTCACTTGCTGAAGACAAAACTGAAGGGAAAATGCCCCAAGAACAAGCAGGAACTGAAGACAGTTGCAGTAGAGGCCTGGCAGAGCATCACCAGGGATGAAACCCAGCGTCTGGTGATGTCTATGCGTTCCAGACTTCAGGCTGTGATTGACTGCAAAGGATTTTCAGCCAAGTATTAAGAAGGGAAAGTTTGATTTATGATTATTATTCTGTCCCATTACTTTTGGTCCCTTAACAAGTGGGAGGCACATCTGCAAACTGCTGTAAGTCCTACACCGTTCACCTGAGTTGGATGTACATACCCTCAAATTAAAGCTGACAGTCTGCAGTTAAAGCACATTGTGTTTGTTTCATTCCAACTCCATTGTGGTGGTGTATAGAGCCAAAGATGTTAGAATTGTGTCGATGTCCCAATATTTCTGGACCTGACTGTATGTGGTTTACCTGGAAACAAGAAAGGATTCCATCAATTCAGGTGCTGAAAAAGCATTGAAGAGTACATCCAACTCCTGATTACTGTTAAAATAGAATTTTACTGTAAAAGCACACCGATTTCACATCTCTTGAACCATGGAAATTTTTGGACGTGTCAAGAGTCTATAAATATTTATAATTTCCAAGAATTATTTCAAAGAATTCATTTCTGAAACCACCCTTGAAAGCATTTGTGAATGATCACAGTTCTTAATCTCCAGTCTGCATTTATCTGGACCGAGTCTTCGGTAGTCTAGTCGCTAATTTATATTCCAAACTTCAGATATCCAATGTCTAGAAATCAGAAAACATGGATTCTTTCCATTTTAGTTGTAACATAAAAAGAGCAACTCATCAGTGGAAACTCAGAAAACGTAGGAAACATATATTTTGCGTTATTAAAAAAAAAAACTGCAAAATTTCGACTTAATAATGAAAAGGCATTCGATTCTTTCCTATTGTGTCGCATACCTTTCGTCTAACAACTGATCAGCAGGAATTTGTAATGTGGAATAACTGAAACTGCGTTAAGTCCGCCAATTCAGTTCTGGTTTTCCTTCAATATTTTTGTAAGCTGCAGTGCCAAATTTCAGTGAAACAGGAAAAAAAAAAAAAGCTGTTTGAGCAGACATCATTAAAGACCTGATGTGTCATCAAATACTTTTTCAACCACCTCTGCTACGAGCCTCCGCCGTTCAAAACGTGCAGAACCCAATGGATTTCATAAAACTTAATGCTGCATTACATGATTAATTATTTTGTGAGGTTGAAGCTTCCGTTATATTGTTTTTTTGTCCCGAAAACAACACCGCACCGTCCCTATGTTTGGAGAAAAAGGAGAATAAAGCAACAGACTTTTCATTAAAATGTAACTTAGTATCTCTTCCTTCGAGAAGTCTCCTCGTTACTTGTATCCACAGCAACTGTGAGTTGGTTAGTCTGCAATTCTGGTGCAAGATTCCCTAGTGCGGAGACTGGTGCCAACACAAATATTAAGTAGTTGTTCAATAGCGCTTGGCAAGGACTCATTATCTTTTATGGTATACAAATTTTCTGATGAAGCTGCCTTCCCTTTTCCAGAGCAACTGAAAAGTCGAGACTTTTTCTTTTTCACTCTACGGCTTGTTTTGCAGCGGTTACTTACAAATAAATGTAAAAAACATTCTACGTTGCTATAGGGTTTGCAAAATAAATGGTCCCCTTCTTGTGTGGCTCTGTAGTGGTTTACACGTCGACTGATTCCTTCTAAGGCTAGGGTCAGACGAACGCATTTTTCGCGTCGTCTGTGAAAAAGTGCGTTTGAACGAATGGATGTATTTTTTCACGGAATACGCGATAGCGGTCATACGATGCGCATTTTTTTACATCCGTGATTTTGTACGGATCATCAATAAAACACTTTTTGAGTCTGGACGTTATGTTGGCCGGACATTAGCAGCGTCTGACGTCTCCTAATCACGCACACATGCCGCTAGCGGATGCAGCGCACTCTGTACGTCAGTACTAGCGGTTTGACGTTCTCGAAAAAATGTGTTCGTTTGCCACTTGCGTTGCGCGGCCGCACTTTCGTATGCTGCCTGTCATTAGACGTCATTTGCTGCTAGCACGGCCATAATTAAGTGCGGCTAAACGCACGTTAATACTGCGCTCATCTGGCCCTAGCCTTAAGTCTGATTTTACAAACAGCATTAGTTATCATCTTCGTATTTTGGTGCAAGAGAATCCGTCTGAATCAGGGGTGCTCAACCCTGGCCCTAAAGACATTTTCGAACTACATCTCCCACAGGGGTCAAGTGCTAAAAAATAAGTGTGGGAACTCTTTATGATTATTTCCTCCCAATTGATGCTTGTCATCTTGTACTTAACCCATCGCACACACTATAATTTGATATAAATATATATATTTTATATGTATTGTACATGTATATATTTATATGCTGGGGTTTAAGGTAAAATGTATGATAAATCATATATTTAGTGTGATTTTTAACATGTGATTGTACAACGTTTTATAGAGTGTGGGACCAATGGGAACTCCGTACGCCCTGCAGAAATGGTGGAGAAACTGTTTCCCACGCATTCCTGCTCCACTTGAGCCCTGATTTCTCATGATACTCAGACACTAATTATGCTGAGAGAGCCTTGTGGGTAATGCAGTTCCAAAGCATCTGGAGGGCCAAGCTTGCTCAGCCATGGACTACATAATAAATGCACTTAAATCATATTGAGCTGTAGCAATATTACTCTGCAAAAATAAGCATCCATGTACGGCGAATGCCTATTATCAATGGAGCCCTGAAAAAGACCATTGAAAAAACTAGTGAAAGTTTGATTTGAGCAGTAAGCAATTGGTAAGGGGTGTGAATTTTTTTAAAAAAAATCTACTTCTCCCAACGACTAAATTGGTACCAAATCTACTTGCCCCTTACTGACAATCTACTTGTCCCAATACACAAAATACTGTCACCAAAATAGCATTTAAATAATCACTCCCCCAATACATACTGCCAGACATCCTACAAAAGAAACTGACATGGGCACACATGGGCCCTCAGCCCGACAGAGAAAATAAATGAAAAAACGTGCTCTGCAACAGATCCAGGGCCCTGCCTGCCCGAGGGACTAAATGTGATAACCTGAGTACTTGCCCAGAGGCAAAATCTTAATGTGCGCTGGGCTATATGAATCCAGCACCCCTAAATTAGTAAGCACAGCCAAGTCACGTATGGCATATCTTATTACCACATTAGCTAATACAGTTTGTTTGACATGGCCTGTAATTTCATGTATATTTTGCATTAGTAAAATTGCTGCCAAATGAATGGAGTCGAGTAAGGCTGGGCCACACGTCCGCACTAAATGCATCTGTTGTAACGCTCATCGTGACATCCATCATAGAATTTTGACGGATCATATAGAGATGAATACACAACGTAACACACGTACTTTTTCACAAACCTGAACACAGACACAAATTTTTGGCAGGCGTCAAAACGCTAGGAAGCATAAAGAGACGTGGATGTGATGTTTCTATAGGTGGGAGTACACGACATCAGACGAGCCTTCATTTGATAGTCGTCACGTGTGTAGGACAATGAGACTACAAAATGTAACGGCTTCTTCAGATTCCGTATTTCTCGAGTTTTTATTTTCAGCATCAAAATTCGTGAACATTGTGAGGTTCCACAAGTACGTCCTGCTAAAGTATGTAAGTTACAATAGACGTCCTTTCTGTGCTTGTATAGCCCCAGCTTGAAAGGATGTTTGCATCCTGCCAATCAAATGTTATGCATGCAAATAGAAGAGCCTCTGTGCAGAGGATTGATTGACAGTATCTCTTACTACAGGTACTACAAGTCATGGTTCATGCACTTATTGTAAAGTCACTGTTTAAGTGGCTAAGCTTCCCAAGCACGGTCAGTCAGCTCTGAGGGGATGGCATGGAGGCGACGCCAGATGCAAGTGCAGGGAGCTTCTAATAGAAGTAGTCTTTTTGGAGATTACAGGTGTAAAACTGCATTAAGCCCCTCTCTACCAAGCACTTTTTGTTGAAAAAAAGCTAATTATTTATTCGTACCATGGGGTGTGTAGTTAAAACCATACTGAGGGTTAAGATAGCAATTTTTATTCTATTCTTAACAGGTTAAAATTATAAAAATATTTTTGATTTGCCATTTATTTGTTCCTCCTTTCAGAAATATTGTTGGGTTTTTAAACTTCTAAACACCACATGGTGTCCTTTATCATACACAATCCCATTATTGGCATACAGGGAGAAATGGCCTTTGTGTCAGTCAATATGATAAAAGATAATTAACGAGGATGGGGGGAACACCGTATTTCTGGACTATTTAGCAAACTCCTCATTATTTTTGTGTTTTCAGTTTGTGCACTACAAAGCATCTTTATATACATTATATATATTATAAGGTTTATTATTACAGAGGCCATTTGCACATCAAAGCAATTCAAAGCACTGCATCACAGAGCTCCTGTGCTACATTCCCCATATGCAGCAAGGAACTCTGGGTAAGACATGCAAATTACATCTGTCTCACTTTTTTGCATCCTGGGTCTGTTTTTACACAGAACCCTTAAATCAATGCCATGCCATACTATGGCTTTTTTTTTTTAGCAGACATCAGGTCTATGCAACTGGTCAAAGCCACTCCTAGGACAGCGCTGTTTCAGGTTTATTGGACCCTCTTCAGCAGGAGCTAGGCATGACCAGTTGCAGTGGATGCTTAGACTGATAGGACAAATCAGTACTTGCTTGGGTTGTGGTGGAGGACAAAAAATAAGATTATAAGCCTCCACACTGCAAATTATAAAGTTTATTATTGCAGAGACCATTTACACATCCCAGCAATTCAAAGAACTACATAACAGAGCTCATGTGCTACATTCCCCATATGCAGTGGTTTCCCAGTTACATTTCCATCAATATATATATATATATAGTTGCCACAGGTTCCTGCACTCAGAACAGCAGTGCCCTCGGCCCGGTGCTGCGCCTGGCTCATATACCTCTCCGTGCACACACATGTGCTGGCAGCACTCTGGGGCTTTTCAAAATTCTTTATTACATAATCTTATTGCATAATCGACGTTTCAGTCTGCTATCCGCGTTCCTTCATCAGGATACAAAAAAAATTAACAAGAACACTAATATAACATAATTACCACACCAAGTGACATCCCACCCGCTTCCACGACCAGCGGATGCCGTCTCTTGCGCATGACGTCAGAGCGCTTGCAGATTCCCAGTGAGCAACCGATCACCAAAGCAACGGAATGCTTCTACCCAGATGCTGTAACACATACTTATATTCCATACCAAAGATTCATAAGGATCCAAGAGTAGACTCCTTCCAGGGTGTCCCATTGTGTTTGCCAGGGGAGGCTTGTTAGAGACAATCTCCAAATGGCTGGATTATCTATTTAAAAAGCCTGTGTTATATCTGAAGACCTGTTTGAAAGATACACCCTAAGTGATCACAGAACTGAAGAAGATGACACTTCCAGAGGGACCGGTGACACTCATGACGTGTGATGTAAAACGTTTGTACACAGTTATTCCCTTGGAATTTGGAATAGAGGCGATGCGGCAAACGCTGGCACAGTCAGAGTTTTATCAAGGACCCCTATAAAATTTGTTTTGAAACTACTAGAAATAGTACTTGTAACAATTTCCAGTTAGAGACACAATGTATCAACAAGCAACAGGGAGGTCCATGGGGGCAGCAGTTGCCCCAATGTATGCCAGCTCATTCATGCATTTATTTGAACAGCAGGAAATTATTTCCAAAGTTGGATAAAAAATTTGATACAACAAAAGATTCGTAGATTATGTGTTTATGATTATCTTGGACTCAGAACTAGGAGCACGGGAGATTGTAGGTCGGATTATTAACACACTGGATTCCCCGATTAAGATTTCGGCAGAAATGAACATGGAGACTGTGGATTTTTTACATATATATCGTAAAGGAAAACAGTCGGAGTACACATTGTACCATAAATCCACAGATCGCAACACATTGTTTCATGCAAATCACTTCCACCCATTACATTTGAAGCGATCCTTACTTTATATGCAACTTTTAAGGGTTTACAGGAATAATTCCAACAGTGAGAAGAGCCGAATCCAAATTTGGGAAATGTGGTCAAGATTTCGGGAGAGAGGATATCCAACATATTTGTTGAAGCGGGCATTACAGAGATGTGAACAAGAAAATAAATATAGAAAAATTGAGGAACCGTCTATGATATTCTCTGCTCCATATTAATATTATTATACTTTATTTATATAGCGCCAGCATATTCCGCAGTGCTGAACAATGGGCACGATATAGACAGGGTTACAATACATTGAGACTGAACAACATTTGATAAACCGATACATGAGGAAACGAGTGCCCTATTCCTGTGGGAACTCACAATCTAAAAGAGTTGGTGGTAGAAACAAGAGGAGAGGACTGCAAGGTGAGAGTGATGGACTGGTTGGGTCAGTGAGGTGTATTAGTGAGTCGGGTGGTAGGCTTCCCTGAAGAATAATGTCTTATAAGAGAGGGAGAGATGTAGGTAGTGGAGGGGTTGGTGGTACAGAGGCAGGAGTTCCATTTTAGGATGAACGCAGAGTAAAAGATTAGAAGAGACAGGGAGCGCATTGTGCAGCAGTATGTGGACATTGCAATTCCCTAATTCTAGCAGAGGGGAGGGGGAGCTGGTGGCCAGAAAAACACTGCAGAGCTTGCATGGGAGAGACCAGAAGCCTGGGATTAGTAAGAGTAATTAGAGAGGGAAGTGGAGACAGCTGGAAAGGATGCCTGAAATTAGAGGCCGATCCTTGGGACTGCCAAGTGTGGAAATGAAGCTTGGTCTGTGTGTTTCAAAGGAAATTAGTACAGGTAAGTGTCTAGGTGTCAGAGGCCTTTGTAATGGGGGGAGGGGCACTGGTGAAATACCATCTAAAAATGCGGGATTTTAGTGGATAATCAGCCAAAAATTAATAAATGCAGACACAAAATACAATTGCGATGATAGAATATTGCAGAGTGTGATGGTGGCCATCATGTTGAGATCTGGATACCTGGGCAGTGATTGCAGGTGTCACGTACCTCCGGCACCCAGCAGCTCGCTTGCAGAACGCTGGATAAAATACATGCCGTCGCCGATCACGTGATGGCCGAAGGGGCGAGGTGCATTAGGAAAGCGCGTAATCCTTTATATAAGCCGTTCAGTTAGCCCAGACCAGCGTGCTGTCGTGTTCTCACACTCCCACAGTGCTTCCAAGTATTTCTATTTGAATTGAATTGATTTGTATATGACCCCTGGCTTTTGGAAATCGACCACTGTTGTGTTTAGACCTCTGGCTTTGGATATCGACTACTCTTGTGTTTTGACCTCTGGTTTGGGCTATCTATTACTCTAGTGCTTAGAGCTCTGGTTCTGCATAATTATTCGATACTGATATCTGGTATCTGGTTGCTATATATATGTATTTTTTTTCTTGTCTCTGTCTGTTCTCTTATTTAGTCTCTATTAAACCGGCCAGTATAAGGATCAGAGGATTAGGGCAACCCTGGGTACAGGGATCATTCTATATACACGGTCAGGTCCAGAAATATTGGGACATTGACACAATTCTATCATCTTTGGCTCTATACACCACCACAATGGAGTTGGAATGAAACAAACACAATGTACTTTAACTGCCGACTGTCAGCTTTAATTTGAAGGGGTATGTACATCCAACTCAGGTGAACGGTGTAGGACTTACAGCAGTTTGCAGATGTGCCTCCCACTTGTTAAGGGACCAAAGGTGATGGGACAATTGGCTTCTCAGCTGTTCCATGGCCAGGTGTGTGATATTCCCTCATTACCCCAATTACAATGTGCAGATAAAAGGCCCAGAGTTCATTTCAAGTGTGCTATTTGAATTTGGAATCTGTTGCTATCAACTCTCAAGATGAGATCCAAAGAGCTGTCACTATCAGTGAAACAAGCCATCATTAGGCTGAAGAAACAAAACAAAACCATCAGAGAGATAGCAAGAACATTAGGCGTGGCCAAAACAACTGTTTGGAACATTCTCAAAGAAGGAATGCACCGGTGAGCTCAGCAACACCAAAAGACCTGGGAGACCACGGAAAACAACTGTGGTGGATGACCGAAGAATTCTTTCCCTGGTGGAGAAAACACCCTTCACAACAGTTGGCCAGATCAAGAACACTCTCCAGGAGGTAGGTGTATGTGTGTCAAAGTCAACAATCAAGAGAAGACTTCACGAGTCTGAATACGGAGGGTTCACCACAAGATGTAAACCATTGGTGAGCCTCAAAAACAGGAAGGCCAGATTAGAGTTTGCCAAACAACACCTAACAAAGCCTTCACAGTTCTGGAACAAGATCCTATTGACAGATGAGACCAAGATCAACTTGTACCAGAGTGATGGGAAGAGAAGAGTATGGAAAAGGAAAGGAACTGCTCATGATCCTAAGCATACCACCTCATCAGTGAAGCATGGTGGTGGTAGTGTCATGGCGTGGGCATATATTGGTGCCAATGGAACTGGTTCTCTTGTATTTATTGATGATGTGACTGCTGACAAAAGCAGCAGGATGAATTTTGAAGTGTTTCAGGCAATATTATCTGCTCACATTCAGCCAAATGCTGCAGAACTCATTGGACGGCGCTTCACAGTGTAGATATGAAGCATACTGCAAAAGCAACCAAAGAGTTTTTGAAGGGAGAGAAGTGAAATGTTATGCAATGGCCAAGTCAATCACCTGACCTGAATCCCATTGAGCATGCATTTCACTTGCTGTAGACAAAACTGAAGGGAAAATGCCCCAAGAACAAGCAGGAACTGAAGACAGTTGCAGTAGAGGCCTGGCAGAGCATCACCAGGGATGAAACCCAGCGTCTGGTGATGTCTATGCATTCCAGACTTCAGGCTGTGATTGACTGCAAAGGATTTGCAACCAAGTATTAAGAAGGGAAAGTTTGATTTATGATTATTATTCTGTCCCATTACCTTTGGTCCCTTAACAAGTGGGAGACACATCTGCAAACTGCTGTAAGTCCTACACCGTTCACCTGAGTTGGATGTACATAACCTCAAATTAAAGCTGACAGTCTGCAGTTAAAGCACATTGTGTTTGTTTCATTCCAACTCCATTGTGGTGGTGTATAGAGCCAAAGATGTTAGAATTGTGTCCATGTCCCAATATTTCTGGACCTGACTGTATATATCCGTCAGAAATTCGTGACAGCAGGGACATTTCTTGCAGGAGGATCAGTGTGGAAATGAAGCTTGGTCTGTGTGTTTCTGGGCTGTGATTGCAGGGACATTTCTTGCAGGAGGATCAGTGTGAAAATGAAGCTTGGTCTGTGTGTTTCTGGGCTGTGATTGCAGGGAAGTCTCTTGCAGGAGGATCATTGTGGAAATGATACACCAAGATCTGAAGAAATTAACCGAATTATGAAGAACAATTGGCAGATATTGGCTGGAGACAGTACTCTCGCTAGTAGCTTTCAAAGAGCACTGTTGTTCAGCCATCGTAGGTCCAGGAATCATCGGTATCTACTGGCTACAACTTACCGGGTACAATCGTATTCCAGTGAGGGCACAATACAACATCCTGGCTGCTATAGATGCTTGGGTTGCGTGACATGCAGCCACATGACTTAGAGTTCATCATAAAACACCGTATTTCGTGTACAACAGAGTTTGTAATATATAAGATCTCATGTCCATGCGGACTTTGTTACGTAAGTAAAATGGACACCACACTCAGGGAAAGGATCAGGAGTCATTGATCATCTATCAGATTGGCATACAGAGATGGATCAAGTGATAAACCCATAATAAGACATTTTTTGGAAGAATATCAACAACTTCCAATGATGACGTTTATAGCCACCGATTATGTACCCCCATTGAGGTGAAGAGGTGATCGGAGTAATATGTTTTTGAGGAGAGAGACAAACTGGATCAGGGAATTGTATACAATATTCCCGGAAGGGACTTAATGAGAGACTATTGTATCAACCTTTTCTCTAAAAAAACATTTCCGCAAGTGATATTGTTTGTTTTCCCCTTGCTATTTAGAATGTTAGGGAATTAATGGCATGTTAATGATGCATATGTGGATTTTTGAGCCCAGTATCCACAGTTTGGACGGGCCATCCAGAGGACTGATATACAGTATTATCATTGTGAAATAGTACAATGGATTGTTATTTTTAAAGGCATTTATGTGAACATGCGTTACAGCCCCATTTAAGGATTAGTAAAATAGTCGCATTCCATTGTTCGCATTAAATTATCCCATTTGATTTAACAGTCACATACAGTTGTGTTCAAAATTATTCAACCCCCACTGAAATTGAGTGTTTTGGCCAGTTTGACATTGATTTTGATCATTCAGTCATCTTGCTTACAATTAAATCAAAGAGGCACGTGTAGGTCAGACAAATATAACATAACATTTATAATGAAATAACCACAAATGTCTTTTCTGTGCTCACATCATTATCAGTTTTATTCAACCCCCAAGTGACATTCAATCTTAGTACTTAGTACAACATCCTTTTACAGTTATAACAGCTTTTAAACGTGAAGCATAGCTTGACACAAGTGTCTTGCAGCGATCTACGGGTATCTTCGCCCATTCATCATGGGCAAAAGCCTCCAGTTCAGTCACATTCTTAGGCTTGCGCACTGCAACTGCTTTCTTTAAGTCCCACCAGAGGTTCTCAATCGGGTTTACGTCAGGTGACTGCGATGGCCACTCCAAAATGTTCCAGCCTTTAATCTGCAACCATGCTCTAGTGGACTTGGAGGTATGCTTGGGATCATTGTCCTGTTGAAAGGTCCAACGTCTCCTAAGCCTCAGGTTTGTGACGGACTGCATCACATTGTCATCCAATATCTCCTGGTACTGAAGAGAATTCATGGTACCTTGCACACGCTGAAGCTTCCCTGTACCTGCAGAAGCAAAACAGCCCCAAAGCATGATTGACCCCCCGCCATGTTTCACAGTAGGCAAGGTGTTCTTTTCTTCATAGGCCTTGTTCTTCCTCCTCCAAACATAGCGTTGATCCATGGGCCCAAACAGTTCTAATTTTGTTTCATCAGTCCACAGAACACTATCCCAAAACTTCTGTGGTTTGTCCACATGACTTTTGGCATACTGCAGTCGACTCTTCTTATTCTTTGGAGACAGCAAGGGGGTGCGCCTGGGAGTTCTGGCATGGAGGCCTTCATTACGCAGTGTGCGCCGTATTGTCTGAGCTGAAACTTCAGTACCCACATCTGACAAATCTTTTCTCAGTTCCTCAGCAGTCACACGGGGACTTTTCTCCACTCTACGCTTCAGGTAGCGCACAGCAGTCGAAGTCAGCATCTTCTTTCTGTCACGACCAGGTAGCGTTTCAACAGTGCCCTTTGCCTTGAATTTGCGAATGATGCTTCCTATGGTCTCTCTTGGTATGTTTAACATCTTTGCAATCTTCTTATAGCCATTGCCCTTCCTGTGAAGAGTAATCACCTCTTCTCTTGTCTTCCTGGACCATTCTCTTGACTTCACCATGTTTGTAACCACACCAGTAAATGTCTAGAAGGAGCTGAGTATCACAGTCATTTTAAAGCTGCCTAATTAGTGCTTATTATGCTTTATTGCTGCTCTGTGACATCCACAGGTGTTTTTCAATACCTGATTGAAAACACTTGAATGAACCTCTGTTCTTCAGAGTGGTAGTCTTTAAGGGGTTGAATAATTGTGTCAATGAAGAATTCACAAAAGAAACATTTACTACTGTATTACAAAACCAATTGATGTCATTTTAGTTGCATACGGTTCTTTAAAAAGTCCTTGTAGGATTTCATTCTGAATACAATTACAAATGTACACTAAATTCCCTAAAACCCTTTACAGCATTGGGGGTTGAATAATTTTGAACACAACTGTATACCCCTCTGTGCACGAACACGTGCTGGCGGCACTCTAGGACTTTTCAAAATTCTTTAATGCATAATCTTATCGCATAATTTCAGTCCGCTATCCGCAGACTTTCATCAGGATACAAAAACCATTTAACAAGAACACTTATATAACATAAAACATACTTTCCACACCAAGTGACATCCCACCCGCTTCCATGCTGAGCGGATGCCGTCTCTTGCGCGTGACGTCAGAGCGACGGCAGATTCCCCGTGAGCAACCCATCACCATAGCAACAGAATGCTTCTACCAAGATACTGTAACACAAAAAAGCCTTAGGCAATCAGGGGGCCATATATCTATAAAGCGATTAAGCCACGATAAATGCCATCTTCCTCCCCCCAAAAACCTTTGCTAATTACAGTTGTGTTCAAAATTATTCAACCCCCAATGCTGTAAAGGGTTTTAGGGAATTTAGTGTACATTTGTAATTGTATTCAGAATGAAATCCTACAAGGACTTTTTAAAGAACCATATGCAACTAAAATGACATCAATTGGTTTTGTAATACAGTAGTAAATGTTTCTTTTGTGAATTCTTCATTGACACAATTATTCAAACTGGCCAAAACACTCAATTTCAGTGGGGGTTGAATAATTTTGAACACAACTGTATATATATATATATAAGCATTTACACACGCACGTTTTTTGCTGAACTGTCCTGGAGTGCCAATATATTTAAATGCTTATATATGAGAGACAGGTTCCAGGCACCGGGCAATTATAAGCTGGAGTGCAGGATCGCTTGTGATTGTGTATATATATATATATAACACATTCTACAAATTTTAATTCATATCAGATGTTACTATTTCTTCTGGTTTAGGGTGTATGTATATATACAGTATAGAAATATATATATACTGTATATATAATCCACAATGAAAAAATAACAGGCACTCACCGGTCTTCATTAAAAGTTTCCTGGTTTCACCTTTATTTCTAAATTTTAACATAATACAGGGTTATTCAGAGAAAGGCGAAACTCTGGAGAACTTTTGGAGAAGTGAAAATTCTAGGTCAAAATTGCCAAACCAGAAACATACTCCCATTTATATCACTTTCCAAATCGGCTATTTTGACCTAGAATTTTTACTTCTCCGAAAGGTCTCCAGAGTTTCACCTTTCTCTGAATAACCCTGATAGTGTCAATGTTTTGCCTCCAACAAGCCTTTATGAAGACAAATTGTTAAAGACTGAGTGACTGATATTTGCTTTCTTACAAACTGAGTGCCTATCATTTGTACACACATATATACTGTATATATAATATATAGTCACCTTGTCTTAATTCATATAAGACATTATTCTTTTTGTTCTTGTTCAGGTGTGTGTGTTTACACTGTACATCATGAAGCTACATCCAGTCCAGATAAGCCCCCCCCAGGCCAGACTCTTCTGTATCTACACCTCCAGTCCTGGGTCCCACCTGCCTCCTTCCAGCTGGCCATATCTGTCCCTCCAATCTCTCCCCATTCTGCTCCTGCATTTATCTGAGCCAGAGGAATCCCTCTGCTACAGCAGTACCAACCACGTCACTTAGTGAAAGGCAAACACGTGGTTCTCTGAGACCTTATAAATCTCTCCCTCCCTGCCCTGACCGTGATGTTATCTGCTGGCAAACTTTCTCAGGCACAGCAAGGGGAGCAGAAGCACAAAAAGCAGCAAGAGCAGCAGCCGCCAGCTCAGTCAGTGAGGAGCTGACACATGGAAGAGACGTCAGCCAGGCAGCAGGACCAGCCGGAGCTTCCCTAGAGCAGCGCGCACAGATACTTTGTATCCGCGTCCAGGCGGAGTGCTGTGACTTCCACAAGTCTTTGCTACATTGTTGCACGTTCCAGGCGGTTTGCTGGAGGGGGAAGTGGAACGTTCGGCAGCCCAACCTCCAGCTGATGGTTCATGCAGCAGAAAGCTGTGCCTGTGTGAGGAGCCAGCCTGGCTGGATGCAGCCTGCAGGACACGTCGGATCTCCAGCTCTCTCACTCAGCACAGGGGGGATAGGAACCCCTTGCTGTCTACTGGACCCCAGGATCTACCTTCCCCACAACACACCTGCATGTTTGGCCCCATTGCCTGTCCGGCTTGAGTTGGATCTGGAGGTGATCTGGAGGGCTTTCTTCTACCACCACCCCATCTGCTCCTCAGCTCTGAGCACATACTGTGTGCAGGGAGGCTGTCACTGAGATCACTTCATCACCTTCATGAGTTGGACTCCTAGGTCTGATACTGAACCTTCTTCAATCCTGTATTTTAATTCTGTCATTTGAAGTAGTATTTTTTTAATGTTTTGATACATTTTTTCTACTTTTTGTTTTACAATCATTTGCACATCTTTCGTTTTGTAAAGAATTTTGTACAGATATATATACTTTTGTTGTTTTTTTTTTTGCAATATTTTTTGATTAGATACTATATATATATATATATATATATATATTAAATAAAGGACCCGTCAAAAAAATGCACTACTACTTCCTCAGCGTGTTCTTCATCCTGGACCTGGCCACGGTGGCCCTCAGCCTGTCTACCTGCAGCGCCCTGGATATGGATCAGTTCATGAGAAAGAGGATCGAGGCGATCAGGGGGCAGATCCTAAGCAAACTCAAACTCAACAGCCCCCCTGAGGATTACCCTGAACCCGAGGAGGTCTCTCAGGATGTCATTGCCATTTATAACAGCACCAGGGACCTGCTGCAGGACAAAGCCAACCAGAGAGCAAGCTCCTGCGAGAAGGAGAGGAATGATGAGTACTATGCCAGAGAGGTTTACAAAATAGACATGCTGCCTTATTACTCCTCTGAAAGTAAGTGATACCCAGGGGGAACTAGTGAGGCACAGCTCCTCACATCATTAATGTCTGTCTGTCCGACTGTCTATTTATCCACCTATTTCTGTGTCTGTCATACAGTTTGTCTAGTTGTCCATCTGCCTGTCTATTTATCCAGCTATCTGTCTTTGTCAATTTATCCATCTGTCCAAGTTTCTATATATCTTTCATTCCAGCCATCTATTTACCTACCTTAATACATATTAGTAATCTATAGGTTACCAAGCTTCCTCTATCACATGCCCTTTTATATTGTTGCATTTATTCCCCATCCTGCTGTCACCTATCGATGACACACATGGAGCTGCTTTGGAATGATCACCGCTTTCCTGCAGTTGTATCTCTGAGATATCCCAGTTGTGTACATGGTATCAGTGCACATGTATATCTGGTGTCTAGCAGACCTATTATCCTTAAAACTCTCCAGCAGAATAAAAAGTAGTGCTGGCTGTTTGTCTGTCTGACATTCTCTCTGTCTGTGTATCTTCCTCCTTCATAATATTCACCAAAACTCAAAGGTAAGTTGGGAAAAAGAATCAAAATACACAATATGAAGTTGACAAACATTCAAGATCACTTTTTTTTGCTCTGTACACTCATGCTGGATACAAAATTAACTCTTGTGTTGCCTGACTGATCTAGCTTGACCTCTCTGAATACAACTGGCTCAAAGCAGCTGACTGATCCTGAGCTCATATTAGTTTTTGGGGAGCTGTCACTTCTTTCCTGCTCTCTGGAGTATCTTGATGATTATGTGATCTTTTCTTATGATTGAGATTACATTTAAAGTGTGTATGTCAGCTGCTTTCCCTGCTACCTTTATGCTGTGTACAGTGAGTATCTTTGGCATTCTGGGTATCCTTTCTGCTCACATTCCTATGTTGCATAATCATCATTCTCAGCTGGTAGTTGCTGATAAATGTCATGGGGAAGTTTCACAGCAATACAACCAAGCTGGAAAGGTTTGCTCCAGGTCAGTTATTTTGACCCATGTGCACAATTCCCTTGCCCATTCCCCATAATTCCAACTGTCACCAATTTACTTTTAATGTGGCTAGGTTTTTGTTTTTGGACATTTGCAATCACTAAATCCTGATCTCAATTTATTAAGATCGCTATCATCGCTTTTTGGGGGGGGGGGATTCTGTGTTGTGACTATATGCAAGTCTTGTGTACATTGGGACTAACAGGGTTATCCAAAGTGATTCGAAAAGTCACTGCACGTTCGGTGACTTTTCGTTCTCTTCAATTCGGTTTGTTTTGCCGATCCCATTTCGGTGACCCTGCGGTGTATTCAGCAAACACCACAGGGTCCCCGAATTGCAGGGAAAAGCTACCGCAAACCTGACGAAAACTCACCGCAAAACCCACCGAATGCACGCCGAAAAGCCACAAAAACATCTGGATAAACCCGTCGAAAAGCCCGAACAGGAGCCGAATCACACAGAGCCGAAGCAGCTGAGACGCAGACGAGGGAGGTGAATAAATTAGCAAAACCGTTTGTATGAATGTGAAATTGAAACGCTGTTTGCAAAGAAACTACTGAGCGATAATGTCTGAAATTTACACAGGAGGTCCAGGGAATGATAATAAAAAGGGCTGTTACAAAAAAAAAAGTAAACCAAAAAAATCAAAAAAAAAATCGGACTTCTAAAAAAAAAAATTCAGAAAAATGCTTAAAGTATCCTAAAAAACCTATAAATAAAGAGACTCTTTACTGCAGAATTTTATAATTAACGGTTTATTAGATATTGAATTAAAACGGGAATATTTTTAACATTGAAGCCTATGGGATTCTCCTGAATAAATTTGCCACATGAAATCACCGAATGACAGGGCATTAGGGGAACCTTTCACTGCTGGTTTGTGTTCTCTGAATAGCCGAAGCAGTGCTTTTTCATGGGAATTCACTGCCCTCGAACAGGGACCGAACAGGCACCGAATGTGTAGGCAATTCGCTAGGATTTGGCGAATTGCCTGCTCTCTGGATAGCCGAATGGCCAGGAAAGGTAACCGAACGCTGATTTTCAGCATTCGGTTACCTTTCTCAAGCAATTCGGATCTCTTTGGATAACCCTGTAAGTGTGAGTTGAGCGAAAGCTCAAAGTCATTAGAAGGAGAACGCATTTAATGTATCATTTTTAATTCAATTTATCTTCCCCTATTGGACAGTCTTTACAAACTTCAGAAATCCCCATCAGACTGTAGCTGTATTTTTTTAAAAAAAAAACATTTTTCTCTTTCTAAGTAGATTCCTAGGAGCCAGAAGTGAGCAAAACTGTTGCTTATTATTTGTAAATAAAGAAGCTGTTCTACAGCTGTAATGTGTTCATCTTAACTGGTTTATTGGGGTGTAAGTATCATTGAGAAAGTCTCATTTCCATTGGCTACTATATTATTCTTCAGTTAGGGTCCTCTGCCAGTTGTAGTAGTAGTAGTAGTAAGTAGTAGTAGTAACACACCCTTTAATTGAAAAGGGAGACAGACTAGGAAGCCATCATATCAGTACAACTCAGGTGTTTCACTGGAGTCACGGCATTAATTATTGCTGATAAATCTTGACTTTTCAGTGGTCTATTGGTGGAAGCTGAGGACAGGATGGAAATACCACTCTTGGAAAGGCGTCTGTTGTGTCTGGGAACCTCAAACGCAACTGATGCTGCGGAACGTGTTGGGGAAATTAAACTTGCAATCACTTTTCTTTTTGAAATCCGACATAAGTGGAATTGATCAGCGGATGCGGAATGGCAATTCATATCTTGACTTGTCGATAAGGCCTGAAGAAGGTCATATGGCTTCTCTATGGTTGTTGTACAGTTCCCTGATGGCTCATTTTGATCCATAACTTTTCAAAAGGAATGTGTGTGTGAAAATCGAAATATTACGTTGATATTCTCTTGTTACTCCGTGTTTCACACCGTTTTACTCCTGTGCTTTTATTTACTATGTAAAAAGGGATACAAGCAGTAAATAGAGTTTCAGTGACTTAAAACGCTGTCTTTTCCATTGTAGCTGCTTTGGCCTAACTTGATTTCCAGTTTGTTAGGTCAATGTTATATATTATAGGAAATGTTGATCCTAGGAGATATGTAGATGGTAAATTAAAAGAAACTCGAAAAATGCTTCACCTCAAGTCATGCCTCTATTAATGTATCGAAAGCTTAGTTTGATAAATGGAATGGAAAAAATGTGCAAGTTAAAGATATTTTAGGCAAAAAAGGACCAATGATTGCGTGTCTATATGCAAGATAACCAGTGGGAAGTTTCCTCTCCCTAGATGTTTACACAGGACGCAAAACCCAACATCTGCCAATAGAGGGAGCCAGAGGTTAGCTCTCAGAAAATAATGACTACATTTATAGGCTTGAGCTGAATGTAAGATGAGGATAACTTTCCATTACAGTATAATTATGTAGGGATGGGGTAATTATTTTAATAAAACTATCCTTATTATTGGACTTTTAAACCCGCAGGGATATTACGGTGTGGTTGAACACAAGTAGCTACGATGTTGCAAAGCTTGATGTTACATTAAACAACATTAAACGTTCTGCATCTTTGTTTAATGAAAGATGACTGTTCATGCATAGTAGCGTGGTGAAAAAAAAAAAGAAGCTTTAGAAAAAATACAGTGGTATTAATTTCAGTAGAAGGTCAAAAGCCGAAGCTCGCGCATGGGAAAGAGCTCAGGTTCATTCTAACCGCAGTATTATTAGTGATCTCTATGCTGACCCATCTGAAGCATTACAAATATGCTCTAATTTTACCCATACAAAGCTATATATATATATGTATGCATGCCTGATATCTCTCACTCTAGGCCATTTTAGGAGACATTTTTAGGAGGAATATTTAACCATCCGATGGCCACCGTGCATTCGTTTACCCTTTTTGCCGTTGGGAGGGCTTGAAATAAAATTTATGAAAGGCATCTTCTGTGTCTTAAGTGGTAGCTGAGCGCTCCTTGGCCAGTGGTGCCATTTAGAAAAGTTAATCTGCGAGGAATTGGCAAAGTTCCCGTCTCATGGGATGATTTTGTTAAATGATGAAAAGTATTTTTGGATTAGAAATCCATATCTGTCAAACTATAAGGAAGATTCCATTGTCTTTTGTATCAGAGCACACACATTAATCTTTCTAGCTTTGAGTTAGGAGCAGTTTCTGACATTGTGTTGGGGATTAAGGGATAGTTTACACATTATTAAGGTATCTTATTTCATATTCAATTCACATTTGGATCCTGGATATATATATTTATATCATACAGAAATCAGATCTCTCCACTTTAATAGACTTTTAAAAACACCTGATGGGGATTTGTTTACAAAATAAGATCATAAGCTTTCACAACGACAATGTACTCCACCACGGCAGGTCCTACTCTATGCCAATTGAATGACTGCTCCTGTGAGGTATACCCACTTAATTGGCACAGCCATCCAAATGGGTTTTCTGGCGGATCCAGGACTAAATAGAACCTGCAACACGAGGCACTTGTGACCCGAATTGATGTAATACAGAAGCGGGTGGTCGGTCCTTCATATGTATCATACCAAACAAAAATTTCTGTTTTTTTTAAGGTGTGGTGACAAAGACATAGCGGACTATCTGTATCTGATTCAAATCCTAGTGCTGGAGTGGATGGTGTTACACACTACACATCAGATGGAAGCATTTAGTTTTCTACTATTTTTTTTTTCCATTAGTCAGTGGGATACTGTGCCCTTTTGGCACTAGGAGTGAAAAGGCCAGCATCGTCTCTGTATATCTATGCCAGAAACCATGACAAAAATGGCCACCAGCCATCTTGGTGCTCTCACTGTATGCACATGGCAGTGGCCATCTTGGTGCTCTCACTGAAGTCAGATGGCAGTGGCCATCCTGGTGCTCTCACTTTAGGCAGATGGCAGTGGCCATCTTGGTGCTCTCACTGTAGGCAGATGGCAGTGGCCATCTTGGTGCTCTCACTGTAGGCAGATGGCAGTGACCATCTTGGTGCTCTCACTGTAGCCACATGAGGACAGTGGCCATCTTGGTACTCATTGAACACATGGTAACGACATAGCTGTAATCGTACAACCTTTTGCGCAAATAATTCCTCAAAAGCGACGCAAACCAGAATAAAAGGCATGTCGCGCAGGATTATCACCTGAAAGTGATATCGAACCAAAGCTCTGACAGGCAAACACACGCATACATGGTCGTCCTCACCAATCATGTGTGGTGACAGACCATTATCACTGGGGGGGGCATTTTTAAGTGGTATTAAAGGCAATGCACAGGTTCATTAAATGTGAAGTAAAGAAATGGGGACAGCGCTTTAACTTAAAAGGATGCAGTGTATAAGTGATGTGGTAAATATGGAAAAATGATCGCAAGCAATGGTAGGTCCCTTAAGGAGGATTAGGCGTGGACTAAATCAATCAAAATCTTCATAATAGGATGATAAGCAAATATCCACTCACCAAATAGAATTGAATCTCCAGCAGAATCTTTACAGGGTAGCCGCGTATATAAACCTCAGTGCAGGAACAAAGGTAACATAAAGGATAGATATGTTGGAAAAATATTTATTAAAACAAAAAATAAAATATACAAACAAACAGTAAACAGCCAAACACATTTCTCACCTCAGGGGCGCTTCATGACAAGGCGCCCCTGAGGCGAGAAACGCGTTTGGCTGTTTACTGTTTGCTTGTATATTATATATATATATATATTTTTTTATAAATATTTTTCCAGCATATCTGGCCTTTATGTTACCTTTGTTCCTGCACTGAGGTTTATATACACGGCTACCCTGTAAAGATTCTGCTGGAGATTCAATTCTATTTGGTGAGTGGATATTTGCTTATCCTTTACAATCCTGTTGGATTATATACAACCCATGTTCCTGTGCTTTTTTGGAGGTCTGAGTGCGGGAGTATGAGGCGAACAGGTTGGCCCTGAACACCTGTGAGGTCTTCATAGGAGAGCTACCAGCTCTCCTAAAGTATGAGTAGTGAACATTACAACTTTACTATAGCAGTATAGTTTGTGCAATACTGTACCAATGTCTGTATTTTTTTTGTATTTTGAGGTCATCCTATTATGAAGATTTTGATTGATTTAGTCCACGCCTAACCTACCATTGCTTGTGAGCATTTTTCCATATTTACCACATCACTTATTCACTGCATCCTTTTAAGTTGAAGCGCTGTCCCCATTTCTTTACTTCACATTTTGCAATTTGTTCTGGTGACGGGAGCACCACAGTGTGGGAATATAGAGAATCCTCAAAAGTGTATATCTAGCGCCACGGAGTATAACCGCAGGTTCATTAAATGCCCACTGATGCCCTTCCTGACATGTCGCTCAGGACGGTCTCCTTCCTGCCCCCCCTTGGTATACCACTGCCCCTAGCATTTTGGATTAATGAAAACCTGATATCGAATGTTTATGGATAATCCTACTGCAAATACTTCTTTACCTCTAGGATGCGCAAAAGCATATTAATCAAATGGAAAGTCCATGGTGTTAATTCAAATAGTGCTCAATTTGTAGAAGTAAGTTGTGAAAAAATGACCACGCAAGGCCTTGTGATAATGGAGGCATCACACACTACCACCTTTGTATGATTTGGAGAAGAGTTTGCACCTAAACTTCGAATTAACTCCAAAACAGTCACTTTGTAAAATAAAATCTACAACTTGACTCCTCAAGGTATAATCACAGGTCCCAAAAACCAGAGATGAACCCCACTAATCCTTCTTCCGTTTCCAGCAACAAAAAGCGGTGTGTTTGTTTGTGTCACATCTCAATAAAGTTTCTTTTTAATCTGTACAATATCAGGGTGACAAATCCACTGACCATCTAACCAGCACTGCTAGAGTTAAGTCAAATTAAATTCGAGTACATCAAAATAAATACGAGCTAAAAAGGGAAACGGTTTCATTCTCCAAGCAGTCACCCTTTATGTTTACTTGGTGTAAGGCCTCTTTCATATAGAATTGTTTGTCCGTTTCCCACCAGAGTTCCTGTTCATATACAGCAAGCCTCCTGGGACCAGATTAACCTGTTTTTACAAGCCCGAATGTTATAACAGAATTAATTACGTTAACAGGAAGCAAAACTAGTGGGATGGTGGAGAAAGAGAGTTTCAAAGTTCAAAGTATTCCGAACGAAAATCTGGGCATGGTCAAAGTGGAAGTAGTCCTCTGATCTATAAGCAAAGCCTAGAGAGCTGTATTTGGGTTGACAGTTCAATGGAAGAATGTTATTATTATGTTATTTTTGCCAAGTTTCTCCAGTGTATCTTTAGACACAGTTACTCTTTTTTCCTAATATTATTTCAGGGAAGTTTCATACTTGGTTGTCAGTTCCTCTGAGAATCTTGGGTGTTTTCTCCAACTGTCCCCAAAGCTTAGACCAAGCTGGCTTTATGGCACTGTTACAAATAGTAATTTCACTTTTCTTTATTGCTGAAAGTTTTGTGTTGTTTAGTCGGGTTTTAATGTATTAAAAAACTCTTCCCCTGCCCATAGACTTTATTTTAGCAGCTTCAGATTCTGAATCGAGTTAAGTCATACTAAGGGGTTTTTCCAAGCTCAACGGTGTTTTGCGGGGAGAAAAATGCCGTTCTAGCGCCGCTACTTTCTTTATGTTACAGGGAGTGGGATAAAGTCCAGCAAGGGGATAAGGTGTTCCTTTGTGGGGGAGTGTTTATTCTGCACCTCTACCTGGTATATACCCAGGACATACTTGAAAACGAGAGAAATCTCAATGTATCCTTCCTGGTAAAATCCTTTATAAATAAAATAAATATACCGTGGTGCTAATTGCTCCCTTGTTGATGAGTCAGAGGGTTCTTACTCTCCCCAGATGTTGTGGGTCACTGGGAAATGTGTTGCTATCTTGGTTGGCCAGTACTAGGTGGCATAGAGAGACCTTTACATCTATGGTATGAGCCACTGGGTCCCCGAGCAGGTCATGGGCTGTCATGGCACTGATGACAGCCATGATTTGTTCACACAATAAGCAGATTATAGAGTAGAATGGGTCTTTAATGCCATCTTTCTGGAGACTGTGGTCTATGCACTGTTAAAACCGCATCTGTCTCCTAATACCATACCAAAGAAAATATCAAGGATTCGTTAGGATGGGGGTAGGGGCTGTAAGTGGTTACCCAGGATTCAGTTGTCACAACTGTGATCTAACCATAAGCAGGATTTGTCTGATACACAGGCATGGCACCATACCTAGTACACTGTAGATGCTAAATTTGTCCATTTGTACTGGGGAAGCTGAGCAAGAGAGCAGTTTTTAATTTCCATGGTGTTCAAGAGGGATGAGGACACAAATGCGAAAGCAATGAATTCAAGAATGGTCACCTAGACCGATTCCAATGACTAATAGTGGTGATGGCTAATGTCTGCATCCTGGATGTTCTTCACACTTTATGGCCAAATATGCCAAGCTGGCCTATAGCCTGAATGAGCGCCTTGGATACGGAGCTCTGAAACATACTGGGTGCCAAGATTAGCCATTGCTTGCTTGAAAAAAAGTGTCCAGGTTCTAGATGTAGAGAAAAATGTCTTTGGTTTTATACATACACCACTGTATTTTTAAGCATGCTGTCGTATTAAAAAAAACTTTGAGAACTGAGTGTGGACTCACCTAAGGACTGACCACTAGTGTTGTTGCCCATTCTCAGGACCCTCACAAACCTTGTTTTTGCCCACTTTAAGTATACGGTGTAATCCAGACTTGGACCCCTTGCTCGTGGTGCCTAGAAGGGTGTCAGCTATACCCTTGACAAGACTGAGATGATCGTTGTGGGTTGCTGCACATCTTTTGCTGAGATGATTTCCGTGGCATTCAACATTGGCAACTCTTCTTGGGTGATCGCCGTCTGATTGGCATATGGTAGTCTTCTTTGTAATGGCACCATCAATCTAAAACCTTGTGACGCCTGAGAGGGGACTCGCCGTAGGCCAGGCCACTATTTACTTGTTCTCAGGACCCTCCCTAACCTTCCCTTTGTTCACTGTCTTATTTAAATTTTACAGAAGATGTAATGTCGTTTGGATACATATTAATAATTAGATATGCAAACCAAATGTATACGTCTGGATTTGTAGGAAACAGGTGTAAAAGGAGGATCGATAAAACCTGAGTAAAGTCAACACAAAGCATACATTGCGATGCGGCTTTATATACACAAATCGCTAACTTTTTAAAGAGGAATTCCTGCCAAACTACAGATGACCTCACATCTGTTACAATTGTGTACTCAGCACGAGAAAAGCAGTGAGCTACTGAAAGACATCAGCAGATCTGACTTTCCAATGAACAATAGAGCAAACACAAGTTCCTGCGCATAGACCGGCCAAAATATGCAGTTTATAATTACCCCATGCAGAAATGTATTTTAACCTTCAATGGCAACGGATTAAGAATAAGGAATGATGATTGATTACAAACGAAAGAACGATAGGCATTCAGTGGCAGGTATCCAAATCTTAGGAAATTGTTTGGCTGCGCTCAGGGCAAACCAATTAAAGGGAAACCATGCGTCTTTAAGGTCAACGTGCCTACGTGTTGCCAACCTTATGTTACATTTTAACTATTTAAGCATGATGGAGATGCAATGCAAGTATAGAAATGTACAAAGATTGACTATACTCACTTTTAGATCCATTCAAAGGACCCTGCCATGCTCTGGGTTACCATGTATTTATATACCCATTCTGTCTGTCTGTCTGTCCCCGGGTCATTAAGCTGGGAATTTGTTTACAAGAAAACTGGGGAAACTGGACTCGCATAAGCTAGAGCAAAATTTTAAAACTCACATTCTTTTTCCCCCCACAAAAAAGTCTAAATCCCATTGTCAAGACTTACAGGGTTATTCGAGAAATAAAATTCTAGGTCAAAATAGCTGATTTGGATAGTGAGATAAATGGGAGAATTTTTCTGGTTTGGTTATTTCGACCTAGAAGTTTCACTTCTCCCAAAAGTTCTCCAGAGTTTCACCTTTCTCTGAATAACCCTGTGTATTTTCTGTTTAATGAGTACCACCTAGTTTGCTTTTTGGGCGGTTTCCTTTTTTTTTTGTTTCTTATAGCCCAGGAGGTACAGTGCACCTAGTAAAGAAAAGCTGGATCCACAATCCTGAACAAAATGTGAGCTCTCCGTATATTTGGTATGCCAACCCAACAATAGCTTCAAGAGTAAAGAAAAAGCATTCCTGTGCCCTAAAAATTTATAGAAAGGAGGATCTTTATTTAGGCAACTGCAACCAAAATGTGCCCAAATAAAAATCCTCCTTATTTTATTTTTCGAGAAAGTATTTTACCAGGAAGGATACATTGAGATTTCTCTCGTTTCCAAGTATGTCCTGGGTGGCGAGTATGTACCGTTAGGTGTCTTGCTCAAGGACTCTTACTGGAGAGGTGCCCTTGCTGGGATCGAAACTGTGTCTCCACAGTCTCTCTCCACTCCTATAGAGCAGTGATGTTACCTCTACTCCACCCAGCCGACTCCTTCTTCCAGCCCCTATAGTTGTCATTTCAGCATTTCTATTCCAGCTTGATGGCCTCAGTGATGATGAAGATAAATGACAAATAGATATTTTTATGGCATAACCTTTCTTTTTTTTTTTTATTCTCCATTTTAACAGTGATCTTTATTTATTTATTGCATTTATTTCACGTACACACTGTCGTTTTTACATTAAAGGAACACTCCACTCAAATCCCCCCCCCCCGTTTTTTTATCTTACTCTATCCCTATTCCCTTAATAAATCGTTAGGGATTTTTTTTTTGTGTAACTGTAATACTTACCCTAAAATCCACTTGTTTCCAGCGGCGTCTTTTTTTTTTTTCTACTCACCTCCCTCCTCTTCCGCTCCCGTCCTTCTTGCTTCTACTTGCCTTCTGGTTTACGTGAGAAGCGCGCATGCGCGCCTCTCACGTAAGCCAGCCAATTGGCAGGGTTCCTCCCGGCTCCCTCTGAGGATTAGTGTTGCGCGCAAGAGGATGCGCGCAACACTAACCCTCAGCCGCTGCCGCCAGCTACTGCGGTGAGTTGGAGATGTCATCGCGCTGTAAAGTCCTCCGCGTCTCTCAGCTGTTTTAATCTTTTTCAGCTGAACTGCTGAGCGGAGGGAGGGGGGACAGAGGGCGGGATACTCCGGACATCATGACCACCTAAAAAAGCTTAGGTGGTCATGTTGCTTAGAGTATCCCTTTAATGCACTGTTTTTGTTTAGTTTTTTTGTATTTCAAAATTTTTATTTTGCAATAAACGAAGGGTCACAGACTGACCAGCCAGATAAGACACTCTCAGAGAAATCACATAAAACGGGGATCTCAAAAGAAACTGCAAAATATCAAAAATAACAGGATACAATAACAGGGGGGGGGATGTAGAAACTCGTCAGGAGGGTCGATCCAGCAAGAGCAAAACAGAGCAATGGAGTTCGCTGGGGGGGCACCAGGGAAAATAAATAAATAAATGTAGTAAAAAGTGGAGAAAGGGTAGTGAGGGACTGCCAAATATATTGTGGCATTCCTGGCTCACCCCGGCAACCTTAAGGGAACCGAGGGCCATGGAAGGGGCCAGGAGACCTGGGGCCAAAAGGGTGGACAGAGCCTAGGTAGTCACCCTAGCGGCTCGCCCAGGCTACTTCCCAATGTCCCACAAAAAAAAGGGGTGGGGGGAGATGAGTCCCAGTGCTCCAACAGACGAACGCCACTAAACCCAAAAATTCAGCAGGCAGGACCATAAAATCGGTCAGGAGAACATAAAAGGGGGGGGGGGAACAAAATTTAAAAGGATGGGAACACAGAACAGACATGAATAAAAGGCATATAAAAGTCATACAAGGGTGTCTCTAGGAGTGGAATAAAAAAAAAAAAGACTGCATTCAGAGTAAGTCATCAGAGAAACCTAGAGCAAGAGCAGGGGGGGTCATCCACATATCAGGGCATGCGTCACACGAGGCAGTTCGCAGGGGTGTTCTAAAAAAGGGGGACTATAGAAAAAAGTCTGAAATAAGGTGAGGGGTGACATCAGCCCCAAACTAGTCAGCACAGCGATCCTGAAGAGAGGCCATCAGCCAGGGTTGCGCGGTAGCGTCGGTGACATGGGAGTCTTAGCCAGTGTCCAGCGGCAAGGGGGGAATCAAAGCCCCCAATGCATCAAAACGGAGGCATATCAGGGACCAGGGCAGGCCAGCCAGAGAAGCCATCGTGGCAGGAGCTGATCCACGATCAGATGGCAGGACAGGCAGCATCTCCACCTCTCCAGCGACAGCAGAGCGGCCTCCGTCCCTCCACAGGGCCAGGTGCATCTCGCGGCCGCCGGGTTGACCTAGCACCTGGGAAGGGAGCCGAGGATCAGAAAGTCCCGTCAGGCCACAGTCACCATCAACCTGATCATCCATCGGCACCACAGGGGAAACCGCCGGGGATTCCATCTCCAGATCACTGACCATCACTGCTGCAGGTAAGAGCCTATGGGGATCGGGGAGCATAGCTAAAGCCTGCTCGGCCGGAAAAGGGACACTCCTCACACCAGCAGGGACACATCCACCTCCGACAGGATCACCGCTGGGCTGCACCTCCATCGCAGGCTCACCGATCACTGACGCAGCAGAGAGCACCATGCTGCCCCATCCAACCTCCACCCGAGAGAGGATCCACGCAGCCCTGAACTCCTCCATCAGTTCAGCCAGCATTTCCCTCGTCAGGGGTAGTGAATCTGGATCAGCCATCAGGGCGAAATGGACCTACAGGCCTCAAAGATGGCCACCGGGGTAGGCCGTAACCCAGGCCCGAAAGTCAAAACGGGTGTCAGCGGTGAAGAAACAATCGACTAGGTGTCACAGTGCCCGCTCCCCGACCTCAGGATGCCAATACTCTCAATTGGGGGTCTCAAGATAGACGGGGGGATGCAAAAATACAAAAAAATTAACAAGTCTGCAGGAGAGCACAGAGACACGCATCCGCTCCCGTCGGCAGTTGGCTCCGCCCCCATGGCATAACCTTTCACAGTGTACAGTTAAAGTTCCCTTGGAGAGACCAGGTGCATTTTTCTACACTCTCCCATCAGGCGTTAGATACTGCATTAGTCCTAAAGATCAAATGTGATATCTCTTTCCTTAATGAGATATCACAGCCACTACTTGCCCAGCTCCAACACTGGGACCTAAACAGGTTTTCCCCTCCATGGACGAAGCTATCCGAGGGCTGTTGCACAGTGCTGCACAGTTGGTCCTCTCCAGTGATGCCTGCTCAAATTTGTCCGTCAGTGTGCTGATTGTTAATTGGGTGCACCAAGTGAGCAGAAGACTGTCCTGTAGGGTAGGAATGTGCACGGCTGAAAAATTTGTTTTGTTTCTAAATAATTTCGTTTTCGGAATTTCGTTTCTCATTTCGTTACATTTCGATCGATTCGAAATTTCGTATCGATTCAAATTTCATATCGATTCGATAGTTGAAATCATTTCGAAATTTGGTATCAAATTCGATAGTTGATATCAATTAGAATTTTGGATCACTAAATAAAACCCCAATTAATAAAATTTTGCCGTTAAAAGACAATCTAGGGTTAAATTTTAAGCTGTGTCACAGATTTAGTATTTGAGTCAAATTAAACAGTGAAATGAAATTAATTTGTTTCATAAAGTCCTTTTCTGACTATTACTTGTATTGTAAATTAAGATCAATTCGATAGTTGATATCAAATTCGATAGTTGATATCAAGTCGCATTTTGGGTCACTAAATAAAACCCCAAATAATCAAAGTTTGCTGTTAAAAGACAATCTAGTGTTAAATATTAAGGTGCCCGTGAAACTAAATTAATTTGTTTCATAAAGTTGTTTGCTGACTATATACTTATATGTATTTTAATTTAGTACCAATTCGATAGTTGAAATATTCGATATTTGATATATCAATTTGATATCGATTCGATAAATGAATATCGATTCGAATTTCGGAACACAAAAAAATTAATCAAATTATGATGACTCAGAAAAACAAATTAAATTTGTTAGATACTGTTTCGTTTGGAATTCGTATTGATTCGTTAATTCGGAAGTACTTCGAATTACAAATTAGTGAATCTCGTTCTGAATTCTCAATTTTTTAGGAAACAAATGCAAATCTCTACTGTAGGGCATCTCTCCGCCCGGCGCTGTCACCCCTCGTGGAATACCACTATAAATGAGTGACATGTAAACTTATTGGATGGATAACTGAGCTACTGAAATGACTCGTTTTTTTTCAATAACATGTATGGCAAAACTTTCTGTCAAATAAAACCTCCTTCCGGCAGACCTGAAAGAGGACCTTTAAACTTACTTAGGCTGTTTGTGTAGTTGAATTTGGGGACTTTTATTTGCTCAGGTTTTATGAAAGGATATGGACCCAGAGGCAGGTTTGTTATGAATTTTGGAGCTGAAGTCCCCTTTATTTTACATTGTTAATTGAATCAGTGATTCAGTTTGTGATCCGATACTGACTGATCTAGTAGAAGCGTTGTTATATTGAGTGTATCGTGTGAAACACTAACACCAACAATGACCTTTACATAGAAACATTACGCTCCAGCAGGATGTATTCAGAATGTTTCTGGAAAAAGCAGATTTCCACTTCACAAATGTGTGTTTTCATTACAAAACTGTAATTTCTTTTAATTAGCCATTACAAAGAGTCATGTCATTTATTCTTTGAGAGATTCCAGACTGGATTATTAGGCTGCTTTCATAAATAGCGGGATCATTTTATTTGACATTCTCTAATATGACTCAATAGATAATAGGTTCCTTCTGTGTGGATTACCAGTTGATGCCTAAGGGATGCATCTGTTGTGTTAAATACGCACTACTGTACTGAATTGTTGCATCCTGCGAGGCCTAGTCTAACAGGCAATTTAAAGACATCTTTCATAGTTTCCCACACCTAAAAAATACTTTATTATGTTTTATTCTCTGTTAGAATGTGTGTCTGGGTCTTATCACGGACCGCACTTCTTTTTCATGAGTATTCTTGCTATTGGAACCATTATAGGAATACTCTATTTTTCTTATTATTTTTTTGCCCTTAAATAATTGGGCAGTTGCTGTATGCAGCCTCTGGCCAATTATGTTTTTTATTTATTTATATATATATACATATATATATATATCTATAACAATAAAAATGTTTGCGTCCGTCGCTGCAGGCGGCAGACGCAATGCGCACGCGCAAGACTACTTGCGCATTGCGCATGCACTCTGTGATTTCCAGCTGGCGTGCGCAAAGGGCCACAAAAATCCGTCAGAGGCGCGCACACAGCGCCACTCCAACGTTTTTTTTTTTTTTTTTTTCCCTCGCGGATCACCCCGCCCTGAGTCTCCCTCAGCGGCTGGTGCAGGGGAGGCTCTGGGCGCCGCATGCTGGAACCAGAGCGGCGAAGACCTGGGGACTTGATCACGGCGCTAGAACAAGGTAAGTTTTGGCCTCCCTGCAACTGGGTACCCCACCACCTTAAGCCTGTCCCATGAGCTTAGACTCTAGGGGGTCCCATGAGCTTACAATCTAAGGGGTCCCATGAGCTTACAATCTAATGGGTCCCATGAGTTTACAATCTAAGGGGGTCCCATGAGCTTACAATCTAAGGGGGTCCCATGAGCTTACAATCTAAGGGGGTCCCATGAGTTTACAATCTAATGGGTCCCATGAGTTTACAATCTAAGGGGGTCCCATGAGCTTACAATCTAAGAGGGTCCCATGAGCTTACAATCTAAGGGGTCCCATGAGTTTGCAATCTAAGGGGTCCCATGAGTTTGCAATCTAAGGGGTCGCATGAGCTTACAATCTAAGGGGTCCTGTTCCCGTGAGTTTACAATCTAAGGGGTCCTGTTCCCGTGAGTTTACAATCTAAGATGGAAGAGGAACCTGCTCTAATATATAAATGCTTTTGTAATGTGCTGTCAGCTGCGCGCGCACCCATCACAGCTGCTCACTTGGCCCCCTGTTGCGGATGGGATCGCGCCAGACGCGTTACAAACACATTTATATAGAGAGATACTCTTGAATAGAACATTGGAAAAACAAATATGTGGACATGAATTCTGAGCTGGCGACAACAACACTAGACTGCCCTCCGGGCAGGCTTAACAACTAGTATATATATAATATATATTTTTTTACTTCAGGTGACTTTAGTCATTTTTCACCCTTGGCGCGCACAGCTCTTCCTCCACAGCTCAGGGTTTCTGATCCCCGGAAGTCTCTGTAGCCCTACTATGAAATTTGCGTTCCCAGCGCATGTTGTTCACCACTACGGACTTCCGCACTTTACATATGTAAGTTATGTAGCTCCTGCAGAGTGATGGATCAGAGTTGCACACGCATACCCAGATCCAATTCATTGCTGCCTCTGTGAGACCACTCGCTATTGCGGATGGACTCAGAGGGTGACATCAGCACACTCTGGGTGCTGACGTCACTAATGACCTGCCTGGTGACCGTCAGCTGAGAAATTCAAAATCCTGGCTGCTGGTGAGGTTGTGTGGGGTTGAAGAAACTCCTCCACCTCATCCCCTGTTTCTTCCAGATCAAGGCAGTATGTAGGAGTGGAAGAAGGGGGAGACACTACACATCCTGACCACATTATCTTTTTAGTATTCCCTTAATGTCTGATAATTCATATATTAAGAAAATTCCATTTTGCCGCAGTTGGATTACCTTGGTCAGTTTCAAGTGATAGGCTTTACCTACTTTCTCTTTGCCTGGGGTCTAAGAGATCTTGCTCATGAATGGGCTGGAGTGGCACTGCCAAATGGACATGGCAACCCACAGGATGGGTAGTTGTTTTATCCAATTTAATTGATGACTATAAAAAAAGCTTTGGATGCTTCCGTGGTAAAATGATATAAATGGATATAAGCTTTAAAGTTTGCAATGCATTGCTCTTTGATCCATGGAGAAATCAGATTTATGGAATGAAGGACTTTCCCCCCTTTTCGGGCACAATTGGATGCACCAGGAAGGGTTTGTTTTTGTTTTTTGCTTTATGGATATGTGGAAGGGTGAATTTAATGGACATTGCTCTTTTTTTCTTCCAATTACATAGTGAAGTAAACTTGTAGAAGGAATTGAACTGGGAAAATGTTGACAAAGAATCGCTAAACATCAAAATTGTAACGATAATAGGACTGCGAGTTCCCACGAGGAAATCGCTGCTGTAAAAACCCAAAGGTCACTACTGTGTGAAGTGTCGAAACCCAGCGGAGCTGCGACCTACCCACCATTATAAGTTTAATAATCCATACTCGTCATCGAGTGCAAGTTGATGTACAAGCCCACCAAACTAGTGTCACGGTCATAGCATGATGATAAATTTAGCCACATCCTTCTGAAAGGGGAGGCAATAAGGCATGGAAAAACCCTATCAGGGTTATTCAAAGAGATCCGAATTGCTTGAGAAAGGTAACCGAACGCTGAAAATCAGCGTTCGGTTACCTTTCTTGGCCATTCGGCTATCCAGAGAGCAGGTAATTTGCCAAATCCTGGCGAATTGCCTGAACATACGGTCCCTGTTCGGTGCCTGTTCGAGGGCAGTGAAATCCCCATGAAAAGCACTGCTTCGGCTATTCAGAGAACACAAACCAGCAGTGAAAGGTTCCACTAATGCCCTGCCATTCGGTGGTTTAATTCGGCAAGTTTATTCAGAAGAATCCCATAGGCTTCAATGTTAAAAATATTCCCGTTTTAATTCAATATCTAATAAACCGTTCATTATAAAATTCTGCAGTAAAGAGTCTCTTTATTTATAGATTTTTAGGATATTTTAAACATTTTTCTGGATTTTTTTTTTTTTTTAAAAGTCCGATTTTTTTAAAAAAAAATTTAAGTTTACTTATTTTTTCTGTAACAGCCCTCTTTATTATCATTCCCTGGACTTCATATGTAAATTTCAGACATTTTCGCTCAGTAGTTTCTTTGCAAACAGTGTTTCACTTTTCAAACATTCATGCAAACTGTTTTCCTAATTTATTCACTTCACTCTGTGTGCGGTCTCGGCTTTCTCTGTTTTTTCCGGCGGCTTCGCTGTGTGTGATCGGCTCCTGCTCGGGTTTTTCGGCAGGTTAATCCAGATGTTTTTGAGGGTTTTCGGCGTGCATTCGCCGGGTTTTGCGGTTCGTTTTCGTCAGGTTTGCGGCAGCTTTTCCCTGTAATTCGGGGGAACCTGTGGTGCTTGCTGAATACACCGCAGGGTCACCGAAATGGGATCGGCAAAAGGAACCGAATTGAAGAGAACGAAAAGTCACCGAACGTGCGGTGACTTTTCGAATCTCTTTGAATTACCCTGTATGTTTCCAACACATTTGCAAACAAGAATTATATAGTGCTGAAAATCATGCAAAAAAAACCCTGCATTGCCAAATTTAAAGTGGTGACCGTCAACGAGGCTGGACCAATCGCAAGGCAAATAGTTTCCATACAGTGAGGTCTTACACAGTCACCTCGAATCTGGTGGGGAGTGGTGGGCTGTAGTGGGGTCACCATGGCCGGCTTTTTTCTAAATTGTTAAAACCATTAGCAATTTGCTCGTATTCTACCGCCATGTGATACATTGTGACTTTTGACTTTGACCACACACGGGGAAATGTCCCATCGTGCCTATACGGACACACATGGAATCCTAGTCATCGACACAGTTCAAAATATGAGCAGAATGGGAATAAGATCCGGTGTGGCTCATCAAGACCTTGTGGCCACATGGGCTGCACGTTCTATTTTGCACTGGTAGCTTTATATAGCCTGGTTGTCTTTGTGATTGTGTTGTTGCTTTCTATACACATTCGTGACATACACAGGTTTTTATGATGAAATTATTCATAAGGTATTAAACATACCTAGGGAAAGTGACATTTTAAATGACTGAGGCTTCCGCTAAACTTTTTATTGAATTACTGATTTAAAAATGCTGAGTAGGCATAATAATTAAAATAATCATCATGGTAAGACTCATTTCAATACCTTTTTATAACTGACAAAAATGTGCCTGTGACATAAATGCCCATGATAGAAAATAGATGTTTTAATGGCCTTTAACTCCTTCTTGTTAAAGGCTGTTATCATCCGGTGGACAAGAGTGCCACCTGGTGACTAAAAGCAGGGGTCAAGTCCTATAAAAAAAGTGGGGGAACTCCCCAACATTTCTGTCCATTCCGGTCTTAAAGATTACTGGGAGCCGCAGCAGCTGCAGCACTTCTTTATGCATGAGAATGCCCTTCCTCTGGCAAACACTGAGAAATTGTCATTCCCATGCCTTCCCAATGTAATTAAATCCAGGAAAACCCTTAAATATAGACAGTTTTATAAAATTGTGTCTATATAGAAAGGTATTGCAGCTTCCCAGTATACCATCCAAAAGGGAACTAAGCTCCTCCTGCTACCCGCACTGGGTGACACCACCCACTAGGGTGGCACCCTAAAAAACAAATATATATATATATATATATATTTTTTACACAAAAATATTTTGCTAGGTAGGATACATTGAGATTTCTCTCATTTTTAAGTATGTCCTGGGTAGGCAAGGCCTAGGCTGGCACTTTCCTGGGGCGGCAAAAAAACCCACCACTAAAGGGGATATTCACAGAGCAACGAAATGACGCAGTCCTTTCAGTGTTCTGTTGTTCTGCGCACTTTGGGGAATCAAATTTCCCCGGTGAATTCACTGCAGGGTCCCTGAAGTGTAGGGAATCAGCCACCGAATGCTGCCACAAACCCGTCGTCTGCTGTTTTCAAAAAACTACTGAACGAAAATGTCTGAAATTTACATATAAGATCCAATGAATGATAATAAAAAGGTTTGTTACAGAAAAAAGGAAAAAACACTATTAGAAAAAAAAATGGTTTTTTTTTAAACAGATACTAAAAAAAGAAAAATCATTAAATAGACTTCTTACTACAGATTAAAGAAATAACAGTTTATTAGATATTGGATAAAAATGGGAATATTTTTATCATTGAAACCTATGGTGTTCGCCTGAATAAACCAGCCGAATGAAACCACCGGACATCAGGACATTTCTCTTCTGTTCGGTGTTCTCTGAACAGATTAACCATTACTTCTCTATGGGGACTTTCACTGCCTTCGAACAGACACCGTACTTGCTGGCAGTTCGCCAAAATTTATGTGTGAGCATATCACAGAGCTCTACAGCAATAAACCACACAGTAATGTGTGTTGTGAATGAGCATTCAGTTTATATGGGAGTAGTTAAAAAAAGAAACCGTAGAACTCAGTGGGGGGGGAGTGACACCATGAGTTACCGCACCGGGTGACACCAACCCTAGTGACGCCACTGGATGGAACTGCGTTCCTGCAGGACTTAACTCTGACTAAAAGATATAACCCTCCTCGACTGAGAAGATGCTCTAAAAGTCACCCATCCTCTACACCAGGGGTCAACAATGTTGACCCTCCCAATGTTTTGGAAGTACATCTCCCAAGATTCTCAACCACTCTCATTAGCTTGGCTGAAGGTCGAGGGGAGTGTAGACCCAATACCTCTGGACGGCCAAATTTGCTGACCCCCTGCTCTATAGGGTCAGGGTTTTTCATGGCAGTTTTTGCTCGTCATGTGTCATGAAAGGGTTAAGAGATTAGGCCTTCTTGGTTAGTAAACACAGAGTGACAAAAATGCAAACCGTCATGTCAGAGGAAATTACAGTTTGTTTTTTTCTTTTTTTGGCAGAAAGCCTAGCAAACAAAATGATTTATTTAAATAGCTTAGTGAGGCACACTACAGGAAGTTTTTTTTCAATATCCTGTTTATTAACAGTTATCTTAAAGACTCAACTAATGGAACCATGCACTACATGTATCAATAACATGGTAGTCACAGGCAAAGTGGACACATTTTCTCAGGTTTCTCTTTTTGTGAAGGCCACCTTCTACAAATCTGTCTTGGGTTATCTCTTGTAATAATAAAGTGCTGGCGAATGGAAATGTTAAATAATAATTTTTTATTCTAAAGTGTCTGGGAAGTCTATTTGTGTGGACACATTGTGAGGTTTCCCATTCAGTCTTTGATGGATTAGGAATGCAATGCTCCCCAACATCTCCAATGACACCAACAATAATTACTCATTGTAAACAAATGTCTTGTCTTCCGAAGAGTCTGCAGTATCCTGAAGCCTGCTGAACAAATAGTTACTATTTCCAGGAGTCAAGTCAAGCAGTTTCTCCACTATTTTCTCAGAAGGAACGGAGTTCCCTTGTGGCCCACTCACCGAGCAGCTTTAATTAGGTTCCAGTTATATTTTTCCATATTGAATCACCTTAAATATATGGTATGTATTACAATTATCATAAGAGTTCTCTAAAACTCAGCATATCTTTAGGTTTAAACCTAGATATCAAATTTGCACGTGCAGTGGTGGGTTAAGTTAGGGCCGGATTTACATAGGGGCTGATGGAGCAGCAGCTCCAGGCCCATGCCCCAGAATAGGCCCAGAGAAAGGATATCTATGTCTGCATTGATGGGCAGTTGGACCCCTGTATCTCCAACTCCATAGGAGCTACAGAGACACGTCAGGTATCACTGGAAAGGCCAGAGCATGCCCTTTCCAATGATACCAACCAGTTTTTATGTAATAATTTTTTTTAAAAAATATATTTTTTCTTTCTAACACAGCAACATTTTTCACTTCAATTATAAAGTGAACAATGATGTTGCACTAAGTCTCCATCACATTTCTCATGTCACCAACAAGTATGGAGGTGATGGCACAATCCGTTGTTACAAATTGTTACATCAAAAACCTAAACCACTGCACTGCAGTGAAGGGCACTGGGGGGGACTTTGGACCCCTGCGTCACTAATATTTACACCTCACGAGATCAAGTGAGGTGTCATTGGACAGGTCAGAGTCTGGCCTTTGCATTGATATGAAACGTGACTATGTAAAATCTAAATGAAAACAAAAAAAAACACTTTTTAGTTGCAAAGCGATGGCATTGTCCATTTGTTACGTATAAAAAATTAGCAAAACCACTGCCATTACTCATCTTTTAATTTCCGACGCTGGGAGCACGGTCAGTGGTTTATATATAGTCATATTGTTCATAAAACACCATCCTCCAAAACACAAGGTAAATATTTCATTTTTTAATTCAAATTGTAGATTTTTTTCAGAAAAATGCAGTAACAGCTTCCCATTTCACTTTTTTTTTATTTTTACAAGAATTCCCTATAGAATATATAACCAAAGGTTTGGATGATAAAATGGGAAAAAATTAATTTACACGCTTTAAATGATTGAAATCTGAATGAATAATTAATCACACAGTAACTGCCTGGTCAGATATACCAGTATCTGCACTAATAAAGAACCAAAAATATGCTTTCATTTCACTAAATTCCAAAATAAGCCACCACAATATTCAGCTCCAGGCCCATAGAGATCTCAATCCGGCCCTGGGTTAAATAGACATCTTGGAAAATTCCTAGACTTCTCTTTTTTAGGGCTAGACCCCGAATAGCTCCTCGCAGGAAGAAAATAGTTTGCATTGTTAGGATGCTTCTTTTACCAGACTGGATTTATTAAGGATCATTAAACATCTCTAAAATGCCCCTTTTTGAGGCAATGGAAATGTTTCATTATGTAGATTTTGGGGTCGGCAACCTTGACATTCCAGATGTTTTAAAACTACGTTTCCAGTGATGCTCTGGTACTCATTACACTGGTTGAGCCTCATGGGAAATGTAGTTCAAAGGTTCCTGACCCGTGATGTACATCAAATACAACACTAGCGATTCCCCCTCCTGATGCAATAATATTTTGGCCATTGCGCTTTAGAGACCTAGGGCCCTATTACATTCTTCACGCAAAAATGCATGCGCAACGTGTAAATTTTTGCGCGAAGCGTTAATCGTTAACACGTGTAAATCAACGCTGGTATTACAATCCTCGCGCATTTTTTCATCCATCAAAAAATAACGTGCGTAAAACAGACGCGCACAAACGCGCGCGCAGCAACGTTGCGCACAGAAATCGGTGTGCGGACTGTTTTTTTCATGCGATTCAGCCAATCAGAATTAAGAACCACAATTGTCTCACGTTAAGTTTTTGCACCTGTCAAAGTCAATCTGCGCATATATGCTGAAAAAAAAAGCACACGCGACTTCTCAAATTTATTGGTTTGGTATGAGTAGAATGTGTAACTATACTTTGCTGCGTATTTTTTTTTTTGGGCTGTTGTATTTGGTTTCGGCCAGGTTGATAGAATTTGCCATTAACACCAGCTTTTAGGAGTTTCTAAAATTCTGCGCGCAAAGGCTGTGCGTTAAATACTGCGCATAGATTGTAATACCATCCGCGTACCAGCGCACAAACGCATTTGCGCTCACAACGGTAAGTATAGGACACGCGAAGTACAGTAAGCTCACGCAGGTTCACCTGCGGTAGACGTATACGTGCGTTGTTTGCGCTGACATTGTAATACGATGTTCGGCGCAAAGGGTTTTGCCCCACGCGTTAATGCGTTTTTGCGCACGTGCTGACGTTTGCGTAAAAGAATGTAATAGGGCCCCTAGGGTGGCCCGCTGTCAGACCCCTTCTATAAATAAACTGGGAGAGTGAATGACCGACATTATTTTTAAGCTGCTTAAAAATAATGTGCTATTTAGGTATTTAATTAGAATATTGTCTTGAAAATATATTGTATTCATTATTATAATTAAGGTATGTATAATCATTATATTAATATATTATTTAATGTGTTATTATATTTATTCTATATATACACGCATTACCTTTATAGACCAGTCCCCTAACACAAGTGTATACGTTTTTAATAAACCTCAAATTCGGCTTCCAGACATACGGTTTTAGTTGTTACGGGAATTTTTCTGGAGGGGGAAAATGAGCACTATGATTTCCATGAGAATATAATAACAGTTGATCAAACGCTGTAAACAATAACAACACAAACAAAAGCCAACAGTATTTCTGTGTTTACTTTACATTAACTCGGTTAATACAGAGGCATTATTCTTCTCCGATGGGGGAAAAAATAAAGAAAAGGCTGTGCTCTGTTACTTTGACCTTGGTCATGTTTATTTTGCTTCGTCTTGCTATATCAAACCCACACCACACTGAGAAATACTGCATCTGTTCAGGGTAGGCCGTTCTCAAGAAAAGAAAGAAAAAAAAATAGCGCTCATTCATAAGACGCGCTGATAGTAGGCTGTCCTTTCTGTCCCCAGATCCAACAATTTAGAACTTCCAAATGTCCTCCGTTCAGAAAAATAACCCCATGTAAGAAGCCAAAAATTGCCTTGGATTTAGAAATCTACATTAAAACATCTGTTCTTGCCAGTGATGAAACGAAAAATGTTCTGGGAGAGATAATTGGATTTTTTTTTTTTTAAAAGTGTTGGATATATTTCAGCGAGTGTAATATCAACACTTCCTGTGGAAGTTTTAAAGCTGATTGTGTGTTTCTCCCAAGTACAGCAGTAATACTGTCATTCGTTCCACTTCCAGATTTCACTCACGTTATTCCTTTTGTTTGTATTTCCTTTTTCTTCTTGTTTTGCTGCTTTTTGTGGCTTGTGTTTATAGGCGCACTCGCCGTGTCCCCTTCTGGTGCATGAATGTCAAAATCAGAACCTAGAAGACAAAACCGGGGTAATAAAGTAATGCAATAAATGTAATGTTTTGTTATAAAAGATGTTAAAAAAACGTTTATATGAATTAAAAATCTATTGGTTTGGTGGATTATTATTATTCTTTATAAAGTGCCAGCATTTTCTGCAGCGCTGTACAATGGGCACAGTATAGACAGGGTTACGATGCATTGAACAACATTTCGACAAACCAGTACAGGAGGAAACAACAGATCTATTCCTGAGGGAATTTACAATCTAGAAGGGTTGGGGTGGAAATAGGAGGAGACAACTGCAAGGTGAGAGTGGACTGGTGAGAGTGATGGGCTGCAAGTTGAGAGTGATGGACTGGTTGCGTTAGTGAGTCAGGTGGTAGGCTTCCCTAAATATGAGTGCCTTAAGGGAGCGTTTGAAGGAAGGAAAACTAGAGGAAAGTCTGACAGTACGAGGGAGAGCGTTCCAGAGAATGGGGCTGTGCGGGAGAAATCCTGCAGTCTATCATGGGAAGAGATGATGCGGTGAGAAGCTAGGCGCAGGTCACTGTGTGACCTTAGGGAACGGGCTGGGGTGTATTTGGTGATTAGTGAGGACAGGTAGTCAGGAGCTGATTATGACCGTTGAAATGGTACATCTAACAAACTGAAATATTGTGGGCCCTATCCCAATCTTGCTGGTAGGTAAGCCACTGGCTCGAGCTATCATAGACAAGGCAGGCATCGGGATGGCAGTCCATAATATGCTCAGGGGCCTAGTGGCTCCAGGGGGCCCTGACCCATACCAGACGCTATGTCTCTTGTGGAAGTGCCTCAGATATAATGGCCCCTCTATGCCAAACTGACCTATCGGAATAACAGGAGATTTTCTGGGTGGGCAGGACATCTGTGTGGCCAGTAAAAGTACACTAGCTAATCACTGAGGGAGCGTTTTAAGATGGTCTGCACCAACTAGAGGTGCAGATCGAACACTCACCCACCAGGAAACACATTTTATCCACCTGGGATTTTAGCACGCTCCCTGTAAAATAAGATAAACAGAAAATGAGGCAAAATGTTTTATTTTTAATTCGTTTATGAAAATGGCCAGCTGTCTGAAGGGAGGCCCGACCACTGGTTCAGTAAAGGGCCCCAAGATTTCTGATGGCAGTCCTGATCATGGATAACGGCTCCAGCTGTTGGCTCAATGCCTCAAGCCGCTATTCCAATCAAGCCCCAACTTTGTGGCAGGCTACTGAAAATTAATGGCTTGGCTTTTATACTTTGTATAAGAGCTATAAGATTGTGGCTAAATGGAGAAGAACAAGCTATTCCAACCTCACTCCTTCATCTACTCGCGGCATTATTCAGGTAAAGAATAACGTTTCTTAAAACCCTGGAGTTAAGTGATTTTGCTTTTGCAAAATCACTTAACACTTAGATTTAAATACTTCTAAAAAACCCTTACTTATCCCTTATCCCACAGTGCAGAGGTGATGTGGATCTGCCGCTTCCTCTGTCTGGAACAAATCGTTTCCAGTGTTCTTCCACCTTTCCTATGCGACCCTGCTTATGTGAGCTTGCGCAGAGCTCGTGGCAGGGTCACTTGGCTTCATAGAGTCCTGAGGACACGAGGATCCAATAAGGACTCGCTGTGCATGGTGGTGCTGCCTTTATTGGCAAATATTCCGACTCGAGTGGCTTGCTTGGAGTAGAGCTATCAATAGGAGCTGGAAATGGAAAACTGTTGGCACAGGATTTTTCCATTTGTAGCTCCCCATTAACGATGGTTGGAGTAGCACCTTAGATATTTAGCAGCTGGTTTAGGAATCCAAATGCTGAGGGTTATTCCCTATTTCCAGTTGTTTGTCGTTGATGAAATGATACTAAACTTTGGTGATCCTGAGAGGGGAAATTCAAACAGCGGCAGGAAAGGTTTCACCAATGATCAAAATGTTACTGTCATATTTGTCGTTTAAATGTAACAGGATTTGGCACTTAAGATGCACCTGATTAATGCACGCACCATGGGACAATCACTCAGAGGTCTTTAACTTGCAAAAATCTTTAACAAATTGATGTTTCAGTCCCCAGCGGAACCTTTCTCAACCTTACTTGAGAAAGGTTGCAAGGAGGACCGAAATGTCAGTTTTTACCTCTGAGTGCTCATCCCTCGTTGCATATATAGATACATCTCAAATCTGCCACCATGTAATAATCCCTCTTCTGCTAGAACCTACAGCTCAAGCTTCTACCACCCAGGTTTCCGAAGGCAGTGAAATATCATGTGCATTAAAATATTACTGGGCACGCACGGTCCCGATCTCTAATATACAAATCTCCTCCTCTGTGAAAATTTATTGTGCTACCCACAGAGTTACCGGGACTGCCAATATCCCTGCGTCTTGTAGGTTTGTACGTAACTAAGCCCTCACACTGGATTACTTATTTGCTTTTTGTAAGAGTCTTTACAGTCTTCGACTTTGTGTTTAATAAACATATTCAGTGAAATCCCAAGGGGTACGTTCTTTCTAACATGCTTTTTCTGTTCCAAAACAGTAGCGCAGTCTTCACTACTGTTGGTGCAAGATTCGAAAGATTAAGACACTCACAGAGCGAAGCATACATTTTCATTTTATACCAAAAGTCTGACAGGAGGAATCGCCGCAAGAGTGAAAGGCTAACTATTGTATAAAATGATGTGCTAGTTAGTATCATACTCGTATTACAAGAAAATAAAAAGGGAAAAATATACACAAAATCATCGCTCTGACATATCGCTTTATTGATTGTGTATAAATTAAATAGCCAAAGTTCTCACATCTATTCACTTGTTAAAATTAGTATTTTTTTGTAAAATTGGGGTGGTAATTTGGCCTAAATTTTTTTTTGCTGATTTAAATCAAATTTTTTGAATAGTAGCTTTTGACTTGCTTGCATTTCAGTTGAGGCTAGAGAAGCTCCGAAATTGTGCTGATTCCGTCAGTGTGCCAGTGGCATGCCAGCACTAAATCTGATTGCAAAATAAAGGAACGGGAGCAAAACAAATTAGGAAAAAACCTCAATTCTTTATTTTCTGCCAAAGCCTGTTTGCTGTGCTATTTTAACAATGGATCAGAGGCTTAAAATCAAGCGACTGTAGGTCTATTTACCTGGAGAATACTCAATGTAGCATCAGTCTATTGTGGTTTCAGTCGTTTGAATTTCCATATTACATTGACTTGTTTGATTTTAAAGCATATGTATATTTTTTTGGAGAAAGGATTTTACCAGGAAGGATACATTGAGATTTCTCTCGTTTTCAAGTATGTCCTGGGTGGCGAGTATGTACCATTAGGTGTCTTGCCCAAGGACACTTACTGGAGAGGCGCTCTTGCCCAGTTATCTACAATATAAACCTTTAAAATGTTATATACTGTATCACAGGCAAAGGTAAAACTCGGGTATTTTATAGAATGCCTGGCATTCTTTGTCAAAGCATGAAATGCGCTTATGGCATTGTCACCGTAAGTATTTTAATAGAATGGTTGTTTATTCAACAGAAAGTCTTGCGAAAAAATATTATGTAATAGATAATAAATAGGGATACTTCATTAATTGATACCTGTGAAACCCATACTCATGACATTAGCATAGTCTAGCGTAGTTCTTGAGGTAGTTTGCTTTTAATGGGGTTTCCTCCAGTGGTTCTACCTTAGTTCCCGTCCACATAATTTAGCACAGAGTTTTATGTAGTTCTCTCTGGTGTTTCAGATAATGTGGTCTAGCATTGTTTTTAACAGTTGTCCTCACCGTAATTTGTATGTTTGGTCTATGGAGATCGCTACTTTAAAATTTGGGGGGGGGGGAGTATATTCACCATTGTTGCAAGCACTTTATAGTGTTTATAGCCACAGTTTAGGATGTTTACATAAAATTAACAGTAGTTAACATGCAATTCAGTTCAATCTGAACCAAATTGCTCTCAATAAAAATATCCCAAATATATCTGAACTGATTGGATTACATGTAGATCTGGACGATCATAATCACATCTATTTGGATTAATTTGAATATTAAAATTAATTGAAAGAAATGGTAACCCTAAACAAAAAACAAGCAGGAATTATAATCCTATCAGTAACCCCACCTCTAATCAGGAAACAAGAAAAACCAGTAACCCTAGCAATAACACTAACCATAATGTTAAAACCAGTAGAAACTGTAGCCCTGACCGTAATCAGAAAGCAAGTAGAAAATGTAAATGTGAACCTAATCCTAAAACAAGCAGAGACTGTAATCCTAACAATAACCCTAACCCTAAACAAAAACAAGCAGAAACTGTAGCTATAACCGTAACCTCAAAAACCAAGCAGAAACTGTAGCCATAACCGTAACCCTAACCCTAAACAAAAAACAAGCAGAAACTGTACCTATAACAGTAACCCTAACCCTAATCAAAATGCAAGCAGAAACTGTAGCCGAAACAGTAACCCTAATCAAAAAACAAGCAGAAACTGTAGCCATAACAGAAACCCTAACCCTTATCAAAAACCAAGCAGAAACTGTACCTATAACAGTAACCCTAACCCTAATCAAAATGCAAGCAGAAACTGTAGCCGAAACAGTAACCCTAACCCTAATAAATAAAGCAGAAACTGTAGCCATAACAGAAACCCTAATCAAAAACATTAGCTGTAACAGTAACCCTAACCCTTATCAAAATGCAAGCAGAAACTGTAGCCAAAACAGTAACCCTAACCCCATTTAAAAAACAAGCAGAAACAGGAACTCTAACCCTAATCATAGAATAAGCAGAAATCGTAACCCTAATAACAAGCAGATACTACTTGTGCCAATGAAGGTTTATTGCACACAGAAAAATGTGATCTGCAATAAAGCTGAGCACCCAGCCGATCTCACTTAATCGAAAGATATCGTCCCAGACCTGTATGCTGATTGCCAAAATATTACAAGTGTCTCTGCGTCCTTCGTCATGTTCACAAATGATAACCCGAATTGTAGAACATATTGTCAGATATTTTCACTTTCATTGCTTGTAGTACAAGAGTACATTTGGCATCTCGCTGAGTAACACGAACATATATCTTGTTAAAACCCACGGAGAACAAAACCTGAGCGCCGTATCCCTCTTCATTAGCGGCACAACCACAGATGACATGGATATGTTACAGGCAAAGTGGGAAATGAAGAGATCATGTACAATGGTTTCAGTATACTATAGCAAAAGAAGAGGCTGAGTTTGGTGGTTTCACATGTTGCCATGAACAAATGCTTTCATCTACAGAATACCTAGGACGTGTGTACCGATGATTTTCTTTTATGCATTATATTGACTTTTTTGAGACTCCATCTTAATTTCCCACATTGCCTGTAACACATGCATATATTAACTCTAGCACTTTTTGATGTTGACTAAAGTCTTTAAATTAATAAAGTTCTTTCTCTAGAGCAGGGGGCCCTACCTTGGCCCTCTAGATATTTAGGCATTACATCTCAGAAGATGCCCAGCCACTCATCAGGTTAGTTGATCCTCAGGAGAAATGAAGTTCCAAAACGTCTGGAGGATCAAGGTTGCCTAACCGAGCTCTAGAGGAAGATTGTATAGATGTCACAGTTGGAATAACTTTTCCGATGCTTGTTTCCTTTGATGTGCCCATTATTTTTTTTATTTTTTTTGTATTTCAAAATTTTTATTTTGCAACAAGTAATCAATATAATAGACATAGGGAACAGATAACAATAGCCAGCAAGGTTCAGTAAGAGAACAAAAATAATAAAAAAAGCGGGGAGGGACACTCAAATAGACATAAGTCAGCAAAAATCAGAGAGGCGGTGGAATCGGCGGGCTAACAGCAGGTGGGGTATCTGTGCAGGCAAAAACAATGAAAAAATAGCAAGAGAAAAAAAAAAGGGGGGGATGGGGGACCGCCCAGGAAAGGTGGCATCCCTGGCTCGCTCCAGAAATCCCGCAGGGAATTGGAGGCCATGGGAGAGGCCACATGGCTGGGTGATCTGGGGCCAGAAGAAGCGGTCAGAGCCATGGTACCCACTCCAATGGCTCGCCCAGACCTACCCATGTCCCACACAAAAAAAAAAAAAAAAGGGGGGCAGCAGGTGCAAACACAGAACCGACACATAATCACCTCTCTGAAAACAAGGACCGTAAAAGAGTGTCTAAAGGGGGAGGGGTGTCCTCAAAAAGTGTCTCAGAAAAACAGAAAAAAAAAAAAAACATAAGTCAGCAAAAAATAAGCAAGAGTCTGATAAAATGAGGGGAGGGCGCAAATCACTCCCAAGGGGGTATCAGCCAGGGGCCCATTATTTTCTAACGTTGCATCATCTAGATGGATTGCAGAGGAGAATGAGTTTTTCCCAAGCAAGGAAAGGAAATGTGAAATGAAAAAATAAATCTCTGGCCCGATGTGCATCCCTAGCATATGCGTAAATACAGCAATGGCGGCAATCCGTATACAAGTGGCTGGAAACAGACATCACTTTAATCAGTAGTTCAGAAATGATGTGTAGATACCGCAGCATGGTCTTTCATTGAAACAGACTTTAAGGATTAACCCCCGTTATAACAAGCTCTTTGTGTACCCTTCATTAAGGAAGCTGCATACACCTGGGTTTGAACACTACCTCCAGTCTGTCTCCAAGTGCCAGACTAGTTATATCTTTAAACCAAATAGATCAGTTTACGTGGTGAATTTGCCACCCACATTGCATCAAATGACAGCAATGTGCTGAAAGGCAGAAAGGCCCTTTGTCCTTGCTCTTTTTTCTTTTTTTTTAGTTACATATTTTGCATGTGCAATGACTTTTTTTTCATACGTGGGAGAGCTGGATTGATGCTCAAATTCAGTGGTTCAACATGCAATGTTTTAAACAAGTCAGCTTCATTTGGGGGATTTAGATTTTTAACATATTTAATTTTTGCACATGTTAGTAGTATTAACCCCTTCACTACCAAGTGATTTTCGAAAAAACAATTGTCAGAAACCAGTGTTTTTTCAAAAAATCATTTAATTGTACAGTAAGAAATATTTGGGCAAATTCCCAATGTATTCCTTACTGTAATAACATATTTGGCCAGTAGATGGTGCCCATTCCCTATCAGGGCGGCTGCATAGTCCAGAAGTCCCCAGCCTGCTTCATGTATAAAACATAACAAGAAAAAAATGGTTGTCATTTTTTTTTTTTATAAAGTATTTTATCGGGAAGGATAAAATTGAGATTTCTCTCGTTTTCAAGTATGTCCTGGGTGGCGAGTATGTACTGTTAGGTGTCTTGCCCAAGGACACTTACTAGAGAGGTGCTCTTGCCGGGATTCAAACAGGTGTCTCCACGGTCTCCTCAGTTATAGAGCAGTGATGTTACCTCTACTCCGACCAGTCGGTACTATTTGCGCTCACCCCTGTAGCTCCATGCGAAACAAAACAGAATCAGAGGTTTTGGTGTACTTGAATGGCCATTCAAGTGTAAGCCCACCCACCACGTCACGGCACCTCTGGGTCAGGTGGGGCCTACCTAATGAAACCAAGAGCTGCTGTACTAAACAACCGCATATCCTCATGCTGCTTATCAGCTAAGAGGCAAACTGATGGGTTTATATTTATACCCTGACCAGGAACAATTCCACTGCCAAATTGATTTTACTGCAGTTACAGTTGCAGCTCGAGGTTCCCTGCATCGGCTGCTGAATGTCCGATGTCAGGACATTCAGTTAGCTGATTTTACAGTTTTCGCTCTTTGGCCTTTTATGCTTACAGGGCTAAAACTTTGGGGGCACCTTCTGCAGCCCAAAACCAAACGAAATTTGTTTGCAGCAAACAAATTTCATTTGCTTTTGGGCTGCAGATTGAGATAACTCAATATCAAGCACCAGATGGTGCCTTTTTGAAGTCTGAGCTATCTTGATCTCAGTAGTGAAGGGGTTAATTTAAAAAATGAAAACATAAATAATAATTGTACGATATGATCCAAAAATGTGGACAGTTCCTTCATGGCTGATCTCAGATTTTTCAGTCCCGATCGAGAGTCTGGAACTTAGGAGCTTGTATCTCTATCCGCAGCATCAGCTCCATTCATTTATTTTTGTTTCAACATAAACCAACAAAACTTTTTTTAACTCCAGATGTTAAAATCAACATGAACTTTTACAAACTGCGTATGAAAACATCTATTATTTTGAATCCCTGATGTTGATTTTTTTTGTGTGGGGTTTATGGAGCTATGTCCGCACTCCAAGAACATCTCATCCTGTGGTGAGGGACATTAAATGATCCCTGATGCAAGAGTATTGTTTGTATCTTTTAGAAACAAGATGACCCAGTCATGACCCGTTCACAAAATTTTACGCATTTTTCAAATGCACTTGACGGTCTTTTGAAGCAAATAGAGATGCAGTTTTATTAACGTTATATATGTAGGTCCATGCTCATTGGACATCTCTTTCAGAACTCTTGGAACATTAATGTGACATCGGTCTCTGTCGTCTGTCTCCGCTTCAGTGGGAAAGTTTCCTATTGGTTGTTGGAACATTGTTGTAAGCAAAGGTCAAGTCCTAAAAAATAAGTGTAGGAACTCACAAAGATTTCCTTCCACAAGTGATTGCTATTGTATAATAGCTGCTGTGCTGCATTTTATGTATGAAAATTCAATTTCTCTGGCATATGTAGAGAAATTTTATTCACATGTTACAGATTGTACCCTCCGTCTGGGCACCCCTTTCCACTGTATAAGACGGTGCTTGTATCCACACAGAGTAGACGACACATAAACTGTGAGGAGTTCTTGCAGATTCAAAACCCAAATGGAGACTGCCTTTATTTTCAAATACACACAGGTAAAACACAGTGGAGATAACCCCTCCCTTCCAAAATACATTACAGATAACAGACTCCAGCTACTGGACAATAGAAAAGACATTCAACACAATGGAGTGTTTACACATGCACTCTTCTCTAAACAGTGTGCTAGGACTAGAGGGAAACCAAGGAGGAGTCTTACAGCAGTAAGTATACAATATGCAGAGAGGGGGGTAGCTACAGAAATGTACAATCTACAAAAGACAGCTAATACAGGGAAAAGGTACACATAAACAATACTCTATAATAAACACATAAGGGAATATTAATATAACACAGACATCAGGTAATAGGGCACACAGAACACAAGCACTCTACCCTATATACAGAGACATTGAACTGTAAAAAAAAAATGCAAATAAACTTTGGGGCGGCCATTCCGTCACAATGCTCTCACCTTGATCAGCACTCTGGCAGACACAGCCAGACCCCTACGGGTCAGCTCGGGAATGTCACAGTTAGCGTTCAAGTTCCGTTTGTCGACGCAACCCATCAGCATTGCCGTTCTGCTTCCCTGGTCGATAGTGGATGGTGAAGTCGAAGGCTTGTAGGGCCAGGCTCTATCACAATAGCCTGCCATTGTCTCCTGTGACCCGGTGAAGCCAGACAAATGGGTTGTGGTCGGTGAGCAGGGAAAAGGGCTGGCCATAAAGGTAGGGCTGCAATTTCTTTAGGGCCCACACAACAGCGAGGCATTCTTTTTCAATGGCCGCATAACCAACCTCCAGTGGCAGTAACTTTCAGCTCAAAAAGGCCACAGGGTGCTCTCTTCCATCCTCGCCAACTTGGCTCAGTACTGCCCCCAGTCCAAATGTAGACATGTCTGTATGAATGAGAAAATGTTTAGATGGATCAGGGGCAGATAGCAGAGGGGCCTCAGTGAGCGCACGCTTTAGCTGTTTGAAGGTTTCCTTGCACTCTGAGGCCCAGGCCACGTGACGGGGTAGGCTCTTTTTTTGTCAGATCAGTGAGGGGCTTCGCTATGCTGCTATAGTTGGGGACAAATTATTTCCTATAGTAGCCTGCTGTCCCGAGAAAAGCCATCACTTGGGTCTTAGTACGGGGTGTGGGCCAGTTAACTATTGCCTCAACTTTTGCTGGCTCGGGACGCTGGTTTCCCCCACCCACCTGGTGGCCCAAGTATTGTACCTCTGCCACCCCAATGTGACACTTTTCTGGCTTTAAAGTCAGCCCAGCTTGATGGATCCTGTCTACTACAGTTTCTATGTGGAGGAGATGCTCCTCCCATGTCGCGCTGTAGATGTCATCCAACTAGGCACCGACAAAGCCTTGGAGGCCATCGAGTAACCTAGCCACCATCCTCTGAAAGGTGGCCGGAGCGTTCTTCATCCCGAAAGGCATTACCTTAAATTGGTAAAGGCCAAACGGGGTGATGAACACCGACTTGGGTATGGCATCGGGAGCCAGAGGGATCTGCCAGTATCCCTTACATAGGTCGATAGTGGTCAGATAATTCCCCTTAGCTATCCATTCCAACAGCTCATCTACTCGCGGCATGGGGTAGGCATCGGTTACATTCTAATTGAGACTTCTCATTGAGTCTCCTGTAGGCTTGTGCACTGATTTTTTTTCGGTTCGGTTCGTTCGGATTTTGTAAATTTTCGTTTCGACTCGTTTCGACCGATTTTCGTTTCGTATCGACTCTTTTTTTGGGATTTCAGAAATTTTTGTGTTTTTTGGAACGTCTGTTCTCCTCGTTTCAAAGTGTCTATTCGTTTTGACGTAAACTAATGTTTTTTCGGATACGATAATTATACGATACGATAATTCTGCCGATACGATAATTCTGCCATTGAGATTTCTCATGTTTTACAAGAAAGATACATTGAGATTTCTCTGGTTTTCCAGGAAGGAAACATTGAGATGGGAATGATACAAAATTTAATTACAGAATTAGCGATTATAAATACGATGTCCGAAATTACTGAAATGGAACCGAAAACAGGAATGGAGCCGAAATCACGAATGGAACGAAAATGAATTTCGATTTTACACATTTCTAGTCCATTCGAAAATCCCTAAAAGTTTTCGTTTCGGCCCGAAAATTTGTTCGGATCTGCCGTTTTCCGATCTGAAAATTTTCGGAAAATCGGCCGAATCCGAATGCACGAATCGTGAAATTTCGTGAAAATTCCGAAACCCGAAACACATATCCCTAGTCTCCTGTAATCCACACAGAATGGGGTAGTCCCATCCCGCTTGGGTACTAGGACTACAGGGGAGGCCCAGGGGCTGTCTGAGCCCTCTGACTCCCAGGCGGAGCATCTCCTGCAACTCCTTCTGCATCTGTCTCTAACTGACTCTGGGAAAAGGAGGTTGCCTAAGGGGGGTCTGTCTCTGTGTTTCTACCCTGTGCAGGGCTAGCTCTGTTTAGCCCGGCTCCCCAGACAGGACTCCCTTCCCCAGGAAGGTTCCCTTCCCCAGGAGGTCAGGTATGGGAAGCCCTTCTAGATCTTCAGAGGCGGGGGCGCAGATGGTCGCCACCTCCTCAGGCCGCTCATGGTTGGGTTTCAGCATGTTCACATGGAATGATGGTAGCCAGAATAATGGTGATAACGGTGGTAGCCAGAAGTTGTTTCAGGGTGCCATTGAATCGCTCGCATAACCCATTGGTTTGTGGGTGATAAGGGGAACTCCTGATCGACTTTATACCACAGAGCCTCCACAACTTGTTGGTAACTTCCGCGGTAAACTGGGTGCTCTGGTCCGAGAGTATCTCTTGGGGAATCCCACCCTGGAGAACACTCCGACCAAAGCATCCGCCACCATTTCGGCCCGGATGTTGGACAACGCAACTGCTTCGGGCTACCGGGTGGCATAATCCACCTCTGTCAAAATGTACTTCTTCCCCGATGGGCTGGGCTTGGCCAGGGGCCCTATGATATCGTTGCGACCCGGGTAAAGGGCTCCTCCACAATGATGGGGGGTGTAGCTTTGCTCTAGTGCGGTCTCCTCTCTTCCCCACGCACTGACAGCCGTCGCACGTCTGGCGGTACTGTCGGATGTCCTTGGATACCCCTGGCCAGAAAAAGTTTTGGGTGAGCCGGTGTCTAGTGAGGCTGGCCTCAAGGTATCCGGCCAAGGGTATGTCATGGGCAATCCTCAGTCTATATTTCCGGGGCACTATGAGCTGCTGGGTGACAGTGGGACTGGAACCTGAACCTCTCCTCTCTGATACCCGATATAACAGCCCCTTTTCCCAAATAAATTGTTCCCCCTCTAACCCCCCTCGTCCTTCCTCTGCCCTACTCCTATAAACCTCTAAGAAGGGGTCCTCTCTGACCTCCCTCCCGAAGTCAGTGGGGGCATCCCAGGGAAGGGTACTAGCGACTCGGGTAGGTGCAGGGTTGTTGCTCCTTACCTGAGCCTCGTTGGGCATGCTGGTTGGTCTCTCATCAGACCAACATCCACCAGGCCTGCTCCGGCACCCCAGTTCTGGTGGACCCGGGCTGTGGGTAGTCTGTGCAATGCTTCTCCAGCCACCCGGACTGCGACCGCCCTGTTAGTTTTGTCAGCATCCCGGACCAGATGGTATTTTACCACGGTGATTGTGGCTCCGACGTCCCGAAGACCATGGGCTGGTTTCCCGTTAATCCACACCGGTTGTTGGTGTTGGCGTTTGTCCTCTGCGGCGGCCTGCACGGGGTTCACTTCGTGTAGGGTGGCCTAAGTTTCTTCACCCCCGGTAGATACTTCAAACTTGGGGTGGTATTCAGGCACTTTGTGGCAACAATAAACTGTGGCCCTAGGCTATGGATGGGGCCGGGTCGAGCCCCGAGAGGGCGCTGGTTACCCATAGTACATTGTCTCCTCACATGTCCTAGTTGGATGCATGCGTAGCATCGAACCCCAGATCTGGGATCCGAATGGGACCCCAATGAGGGCGGCTCTCCTCCCATTCCCATGAGGGCGCTCTTTTGGGGTTTGGGTCCCCCTCATGGGAGCTGCAGTTGGGGTGATTTTCAGGGGGGAGCTCCATCGGGAACCCGAGTTTCTGAGCCTCTCTTGGACCCAGAGGGCTCACACAGCAGTGGCCATGTGGCATCACCTGGGGTAACTTACACATGCTGCCGCTCTGGCCCCCACATGCGGATTTGGGTGCATTTTGGACTGCGACACCATAGGGGCCTGAGCTATCAAACGGTACCCCTGGATTGCCGGTGCTCCCCTGAAATCCCCCAAACAAGGACCCTTTCTCTGTAGGACTGCAGTTACAGTTATTTATAAGACACCACATGTTCTGTAGCGCTGTACAATAGGAGAGACAGAATAACCAATATGCAAGTTAAACACATAGGACAGTAGGAGAGAGTACCCTGCTCATGAGTTTACAATCTGAGGAGGACCTGATAGAGACCAGGATGACCTGCAGTGCTGGGATGTCTGGATGGGCTGGGATGTTAACTGTTCTTATCTGATTCTGAACCAAATAAAAAGAGGCCTGCTGAAATGGCCAGTGAGTCTGCTTAACCCAATATGACCAGTGTCGTCTGCTTTATTGGGAGAAATTAAGACCTGACATTGATGAAGTGCTGCTTGCTCAGGGGAGAATCCAGGAACTAGTGGAGGAAAATGAGTCACGGCGACCGAGCGAAAATATTTGACCTGGGCTCTCGTAACAGGTGTCAATGTGAACATGCAAGTTTTAGAAGCAAATTGAGACATTTGCAGGATTCATTACATTCTTGATCGTTGAACTGCACCGTATTTCCGTCAATTCACCTGTATTTGGCGAATTGACAGCTTTCAGAATAGACCAACTACCCCGAAATTGCACCGTATGGTGAATTTGACCGTTCGGTGCCCATTTATGGCAAATTCAGTCCTTTTTGAATAACCCCTATAGAGTATAGTGTCAAATTGCCACTTGGTAATGCTTGATACATTTAAAAAAAATGTATACTGCCATGAGCTAATTGGTGGAATTTATTCACTGTCACTTTCCGGGGTGAGAAAAAAAATTCATTAAAATACATTAAATTTTTCTTCACATGCAGTTAAAATAAAGGAAACGTCTGCCGTACAGTAGTCAGGAAAGCACTTTGCTCCGTTATAATAATTACATAAAATGTATGAACAACTGAATACCTAGTTTATATTCTCACAATAAACATGTAAGAAAGTCAAGGGAAACACATGGGACAAATGAGCCGGGTTTGTTTAACATTCATGAATGTGGCAGTTGGTATTTGGAATTCTTTGAAGCAATCAGCTTGTTAAAGGTTTTTGCAAACATGCTTGTCATAATAGATCACGGGATACAGAATGGCTTCCTTAATCACTCGACAGCTCCAATGAGAGGATAGGACTTGATGTCTGAAGTCCCTTATTATGAAAACCTTTACAGATAAAAAATAAAAAAAAAATCATTTAACAAGGGATAATCTAAAGATAGCAAATAAAAGTCTGGACAGAGTGCTTTGGAAAGTAAACAGCGCTCTAAACCCTTGAATCCTTTGTGTATAATTAGAAGTATTAAGAATGTTTAAACACCCATCAGTACGACACGCTTACCTCCAGAGCTCCAGTGCTTTCTGCCGCGCAAGCTTTCCCATTACAGCGCGCTATTTATGTGGTCAAATTCCTAATATGTATCACACTTGTCGAAAGATTTCCCAAGTGTTAAAGTATTTAATAAAATCAAACAAGATAACTATAAACATATGGTACAAAAGAGTAGAAATAACGGATGTGTCAATCACACGTTTGGCGAATAAAGCATTATCCGAAATTTGTTGCTTAAATAATGCAGATTAGAAACCTATGTGTAGTTTCTATGCAGCCATGGCATATTCACATCCTTCTTTATGAATGTATCCGTTGTAACCATGCACATGTCCATAATGGGCTCCATTCAACGTGCGTTGCCGACAAGTGCAACTCACCTGTAATTGCTGGTTGTACTTGACAGCATCAGCTTGGCTAATCATGCATGGAAACATCAGATGATTCAGGAGTGTTAGCCAACATTTCTACAGGATTAGCCAAGCTAACACTCACCAGTGCAACAGTTGAGTTGCACTTGTTGATACCAACTCAGCAGAGGATGGAACATTTTTTTAATGTATATTCTTCCACAGCAGTACCTGTGAATGTTGCACAGCATTTCCAATTTCTGTTTGGAAAGTGTGTACTTCCTTTTAACTCCTCTCTCTCTTCCTCTTTGCAAAGTGGAGGCAAGAGGGTGGAGCTATGGCAAAAAAATGTCATGCCTTTTGACATCTTGCAAAAATTTATATAATTACTATCTGCCTGGGATTCTATATTCAGGAAACCATCATATGAAATATAACCTCATGGTATTAGAAGTAACTCTGCCAAGTGTCTTTTCATTATACAGGGTTTGAAAAATTCTACAGACTTCACATGTTTAATGAGCCAAAAAAGAAAATAGTTTCCAATTTAATCCTACATTAATTCCAGAACAGATACATTATTGTAATGTATATTTGGTAGATTGGAAGCTAAATATAACAAACTAAGGCTAGTGGCAACTAGAGCAGTCATCATTGTTCTTTTCAAAGGACACTCACATTTTGTAGGTTCTGAAACACATTAGAAAGGCAGATTTACAAATGGTCAACTATTTAATATAAAAAAAAGCATATTTCAGTTGCGTACAGAGTTAGCAAGAAGCATAAGCTAACTAGAATAATTTCTATGGGACTAGGAAAAAAGTAGGATATTTTTTTCCAATCCACGACCAAAAATAAGATGGAATGATGGAATGAAACTCGCCATGTTCACCATTCTCCGTTAATTGAAGAGAATGCCTACCATGACTTATTCAACTATACTACAATGATCAAGTAAATATGTATATCAACATAATTTATTGATGATATGTTTAAGTATAGTTTCCTTCATTCTGATGCCAACCATATTGACATCTTTGTGGTTGTGGTTGCACATCAGCCCTGCTTGGGAACATGCCTAGATGCTGGGTCGCAGTGCTGGCAACATTGGCAGCCCATCCCCTGCCTTTCTGTGTCCCTTCGGTTCCCATGGCTATGTTCCCTGACAAAACTGAAGCTTTGATATATACAAGGAAGTACCAGTCTCTGGCTCTTGCAGAGCGGGTCTGTATTTACCAGAGGCGGGTCTCATTGTGTGGTGGATGTGGTGGTCCATGCTGCTCCTTTACCAACGGCAAATCTGGGAAAGATTCGTTATAGGTTCTGATGATGTTTCAAATCCCGAATGATGGAATGAATTGTAAGAAATAAATTGCTAAAATAAAATTTATTAAGATAATATAAAACAATTTATATAAAATAAGCCCAACGCGTTTCGTCTACGCAGTAGCCTTTTTCAAGGGCATAATAAGCATGAATAGTAAGAAAAAAAAATGTATGCTTCATCTGGCTTAATATAGATCACTAAACTAGAAAAAGGGTTTTATTATACCATTGGTAAACAAGCACTGTGCCATGGCACACTGACGTGCTGTGAATGGTGCTCGGCGGTAATTGCTGTGCAATGGCAAGATGCATAAGCAGTAGGACAGTGACAAAATATGTGTGTAATGAAACAATATCACAAATGGAGATTTATTATTGAATGGAACTTTATTATCCTAAAACCCGGTTTTTAAGAGAGAAAAAAATATCCGAAAGAACTGTTGGTGTGCGTTGTCGATTTGCCTGCACTGTAGTGTGCCCCGAGATAAGAAACTTTGAGAAATGGTTGCTTCTAGTTTCTGCTGGGGAGTACCCCTGGAAAAACTCCCTTCAATGGATGTTACCAGGTATCCATTGAAGGAAGTATCTGTAAAACCTTTCTAACCTCATGAAATATTTCACTTCTGTGTGTGATATTTGCTCTCCAGCTAATGCTGCTAAAACTGGTTTCTTAGTCCAAGATTCATAAAAAAAAAAAGCCCTTCACATCTTATTTTTGGTCGTGGATTGGAAAAAAATATCCTACTTTTTTCCTAGTCCCATAGAAATTATTCTAGTTAGCTTATGCTTCTTGCTAACTCTGTACGCAACTGAAATATGCTTTTTTTATATTAAATAGTTGACCATTTGTAAATCTGCCTTTCTAATTGGCGGTCGCCGAGCCTCTGAAGAAAGTGTCTGTTTTAGAAACTGTAGTTCAGTAAAAATCTAAGTTAACCAATGCCAAGAGGACACGTTCCAAAAAGTGAAGTGAATTTCTCCATACCGAGTGTGAATATGAACACTGGATGAGGGAAAAATGACCAATGCCAAGAAGCAGGAGAACCATCATCTAACCTCACGTGAACTTGTGAATTCAAGTAAATTGTTTAGAACACGAGTTGTCTTCAGCTGTGTTTCACTCTTAACCTTTTATTCTGTCTTTGCTTTCTAACTTTCTCACCTCATCGGTAAATGTTTCTTTGTTCTGATGGCTCGAATTGAAACAACAGACACTTATGCCATTTTTATAAACATTTAGGGCTCTTTCACCTCCTTCAAGTCAACACTAGCGTCAGCGTTTGCTTAATGGAGGTCACAGCGCTGCGCCCACATCGCCTTCGAATCACTAATGGGTTAAAAAACCCGTTAGCGCTCGTTAATTTGCGATTCGTAGCGTGAGTTTACTGTACTTTGTGCTCCCTATACCTAACATGGGGAGCGCAAAGTGAAAGCACAGATTATCTAGCGTTAGGATCACTTGGTCCTAACGAAAAAGTTATCACCAGCTCAGAGGTGTAGGTAATGTATTGCGCTGCTGCAGAATCCGTTACCTGCAGCTCAAAACCCCCCAAAATCAAATACTTGCCTCTCTTCCCACAGTGAGAACTGCGGCCCGATCCGCTGCTTCTGGCCACCGGGAGCAGAGGGAGACTGGGGGAAGAAAGTCCCCTACCTCACTCCGTGATCACTCTGCCAACCAGCAGGATCTCGCGAGAGGCGAGACCCTGTCGGTCATGTGACCCGGCAGCACAATCCTCCATGACGTCCTAAGGTTCTGCCCCCAGCATCCGTGAGCTTAGCGATCGCTAAGGGGCAGGCTGCCGGACTCAGCGCCTGCCCCGCGATCTGCTGAGTAAACCGGGATGCAAAGGGAAAAAGGGGAAGCTAATTTGCCCCTTTGCATCCCAGTTTTAACGAGAGGCAGCTGATAGTGCCCATAGTGAGCTGGGTAGCATAGACAGGACACATAATAATCACCTACGTTGTAATTGCATTCATTTCAATCTTTATTTAGTGGTTAAGTGTTTTTTATGTTGCAGTTCACTTTGTTTTATCATAAAACAGTCATGTTTAGTTTGGAGGGGGGTTGTTTTGTGATTTGACCCTTTGCCTCAAGTCCACCTTTCAATAACTGCAAAAGCTTGTCAAGGTATAAGGCTGGCCAGCTTTAGGAGTTTTTGAAGTATTGTTAACTTTGCTCCTGGAATCCTCTTTATCTTTCCCATTTTGATCCACTAATCTCACATAAATCTCTAAATGTTTTTACTTTTTCAGTTGAACATAGCCTCATCTTGGTCCACCTGCAAGGGTTGGTGATGACCAGATAATTGAGGGTACATGCTAGGCAAAAAAATAGAGGGTTACAATTACAGCTTTTATATAGCACCAACCGTTTCTGCAGCGCTTTACAATGAGAAAGCACAAACCTGGGACATAATAAATAATGATACACGTGGAAGAGGTGACCCTGCCCGTAGGAGAATTGTCCCCTTAATACAGCACTTTATACAGGCGCTCAGCCAGATTTCCCATGAATTTACAATCTAAGGGTCAAAGATAAGTGAAACAAAAGTGAGTAGAGGGAGTGTGGAGCTGGTGGTCAGGGATTGAATGGGGAAGGACAGGAAGCTTGGGTTTGGTAAGAGTACTCATAGTGAGAAGTGGAAGCATCTGGAATGGAGAGCTAAAGATTAGGACAGGGAATAGGTTGGAGGGTGGACTGCAGAATGGAAAATCTGAGGAGCTGGAAAGGTGTCTGAGGATGATATGATTGCTTGTTGCTTCTTTTCTGGTTAGAGAGTGGGAAAATAGAGGAGCAGAGGGGGAGGGTGAATGAGGATGATAGCTGTGAGGGTCAATTATTTGCTTTGGCTGAACCTCATCCTATATTTTTTTATTCTTGTTTTATGCCTAAAAATTAAAAACCCACCCTTGCTACTATGTAACATACAATCCCAGAGCTCTTTCAGTAGCTGGCTTTTAGGTACATGAAGTTGCTGAGATGCGTACCACCAGAAGGCCATTGAGTGCTCTACTAGTATGCAGTGAGTCAATTAGATGTCCTCCAGTGCTTCAACGACAGTACAGCAGCCACTGATTCATACTTGTCAAAGCTTTGAAAGACTGTCACGCGATGGGAGCAGGGTGGGACATACTCTTGATGACCTTTTAAATTAAGATTTTGGACTGTAAGGTGAGCCGGTAATTGCTTGTGCTGTATTCTGCTAACAGTGGCTCACAATTTCTGGCCATATTAGAAGTGCGTTGCTATGCTTGTGGCTTTACTTGTAATATACACGAGCTGCTAACATATACCAGCAGTGACGTTGCTGCTGGCATCATCTCCTGAAGTCCATTGGACTCCATGTAATCCAGAGAAAGACCTCCACAAGATCGTACGTATACAATCTCAGAGGGCTGCAGGAAGAACACCGGAAACTATTTGTTCTTGATGCTATTGGTGAGTGAAGGCAGAAGATATTTCTGAGCTCAGAGATGAATAATGTTTTTTTTATTATCTAATTCTATATTTTGTGTTAAGCGAATTTACAAATGAAAATAGAAATACAATAAACTGTCGTAATAGCTGAGCCACAACAGAGTCTTACGGCTTAACTGGAATAGCAGGGGTGCGCTGAGCATTAACAATTTCTAGGGCAATATTTCCCAACCCTGGTCCTCAGATATCCTTAACAGGTCAGGTTTTAAGGATTACCTTGGGGAAATGCAGGCTGAATCCTCCAATCACTGAGCAGCAAATCCTATCACCTGTGCTGTGCTTCAGATATCTGGCAAACCTGGCCTGTTAGGGGGACCTGAGGACCAGGGTTGGGGACCACTGTGCTTGTGGAAACGGTTTACATTTAATTATAATAAACGTCATATTGAAATCCCAAGGCAAACAGATTTAGCATTACAACTAATTTGTATTATTTTAATTCTTAAAGGGGTTATGCAGAGAGAGTTGATCTGGCCCTGAAATGTCACCAAACAGGAAATTTCCCCGTACAGTGCCATTTCCTGGCCATTCGGCTATTCAGAGAGCAGGCAGTTCGCCAAATTTTGGTGAATTGCCTGCACGTGCGGTGCCTGTTCGAAGGCAGTGAAATCCCCCATAGAGAAGCAATGGTTACTCTATTCAGAGACACCAAACAGCAGTGAAAAGTTGCCGAAGTGCCCTGCTGTTCGGTGGTTTCATTCGGCAGGTTCATATACAGGTGAACCCCATAGGCTTCAATGTTAAAAATATTCCTGTTTTTCTTAAATATCTAATAAACAGTTTATTATTTTAATCTGCAGTAAAAGGTCTCTTGTTTGTTCTTGTTTTTTAGGATCTTTTAGGCATTTTTCATTTTTTTTTTTGTTAATTCCAGACATTTTTGTTCAGTAGTTTTTTTGTTTTGCAAACAGCGTTTTTCAATTTTGAATCTTGCACTGTTATATTTGTTGGTGGCTGGTCGGTGCTGTGCTCGGCGGCTCATCGGCTGCGTTTGGCGGCCCTCTGGCGTGTTTGCGCCGCATTCGGCGACCGCTTCCCTGCTCTTCGGGGCCCTGCGGTGAATGCTGAATTCACTGCAGGGTGGGGAACTTTGATTCACCGAAGTGCGGGGAACGAGAGAGCACTGAAATGTCCTCTCTGAATAACCCCCTAGTATTTGTTGTTTATCGGAAAATAAACATTTTGAGTTCCATGGTCCAACCACCAAGTTTTAAAATTCCACATTGTATGGTTGCAGAGACAGCTCCATTTAGTCTGAAACATTCAACTGATTTCCTATGATAAAATATATTCGCTGGACACATTCCTGACGAAACTGGTGCCAACGTAAGTTTCTGGCTGCTTCCCATTTAAAGGTATTTATAAGATACATAATAACATTGAGTCCAAAATGTGTCAGTTGCTCACAGCTAATCCAATGCTTCATTGTAACGTGCCCTTATAATATACCGATGGGATCTACAATTTAAATAAGATGTTCTTTCTTCATCAGAGACAACAACATGCAAAGAGAAAAGAACTTATTATGCACATATTGTAAACCTGCCAACTTTCTGGGACATCAACAGAGTTGCTAGATTTCCTCTAAAAATATATATATTTTTTTTATTCTTTTATTGAAGAAAGTGTTCTTTTTATGAAGCACTGTGTGCTTTTTAAAACTGCATGTTATTCTTTACCCATATGACCCTGCCAGCCCTACAACAAAAACCTTTTAATATATGTACAGTATACAGTGCATTTAGTGTACAGCTTCAAACAGAAAATGGTGGAAAAAAAATCCTCAATGTTAATTTTAGCATTTCTTTAACATATACTTGTAAAATCTTCCAAGGGAGCAAAATCACATGTTTTCCCACAATGCATTACCATTAATGTAGGTACAGATTGAGGGTGTATTCTTGCCTGGGCTCAGGACAGCAGAATGGAGGATGGTAGCATTTTTCCTAATGTCACTGCTGTCCATTATATATGAGATGTGCAGATGCATAACTAAACTATAATACAGGGAGATTCATATATTAACGTACCCAACATTTTTGTTTACAGGTCTGAAACGAGTAGAAAGAAATTAGTGAGAGTTTCAGGAAACGTACCTCCTCTTATGTTGCACACATCCCACTAAGCAATGGCTGTAAGTGGCCACAGATTTCTATTACGCACATATTGATGAGACGCTGTTTGTTGTTGCTAATATGTCTCAGTATTGCATCATCAGGTTTTTTGACTGGATTCAATGTTTTTCTCTAAGGCACCAATCATGCCGATCTTGCTACGGTACACTTGGTTTTTCAAATAGACCTACGAAAAGGAGTCCAGGCTGGTAAGACCAGGAGACCGGCGCGGTCACAAATTTCTGGAACTGACACAGTCCTCAAACTCTGGATTTTCGCCACTGACACACTTGATACATAGCATGTTGTGTCATCAAGACTAAGAAATTTTCTTTAGTGGGAGAGATATTCTCATGGTTGTGCTAGTATAGATGGGGCTGTGCTGCTTCCAACTTGTGCTGTGATGGGGGTGTGCTCAACATAAGAGGAGGTATGTCAGTAAAAATATTTTTTCACATTTTATCATTCAAACCTTTGTGGTTATATTCTATGGAGTACTCTTCTAGAAAACAAAAAGGAAATGGGTACTTGTTACAGCATTTTTCTGAAAAAAGTGCATAATGCCTCTGCCTTAGAAATAAGGGGAAAAAGTAAATTTTGCATTTTACCTTTTTTCTTTATGCACATTGCGTGGTCATATTTGGTATCGTTGGAAAGGCCAAACTCTGACCTTTGCAATGACACCTCCCTTGATGCAGAGTTCCAAAGTACCCCCCGGTGGTCCTAGCAGCAGTAGTGTTGCAGTTTAGGTTTTAAATGAAACCATCAGGGTTATTCAAAGAGATTCGAAAAGTCACCGCACGTTCGGTGACTTTTCGTTCTCTTCAATTCGGTTAGTTTTGCTTATCCCATTTCGGTGACCCTGCGGTGTATTCAGCAAGCACCACAGGGTCCCCGAATTGCAGGGAAAAGCTACCGCAAACCCGACGAAAACTCACCGCAAAACCCAGCGAATGCACGCCAAAAACCCCCAAAAACATCTGGATTAACCTGCCGAAAACCACAGAAAAACCCGAACAGGAGCCGATCGCAGCCTTCGACACAGCAGAAGAGGCAGTGAATAAATTACGAAAACAGTTTGTATGAATGTGTGAAAGTGAAACGCTGTTTGCAAAGAAACTACTGAGCGAAAATGTCTGAAATTTACATATGAGGTCCAGGGAATGATAATAAAGAGGGCTGTTACAGAAAAAAGAAGAAAACTTAAAAAAAAAAATCGGACTTTTTAAAAAAAAACATCAGAAAAATGCTTAAAGTATCCTAAAAAAATCTATAAATAAAGAGACTCTTTACTGCAGAATTTTATAATGAACGGTTTATTAGATATTGAATTAAAACGGGAATATTTTTAACATTGAAGCCTATGGGATTCTCCTGAATAAACTTGCCGAATTAAACCACCGAATGGCAGGGCATTAGGGGAACCTTTCACTGCTGGTTTGTGTTCTCTGAATAGCCGAAGCAGTGCTTCTCTATGGGGATTTCACTGCCCTCGAACAGGCACCGAACAGGCACCGTATGTTCAGGCAATTCGCCAGGATTTGGCGAATTGCCTGCTCTCTGGATAGCCGAATGGCCAAGAAAGGTAACCGAACGCTGATTTTCAGCGCTCGGTTACCTTTCTCAAGCAATTCGGATCTCTTTGAATAACCCTGCATGTGTAATAACTAATTGTGCCATCACTTCCACACTTGCTGGTGACATGGGAAATGATATGGTGAGTAAGTGCAGCATCATTGTTCATGTTCTAATCGGTAAATAAACAATAGTTCTCCACTATCAAAAAAAAAGGAATTTTTTACTTTTATTAACTTATTTTTTTATTTTTATAAATGACCTGGCCATGTTTGATATTATTGGAAAGGCCAATCCAAATATAGTTGGCCTTTCCAACTATAGCATGCATGGCCCCTTCTTTTATGGTTGCCGACAGAAAGACAAAGGGAATTCCCGCCTGTCAGGGGGAGGTGTCATTTCTGACATCATTGTGCATCAATGGGGGGGGGGGTGAGTTCCCAAGGAGTGGTCTGATTTCCTGGAAGTCAGACCATGGTGTGATTTTCCCCCTAGCCTCGGAGAGATCACCCCCAGCTCTGCTGGTAAGTGATAACGTTTGGGAGACGTCTTCCGCAGGTTGCATTGAAACCCTAGGACCTCCCCCACACGTCATTCACACCCAAGGGGTTAATATCTTTTTTTAGGTGAATTTACTCAACTTTTTTGACTGCGCTGCTACTCCTCTTCATCTCAGTGACTTCTGAAGCCAGAGGTTCCTGAAGCTTCACTACAACATTTGCACTCCTATGGAAATTGCATAGCACAGGAACTGCAAATCGCGCTCCGTTACGGACTTGTGCACCTAGGTACACAAATTCCGTAGCACCTGCGCAGAGCGATGAATCAGAGCTGCACAGCACACCTCTGCGCAGATCCTATCCATCATTGCCTCTCAGACAGCTGGCTATTGTGGGTGGTCTCAGAGGTTAACAAAGGTAAACTCTCTACGTGCTGACATTACTAGTGACCAATCTGGTGATCGGCAGCTGGGAAATTCAAAATCCCCAGCTGCTGGTGACACTGGGTGGGGCTGAAGGAAACTCCTCCTCTTTAACTGTTTTTTCTGCCAGATCGGGTGGGTAGAAAGGGGTGTATTCCCCACATCCTGGCCACTTTATAAGACTAAAGTAGTCAGGAGGATTAGTAGAGTGTTCCTTTAAAATGAAGCCGTCTTAGATGTCTTTCTTTTGAAATACGGCAAACTATACACTGTGCCTACAAAATGATGCTGTCATAATAAATCAGACTTAAAGACCTGAAATAGAGAAACACACTTGCTGCTGCATTTCAGTGCCATGGTCTGCCACGCAAGATTGATAGCATTAATCTGGACGGGGCAGTTTACATGGATGCCTGTAGTTTCAACACTGTATAGAGCCTTTTTATGAATTTTGAAGCAATGATGAATTTGCTCGTGTAATCCAACCTTAATGCTAGTCACATGTCCGAGAGCACTTCATCAGAGGTTGAGAATTCTTTTCCCCTGACATGAGCTATGCAGTGAAAAGCAAGACACTGAAGACATATTATTGGCCAAACTACATGTACCTGAGCTAGATGTAGTTAAGGGTCTCGTTTAAATTATTTTGGAGAATTTACTACCCAGGAATAAAAACACACCTTCCTAAAATAAATGGAATGTGTCCGAATCCAAGATGTATTAATTGGTCTGCTCACTGTTTATGGTGTTGACTTTCTTTGATCGAGGAACAGACCTCAGGAGAAACTCACTGGAGTATTTTGATGCTACTGAGAACCAAAATCTTGCAGAATATTATTCCTTGTTCTTAATAGTATTTCTAAAAATTGTCACTTCATATAATCTGCTAAAGCCACTTGCACACAGGTACAAATTTAATTAAAGGGCCACTCTACAAAGTGCAGCCATTCAATGTTATCTGAGTGGTCATGCTTTTGCTAGCTGCCTCTACCCCCTCTGATGGATATTTGGTGGGGCTGATTCAGCCTTCGGAATGCAAGGACTTAGTTCCACCCAGAACTTGAGTTCAGGTTACAGGGCTTCTTTGGGAACTACCCTTATCCAATGGTGTCAAAGTCTTCCTGCTTTGAGAGCCACTTTATTGGCTGGAGCATCCAGCCCTTCTGCGGTCATGTGACATGCTGTGGCTGGCAGCAATTGATATTCTGCAGAGATCAGAGGGAGACAAGAGTTGGATTAAGGTGAATTCCTAAAGGAAGCTAAATGGTTAAAACGGGAGGGGATTAACCCTATAGTATCCCTTGAAACTCATTTGGAAGATAAGGGTACAACTTGATATATGTGACCATTTCTTTTTCCTATATTTCATATAACTAACCCAATGGTCTTTTAATACCAGAGGGACAAACAACGCTGTCGAACTCTGAGCAACCTTATTTTTCTTCAAGGATTAATATTTTAAAAAAGTCTTGTATTCATCTTGCATTCTAATTTGTTTCTGGTCATGTTATAAGTAATGGTTTTGTTGCGGGGTATCTGGTTCCTTGAAGTCACGTCGGCAGTAATGAAATCTATGCACCCAGTGTGCATCTCTTTTCAAAGCATGGGAAGGTTCAATCCATCACTGTGTTTTTATTAATAATCCCCACAAATCCCTGTAAATCCCAGCATGGTCTTGCTGCAACAGTGATGGATTGAAGTGCTTTGAAGTAGAAGAAAAAGAAGGTTCAGATGATTTCAGTAAAATACATTTCTGCTATTTTGAACTTTATTATTTATTTATACTTTGAGCATCACAAATCATTGAATCCTGGAATGCCTGAACTGGAACACAGGGATACATTTTCAACAGATTTCATAACTGTGTATGCTTTTACATTGGGCTTCATTGGATCTGTCCGTCACCAGGATCACCATATGATTATAGAGTTATGGAATCGGAGAACTGCCAATCTGAGAATAACAATGAAGGGTGGATCATGGCGTTGGGAAAACGTTTTACTCTAAAAGGGGCACTCGAATGAAAATTTAACCCACCCCCCCTTTATGTCCTTAAACAATTTGGCAGATACTACTGACATTGTAATTATGTCTACTCTGACAGCTGAGTGACATCACTGGTCATCTCACATCTTCAGTCAGATAGTTTGGATCTTGGAGTTGTAGTCCTACAGTTAACTTCTCTATCTGCTGAAATGGATTTTTTTTTGGAGAAAGTATTTTACCAGGAAAGATACATTGAGATTTCTCTCATTTTCAAGTATGTCCTGGGTGGCGAGTATGTACCATTAGGTGTCTTGCCCAAGGACACTTACTGGAGAGGTGCTCTTGCTGGTATCGAACCTGTGTCTCAACAGTGTCTCTCCACGGTTATAGAGCAGTGATGTTACCTCTACTCCACACAGCCGGCTACCAGTTTATACTGGTAGAGTATAAACACTCACAGGGTTATTCAGAGAAAGGTGAAAACCAGGAGAAATGGCAGGAGAAGCGAACAATCCAGACCAAATAGGAAATTGGAAAGTGAGATAAATGGGAGACTTTTTCTGGTTTGATTATTTTGACCTAAAATTTTCACTTCTCCAGTCATTCTCCTGAGTTTCACCTTTCTCTGAATAACGATGATAATCGCCTTGATGTTAATGCTGAATACAGGAGGTTTTCTAACCCAAGAAGGGTCTTTGTGTTTAAAAGCTTTACAAAAATAAACTAAATATTTGATTTCCTTCGATGTGTAGTCATATTAATGTTGAGTTAAGCTTCCATTAAATATTTTCTAAACCAAGAATGTTGTGGGAGTCCCTCCAATCCAAAAAAAGACTATCGGGATTATTCAGAGAAAGGTGAAAATCAGGAGAATTGGCAGGAGAAGAGAACAATCTAGACCAAATAGCCGATATGGAAAGTGAGATAAATGGGAGAATTTATCTGGTTTGGCTATTTTGACCTAGAATTTTAACTTCTCCAGTCATTCTCCTGAGTTTCACCTTTCTTTGAATAGACCTACTACAGTTTTATGTTTTTATTTAATGTTTTATGGATTAATTTGGCCATCCAGATATCATTTGCAAAGTTTATTGCAAAGTGGTTTTTGGTAAAAGATTTGAAAAAAATATAGTGAAAGAAGAACCGGACTGTATACGCAACCTCAGACCGGTTTTCAGACCGGTTTATTAGACAACACAACTGCAGCAACGTTTTGTCAAAAAAAACTTTGTCGAATCTGCCTGAAAAAGAATGTTGAGTACCCGGTCCAGTTCTTCTGTCACTCTGCGGGTATCTTGGAAGTAGTCACTCTATGGATAGTGGTGGCACATGCATGACCTTGCATGATGGGAGTGCTGCTCTACATTGTGGAATTGATTGAAAAATTCAGGGTTATTCAGAGAAAGGTGAAACTCTGTAGAACTTTTGGAGAAGTGAAAATTCTAGGTCAAAATAGCCAAACCAGAAAAATTCTCCCATTCATCTCACTTTCCAAATCGGCTATTTTGACCTAGAATTTTCACTTCTCCAAAAGTTCTCCAGAGTTTCACCTTTCTGTGAATAACCCTGTATATAACATGTAGCCATCAATCTGTGTTAAGAATTTATCGTTATATTATTAGGTGCTAAAGATCTAAATTGCACAATACAGAGGGCAGCTCTCCTCATCTAATGCTACATATAGCAATAGGCGCACTGTGCACGGGGTCCGCACTCGGTCGTTCGGTGCCCATCTTACCCCTCCACTGTTCGGGCCTGGGATTGGTCTGTGCCTCTTTCTTCCTCTGCCTCCTTTTTTTTCTTTTTCTTTTGTGCCTTTCTCTTTTTCTTCTGTGACTTTCTCTCTCTGCTCTTTTTTTCTTTAAGCTGCCTCTGGTGACACCCACACATCATCTGGTGGCGCCTGCGTATCACCATAAGACGCCCACCTTCTGCGCTGCTACCGGGGGTCCACAAGGCGACAATGTCGGCTTTGCGAGCAGCTACTGCCAGCTACACGAGCCGCAGAATGAGGAACGGGTATAATAATAGAGCATGGGTTGGGGCCCGCTGCGCCCATACGTGACAGTGCGCCCTAGGCGGTTGCCTAGCTTGCCTAGTGGGAGCACCGGCCCTGTCTGTCTATCTAACCTAGCTATCTAGCTTTTTGTCCATATAGCTGCCTGTCTATCAAGCCATCTGTCTGTCTAGCTGCCTGTCTATCTAGCTTTCTGTCCGTATAGCTGTCTGTCTACCCATCATCTAGTTCGTAAAATTGGCAAATCCCATTTTTTTTATGTGTGCATATTTTGTCTCTGCTATATTAACTTGCATCTATTCAAGCAGACAGTGCAGTTTCTAGGTAACTTTAAAGAGAATAAAACATTTGTCTTCCATAGTGCCTGTTAAAGTGAGACATTCTATGGAATAATCGGCACAACCAAAAAACAGAAAAATATACATCTTCTATATCCAACAGTTAGATTTTACACTGCCTTTGTTCATTTAGAAATTTTCAATACTAATTAAGAAATATTTGGTTAAATCTACTTTTTCTATTGCAAAATATGAAAAGAATGTTTTGTTTTTTCCTGAGGTTGGTTAGAAGCAGCGGCATGTTCCAGTTGGCTTATATCACTTAGCTAACACTTATCCCAAAAAACCAGGAGGCAAATCATGTAGCCGGGAGCCGTCTTTGCAAACTCGCGCAGTATGCCTTCTCTAGACAACAGCTGTGTTTTTAGTGTCTCGGAATTAGGCCATTTGTGGATTATGTTGGCAAAAGCAGGGCAGAAAAATATGTAGAGATGGGCTGCTTTGCTAGGCGCGGGAGAATGCATGCGCCAAACTAAAAATTGTGGTATTTCCAAACTGGAGATCCAGTAACGAGAAGAATGCCGCTACTTGTGATATGAGCGCTAAGTGAGCTCGGTTGCCTACAACAACATAAGCCATGAAATACTAGACATATTTTTTGTAAACCTAGAGCCACATGTGTTGTGACAGTTTGCTTTTTTCCTGAAAAGTGAGTTTTCATCGCCGTGACTTTTTCTTCTCACTGAGAGGATGTGGATGTGCAGTAATATAACCTCTTGCACTAGTTTTCACGGGAAAACCGTTTAATTTCACATTTTGAACATGCGCTTGCCACCATAAATTTCCAAAGGTCTGCATATGTATTATACGTTAGAAATTGAGCCTACATCCTTGCCCATATATCTCTGGAATATGCATATATTGAATTCATCGGGACCCCGGTCATAAGCTTGGCCTGGGGAAAACATAACTTGCTTGCATTTCCTTTCCTGTCTGCTCAGATCATGAACTCCTGGTAGGGAAAAAGATAATGCTCACAGTATGTTCCATGAAGTCGATTACAGGAGCAATCTAATATTCTTGTTACAGCTTTGTAGTAGATAAAATATATTTATGTTATGATCGAACACTACAATAATATCCTTTTTAGCTTGTGTGACATGCCCTGGCCATGTATCTAGGTAGGTTCCAAGACTAAAAAGGGACACTGTGAGGCTGGCCTCCACTGGGTCCGTATATGTGCGAGTAACAAGTCGTCCGTAGTCGTCATACTAAGGCCAGCGTCAGATGAACGCAGTGATCACGTCAGTGTCACCGCACAGTTTAACGTCCGTCGTAGCACAGAATCATGATCAATAGAGACCCACACACGAAGTACGTCCGCACAGAACTGCGCTCGCTCAACGCACGTGGCAAACGGACGCTAGTTAGGCAAGAACGTAAAACCGCTAGACTGAAGCGCAGAGTGTGCCACGTCCGCATAGCGTTCTGTGTGAGTGATGAGGAGATGTCAGACGCAGCGCATTATTCTCTTCAAGCACCTTGACGCACACAATGGCTTTCCATATCCTTTTCAAATTTTTTGCATTTTTCATATTAATTTTGTTTCCCATAGTTCCCTTTTTTTTTTCTACGTCCGTCAACAAAAATGGACACCGTGTGGTGTCTACAGTATCTTCCGTCAGTACGTCCGTCCGTTGTGCACGCACGCATGCAGTGCACTCAGACTGCGTTCATCTGACATTAGCCTAATCCCACAACACCGAGGAGAATCACCCTCTTCCACTGCCTCCGATTTCCGTCAGACGACTTCAGTCGACTTTGTGTGACTACAACAGACTAGCGTTCTTTCCCATTTGAATGGGATTTGTCTAACGATGACAAATGACCTGGTACAGAAAACATGAAAAAATGACGTGATTTTTCAGTTCGACAAGTAAAACAAGCGAATTCCATAGGATTCAATGTAAGATAATATTTATTAATTTTTATTAAACCATTTATTTTCATTTTCGGTAAAAAGTCTTTTTATTTTTTTTCTGAACATCTTTTTGTGTTTTTTTTTACATTTTTGATTCCCAATTTGTTAAAAAAATCCTTTTTTTTTATTCTGTAACAGACCTTTTTATTTTTTTTAAAGGACTTTTTTTATTATTTAGACACATTTTAAATGCATTTTTTTTGTTTGAACACATATTAAGAATAGTTCCATTTTTTTTTTCCTGCAGTCCGGCGTTTTTTGATGGCGCTCGGTGGCGTCTTTTTTTCCCCTCTGGCAACGTTTTTTCTTTCTTCACTCCGGTGGTCTTTAACTGCTTTCGGTAGTCTGTCCATCATTTGATCTGGGCCATCCCTTCTTAGAGTGAACGACCAAGGTCGTTCAAAAAAGGTGTCCGTAGTCGGACAGCCATGTCGATCATCCGACTCTGGACCCAGTGGACGGCCAGCCTGAGACTCTAAGCAGGACTGCCATCAGAAATCTTGGGGCCCCTTACTGACCCACTGGTCGTGGTCACCTTCCCTCAACAGCCCAATTCAGTAAACTAATTAAAAATAACATCTCTTCTACTTACCTCATTTTACAGGGAGCTGGCTAAATCCCTGGTGGTCCAGCAAGGGGCTAAAAATTGCTCCCGGGTGGGAGATCATTCTCCCAGGTGCAGACCATAATAATCACTCGCTTTATGATGAGTTAGCGTTCTTTTGCCGTGCCAGGAAATTTGTTGGAGTCTTAGTATGTCAGTCTTGATTGGCATAAAGAGACCCTTACATCTTCGGCACTTAGACAAGTCGCACAGACTTTGGCGATGATCAGGCCCTCTCCGATCCTATGGGCCCCTGAACATGTCACTGGCTCATATCCCCTGATGACGGACGTGATTTAAGTAAAAAGGAAAATGAAAATAATTTGCCCAGGCTGTTGTTGATATTTTGGGAATCGCCTAACCTCTTGCCACTAATGGGTTAATTAATTTTCTTGAACTATGGATACATCTGTGTTTTATTGCAATAATAGGAAAAAATGATGCAAACCTTTTCATTCATTCACGAAGTAAACGTTTACGCCTCACTGTTCATTTTCTAACTTTGGTAAATGCGCCGCATGCGCTATGCTTATTGTTCTACATCACTGTACTTCACAGACTGTCACGCAGATAAAGAAAACACAGGAGATTGTATCTATTCTCAAGCAGTAAAAACATACTCCTCCCGAGCTATCATATATAATTATTCATTTCCTACCGCTAAATTGAGCTACAAATAAACCAACTGTGTAATTTCACTGTGGAGCCAAACATAACATTCATCACGAGACACATTGTGAAGATAAAGGGATGGATTTTATGGCTGAGAATCTTTTCTGGGAGTGAGATCTTACTTTTCCTGAGAAAGACGACGTAAAACTCAGAAGGCTAAATTACAGTCTTCACGCAAACCTTAACGCTCACTTGCGAGAGCATTAACGTTTGCTGCGGTGTTTACCGCATATTATAATCCAAAACCAAACGGGTCAAGTAACCCGTTTGCGTTTGGTACCTTGCGCTTTTACTGTACTCTGCGCTCCCCATGTTAAGTATAGGGAGCGCAAAGTGTTAATCAGTGTTAGTATTACAATCTACAAGCGCTGATTAACGTCCGGCTGTGGTTAACACCAAGTCTTGGCTGTGGTTTACTTTTTGCTAACGGATTCCACTTCTGCAGAATCCGTTAACACCAGCCTAAAAGTACAAAAAAATGAATCGCATACTCACCTCCTGTCCCGTGGCGAGGACCGCGGCTCCAACCGCCTCCTCCGGCCGGCGGGAGCAGGGAGAGACTCGGGGAAAAAGTTCCCCCTAGTCTCTCCCTGCGTATCACTACGCCGACAGGCTGGATCTCGCGAGGCGAGATCCGGGAAACTCAATGGAGTCCTATGGACTCCATCGAGTGGATGCTCGCGGCTGTGCTCCGCGCTGCTGCGAGCAACTTGGGGGTTAACGCGCGGTAACAACGCAGGCAGCATTTTTCGCGCCTGCATTGTGATCCAGCATTAAAACGCGGGCGCAAGGGGGGAAACTGCAGGCACAATTTTTTCCTCCCTTGCACCCGCGTTTTAACGCTTGGATTATAATATAGCCCAGAGAGAGAGAGTGTGGTCTGAGGATATTGACCTAGGCGTCTTACTCAGGGGAGTAACTACCATGGGTACAGAGAGTGCCACTGCAACCGGGCCACTGAGTTCGGGGGGGCCCACACACGGCCAGCCGTGGCCTCACCTGGGCTGTTTGGCAAGAGCCAGGGCCTCACCTATGATTCACTCATACACAGCAAATATTACTGTGAGTTTTATTGCTGTGGAGCTTTGAGATAAATATACACAGTGCACATTACACTAGAAATGGGATGGACTGAAGTGATTGTATTGGCCCGGGAAAAAAATGATTTCTGGAGTCGACATTGTGGACCCGAAGGTGCCCAGTGCATGGGGATGATGGGGGGGCCTTCATGGATTTCCGCACCTGGGCACTGAGGTTTCTAGTTACGCGTCTGTTCTTACTGGCATTTTAGTGCTCATGCTTAGATAACTTGATTCTCAGTGTCTAAAGCTTATTGATGGACGTCCGCTTTCCAAAAAGTGTGCCTAATAGGGGCGTTTTCATTTTCTTTAAAGGGCCACTACCAACAAAGAAATTAAATGTAATTTTTGTGTTATGTTGCTGATATCTTACATGTGCTTTTTTTCCGCTTGTATATTTAGAAAAAAATAAAATAATTCACTTTATATGTGTCACTGGGCGCATCCATTGCGTGACGTTTTGTGTTGTGAACTGCCCTCCACAGTATCTTTACAGCACTGCTCCTCACTGTGTAGCATTGGTCATAGAATGGTGGGAATGGGTCAATCACTGGCTGAAACCATTGCATTGTGTGGGATGTATTCAAAGGACATCACCAGGGGGTAGATTAGAAGTCTTTTAAGCTCCCTGTCTTATCTCCTTCAGCTGTCATGTCTTATCTCAGTTAGACTGGAGAACAACAGCCTCCTTCTGCCTTATCTAAACATTCCCTCCTCCACACAATTAACTGTAAAATATTATAGATTAAATAAACCACAGCCACAAACTAAGGCTTTTGCCCAGATTTTGGTAAATGTTGCATCATGGAAAAAATCCACAAACTGGAAATAGGAGATAAAAAACCCTAGTTTTATTTTTCCTTTTTACATGGAATTACTTCAAAGAAAGAAAAAAAACAGCAGCATGTGCTTTATAAGGTGGTTTTACTTGTAATGCACAAGTAATCTAGCTACAGCTTAAGTAAGTGGTAGTGTCCCTTTAACTGTATAGATTTTTTTTATAGAAAATGCATCCATTATTATCTGTGTGCTCTTTAGAATAAATAAATTGCAACCCTCTTATTGTATAACCACTTTGTAGTGTAACAGAGGCACAAGAAGGTACGGGAAGAGAACGGGTAAGAGACACAGTAGGTGTGCAGGATTGAAGCAATGGAATAATAGCGATGTGAAGAAAATAGACAAAGATCAAAGGGGAGAGAATGAGTTGAAGAATGGTGGCCTGCCTTAGACTTTCCCCTATTGCCCAGTGATGTTACCTTACCCCTTGCTAAACTACATCACTTGCATCTTGGTCACACTCCCATTTTAATTCAAAATCATATTAAGCCATCCACTACCAAAGTACCATAACATTTTCTTGATGCATCGATAACACTTAAATGTCGGGTAAAAGGGCTATTTTGAATAACGATTATAAAAACTTAAATTTGTCTATTTTAATTTTTTCTTGTATTCCTTCGTCCTTTACAGAAATATTGCTGGGAGGAAAGGTTCTAAATCTAAACTCTAGATGGTGTCCCTTATCTTACACAATGTCACGCAGGGTCTGCATAATCATGCACACCGGAATAGATAGCTTTTGTGTTAAAGCTAGTAAATGTGATATATGGATTTGTAGTGATCATAATGAGATTATTAGCAATGCAGCTAATTCCAAAAACCAATACCTGTGGAACAATGTAAAAAATCTCTGAGGCATAATGCCTGTATGTGGAAATTACAGTAACACCTTGTATCTATGTTGTACTGGGATTTTTATCAGTTACAAGCCCTTGATTTACATCCCTGTACAGCAGTGAGCAATCCCAGAGGCCTCCCTGTATTCTACCCTCACCCTGGCTGTTATAGTACAGGCGGGGAGCTTTGATGAGCTTTTTGTTACAGTCTGGGAATGGGCTACTCCTTGTATCTTTGTCACAGTAATAGAGAGTGACAGGCGTAGAATTTGCTCAGGCAGCACACATATCTTGCATTACTAATGCATGTAAATTTAGTTTTTATGCTAATTATTGTTTTTGTTGTGTATGCAATTTTGTATTGAAATACAATTTTAGTAGTGAAAGGTTTATGCATGCTAGATGTTAATGCACACTTATTCATATTGGCAATATTGTTGTATCAGGACTAGGAATAGACAGATTGTCGGCTTTGCCGATATACAGGAAACTACAGATGAACCGATCTGCCTTTTATTTGCCAATAGTTGGCCAAGTTGGCTCACTGCAGTCATGACAAGTGAAGTCCAGCAGATTGGTGCCAATCCGGTACTGATTTGAGGTTTCTCCCATAGCAGGCTGACATTTTGGCTGTCATCCTCGCGATATTGCTTCCTCGCCCACTGAGAGCGATGACAACTAAAAGGGGGCTTCCCTCCCGTCTGGCAGGGAATTCCCTATACATAGATGTACGGGTCTATTGGACCCCTGGATCTCCGGTACGTATGTCCTACAGCAGGGGTGAGGAACCTTGGCGCTCCAGATGTTTTGAAACCACATTTCCTATGAGGCTTTACAAACCTAATAAGTAGCTGAGCATCATGGGAGATGCAGTTCCAAAACATCTGAAGAGCCAAGGTTGCTGACCCTTTACCTATAGGGTCATATGAGGAATCATTTCAAAGGTCAGAGTCTAGACAGGGCCATGTTGTTAGTAAAAATAAAAACTTAAATACAAATATTTCTTATGTAAGTAAAATGGACATGTGCAATGCTTGAAGTTTTATTAAATGCACTATATTAACCTCCCTGGCGGTGTTCCTGAGTGTGTCACCGCTGAGAGCAGTAACCCCAAGACACACTCAGGCTGTATACATTACCTCTCCCTGCGCTCCCTCGCTGAACCTCGCAGCCTCCTCCGGCGATCGCAGCGGTTTACTTCCTGGATTCCTTCACGCGAGGAGGAAACCAGGAAGTAATGAGGTTGTGATCGCCGGAGGAAGAAGCTGGGGACATCGAGGGGAGCGCAGGGAGAGGGGATGTATCCAGCGGCATCCCGAGCGTTGCTCGGGGTTACCACTTCCAACATAGGAATTTAACCCTGAGCCACACTCGGGACACCACTAGAGGGGGCAAAAAATAAATAAAAAGTAGAACGTTTTCAGCAAAGAATTTTCTAAATAAATAGACCACCAGGGAGGTTAATGGTAAAATGTCAGATTTGTGTTGTTTTTGGTTTTTCATAATTTTAAATGTATTGATTATCGACTATTGGCCAGAAAGGCTGCCGATAATCAGAATCGGTATCAGCCCTGAAAAATTATATCGGTCTATCCCTAATCAGGGCCGACAGATTAACACTGCAAACTATTTGTTCTCTGTGTCCTTCTTGTTGTGGTGAGAGTAGGTGGCGTATCATGCGGTGCTCTGCACTTTGGACCAGGAGTGAGTTTGGACTTCTTAACTTTTTTCATACGTTTTACATTTTCATTGTAGTACGATGCAAAATCTTGTACTGACACTTCTGGTAGTGAAAAGGTTCAGAGGTTCCCTTCTTGAACATAAGGGTGGCTATTTCCACCACATCACCAGGTTCCTTGTCCAAATGCCAGCAGCTTCCCAGCTTGCACATGAAGTCCCCTGCCCTCACACAATATGATCAAAACTGGGGAAGAGAACATAACTACCTCAATTAACATTTTAAAAAAGGGTAATGTATTGGGACACACTCACCATTCAACATAATATTCTCTATTTCTGTGTTTCTGAGTCCGGATTACTGTGTAGCGCTCACTCCCGGAGGAGCCGCTGAAAATGAACCACGGGTCAGTCTCCCCGCACTAGGGAATAAATATACTCCAACACCGCTGTGAGTTTTTATCATTTAAATAGTTTACTAAAATAATAAGCAGATGTTGAGACACGGTATTCACAGATATTATTACAGTACTTTCGTATTTCGGTAAAACGCGTAGCGGAAAAGAAACGAAACACGAGGCTTCGTATTTCGGAAGAATAAAATATTCGCAACCGAACAGAAAAATATATGCAATTGCCCAATAGTTCGGAAAAACAGAGACACGTAGCGAACCCCAAAATACAATCTCTTCGTATTACGATAAACGCGCAGCGGAAAAAGAGAAAAATATGTATTCAGAACGTAACTTTAACTCCCGTTCCGATTCGTAACAAAATGAGTCCTGCACAGGTTAAGTCCCGGAATGTAAAAGGTGTGTATGTGTGTGTGGTACCCGGATACTGTTCAACTGGCCAGTGAATTTACTTAAGGAATGTCTTCGACTAGTCTAGTTGGGGCCATGTGGACTTTAAAGAGAAAACAGCAGTGTGTTCCTTAATTACATATGGCCTTGGAGGCCTCTCACCCATCCACCGGTTGCTGTAGACTCCGCTGACCCAGGACGTCTCTCCGCTCGATTTTGACTGGGGATACTAGCGGCCGGATCCGTTGTCTGACTCTCTGTTGCTTGTCCACGACTTGTCCCGCTCACCGCCTGCTCTCCGTATCCGATCAGCTCGCGGCAACTCCTCACTCCAGGTCTTTGGCTTCTTTAATCTGCAGCAATCTCAGGAACTCGGAGGTCTCCTTCTCTTTAGGCCGAATGACCCGATAAGGAACTGACAGGTCTCACTCTTGCTCTGGCCTAGGCCCTCCTGCGATGTCTTGCACTGCGTCTCCTCTCTCTCGTTCCCTCGCGCGCTCTGGCGCGTTCTCCACGAGGTTCGGGAAGTAAGCCTCCTGTGTCCCACCCACTTCCTGTCCTTTTGCAAAGCACGCCGGGAAATGTAGTCCCAATGTCTCGTGTCTCTAATCGCGATTGTCTCCATCTTGTGGCCAAAAATAGGTACTACCGGCAGCAAGATTTAACACAGCGCTACAATTGTATAATAATAATTGTAGAAAAGTGGTTTTAAATGGTTCTTTGGATGCTTGTACCACTGCTTAATGTATTGGTAACGGTCCTTAGGTTGTGTGTTGCGTTTTTTAATCTTAAATCCGGGACATGCGCATTTTACTGTAAATCCGGGACATGCAAGTTTTACTGTAAATCCTGGACATGTTCATATGTACTGAAAGAGTGGAAATATGAAAGTAAGGATTTGTGAATTGTAAATATAACTGTAAAATGTTAAAGTACAGACTTGCAGGTTATAACTGAAACAGTGAAATATTAATTTAATGACTTGCGGGATATAACTGTAACTGTGGAATCTTAGGACAATTTTACAAAGTCGGTGCTAACTTAACCAGAGCTGTTGTAAACTTACCAGAGCCATTATAGCCTATGGAGTTGTTAAGTTTACAACAGCTCTGGGTAAGTTAGCACCAACTTTGTAATATAGTCATAATGTACGGACTTGTGTGTAATACTAATGGTAATTGTAGGCCATCAACATGGGCCAGGGAAGAGTTTGAGCCTTGACATCCCGGTTGTATGCACTCCCATCCCAAACAGCCAATCCCCCCCCACCACCACTCTCCCATTGCACAGGCACATACCTAACATGCTTCCAAGTTTTCTAGCACAGGGCTCAAAATTTCCACTCGCCTACTCGCATTTGGCGAGTGGAAATTAAGTGAGGGCGAGTGGAAATGCACACACAGGCAGCACAATAAATTATTTCCACCGTACAACCCCCCCCCCCTTCCCCAGGCTGCACGGTGGCAGGGATATGCTGCCTAACCTGACCCAGCTCGTCTCTGTCACTGGCAGGGGGTGGAGAGGAGTTTCCCTGCCTTCTTGCTCTGCTCACACTGCTCTCTGATGACTGGGTATACATGTAGCTGGGGTCTGATGTCTGGGTATTAATGTTATTTTTGTAACTTTATTCTAAATAAAACCTTTAACAGTGTAATTTCAGAAAATAATTTAAATAATTTAACGGGGTGTGTTTAGGGGTAGGGTTAAAGGCTGGGTAGGGGTTAGGTGTAGCAAGTGGTAGCGAGTAGCTCTTATGGCCTGGTTCGTAGCTTGGGACTTAAAATTTTGAGCCCTGGCCTAGCATACCACATACAAACCTCTATACCACACAACCAATCCCATACGCTCCAAACGTACTCTGTCACACACACTCACACATAAATACAAACCAACAAAACTGTCCACACTTACAAACAGTCCTCTACACTCCTGCGTGTATGTAAGGATTGCAGCTTAGTTGGGAGAGGTGGGGTGAGTTATTTGCAGCTTTCCCTGCGCACCTCAAAATCACTGCACCAACCCTGAAAACCGTATCATTCTTCACACAGCTATGTGTTGATAAAATTCAGGAAGGAAAAAAAGCGTCCACGTAGACATGTTGGCAAAGACCGATGCGACTGCCCGGTAATATGATTTTTTTATAGATACTTCTCGCTTTGCAGGGTTTTGTCCCTCTGGCAGTTTCAAAGACATTGTCTGCCTTAGATAAAGTCATGAAATGTTGCTGTAGCATATTGGCTCCTCTTTTCATTCCCTTTCTTATGGTTTTATGGATTTATTTATTCATGAGAGCATTATGCGTTTTCATTTCCCCCAGGTACCAATTCCTTTACAAATCCTTCTTTCTTAGCATTACTTTTTCTACACTGAGAATGTGTGTGATGCTATAGACTTACTGTGCTCATATCATAGTCTCTGCAATGTATTTCCCAGGTACCCGTAACATGCCAAAGGCAGACACAACCATTTATTGAAAGCCAGGGAAGAATCCTAACCAAAAAACTGCTTTCAAAGAGAAATTTAGCATCTCTTTTATTCTGAGCAGTTTGCAGTTTTTTTTATGTCAGACAGACACAATATATCACGGATATGATATAAAAGACTTGGGGCCCTATTCCCTAGCTCAGTGTCCTCAACCCTGATCCTCAGTTCCCCCTAACAGGCCAGGTTTGCAGATCTCTGAAGCACAGGTGGTATGATTTGCTGCTTAGTGATTGCAGGATTCAGTCTGCATTTCCCCCAAGGTGATCTTTAAAACCTGACTAGTAAAGCTGGGGTCAGATGAGCGTTTTGCAGAGCGGAAGGAATGTCCGTGAGAGTGGACGTTCCTTCCACTCTGACGCCCGTCTGGCCACCTTGCTGAACGCAGATAGCGCGCTCAGCGCTGCAAGGCTCGATCCTCCTATGGAGGATCCCGCTTTGCAGCCCTGTAGAACGCGCGTCGTAGCACTTCGACAGGGAGGCTTTCGGAACGTCCGCAGCAGGCCGCTGTAGCACGCGCAATTAGTGCTACAGCGGGAGTGCTACGGACGTTCCGAAAGCCTACGGCGTGTGGCCGACCCCGTTGATGTGCATATGGTGTCGTCGTCTGACCCCGGCCTTAGGGGGACTTCAGGACAGGGTTGAGAACCTTTGCCCTAGCTATCACTAAAATGAAGATGCCAATGGAAAAAACCTGCACCCTAACGCCCCCATATTAGTGTTAGATTCTGAGGCAGGTGCTACTTCAGCACCCTGCCCCTGAATGAAGCGCTACCTTCAATGATACTCGCTGTTGGTTTTATTGGTGTGGTTATATCTGTTACTAGTTATGCATTGTATGTTATCAGACATTAATTGGGTAAATGCCTGAAAAACACTAGCAACCAATGAGACAGTATGACATTACTGTCAGCAAACAAAGGGTTCCTAGGTGCTACTGTACATGCAGACTCGTTCTTTAAGCAGCTGTTTTCTGTATTCAAACAAATCATATAGCGCACCGGAATGGATAAAATCTGCACACGTGTCATGCAGCTTTCGAAATAAGTGTGGTGGTATAGATAATCCCCAGAAAATTATATCGAATGCATTTTACAGTGAATTCACACTTAAAAGCGAGAATCTCTGCAAAATGAAACTGCTTTTTATTAGTGACAAATGCTTATAACCCCACAGTAATAATAATTCTGAGAATAGTGTTTCAGCGAAATAACAATATAGTATGTAATAAAACTATAAAAGCTTTTTACAACCGTGTCGTCTTGTATATCAGATCTTTCTTTGAGTCTTTCAGCCACACAGTGGAATAACCTTGAACCATAAAATACAAGAAAACAGAGCATGATATAGTGTAGCTCATTGAGAGATCCATTAAATTCTGTAAAAGAATGAGTTAGGCTCACTCGTTATTTAAGAGCCTGACCACTGGCTCTCTTTAGTACGCGATTGGCACCTTCTGCGGTTACCTTGCCCACAAAGTGGATGTCTCTTCTGTGTTCTTTGTAAACAAAAACCAGAGCAGAGAAAACCATTCATAGTGCAGAATCTCTGATCATGTGTAAATGGTGTGTCTTGTCAGAATGCTCGGTGCCGCAGTGCCAGGGTGACTGTTACTTTTAAGTGTTTTCACTGGATTCACTGTAAATTATGTTCTGCATTTACCTTTGTTAACCTCCCTGGTGGTCTATTTATTTTGAAATTCCCTGTCTGAAAGCGGTCAATTTGGGCAATGCATGAATGTATGAATGCACTGAGAAAAGGCAGCCGCACTATTATTATTATTATTTTATTATTCTTTATTTATAAAGCGCCAGCATATTCTGCAGCGCTGTACAATAGGCACAGTATAGACAGGGTTACAATACATTGAACAACATTAGACAAACAGTACAGGAGGAGATGAGGGCCCTATTCCCGTAGGAACTCACAATCTAGAAGGGTTGGGGTTGGAAACAGAAGGAGAAGACTGCAAGGTGAGAATGATTGATGGTTGCGTCAGTGAGTTGGGTGGTAGGCTTCCCTAAATAGGAATGTTTTAAGGGAGCCTTTGAAGGAAGAGAAATTAGGGGAAAGTCTGACAGTACGAGGGAGAGCGTTCCAGAGAGTGGGGGCTGCGCGTGAGAAATCCTGCAGTCGATCATGGGAAGAGGTGATGCGGGGAGAAGCTAGGCGTAGGTCACTGTTTGATCTTAGGGAGCGGGCTGGGGTGTATTTGGTGATTAGTGAGGACAGGTAGTGGGGAGCTGAATTAGTGAGGGTTTTGTAGGTCAGGGTAAGGATTTTGAACTTAATTCTGCAGTGGATGGGGAGCCAGTGAAGGGACTCGCAGAGGGGAGCGGCAGAGACAGAGCAGCGGGTGAGGTGGATTACCCTGGCGGAGGTGTTCAGGATGGATTGTAGGGCCTGACCTATGGTGCGTTCACACTCTGGTCTCTTAGGCTGGGGTCAGACGAACGTAGTTTTAACGTGTGTTTAGCCGCACTTAATCACGGCCGCAGTAGCAGCAAATGACGTCCAATGCCGGGCAACTTACGAAGAACGGCCGCACGAACGTCCGTCCGCGCAACGCAAGTGGCAAACGAATGCATTTTTTCGAGAACGTCAAACCGCTAGTACTGACGTACAGAGTGCGCTACGTCGGCTAGCGGCGTGTGTGCTTGATTAGGAGACGTCAGACGCTGCTAATGTCCGGCCTACATAACGTCCAGACACAAAAAGTGTTTTATTGATGATCCGTACCAAATCACGGACGGAAATGCGCATCGTATGACTGCTATCGCGTATTCCGTGAAAAAATACATCCATTCGTTCGAACGCACTTTTTCACGGACGAAGCAAAAAATGCGTTTGTCTGACCCTAGCCTTAAGATTTTAGCTCGATGGTGCCATTACAGAGAAGAAAATACCATATGCGAATCAGACTGATATCACCCAAGAAGGGTGGCCAGAACTGGAAGACCAAGGACATGACCTCTGGAAAGAGATACAGAAACCTCGGATGATCATTTCAACCTTGTTTGTCCTCCTCAGGAGGGTAACTGATACCTCTTTCGGCACCTTGAGTGACAGTCAAAAGCTTCAGTCACACAATTTACTGGATGACTGTGGTATGACAGAGATATGTAAAACTTTATTCTTTCTGGCTCCTAATAATATTTAAGAAGGATGATGATATCCTGTGAATCTTGAAAAACCTCACATGAAATGCAGTCCACGAGATATCCACAATTCCAAAGTTAGAAACCAGACCCCTACAAAATACCTTGCCGCTTTGCTGGCATCACACGTTCAGTGCAGGAACAGAGTGTGCAGAAATACCCATTACCAGTATAATCTGATTTTGTGTTGTGCTTTAGTCTTATGTTTTTGCTGGGCAGTAATTTGTAATTTAATATCCATTTATACCTCTGTTATGTATCTTGTTTGACTTTCTGCACTTCTGCTTACAATATGTTGCTTACATACTGCAATACCAAGCATTGGTCTATTCTTGTCTTATTTGTTATTATGCAGTTAAAACCTATATAAATGCTATTTTTGGTTATGGCCAATTGCCATATTTGACTATGTATACAGGAGGTTCCTAAGGTCAAGGCTTGAATAAATGTTTGCACAAAATATTATTTAGTTTATTGCTCATGTTGCGCAAATCTCCTCAATCTCATCAAGGACTGGCGATAGGATGCAGCTTGGCTGAAGCCAGTCCATCAGTTGACTGATTTAATGATTTCGGAAAACGGAGTATGCCAGTCCCCTAGGCATCAATTAAAGGGAGATGGTGCTTATGGCTCCTGAGAAAATGGAGCAGATTTATGCGCTGGCAGGACAGCGGGTCACTCCTCTTCAATTTGTGACTGTCCAGCCAGGAGAAGTAGAGTTGGGGAAACCACTAGCATTATTTTCATGACCTCACACATATCACCAAGAAATAAGGCCTGGGTACTCTGCTTAGCTTGAGATATGTCTCTGCACAGTGCACTGACATTACATCCATCCCATGTAATATGAATGGCTGTAAATCAAATCGATTGAATATCTACCTATCCATTAATGCAGTTGAGGTTGTTTTAGAGTTTTGTCCTGGGCCAGTGTGTCCATTAGGTGTCCCAGGCAACCCCCTTGGTACTCCACAATGGGTACTAAAAAAGTAAAAAAAAATTATATTTTCATGAGTTTCCAGTAGGTATTTATAGATGGGAAATTCATGGGAACTCATTCCCATGTAGGAACAAGTGTTTGGAGTGTTACGTCAGCAGCATCAGGCTGCAGTTATCACCACCCAAATCGTGGCTAAAGGAGAAGTAATTGCAGGAAAGGGCCCACAACCTCTGCCAAAAACACACAGAAGGGCATCTCAATTAGCCAAAAATACACCATTATCTGATTCAACCACTCACACACAACCCATGCTCATTCAAAGCACACAGCCAAACACATGTACATAATTATTTTTATACCATATGGAGCAGGGTGGTGGAGGCAAAATGAGTGTTTGTGGTCCCTAAAGCTTTGATTGACCCTAATGATGTCAGTAGTATAAAGAAACTGATGGGGCTTCCCCTTTAAATTTCTAGTTCTTCGAATTAATAGGGCCCCTCTAGCAAAGAATTGGAAAATCTAGCAAGTTGGAAAGACATACGTGTCATCGTTTTGCAGTCGGCTTCTTTGACAAGTTTCAACTAAGCCAGGTTAGAATGCCAGAGAGTATAAAATGTATCAAAATATGAGGAATGAAGACAGATGGATTAAAATATTCAAGAGTCCTCCATCATCCAAAAAATACAAAGTGCAATCCTAAACGGCTTTTTAGTTTAGCGGTTTCAGGAAAGCAGCTGGTTACATAATGTGCTGATATTTGTATTCATGTCACTTCTGAACCTCCTTCATTTTCCATCGAAATTATCTTTATAAACGTATGTTCTTATAATCCGCTAGTGTACAGTAGGGGAGGAGAAAACAAGTTTATTTTTTCCTTTTTTTTCAATGGGAATATTAATGAATTTCTTTGAGATCTGACCTGAAATTACTAATTTGCAAAAGAGAACAAACCTGTGCCTTAGTCCCATCGACACAAGCCAGCATTTCATGACATTTGCCAGTTTTGCAGTTTGTTTCATTTGCAATCTGCATTTCTAGTTTTTTTAAAAAAAAAATAAACTTTTACTGAACGCTGAATCATAAAGGATTTTTTTGCCTGTTTAAGAAAATAATTAAGAAAGCAAAAATATAACCCAATAAGCACCAGCGACATAAAATGTCAATATGTGAAGTGATTTCCCTACCATTAAATGGTTAAAAACTGCCACGGTTTGTACAAGAAGAAAATTCCACAAACATTTATTTGAAACTAAGGATTCATAGCTATCAGATAATTGAAGAGGCATAATCTAGTAATTTATTGGCTTGCCATTGTGGGATACATTAAAATCTAAAAATAAATTATGTTAATGCATTTCACAGTTTTTTTTATTCTTGTTCATAAATAATAGAGGAATAAAAAGTTTGGTCACAAAAATAGCAAAGTTATTTTTTGGTATTTGTAAGGACCATACTGATTTAATGGAAATACAGCTTGCCAACATACCTTCAGAGTGTAAACTAAATGAATTTATCCTCCCCTTTTCCCAGGAATCTGAATCATGTATGCACATTACTATTTTTCTTAAATAATGTAGTTACTAGTGTAGGGAACCCCAGGGGTACACGTGCGCCTTCAACACAGTCCTGATATAAACAAGCAGTCTTTTTCCTTCTGGTTTTGGTTTTATTGCATCCAGCAGCAACAGAACAAAACAGCTTTCTTCAGCAAACTGTAAAGTAAACAGCTTTTCTCAGCAATCCATCAACATAAAGCAAAAGTCTTTCAAGTAAAGCTGCGTAGTGCAACTAGGTAGTCTCACCCAGGAAAGTTCCAATTGCTCCAGAGCAGCCCCACACACACAGAGCTTTCTGTGTGACTCTCAGCTTTAGCTACTCCTCCTCTCTCTCACCTGTGTTACCTTTTTAACAGGAAGGGCTGTAGGGGAAGTACCTGCCTTCCCAAGTTAACCCCTTATTTTCTCTCAGCCCTGCTGACTCTGCACACTAGGAAGGCTGCAGATTCTAGGCTTTGCGTGTCACCAATCTTTCCCATCATGATGCCATCGAAAACTTAGTAGATAGTTTTCCTGCTATTAAAGGGCAGGAACAAACTGAATAACGGAATAAATATATTAGATACTGACCGGGATGCAATATGACCAAAAACAATTTGGACTGGGGATTTGGCCTGGTGCAGCAGTGGGCCTGACTAAAGTTGGAACCGTAGGTGAACTGTCCAGAATATATGTTCCCAAAAGGAACATGTCATCCAATAGGCCTGCCCATACACGAATGCTGCATCTGCACTCATGTATGGACATAAAAAGCCTTGAATTTAACTGTTCAAGGTGCTTTTTACCCTCGGACCTCCCAAAAAATAGGTGTCTGTCTAGGATTGCCAGTTGATCAGGAGGACAGAGGGTAAATCGCGTGTTACGACTCACAGGCCAAATGTTGGTGGGCCCAATGGCTGTGAGCAGACCTCACGATTCGGACTAAAGATAGGGAGGTCTGATCACAGCCATTACAGCCCACCAATATTTAGCCTGTGTAACTGATAGCCAGTCTGTACCTGGTTACTGGATGCTGAACAAACTTTGACAGCCTTAACCTGTTGAATATTAACCCTAACAGTAAAGAATCTATAGACCCTATGCTATTAAAGTAGACTTGTTCAGTTACTGTCCAACCATTACAAAGTGGAGAATGGAACCCAGTAACAACTGGGTTGTCTCCAATAAGTGAAAGCCTGAAAAAAAAGTCATATTGTATGTTGGGCTGCACCTTATCTGGATCCAGGCTTTTGATGGTAACATGGCTGCTACACACTAGCAGGGTTATTCAGAGTAATGTGAAAACCAGGAGAACTGGTAGGAGAAGAGAACAATCTAGAACAAATAGCCGATTTGGAAAATGAGATAAATGGGTGAATTTTTCTGGTTTGGCTATGTTGACCTAGAATTTTCACTTCGCCATTTATTTTCCTGAGTTTCACCTTTCTTTGAATAGATCTGTCACCCTTCACATAAGGAATCATTAGAAATGTATCTGCCCAGTGCTTTGAGTTGACGAGAGTAAAAACCAATCAGGTGATCATACATGCTGCTTTTGGCGCATAGTAAATAAACCTTATACATTTTTGATCGTACAGTTTTCCGACTCCTTTGACATTTTTCTCCTCACATTTTTTTTTTTATGATTAGTGGAGAGGAGAATGTTAGACATCTAGAAAATAACTAGCATGACTTTTATAGCAAAAGAAATGAACTGAAAAAGTGTGAGTTGAAATTTTCTTTTTGATTTGGTTATTTTGGTCTAAAATTTGCAATTCCCCAGTGGATTATCTGCAATCCAGGCGTTAGTGAATAACCCCACTTGTCTTTCAGGCTTGCCCCCGCTCCCATTCTCCTGTACCTATAAAACTGTTGAAAATGTATTTGCGTGCATGGCATGATTACCTTGGCAAACCTTTCTTTGCAAGATGTTCAGTACAACCAGCCAAACTGAAGTGACCCCTACATAGATTAGCGAACTGTAGCAAAGCATAGGTACACATTTATTTTTATACTTTCACTGTCCATAATTGCTATTTAAATATTAAACTTAATGCTCCAGAAAGGCCTGCATTCCATTTTTTTTAACATGAATAATTTCTGGTTCCGTGTAAACATTCCATTTTATACACAAGGTATAGAAACAGTCGGAGACACACAAGGTTTTATTCTAAGAAAATGTGCTTATTCTCATTTTAAGAAAAACTAACATATGAAATAAACATAAGGAGTGGAATTACTAAGCCTTTCCTTCTTGGGGAAACAAATACCGAGGACTCTGGCTCATTAAGCAAAGAAAATTAAGCAGGTCTCTCACTGTATTCCTTTGTCCAATGTTTTAAAAATGGCACAAACTGAGGGTTCTTTTGTTATTTATTTAGAAGAGCAAGGGTGTAATACACTTTTATATGAGGATAGAAAGAGGGCACATGCGCAATGCGCTATTCACCCCTCCATAATACATGTATATTGTATAATGTCGTTTTTCTCTGTATTGTTAATTATGTTGGCAATTCTACAAATTCAGGGGATTTATAATAGCGCATTTATTTTAATGTCTTCCATGTATACAAAAGGTGCCAGAAATCAGCCTGCCTGTCATCCAATAATAAGCAAAATTGTGCAGCACAGTTGATCATTATCAGGTCTATTCACTAAAAGGTGAAACTCAGGAGAATTGACAGGAGAAGAGAACCATCTAGACCAAATAGCTGATTTGGAAAGTGAGCTAAATGGGAGAATTTTTCTGGTTTGGCTATTTTGACCTAGAATTTTCACTTCTACTGCCAATTCTCCTGAGTTTCGCCTTTAGTGAATAGACCCGAATATGTTGAAAACTTTGGTGAATTCTCCCAAGATTCATAAGGAAAGTACAGGCACTGTATGTCACGGCTACTGGGTGCAAAGCTTACCTGCTGACCAGGGTCCTCCAGATGACCCTTATTTGGGCAGTTCCAGCAGGAGCGTCATTTCACCTCTAAATAGCAATGATTTTGCAGCTGGTCACTTTTATATTGACGCCCGCAAAAGGTCATTCCGCAAACATTTTGGTGCACCTGGATGACACCGCCCAATCAGGAGGGGGTGACTACTATTTAAGGCAGACTCTGTATGGTTCTCCTTTAGCACACTCTCATACTTCTGATTTATTTAGTGTGTTTGACCTTGACAATCTCCCTTTGACCTTGTGCCATCTTTCTTTCTTTCTTTCGGCCTCTTCTCTGTTGCCATCATAGCTTGCATTTGTTACTTTGTATTTCTGTACCTACTGCAAAATTTCAATGTTCTTGAACCCAGGACATACTTGAAAACAAGAGAAATCTCAATGTATCCTTACTGGTACAATACTTAATAAGTAACATAGAGAAAAGATGCAGTTGAATTTGCAGAGAAAAAGAGAAGGCCAGGTGAGTGTAATCTGCCTTTAACTCCCACTTTGTGTAAATTGTATATTTATTTTGCTATACGCAGGGGCAATGAATGGATTGTTTGTTTTCCCATCCGGAATGCTAGATATCTCCAACACTTACACCTTTCTTCCGCCTACACCTTTCCCATAGCTGAGCGAAGGGGAGTGTGACAGATTGGGCTGAAGGAGTGGGTGTGAATCTGGCCACATCAGACATCCTGTTTTTTTTAAAACCATCTCATTTCTTTCAAGTGTAACTCACTGGAAATAAAAAAAGAAATGGAAGCTGTCTATACAGGAGCTGACTGACCAGGCGGGCAGATCGGACCCAGACCGAGGGCCCGGGGCCTTGCCTACTGTTAGTTGGCCCAGAATAATGCAAATCGCGATGACCACAGTGTGCAGCCGAGCGGTCAACGCGATTGAAAAGGATCGGGCGGGGGGGGGGGGGGCGAGGAAGGTTAGGCAGCAGGCTGCCGCAGGAGCTCCTCCGCTCTGACCATCCCTCTATGGCAGAACGCAGAGGTACAGGAGCACATTTATTTATTTTATTTATTTATTTATAAAGGATTTTACCAGGAAGGATACATTGAGATTTCTCTCGTTTTCAAGTGACATTGCATCACATGACTACTGAGCCAACGTCATCATGTGCCGCCTGCACGTGGCGCGGCTCTAATGTAGTGTTTCCATGTGTGAGGTTACTATACATCGACGTCACCTATATTATAGGAGATGTTAATTGTGAGCTCCGCATGGAAACACAGACTATTCCAAAGAAACCTGCGCTTCCACGGGAGACGGTATTTCACTGTGAAATAAAGTCTCCTCAAAGCTATTTTTTGCCTCCTCCTAACCCCCCTATTAAATCCCATACTCGCCTCTCATCCCGAGGTGGAAAAGGCAGAGCGATCTGCTGCTTCTTCTCCCCGGGAGCAGAGTGAGACTGGGAACAAATAGTTCCTAGACTCCCTCTGTGATTCATCTGTGGTGCTGCACGATCTCATGAGAGTTAGCTCGCACATATCTCTGGGCCAAGTGGCGCAAAGCTCCATAGGTGGAGTCTGGTGTGTGGGGGGGGGGGGGCTCTTGCTTTATTTGGTCCAGGGGCCCTGAGTCTTGTCAGTCTGACCCCAAAATATACTGCAGGGGCCATTCAGTAAGCATTACATTGCAGAGAACAAGAAGTAGTTTTGGGCTTTTTTCTGTTACTTGCAAAAAGTGAAAATACCTGTGGAAGCAATGCATTTTCATCTGTTTTGGCATGTTAGTAATCATGAAAAAATGCTTTATTGACACTTGAAGAAACTAAAAATACCATATTTTTCACATAGAAACAAAATAAAGTTGCAAAGTAAAATTGCCTTCCTATAGACAGCAAAAGGGTGACAAATGAAAAAGATCGGCTGTTTCAACACCAGACAAACACGGTGGTGTTTTGGCAAAGAGCCGGTGATTTTATTGTATGAGAAAAACATGTGATGAAATGCTTACACATGCACACAATAAACTAATTAAGGCAGAAAGCCCCAATTAACCCCTAATACAGCTGTCAATTAGCCAATTTAGTTCTTTTCAGAAAAAAAGGCAAAGGCATTGAGTTAATTATATTTGCATTTTAAGGGCACTATCAGTTGCGTTTGCTAACCTCCACTTAGGGTCCCGGTTTCCCTAGCATATCGAGGGGCAGGCGCCGAGTCCGGCCGCCAGGGCCGGATTAACATAGGGGCTGATGGAACAGCGACTCCAGGCCCATGCCCCAGAATAGGCCCAGAGAAAGGATAACTATATCTGCATTGATGGGCATTTGGAACTTGTTATCTTCGACTCCATAGCAGCTACAGGGTCATGTGAGCTTCAGGGTCATGGGGCATCAATGGAAAGGCCAGAGCATGGTCTTTCCAATTCCAGGTTTTATGTAATAGTAAAAATAAAATATTTCTTTATTTTTTTCTTTTTCATTCTAACACAGCAACATTTTTCACTTTTCAATTATAAAGTGAACAATGATGCTGCACTAAGTCACCATCTCATTTCTCATGTCTCCAATAAGTGTGGAGGTGATGTCACAATCCGTTATTACGCATTGTTCCATCAAAAACCTAAACTGCCGCACTGCAACGAAGAGCACTGGGTGGGGGGGGACTTTGGAACCATGTGTCACTAATCTTTACACCTCACAAAGTCAAGTGAGGCGTCATTGGACAGGTCAGAGTCTGAACTTTGCATTGATATCAAACATAACCATGTAAAATCTAAAAGAAAAGAAAACAAGAAACATTTTTTATTTGTTTATTTTTAGTTCCAAAGTGATGGCATTGTCCAATTGTCACGTATAAAATGAGCAATACCACTGCCATTACTCCCCTTCTCATTTTCCATACTGGGAGCAAGGTCAGTGTTTTATACATAGTCATAATAATATTCATCAATTACCATCCTCCAAAACACAAGGGAAATATTTCATATTTTTTCATTTTCGATTAAAATTGTATATTTTCTCTGAAAAATGCAGTAACAGGTTCCCATTTCAATTTTCTTAACAATAATTCCCTATAGAATATATAACCACAAAGGTTTAGATGATAAAATGTGAAAGCAGGAGCCCCCAGAGAGATACTCACCTCTCTGTCCGGGGTCCCTTCCTTGAAGTCAGACGCCAAATTTATACCCTTCCTGATGTCAATTACGTTATCGCGCCATGTGTGATGACGTAATTTTCAGGTGACCCCCCCCCCCCGGAAATGCTGGGAGATCACCTGAAAGGGAGGGTTTTTTTTTAAATCCCTCTCCCTCCCGATCGGGAGGGTATGCAAAAAAAACCAGGCACCACTTTGAAGGGCAGTGTCTGCCCTATAAAGCGATGCCTGTTTTTAACGCCTTAAGTGCCGGATCACAATCCGGCGCCATTCGGCTCCGGTGGGGGCCGCCATCTTGGATGGCGGCTCCACCTCCGGGTCCTCCCTCGCTACCGGATGTCATCACGCATGACGTCAGTTAGCCGGGGAACCCCTATCTGCCCGAGGATTTCCAAAGGGAATCCCCTGTTGGAGATAGGGAGGTTCCTTTGAACCCCGATATCTCCCAAACGGTGGCAGCTAGAGAGTCCAGAGCATGGCCTTTCGAATGATACCAAACATGACCATGTTTAATGTAAGAAAAAAATAAAGAAATATAAAAAATAAAAACGTGTTATTTTTTTTTTGTGTGTGTGTGTTTTAAATTCCTACGTTGGAAGCGGTAACCCCGAGCAACACTCAAGATGCCGCTGGATACATCACCTCTCCCTGCGCTCCCTCGATGTCCCCCGCAGTCTCCTCTGGCGACCGCGACCTCATTACTTCCTGGTTTCCTCCTCGCGAGAAGGAATCCAGCAAGTAAAATGCTGCGAGGAGACTGCAGAGATCATCGAGGGAGCGCAGGGAGAGGTGATGTATACCGCCCGAGTGTGGCTCGGGATTACCGCTCTCAGCAGTGAAATTTAACCCCGAGACACACTCGGGATAACCGTCAGGCAGGTTAATAGCCTTTCCTTTATCTATAACAGACCTTTTTATTATTATTCATAGGATTTTAGATTTTATTTCTGGCATTTTCGTCCAATAGTTTCTTTGCAAATGCATTTTGAAAGTGGCGGCCCTCTTCTCTTACAAGCTGAAGCGCTTACACAGCGGCTCACTCGTAATAGAGCTACTACACGACAATACTGGTACTGTTGTTTTCCTTTAGCAGCCCTGGATAATCAGAGTGCTGCGAAAAAGAAATGTGAAGTTGAAATTATAACTCCATCCAGAAAACTGTAGCACACATACATTTCCTGGATCCCAGAGCAACTTGGTCTATGGTGAGTAATCCGTCCCATATGTAATTATTAAAAGGCTGGTTTTCTAATTAATGTGTGTTATATGTAGAATTATATGTAGAATATTATACATAGCATACATAGAAGCTATACACTGCAGGTAGAAAACCAATCCATTAAACAGGGTGAGATCCCAAAGAAGCTGCTGTGATTAGGTTATTGCTTTCCTACAGGTTACAGGGCAGGTCCTTTGTACTTCTCGTCTGCATGAGACATTGGAGTGAGTTTGTATGGAGCGAGTTCGCACATCAACTGTGCTGGGCTAATGGCAGTAGGGTTGTGCTGCAAGCTCTGCGGCTGTGCTACACAGGCAGAAAATAATATCTGCCATAATGCCAGTGGTTATTTTTGCCCAGAGTGGCACTACCCCCTCAATAGTACCCTAGAAAACTGCCTAGTTGGTCTAATTGATGCACTGGCCCTGTCAGCCAGATAAATGATGCAATGTATTAATATGATTGATTTGTGTGCAAGTATGAATTGCGTCTTTTTGATAAACATGTGTCCGTGTAATTGTGTTTTTATTTAGATATGTTTGTTTGCAATGTTTCTGTAGGAGAACATTCTATTTACTGTGATTATGAATGCTGGGTGTATTGCTGTGTCTAGTTTTATTGCACAGTAAATGTAAGTTTTAAACCTTTTGAATGTTTCTTTTAAAACAAAAAAGCAAGACGTCATTAGTGATGAGCCGAACACCCCCGTGTTCGGTTCACATTCGGACTCGAACACCCGAAAAAGTTTGACCGCAAACTTGAACACAATTCGAACACCATGCAAGTCAATGGGGCTCGAACGTTCAAAAATGACTGTCCCCTCCAAGAGGGCATATATGCAAAATATTGGCCATAAAAGGTGTATGGGGGTCCGGGTACTGCCCTGGGGGACAGGAAACAATGAAAAAAAAGTTTTTAAAAAAGCATTTTTAACACTTTCACTGCTGAGTGCTGAGCCATTTCACTGCTGTGCTCTGAGCTTATTTTTACCACTTTTGCTCATGTTTAAACGCGATTTGAAGCCATGGGAAATGTTTGACCAACAAGGAGTGGGAAATGTTTGACCAACAAGGAGTGGGAAACGTTTGACCAACAAGGAGTGGGAAATGTTTATGAATCCCATAGGCTTCAATGTTAAAAGTATTCCTGTTTTTATTCAATATCTAATAAACCATTTATTATTATATTCTGCAGTAAAGAGTCTCTTTATTTTTAGATTTTTAGGGATCTTTTTTAAGCATTTTTTGGAATTTCTCAAACTTTTGCGAACATCCCAAAAAGTTCGAAGTTCGCGAATTTTCAAATGGCCAATGTTCGAATCGTACTTCGAACCGATTCGAACCGGCAGCCCATCCCTAGACGTCATGACCGAGCTGCCCCCTTTCAATGGAACTCCCTCCCACGCAACATTAGACTCTACCCATCTCTCCGGTCCTTCATGACGTCTCTGAAAACACAATACAGAGGAATATCGACTCACTCCATGAGTCCAACGCTGCACATTCTTGGGCCATCTACCCAGGACTGCCATCAGAATTCTTGAGGCCCGTTACTGAAGTACTGGTCGGGGCCCCCCTTCCGTCAGCTACTGATTTCTGTAAACTACAGTTACAAGTATTTATAACGCGCCAACAAGTTCCGTAGCACTGTACAATGGGATAGACAGAATAATGAATATACATACACGTTACACACCCGGAACTGTATGATAGAAGACCCTGCTCGAGTGCTTACAATCTGAGAGGAGAGGGGTGACACACTAGGTGATGGTCACGGGACTAATTAAAACATTTGCCTGCTCTTCTGCTTACCTTGTTTTACGGGGAGTGTGCTAAATCCTTGATGGTTCATCAAGGGGATAAATTGTTCCCTGGTGAGAACACATTCACTCTTCACCTCTACCTGGTGGCTGATCACACCCTCAGTGATGAGTTCTGTAAACAGTCACAGGTGCCATGGCCCACCAGAAAATTTGGTGACTTGGTGGACCAGTCCAGGGTGGCACAGAGGAACCCTTACATCTTTTGCATTTAGGCAAGCTGCACTAGGTTTGACATGGGCCAGGGCCCCCTGGTGTCACTAGGCTCCTCAACATGTTATGGGCTGTCACCCCCTGATGGTTGCCCTACATCTTCCCACCCAGCCCACATGTACTCTGCTACTTCAGGTTCTCTATTCACCCTTACCTAATGTGTCACCCCTCTCCTTAGATTGTAAGCTCTCGAGTAGGGTCCTCCTACTGTTCTGTGTTTAACTTGTATGTAGATTTGTTATTCTGTCTCACCTGTTGTACAGCGCTACGGAACTTGTTAGCGCTTTATACATACTTGTAAGTGTAACTTTATAATATATGTTTATAATAGCGTAAAAACATGCATATTTTTTTGGAGAGGGCTGCTTCAATGTAATGCTGATGAGCTTTTACAAATACACAAACATTACAGAGTCAACCTAATACCATTTGATATTTAGAATTAGCAGTTTTTTTTGGGGGGGGGGGTTGAGAATGGAAGGATACATTGAGATTTACCAGGAAGGATACATTGAGATTTCTCTCGTTTTCAAGTATGTCCTGGGTGGCGAGTATGTACCGTTAGGTGTCTTGCCCAAGGACACTTACTGGAGAGGTGTTCTTTCCGGGATTCAAACCATTGTCTCCACGGCAGTGGCGTAGCGTGGGTTGTCACCGCCCAGGGCAAGGCAAAAATTGTGCGCCCCCCCAACCTGTGGACACGGTAACACCCTGATTCCCTTCCACCAGTACAGTATTGACTCCCATACCCCACAAGCACATGTATTGCATATTAACTAAATACTGCTATAATAAAACAATGAAACACCCATGCCCCCCCACGCTACGCCACTGCTACCAGTCACCCTGTCCCAGAATACCCTAGCATAGTTCCACTCTCACACTATACCCAGTCACTCTCCCTCGAGTACCTCCAGTCACTCTCAATCTCCAAGTACCCCAGACACTATCTCTACCAGTACCCCCACTTTCTCCCAGTACCCCAGTCACTCTCTCCCAGTATCGCCAGTCACTCTCTCTCCAAGTACCCCCAGACTCTCTCTCCCAGTACCCCAGTCACTCTCTCTCATTACCCCCACTTTCTCTCAGTATACCAGTCGCTCTCTCCCAGTACCCCCAGTCACTCTCTCCCAGTCACTCTCTATCTCCAAGAACCTACAGTCACTCTCTCCCAGTACCCACAGACATCTTTCTCTCTCCAAGTACCCGCACTTTCTCCCTGTACCTCCAGTAACTCTCTCTATCCAAGTACCCCAGGCACTCTCTCCCAGTACCCCAGTCCTTCTCTCCCTGAACCTCCAGTCACCCCCTGTATCCCCTCACTGTGTATTGGTCACGCTGCTCTGGTGTCACGCAGTGACGCCCACCTGCATGGAGTTGCTGGTGGCCCGGGGAGGAGCTGTCCAGGGGGCTTAGTGGAGACCGGATTTTAAATGTGCTGCAGGGCAGGCACCTCCCTCCTTCCCTCCTTCCTGTACAGCGGCTGCCGGGCTGCCAGTATGGGGGGGGCTGGCACAGGGCTTCAAGGGGGACTGACAAGCATGGTACAGGGTATTCCATTGGATAATGCTGTGCTGCTTCACGTGAATCATGTCAGCGTTAAGGAGGAGTCAGGACTGAATTTTCTGTCCTGGTCCTCCCTTCCAGATGCTGAGTGCTAAGTCACCGCCGGCACTGTAAAACTGGCGGCTACCCATGCAAGGGACTCTCATGGACACCAGTGTCCATGAGCAGACACCTTGCTGATCTCTGCTGGAATATTAGTGCTTCAAATTTCTTTCGAAATTTAGCGCCCCTAAGAAAATTGCGCCTGGGGCGACTGCCCTCGAGGACCCCCCCACGCTACGCCACTGCTCCATGGTAATAGAACAGTGATGTTACCTCTACACCATCCAGACGGTTTTGTCTGTAGCACTCACAATTATGGGGTTTACCAATGTCATCTGTTTATTCTGGTTTCCCATTCTACAATATATTATATTTTGACTTTTTTTTTCTTTTTTTGATGTACTAATACCTTTCACATCATATAACACCTTGTTAGTTACCCCTGTGACCCCAGACCTCTCATCCTAGAACAAACATTCTGTACACTGAAGGTCACTGAGGATTTCAGGTTTTATTCCTGGAGGTCTGCAGTGTATACATCCCCAGTGAGACAGTATAATAAACACATCTTGCTTTATCTTTCGTTGTTACAATAGTCCAGGTGGTTAATGCAAAGTCATAAAACCATGTAACTCTATACTCTGTGTGAACCTTAGTTCGTAGATTCTTTTCGTAAAGAGATTTATTGTTTTATTAAATATTTTATTAATATATTTCCCAGTCTTATAATTTTTTCCTAAATGTGGTGAATATTTATTCACTCGCGATAAATCCACTTTTTAAGTCACAACATTTCCTACACATGAATTAAACAAGTAATGAAACAGTTCTAACTGTTACCCTTTCGCCTTTTTTGGGATTTTCTTCAAAAATAAGTAGAATCTTCCTTTTCAAAAAAAATAAAGAAGTAATAAATAAATGGCATTTACTACAAGCAAATAATGAATGTCCATCTTTTGCACAGAAGTCAGCAGGATGGCAGTTTGGTCAGTACATTAGTGTTTGGATTTTCAGCAGAAAAGCAAACATTTGCAGTACAGATGTGAACATTTTCGTAAAGCAAGAACTAGAATTCCCACCCATCCCCACGTCGATTGCAATGTTTTGCCGTATATTATCTTAACAAGTTAAAGGATAAATATTTGTCACTTACTTGTCAAATCTGTGGATGATCCTACTTTGAATGACACCCGAGTTACAAGCATTCAGATGTTTATATTCATTAAGGTGTTTCAATCGAATAATTAATGAATAATCATTTAGGATTTATTCTTGTTTACTGTTTTACCTTTCTTGGCTGATATTTACCATTTTACGTTCTGTTTTTTGAGGTTTTTCATTATTTAGGAAGCTTTGTTCTCTTGTAGTGCTTTAGCGTCATCGACTACAGAAAGCAGCAACTTTCCAATTTTATGTGTTGTTTTTTTTTTTGTGCTGCCTCCATGCGACTCATTACCGAGAGCAGTAGAGCATCATGGGAAATGTCGTCACAAAACATCTGGGATGCCAGATAAGTTATGTTTTTCTGGACACATATTATACCATTAAATGTGAAGGGAGAGCATAAGAAATGTGCTGCAATATGTATAATTCGCATGGTGTAGAAGGAATATCCGTTTCCTAGGCATGGCCAGGGCTGGACTGGGACAAAAATTCAGCCCTGGACTTCATCCAGATCGGCCACTTTAATTATGCAAACATGCACAAAAATAGTATCGGTCTACAGACACCGGAGTTGCTGCAGAGTGATTGGTAGTGCTACGCAGCAGCCCTGAGGTTGAGTGCACACCATGTCTTGAGGGGGGATGCGTAGCGGGTCTCACCAGCACGGTGGCTCCAATATGAGATTGTGACAGACTGCATCTGTTTTACAGACGGTGAGGTATATCTCACCTCACCCAGTGCACAGCGCGGTGAACCAGCATTCTCCCTGGCCCACTGAGCCATCGGCCCACCGGGAATCTCCCTGTAGTCCCTATGGCCAGTACATGCCTGGGCATGGCAGCTCATTTGGGATGCCTCTTTGATTTCTTCGCTGCATCACATGAATTCTACATACTTGAGGACTGCATTTTCCATGCATTAACCGCTTCACTGCTGAGGCATTTCAAGCCTGTGTGCTGAGCTCATTGTTACCGCTTTTGCTCATCATGTTTAAACGCGATTTGAAGCCACATTTTATTATATGACCCAGACATGTTATATATCGTTCTTTCCGGCAGACTCGGCAGATTCATAATATATCATTTTTATATGTATAAGTCATGTCCTGCCTGTATATTATAGCAAAAAAGTCAATAAAATTAGAATTTTTAATCATCTACAGCATGTAAAGTGTTTTTTTCCACATTTTATCACATGAGCGTTTGCGGTTATATTTTCTATGGGGTGCGCTTGTACAAAAATTAGAAATGGGGACTCGTTACATTTTTTGAGGGGAATTACGTTATTTTTAGCAAACGCACCCCATAGAAAAAAGTCATTAGTGCAGCACTATTGTTCACATTATAATTGAAATGTGAATAATGTTGCTGCATTAATAAAAACAGCACACAAAAAAAAAGTGTATTTTTTTTTTAAATTCATTTCTTTTTTACTTTGAACATGGTCATGTTTGGTATCATTCAAAAGTCCATGCTCAGTCCTTTCGAGTCACAATTTTGCTCCTGTTGAAGCTGGCAGCAAGCCAGCAAAACACGTGTCGAGCGTGAGCTATTCTTGTTTTTAATTATGTGTGGGTCTTTTGTATTCTTGTAGGGAAAGTGCAGAAATTTTGAGACTATAAGGGTCAGTCTTGGTTTATTTTCTTGTGCTTTGGATCACTGGATCACGCCTGTATATGCGGTGGCATAGCAGCAATAATGGCAATGGCTTTGTATTATTGACGTGCTTCTGTGATGGCGTACATTGTGCCTTAGACACTTTTTGAACGAGGTTAGCATTAAGACCTATGTCTCCTATCAAGATTGATCAAGAATTTACCCATGTGTCTTTTGACCTTTTGAGTTTATTAGTTCCTGGTTTTCACGATGAATGTCTCTTATTTATACCAATAAAGTATTTACTGATTTTTTCCTGCACTCCTGTTCTTTGAGGTGTATCCCTTAGTCAAGGGTCCCTCATTTTTTGTTTTCTTGTTTAGTGTTCTAATGGTTGAAGGCAGGGCTCGAGTCCAGCGGGAACGCGGGAGAACGCCTTTCCTGCACTTTTCCCACGGTGGGAACGCTGTGGGAACGCAGGTTCCCGCTGTGGCCCGAGCCCAGGCATGTACCTATGCAAGCCCCAGGCTTAGTCAGCTTGCCGGCCATCCCACAGGAGCTGCTATTCGTCTGTTCCTCTCCTGACTCCTCCTTCTCTTGACGCTGGTATCATGTGACTCAGCGCGCCGGCGCCAAGCATTGCAGGAAGGAGCAGGAGCCAACTCCAGGCTGACTGGCAGTGTGTGCACTGCACGAATGGCCCAACCCGACCATGGCTCTGCAGTGGCTGGAGGCAGCTCTGGGAAGATGGTCTGCCTGGCATCATGCACCTCCTGTCATCTGCTTAGTCACCCAGGGTGTGTGTGTGTGTGCTATGCTTTGCTCAGTGCATAAAATTAAGATTTATTTTATATGCCTGTGTGCACAGTATTGTCAGTATAACAGTGTGTGAGTGTTTAGTGTGAGTGACTATTAAAATGAATTGGGGCAATGGAGGGGCTATTAACATGAATTGGGGCGATAGAATATGAATTGGGGCAATGCAGGGGCTATTATCATGAATTGGGGCAATGGAGAGGCTATTAACATGAATTGGGGCGATAGAATATGAATTGGGGCAATGCAGGGGCTATTAACATGAATTGGGGCGATAGAATATGAATTGGGGCAATGCAGTGGCTATTATCATGAATTGGGGCAATGGACGGGCTATTAACATGAATTGGGGCAATGGAGGGGCTATTAACATGAATTGGGGCGATAGAATATGAATTGGGGCAATGCAGGAGCTATTAACATGAATTGGGCCAATGGAGGGGCTATTAACATGAATTGGGGCAATGGAGGTGCTATTAACATGAATTGGGGCGATAGAATATGAATTGGGGCAATGCAGGGGCTATTAACATGAATTGGGGCAATGGAGGGGCTATTAACATGAATTGGGGCAATGGAGGGGCTATTAACATGAATTGGGGCAATGGAGGGGCTATTAACATGAATTGGGGCGATAGAATATGAATTGGGGCAATGCAGGGGCTATTATCATGAATTGGGGCAATGGAGGGGCTATTAACATGAATTGGGGCGATAGAATATGAATTGGGGCAATGCAGGGGCTATTAACATGAATTGGGGCAATGGAGGGGCTATTAACATGAATTGGGGCAATGGAGGGGCTATTAACATGAATTGGGGCGATAGAATATGAATTGGGGCAATGCAGGGGCTATTATCATGAATTGGGGCAATGGAGGGGCTATTAACATGAATTGGGGCGATAGAATATGAATTGGGGCAATGCAGGGGCTATTAACATGAATTGGGGCAATGGAGGGGCTATTAACATGAATTGGGGCAATGGAGGGGCTATTAATATGAATTGGGGCGATAGAATATGAATTGGACTATTAATATGAATTGGGGTGATAGGGGGCTAATAATTTGAATTGGGGCAATGCAGGGGCTATTAATATGAATTGGGGCAAACTGTTTCAGTGACTCCATTTTCGGCAAAACACAATGAATTTTCAATAATGAATTCACTGTATTTTTGGCGAAATGGAATCATCCAAAGAGCGCTGAAATGCAGGGAAACGCAAAACACCGAAATTGCACACAATATAAAATAATAAGAAATATATATTTCCATTAAATGTCAAAAAATCCAAACAAAATCTTTTGCTCCGGCCCATAGAGATCTTAATGCGACCCTGCGTGTTTGCATAATTGGATTGGGCCACTCTCATGGATGAAGTCCAGGGCCAATTTTTTGTCCCAGCCCTACCCGAGCCCAACACAGTTTAGCTGGCCGCACAGCGTGCTGCCTCGCGCGGCCGCCGTCCTCTGAAGGATGTGACACTGCCTGCAGGCGAGATCTTGCGAGAGCTCATCACAGCCTTCAGTAGCCGGTGGCCGCGTGGAGAAGCAGAAGCACGCTGGTGCAAGCGGGTCCCCATCTGAATCTAAAGGTCTGAATGAGTGTGCTGGTGGCTGGATATATATACAATCTTGAGGGTCCAGTGCCTGTGTATATTGGAGGTCCGGTGCCTGTGTATATTGGGGTCCAGTGCTTGTGTATATTGGGGGTCCTGTGTATATTGGGGTCCAGTGCCTGTGTATATTATTCTGGGGGTCCAATGCCTGTGCATATTATTCTTGGGGGGGGGGTCCAGTGCTTGGGTATATAATTCTGATGGTCCAGTGCCGGTGTATATTGGGGGTCCTGTGTATATTGGGGTCCAGTGCCTGGGTATATTATTCTTGGGGTTCTGTGCCTGTGCATATTATTCTGGGGGTCCAGTGCCTGTGTATATTATTCTGGGGTTGAGTACCGGTGAATATTATTCTGGGGTCCCGTGCCTGTGCATATTATTCTTGGGGTCCAGTATATCATTTGGGGGGGGGGTCCTGTGCCTGGGTATATAATTCTGGGGTCATGTGCCTGGATATATATAATACAGGGGGGTATCTGTGCCTGGGTATATAATGCTGGGGGGTCTGATGCCTGGATATATATTTAATACTGGGAGGATCTGTGCCTGGGTGTATATATATATATTCAATAGGCTGTGTTAGTCCAGTTGACAAAATCACGAGTATAGCAGTACATAGTGATACCTTTCACTGATCCGTAAGCTTCCAGACTTGAAGAAGAGCGTTACACTCTCGAAAGCTTGTCTTTTACATGGAACGTTAGTCGAATAAAAAAAGGTATCACTCCATACTGCTATACTCGTGAATATATGATATACAGTTGTGTTCAAAATTATTCAACCCCCACTGAAATTGAGTGTTTTGGCCAGTTTGACATAGATTTTGATCATTCAGTCATCTTGCTTACAATTAAATCAAAGAGGCACGTGTAGGTCAGACAAATATAACATAACATTTATAATGAAATAACCACAAATGTCTTTTCTGTGCTCACATCATTATCAGTTTTATTCAACCCCCAAGTGACATTCAATCTTAGTACTTAGTACAACATCCTTTTACAGTTATAACAGCTTTTAAACGTGAAGCATAGCTTGACACAAGTGTCTTGCAGCGATCTACGGGTATCTTCGCCATTCGTCATGGGCAAAAGCCTCCAGTTCAGTCACATTCTTAGGCTTGCGCACTGCAACTGCTTTCTTTAAGTCCCACCAGAGGTTCTCAATCGGATTTAAGTCAGGTGACTGCGATGGCCACTCCAAAATGTTCCAGCCTTTAATCTGCAACCATGCTCTAGTGGACTTGGAGGTATGCTTGGGATCATTGTCCTGTTGAAAGGTCCAACGTCTCCCAAGCCTCAGGTTTGTGACGGACTGCATCACATTGTCATCCAATATCTCCTGGTACTGAAGAGAATTCATGGTACCTTGCACACGCTGAAGCTTCCCTGTACCTGGAGAAGCAAAACAGCCCCAAAGCATGATTAACCCCCGCCATGCTTCACAGTAGGCAAGGTGTTCTTTTCTTCATAGGCCTTGTTCTTCCTCCTCCAAACATAGCGTTGATCCATGGGCCCAAACAGTTCTAATTTTGTTTCATCAGTCCACAGAACACTATCCCAAAACTTCTGTGGTTTGTCCACATGACTTTTGGCATACTGCAGTCAACTCTTCTTGTTCTTTGGAGACAGCAAGGGCGTGCGCCTGGGAGTTCTGGCATGGAGGCCTTCATTACGCAGTGTGCGCCGTATTGTTTGAGCTGAAACTTCAGTACCCACATCTGACAAATCTTTTCTCAGTTCCTCAGCAGTCACACGGGGACTTTTCTCCACTCTACGCTTCAGGTAGCGCACAGCAGTCGAAGTCAGCATCTTCTTTCTGCCACCTGCCACGACCAGGTAGCGTTTCAACAGTGCCCTTTGCCTTGAATTTGCGAATGATGCTTCCTATGGTCTCTCTTGGTATGTTTAACATCTTTGCAATCTTCTTATAGCCATTGCCCTTCCTGTGAAGAGTAATCACCTCTTCTCTTGTCTTCCTGGACCATTCTCTTGACTTCACCATGTTTGTAACCACACCAGTAAATGTCTAGAAGGAACTGAGTATCCCAGTCATTTTAAAGCTGCCGAATTGGTGCTTATTATGCTTTATTGCTGCTCCGTGACATCCACAGGTGTTTTCAATACCTGATTGAAAACACTTGAATGAACCTCTGTTCTTCAGAGTGGTAGTCTTTAAGGGGTTGAATAATTGTGTCAATGAAGAATTCACAAAAGAAACATTTACTACTGTATTACAAAACCAATTGATGTCATTTTAGTTGCATATGGTTCTTTAAAAAGTCCTTGTAGGATTTCATTCTGAATACAATTACAAATGTACACTAAATTCCCTAAAACCCTTTACAGCATTGGGGGTTGAATAATTTTGAACACAACTGTATATATTCAGGTAATGGGGGTTGTTGAATTCTTGGGTGAGTTCCCTCACTTTTTTTCCCAGGACTTGACCCCTGGTTGAAGGTTTAATCCTTTTCAACAGGTCTGGTCTCTCACAGGGTTATTCAAAGAGATTCGAAAAGTCACCGCACGTTCGGTGTCTTTTTGTTCTCTTCAATTCGGTTCCTTTTGCCGATCCCATTTCGGTGACCCTGCGGTGTATTCAGCAAACACCACAGGGTCCCCGAATTGCAGGGAAAGGCTGCCGCAAACCCGACGAAAACTAACCGCAAAACCCACCGAACGCACGGCGAAAAGCCACAAAAACATCTGGATTAACCTGCCGAAAACCAAGCCCGAGCAGGAGCCGAACACAGCCGAAGCAGCTGAGACCGCAGATGAGGGAGGTGAATAAATTAGCAAAATAGTTTGTGTGAATCTGTGAAAATGAAACGCTGTTTGCAAAGAAACTACTGAGCGAAAATGTCTGAAATTTACACAGGAGGTCCAGGGAATGATAATAAAAAGGGCTGTTCCCAAAAAAATAAGTAAACTTAAAAAAAAAAATCGGACTTTTAAAAAAAATAAAAATAATTTAGAAAAATGCTTAAAATATCCAAAAAAATCTATAAATAAAGAGACGCTTTACTGCAGAATTTTATAATGAACGGTTTATTAGATATTGAATTAAAACGGGAATATTTTTAACATTGAAGCCTATGGGATTCTCCTGAATTAACTTGCCGAATTAAACCACCGAATGGCAGGACATTTTGGGAACCTTTCACTGCTGGTTTGTGTTCTCTGAATAGCCGAAGCAGTGCTTCTCTATGGGGATTTCACTGCCCTCGAACAGGCACCGAACAGGCACCGTATGTGCAGGCAATTCGCCAGGATTTGACGAATTGCCTGCTCTCTGGATAGACGAATGGCCAGGAAACCTTTCTCAAGCAATTCGGAGCTCTTTGAATAACCCTGTATGAATTCAGGTAGGATAGAGGTGACACAGTGGTTCAGGGTCACCTGATTTATGTGGTTGTTTTCCTCACACTAGATTAGCATAATATATATATGGTAAAGAATTTTAAGATAACAAAATATTTATTTTCTTCCATACAATCTTTCTCTACATTTAAACTCTGCTATGAAACTGTTCATATTTGCTATACTCGCTTACTATTAGCATTTTTGTTTTATGTTATACCACAGTGTCCTGCTTCTTTGGCCCCTATTACATTCTTCGCGCAAATTTGTCCGCGCAATTTTTTTTCACGCAGCGTTAAGCGTTATCGCGCGAATATTAACGTGTATTACGATCCGAACGCATTTTCTCATCCATCCAAAAATAACGTTCCTAAAAACAACGCGCAAAACGAAAAGTAATACGCGCGCAGTAACGTAGCGCACGTAAATCAGTGTGCGGACTGTTTTTTTCACGGGATTCAGCCAATCAGAATTAAGAACCTTAATTGACTCACTTAAGTTTTTGCGCCTGTCAAAGTAAATCTGAGTATATATGCTGCAGCAATAAAAAAAACACGCACAAATTCACAATTTTATTGTTTGGGTATGTGTAGAATGTGTAGCTATACTGTGTTATATTTTATTTTTTTTCGTGCTGGTGTTTTTCGTTTCGGCCAGGACGTTCCGATTTGCAGTTACCACCAGCTTTTCAAAGACGTTAAAATTATGCGTGCAAACGTCGTTCGGAAAAAGATGCGCATCGATTGTAATACCATCTGCATACCGGCGCACGAACGCATTTGCGCTCACAATGTTAAGTATAGGACGCGCACAGTTCATCGCGCTCGCGCAGATCCATCCGCGTTAAACAATAACGCGCATCGTTTGCGTGAACGTTGTAATACGACGTTCAGCGCAAAGGGTTTTGCCCCTCGCGCAAATACGCATTTGCGCGCGCAAAAACAAATGGGCGAGGAATGTAATAGGGGTCTTTGTGTGGATTCCCAGCACCAATACGGTGTTCAGGCACATGTGGGAACCTCTCATATGTGGGGACCGGCGCACTTCCGGTGACGTTTCAGCCGCTCACATCAAGGAACCACCAGCAATGCGCATGCGCGCGCGTACCGCCGATTCGTTGGAGACGCCCTCGCTGCGATTACAGCCATCTGTAATTGTACTTGGGGCTGGGGAGACACAGGGTATATATATAAATAAGAACTTCACAGGGACTGCTTCCTGTTATTTGCTGAAAATATCAGCAGATGGCAGGACAAACACTGTATCGCCCTTGCAGGACCTCATACAGCTGTGCTCTGCAAGCAGCCTGCGTGTGCCTGCATGAGAGCTGGGGTAACCAATCGGCGGTACGCATGCGCATTGCTGGTGGTTCCTTGATGTGAGCGGCTGAAACGTCACCGGAAGTGCGCCGGTCCCCACATATGAGAGGTTCCCACATGTGCCAGAACAACGGCTTGGCACTTTCACTATGCAAAATTAGGAGTATGCCATTCACTTCCTGTGCTCGGCCCCACTCGCTCGTCTCCAGTTCCTGAATAAGACCGGGTGGTTTATCACATTTGTTACATAATACTTTGCTTGTTAACAAAAGTTCCCAAATACTGTGAGCTTAACAACGATCTGATCCACTATTCAAAAACATCCTAAATCACTGATTTTCATCAGTGTGTGAAATACGAGTAGATTTGGAAAAGTATAAGTCATGTAAACTAACTCCCTGTTATCTAAAAAATAAAACACAAAAGCAACAAAACAAGAGAGTTTCCAGGAATTGTTGAAGCTCATCATTCACGCTGCAGTGGTCAATAGGTGTCTATCATGACATATAACGCGGCGCCAAGAGAAAGTCTAACAGAACATACATACAGCTGCACATCTGCGAAAGAACAGATATTATTGCTCCATAAAACTGCATGAATCATACAACAGCACGATAGATAAATAAGTAATACCGAACACATGTTGGGAAGGATCCAAATGTAAGGCCATTAACCCTCTCCCTGCTAGGCAGGCGTGAGCCATTTGTGACATTTAAGATATTAAAAGCAAAGCCGGTTACTGATCAAGATGCAGAATACGGGTTAAACAGCCGTAAAGTTTTCAGGGGAAAAAAAAAAAAAAGGATTTCACGCAGCAGGATTTTTGGGAAATTGAGCCAAAACGAAAGGTCGGTTCCTGGAAAGCTCAATTTCTCCAAGATAGCAAAACAAACAAAAAGTTAAAACGTAAACAACATGTTGTATTCTTTGAAATGCATGACAATGTTCAGGGCAACCGTACCTCTAGATTGCAATTCCAAAATACACAGGGTTATTCAAAGAGATTCGAATGGCTGCCAAAAGGTAACCAAATGCTGAAAATCAGCGTTCGGTTACCTTTCCTGGCCATTTGGCTATCCAGAGAGCAGGCAATTCGCCAAATGTTGGCAAATGGCCTGCACATACGGTGCCTGTTCGGTGCCTGTTTGAGGGCAGTGAAATCCCCATAGCTTCGTCTTTTCAGAGAACAAAAACCAGCAGTAACAAGTTGCCGAAATGCCCTGCCATTCGGTGGCTTCATGCTGCAGATTTATTCAGCCGAATCCCATAGGTTTCAATGTTAACAATATTCCCGTTTTAATTCAATATCTAATAAACCATTTATTATAATATTCTGCAGTAAAAAGTCTCTTTTTTTATAGATTTTTTTAGGATCTTTTAAGCATTATTCGGGATTTTTTTTCAAAAAAATGTTTTGTGTCTTTTTTTTCTTTTTTTTTCTTTTTTCTGTAACAGCCCTTTTTATTATCATTCATTAGACCTCATATGTAAATTTCAGACATTTTCGTTCTGTAAAGGAGAAAACAAAACCATACGGCGCATCCAGTTGGTTAATAAGTGAACATGCAAAAGTTCATAATAAAGTGCAACATTGCTTGAAGAAAATTCAAAATACCATCATTTTTAAAGTGCACGTGCATAAAGTGAATTTCCAATAGCAAAGTCCAATGTGCGAAATAAAAAGAGGGGAGATACTCAAGTATATAATAAATCCAATACTCAAGAAAAAGGAATATGTTGGTCTTCTCTAAAGTGCTGGTGTCGAATTCATTTGTTCATCAGTGTTCCTCAAAAAAAGCACATCATAGAAAAACAATAATAGTGCAGATAGTCATCACAGAGTTGGTCAAAAATGTTTTAGCCAAAGTACAGACCACTCACATTTAGGGGAGCCCAAGGGTCCTGGCTCAAGGAAAGAAAGCCTATGGCCAAATACAGGGTGGCACTTCCCTTCTTTCGTCTGTAATAGGTGCTAAATAAAGCAGAAAGAATCGGGAGACGACACTCCCATAGCATAAAACTGTATTTAAAAAAATAATAATAGAGATAGGGAGAAGGGACCACACTCACCAATTCTGGAGCCTCACGGTATTAGGCTCAATGAATATAGCCTTGGGCACTCTTAAGGGTGAAGACCCAGACCCCCTTTATCTCAGCAGCAGACAATCCAGGTATGTCGAAAATGAAGAGTCGGAGAAGGTAGCAAGAGGGGGGTTATAAAACCAATCTATTTATTTAGATAAATAAGGAGCAATAAAAATGGGACAAAAAAGGTCTACTGAGACGCGTTTCGGCTTAAAAAAGCCTTCCTCAGTCGGTATAAGATACTCAATGTCCATATACATATAAAAAGTAGTATAAGAATAAAAGTGAAAACGTCCTCTCTTATAGTGTACCGTAATTGTGCTTCTTCCGGCCGCGTTGGCAAGATGTCCGCTTCCTGCTTCCGGTCGTGCGGCTTCCGGTCAGGTGATTTTACCCAGTAATGCTTAGCGGTTAATACACGCTCTTGTCAAAAGGGTTGCAACGGGTTGCCGATCGCGGTTGCGGGGGGCTAATTAAATCAAAGAGGCACGTGTAGGTCAGACAAATATAACATAACATTTATAATAGTAAATAGTAATAGTATGAAGCGGACATCTTGCCAACGCGGCCGGAAGAAGCACAATTACGGTACACTATAAGAGAGGACGTTTTCACTTTTATTCTTATACTACTTTTTATTTGTATATGGACATTGAGTATCTTATACCGACTGAGGAAGGCTTTTTTAAGCCGAAACGCGTCTCGGTAGACCTTTTTTGTCCCATTTTTATTGCTCCTTATTTATCTAAATAAATAGATTGGTTTATAACCCCCCACTTGCTACCTTCTCCGACTCTTCAATTTCGACATACCTGGATTGTCTGCTGCTGAGATAAAGGGGGTCTGGGCCTTCACCCTTAAGAGTGCCCAAGGCTATATTCATTGAGCCTAATACCGTGAGGCTCCAGAATTGGTGAGTGTGGTCCCTTCTCCCTATCTCTATTATTATTTTTTTAAATACAGTTTTATGCTATGGGAGTGTCGTCTCCCGATTCTTTCTGCTTTATTTAGCACCTATTACAGACGAAAGAAGGGAAGTGCCACCCTGTATTTGGCCATAGGCTTTCTTTCCTTGAGCCAGGACCCTTGGGCTCCCCTAAATGTGAGTGGTCTGTACTTTGGCTAAAACATTTTTGACCAACTCTGTGATGACTATCTGCACTATTATTGTTTTTCTATGATGTGCTTTTTTTGAGGAACACTGATGAACAAATGAATTCGACACCAGCACTTTAGAGAAGACCAACATATTCCTTTTTCTTGAGTATTGGATTTATTATATACTTGAGTATCTCCCCTCTTTTTATTTCGCACATTGGACTTTGCTATTGGAAATTCACTTTATGCACGTGCACTTTAAAAATGATGGTATTTTGAATTTTCTTCAAGCAATGTTGCACTTTATTATGAACTTTTGCATGTTCACCTATTAACCAACTGGATGCGCCGTATGGTTTTGTTTTCTCCTTTGTAATTTATGACACATATTTTGGTTGTTTTATGTGTGTTTTTTTACCATGTTATAGGCAGCACCTGACTATTTATTAGCACTTTATCTTAGCACTTTATCTTAATTTTAGCAGGCGCCCACACTGTATAGTATATATATAAATACATATATATATATATACACACTTTTTTAGATTCTATTTTCGTTCTGTAGTTTGTTTGCAAACAGCGTTTCAGTTTTCAAACATTCAAGCATACTGTTTTCTTTTTTTTTTTTACTCCATTCGTCTGCGGTGATGGGTTTTTCCGGCGACTGCTCTGCGCTCTGATCGGCTCCTGCTCGGGTTTCCCCGGCGTCTTCGGCGGGGTTAATCCAGATGTTTTTGGTGGTTTCGGTGTGCATTCTTCTGGGTTTTGCGGTGAGTTTTCGGCGGCTTTTCCCTGCACTGCGACGGGCCTGTGGTGCTTGCTGAATAAACCCCAGGGTCGCCGAAATGGGATCGCCAAATCGCACTGAATTGAAGAGAACGAAAAGTCACCGAACGTGCGGTGACTTTTCGATTCTGTTTGAATAACCCTGATAGTTTGTAGCAGAGTTGTGTGGAGATAAAAAAAAAAGAATTGAAGTCAAAGTCTTGCAAGATTTAGTGCTTTATTCCATAGTTGATGCTAATGTAGCGTCTTGATATATAATCGTTAGCACTAGAAGGAAGTTTAACGTCTGGCATCGACAATTGATATTCCATAGTTGACTATACACTGGGGTGAAATCAGTTTGTGCCTCGCAGCTTGCTCGAGCTTTCTGTACTTTGTGCTCCCCTTGTTAAGTATAGGAGACACATTCTATTTTTAGGGTCTCAACAAGTGAGGTATTACAAAGTGCAGGCGCAAATTACTGTCGGGATGCAAAGAGCAAAATTTTAGCACCTCCTAAAAGCTGGTGTTAAATGATTCTGTAAATGCAAAATCATTTAATGCTCTCCAATCCACCCCCCCCCATTAAATCCCATGCTCGTCTCTCATCACGCGGCGAAAAGGACAGCCCAATCCACCGCTTCTTCTCGCCGGGAGCAGAGTGAGACTGGAAAAAATAGTTTCTAGTCTCCCCTTGTGATCGCTCCGCACCGCTGTGCGATCTCGCGACCCGCAAGCGCAAGCCTCTATGGAGTCTTATGGACTCCAGCAGCTGATACTCGCAGTGGAGCGAAAGCGGTACTGCGAGTACCAGGGAGGTTAGCGCTGCATTCCGGGTTCGAGGTGCTGAGACATTAACTTGGAGCTGGTAAGGGAATATCTGCAAGCACACATTATCCTGCTTACCGTCTCCTTGTTCACGTCTAGAATGGAATAGGGCCTAATGTCTTTATGCACTTTTTTGATAGTGAAAAGTATATAAACGAGCTAAAATGAAAACTTGCATATAAAACGTAATCTGTGTACCGTTTTGATCCAAGATCAATGCTCCCCTTGGGGAGAACCAAAATCCTCTCAGATCTCATTATCAGCAATGCAGCTTCCATAAATGCCAACAGAATATGAAGTAATATCTCTGTGGTCATGATGCCTACATACAGATATTGCAGTAACATATTGTATCTTTACAAAGACTTGTAGCAATTATAATCGATGATTTTTATCGCTATAGTGTAGTGAGTGACCCCAGAGCTCTCCCTGATTCTGCCCACTTCCTGGCCGCTGTAATGCAGCAGAAAAGTATACTGAGATTTTTCTTACAGTGGGAGTGGAGACAGAGACTTGTAGCTACTTTATAGTTACAGTATGTAAGGTAACAGGAGTGAGATCTCACTTAGAATTTTGTTTCTCTCCACAGCACACACGTATAGTGCTTTAAAAAGATGTACAGCAAAAGGGGTATTATTTGCTAATTTCTTTGTTTTTATTGGATTACAATGGAAGCTTGAGTTTACACACTTTTGGTTGTGAAACGGTTAAAGCATAAAACCTTTGCTATTTTACCTGATATTTAATTGTTAACTTTGCATCTCTTGTTTCAAGTAAATGCTATGTTTTCAACAAAATACCAAATAACAGTATCTTTTGGACGAGATATTACTATGTGTACTTTTTATTGTTTCATTTATCTAGATAGGAAACTGCATTACAATGGATGCACACCCCTGAAAATGAAAACTCCCACTTAAGGGCACTTAAAGTGTAGCCTGTATGAGATGAGGGGGTCTAAGCCCCAGGCAAACTGCTAGTTGTTCTGAAGGGTTAATCACTTCGCCTGTCATTACACGGCACAGCTGGAACACCTGAATAGGATTACCAGCTTGTTTTTTAAGTTCGGTTATGTATAAAGTGGATTAAAATGAAATAAATTTAAGTTGATACATGCAGTAATAATTATAGTGCTACAAATGTAAATTGAGGCCGAAAAAAAATACAGTTGTGCACGGTTAATGCCAGATGGCAAATGTCATAATTTGGAGGTACAGAAAGAAAAACAAAGCCAATAATTTGGGAGAGCTCCAATTTTCTAGTGATTTGTTGTCACTGCTGCACATTACCACGGGATCCCTTCTGGAGCAAGGAGGGTGCGCCATTGATGAGGTTTTATTTCCTTTGCTGGCTATGTTTTCATGTGTCCAATATAAGCCACAAATGTGTTTTTATCAATTCCACACCCTGACCCTTAACCCCCTAGCACCGTGGGGTGTCCTATACCATCCTGGCGGCAGGTGAGCTTAAACACCGCATGGAGGCATAACCAGTTATGCGGCTTTCTGGTCCTACTCATGCAGTCCCCTGCAGCCAATGTTGGTATTCATTCCATTGGGAAAGGAGGAGAGCCAGAAAGCTGCGGGGCGTGCTATGCCACCCTGCAGTGTTTAAAACGGCCTGCTGCCAGTATGGGACATGGCGTTAAGGGATTAACTCCCGGATACACCATCTTTAACCTTTGTGGAGCCTATCAATTTGACTCCAGTGGTTCTTCTAATCCCGTGTTATAACCCCAAAAAGAGACTCTAAAAAAAAGGACCTAATAGTCCCCATGAGCATTTAATTTATCTTCAATGGTCCTTGATAAATGAGTATCTTCCATCAGGTGTCCCTGAGGGCTGAATCAGCCTTCCAGGCAGAGGAAAGCCCTTTGCATTTGAAGGCTGTCGACTCGGAATAGACAACATTTTAGGATTTGGATATCAATGCACAGTTATGTCAGTCAATGCTTCTCAATGCATTTGCATTTATATTTAACCCTCACCCCTCCCTTCATATGTACCTTGGAGTATCCCTTTCAGTTTGCTCTGACTATTAGGAACATTGTGATCACTACACCATTGCCTGTATTGTATACTGTATGCATTGACTATATATTGGCTTGGGGATACAGCTGACATGTGCACTGATTGACTATGTGCCTAGGTGAGAATAAGTTTAAGTTTATTTTCATTATAAAATTATATGTCCTACTGAAATGGAACAAAACTTACAATTAAGTTGTAAAAACATATTACTATCCTATTGGGGTGTACATCTTAACATGTGCTCTTCCTTTTAGGAAACATAAGTCTTTACTGTATAAGCTGTCTTATTATGTAATAGAGGCCCTGTATGTAAGGATACAACAGAATTAACTTCTACCCAACTAAACTGGAGTAATAAGTAGTTTTTCTACAGCCACTCTGTCGCTTATTGACCTGTGTGTGATAAGTCCTGTGGAAGAAATGCCATGGATTTGACTAAAGAAATCAAATGAAATTTGTTTTGGTTTCAACAGCAGAGAGAACGCACGTGACACATTGTTAGCTGGAAGGCAAGGAGATACTATAGATCAAGTCAAAAGGAAAAAGAACTTCAATTCACAGAGGTAGAAAGTGGAATGCAGATAGCAAACATTTTCCAGATACTGTCAAAACTGTCACAATGCTCTTTGGATCAGTACTTAAACCACATAAATTATACAACCGTCCCATCTATGCATCAGGACAAAATCAAATGGCACGCTGACCACAGTCACTTCTCTCAAATATCTAGGTATGTGGTTAGACCCAAATCTATCCTTTGGCCCTACATCGAAAAACTCTCATCTAAACTTTACCCCAAACTAGGTGCCCTGTACAGAAACAAACCCTGCCTGAGCCCCGCGGTAAGAAAGCAGATTGTACAACAAATGCTTATGTCGGCTATTGAATACGGAGGTGTATGCAGCTGCCCCGCAAACACACCTTCATAATCTTACAACATTGTATAACTCATTCTGTCGCTTTGTGCTATTATGTAACTACATGACCAACCACTGTGACATGTTAAAAGAGCTAAACTGGCTCCCTGGAATCCAGACGCACCCTTCATCTTTCCAATCTTGTGTTTAAGAGCCTTTCTGGGACGTTACCACCCTACCTGAATAGAATGCTTTCCCCAGCAGTTCCCTCATCCTATAACCTTTGATCCAGGACCTGCACCTTACCTGCAATACCACAATATAAAAAGAAAGTGTCTCGATCCTCATTTTCCTGCAGAGCGTCGCAGATATGGAATAACCTCCCAGACACCATCAAAGCTTCCCCCAGTCTAAAGTCACTTAAGAGCACCCTATTAACATACCTCAATACGGAATGCACCTGTAAACATGTAACATAGCGACTATATTTCCTACATATATATTTTCTGTTAATCTGTATATTTGTGTTTTTGTTTTTAATATCTTGCATTTATTACTTTGTATTTCTGTACCCTACTGTAAAAAAATCAATGTTTTTGAAACCGGGATATACTTGAAAACGAGAGAAATCTCAATATATCCTTCCTTCCTGGTAAAATACTTTATAAATAAATAAATGTATAATTTTTAAGGGAAATATCTGGCTATTCTAAACCGAAATGGGCATCTGGTGTGGTAATATATCACAGTTCCTTTAAGAGTGATATTCTCTAGTATCCATTGGTGTGGTAATGGAGCTCTGGGCTCTAAGAAGAACACCCAGGTTTGGGATGCTTTTTTGGCCCCAGCTTTCACTAGGACAGCTCTTCTTGAGAGGAGCAGTGATTAGAATGGTTTGCTCAGGGGGTCCTAACAAGGACCTAGCCGAAGCTGCTTCCCTAAGGCAAGGAAGCTGTCTCGCAAGGAGTGTGATTATAACCGTCCACAAACCAATAGACAGGAATCGGTGAAGGGTGAAAGCAAAACAAAGCTTTATTATGGAGCGCTCTTCTATACAGTTTTTGGTGGGAAAATAACTCCCACTAAGAGGGAATACTGCTGGTGCCACCCTTATCTCCTCCTGACACTTGCCCAAATTAGTTGTGCTTTCTCAGCATCCTTTCCCACTGCCCTCCAGCTGATCTTGAGGGTGGAACCAAAACAGAAATAATAAATAAGAAGGAAGGCACAGTTCAAAAACAAGAAGTAAAACAGGGATCTGTTATAGTCATCAGCTGTACTTTCCATACCCTGGCTTGGATAAGCTGTGCGAAGAAAGGAGAAGAACATATATAATTTTTTCATTGTCTATATAACTTTTAGACAATTTGAAAATACTAACATTGTGGCAAATACCTACATTTTGGCTATTTCGGTGGAACCTAAGGTCGTTTTGGAGTTTAGTTTAAGTTCTGGTCCTTGGATGACAACAGACTTAATAACCTGTATCTGGATGTGATGTCCATATATAGTAAGTACAACTTAACTAAGCATCTGTACTTTACAAGACACTATATAGGCTTATAAATTAGAGAAAAAAACAACCTGTGGTGTACTCGTATTAGGAAAACACTCCCTTAATGCATTTCCTCTACAGCTAGACTCTAACCATGAATTCTGACCTGCAACATTTATTTATTTATAAAGTATTGTACCAGGGAAGGATACATTGAGATTTCCCTTATTTTCAAGTATGTCCTGGGTTCAAGAACATTGAATTGTTACAGTAGGTACAGAAATACAAAGTAAAATGCAAGATATTAAAAACACAAATATACAGATTAACAGAAAATAAATATGTAGGAAATATACTTATATTGTTACATGTTTACAGGCGCATTCTGTATAGAAGTATGCTAATAGACATCTCTTAAGGAACTTTAGTCTGGGGGAAGATTTGATGGCGTCTGGGAGGTTATTCCATAATTGCGGTGCTCTGTAGGAATATGAGCACGAACCACTTTCTTTTTGTATTGTGGTCGAGTCACTTTCTTTTTGTATTGTGGTATTGCAAGTAAGGTGCAGGTCCTGGGTCGGAGGTTATAGGATGAGGGAACTGCTGGGGGAAGCAGCCTATTCAGGTAGGGTGGTTGATTGTGTCAGATGTGGGAAGTTGAATGCAGATTATTAGTCTATTTATATGGATGCAGAGGGGGCAGAAGTAAGCCATGACAGAGTAGGGTTTCTTCTACTCACGAAGCTTTGGAGTCGTAGAAATATACCAGTCTATTTACATTGAATTGCTACTTTATAGATTAATATACTTTGCTTTTATTTATTTATGCGACCCTATTTCTATGGCTTTTTACCAAAGTACTTATTTCAACACCAAAAAAAATTCCACAAACATTAAATATACCATTGTTCAAAGCCACTGTCTGCAAATACCTCCAGTGTTTTGAATGACTTTAGTTACTAAAAGCAACCACATTGTCATCTCTCATTCTCACATATGTTTCTTTGTTTAAGAAAGTGAATTGGACAAACCAACCCCCCTCCTCCCATCAGAAACTCTGTTTATTACACTGACATTATGCAGAAGCATGGCAAAAATAATTACATTTTGATTTCCTTGCCTGAAGGTAGAGACACATAATACCATCCAAAAATAAAAGTCACATTAGAGTTGTGCAATAGCCTGAGAATGTGTTTTCCTTGCTATTTCCTTCAGCTCTTCAACAAAATCGTGTTTATCCCATACAGAATGAGTCGTTCCAGACACTTGTGACACTGAATGCACGAAAATGCATTCAATGGATGTTTATTTGTACTTATTTTTAATCTCGCAAACTGTTTGCATAGTGTTCTCATTGTATTTTTGAGGAGCCTGGGTTAATGCTTTCGTAAAAAAATCTCTAGCTGGTTTTGAATTAGTTTGCCCCGGAGCCTAGTTTGTACAGCAAAGTCAAAGCATTGTCTGGTGTTGAACAGCTTTTGCAAACAAACCTTACAAATCTACGGTATGTAATGGGCTGACGGCAGATTGTTAAGCTACATTATTTATTTCCACACGTTATTGATGACCTGTTTTCTCAACGCAGCCAAAATAGAGCCTACACTAGGGGGTCATTATTATTATTGTCATCATTTATATAGCACCAACAGTTTCTGCAGCGCTTTACAATTACCAAAGAGAACGAGATAAACGGACATATGATGGAAACAAGTGGTGTAGAGGGCCCTGCTCATAGGAGTTTACAGTCTAAAGGGATTGGGGTTGAGGAAGACAAGAGGAATTTTGCTAGATAGCTGCATCATGAGTGCCATTGGTTTGGGAATGGTGGGGCCATAGAAGCAGCTTCAATCATATGTGAGTGGATGAGCAGAGGGGTGAGTTGCGTCACCGATGTGGTATGCTAATCTGAAGAGATGGGTTATGAGAGATTTCTTGAAGGCCTGAAGATTAGGGAGAGTTTGATAGGACGCGGCAAGACATTCCACAGGACCGGAGCTGCCCTTGAGAAGTCTTGGAGGCGAGAGTTAGCCGTGCGCGTGTATACAGATAACATGAGGAGATCACCTGGTGACCGGAGTTGTTTAAATGGGACGTGCTTGCGGAGTAATGAAGAAATGTTGAGAGGAGTTGAGTTATTGAGCAATTTGAACATGAGTGTTCAGTAAGAGTCGAACTTGCCACCGAATTGCACCGAAAGGCGAATTTCACCATACGGTGCAATTTCGTGGCAGTTCATCTATTCACTAAGCTGTCAATTTGCCAAATACTGGCAAATTGACAGCGAAATATGTTGCAGTTTGCCGCAGTTCGTCGATCTTCGTTGCAGCCACATTGTCCCATAGAGAAGTACCGAAGTGTTAGGAAACTACCCTGATTTCAGTGATTTCAGTTTGACAGGTTTAAACAGGTGAATCCAATAGGATTCAATATTAAAAAATATTATCATTTTTATTAAGTCGTTTATTCTTTTCATTTTCAGCAAAAAGTCTTTTTATTTGTTTTTTGAACACCTTTTAGTATTTTTTAGACAACATTTTTGATTCCCAATTTTTTTTAAAAGGGTTTTTTTCCTTTCTGTAGCAGACCTGTTTATTATTTTCTGAAGGACTTTTTTATTATTTAGATACATTTTAATGGATGTTTATTGTTTTAAACACCTGTAGCGCTGGTTTTAAAACACTGTGGTTGCAGTACCTAATTTTGGCCACCAGAGGGAGACAAGCGCAATGTAAGACACTGGACATTGGGACTACATTTTCCAGCATGCTTTGCGGGCGGGAACAGGAAGTGGGTGGGAAAAGAGAGACTGACATCCGCAGCCTCGTGGAGAGAACAGGCAGAGCGCGCCGAGGAGTGAGAAGAGCAAGACGCAAGTGACGGAGATAGCGATCGCGACCAGGCCAGAGTGCAGGTGCGGCCTAGCAGAGCTGGAGATCTGTTTCCCCTTTTACTGGTCGAAGACCTAGTGATCCACCACTAGTAACCCTACACAGATACAGAGTAAGCTGAAGGACCCCGAGTTAGGAGACCGCAGACGATCTAACAGGGAGTGCAGGCGGTGAGCTGGACATCTTGTGGCAGACACAGACAAGCAAGACAGCGGATCCGGTGGCACAGAATCCCAGTCAAGATCGAGCGGAGAGACGTCCTGGGTCGAGCGGAGCGCAGAGTATCTGGCGGATGGGTGAGAGGCCTTCCCGGACACCGTAAAATAATAAAGCACGCTGCAGTTTTGTCAAAACCTACAGGGCCCCAACGTGACTAGTCGAAGATACACCTGAAATCATTCACTGGCCAGTTGAATATTGTACCCGGGTACCAATACACGCATACACCTACACTTTCTTGGGACACAACCTGTACGGGACTCACACTCCAACCACGAAGGGGTTAAAATTCCTTTTCCTTTTTCCGCTACGCGTTTCTCGCATTACGAACTACTGTAAATATATATACGTATACCGTGTTACTCTTTATATGCCAGTTTATTCAGTAAACTATATAATTTCTAAAATCCACAACGGTGCTGGAGTATATTTATTCCCTAGTGCGGGGAGACTGACCCGAGGTTTAAATTCAGCGGCTTCTCCGGGAGTGAGCGCTATACACCTATTAGAAGAATAGCAGAGTTCTATTTTCTTTTCTGCAGTTCGGCAGTCTTCTGCTACTCCATGTTCGCCGTGCTTTGGCGACCCTGCGGCCAATAGGGAATTTACACCTGATTGTCGCGTCCTTGGTACCCGCGGGTCCTCAGGGGGGCCTGGACACCCGGCGGTGTCACTGGCTGGCTGGGTACCAGGAGTTTCGGCTCTTCGTGCGCCTGGAGGGGCGGGGCACAGCGTGATGGTGTGGAGCCGTTGGCCTTTAATGCAGGGCGCGCGAGACAGCTCATCGCCCTGACGTGGAGTTAGTTCCCGCATCGCCTGGTGTATTCACTTGTGTTTCACTGTTTACTTGATTCCGTTGCCAATTTGCTTTGTATGAGGACCCTGATTGTTGCTGACCCGGACTGCCTTCTTGACTATTCTCTTTCTGACTCCGTTTGTATGAGTATTGTGCCTAAAGCAGACGCTGAGCGTATGTTTGAATTGTGCCACACTGGCTCAGAATATTTGTCTAGCACTGACTTTGAAAATCTTACGATCTGCCCTGTGGCCAAACCAGAGTGTATGAGAACTCTGCATATTGTTAAACCGAACTGTGTATGTGACCGCGCTTATTCGGACCCCTGCTGTATGAATATACTTAAGAAGCCCTACTCAGGTTGCTCTCCAGTTGTGGACAAGATTAACCCTTTGAGCTCCAGTATGTACTCTGTTGTGAAACCTGCTGATATTGGGTTATATTCTTTGTTGCTGGTGTGCCTGTTCTCCCTGGCTGGGAGTGATAGGGTTAGTGGTCCCGACCATTTCAAGGATCGGAGGGTTAGAGGTCTGTCCAAAGGGATCCTCGCCACGGTTGTCAAGGGTGAGCGGGATAGCGAACGTGACACAGATTTTGTGTAATATCAAATATTTCTCCTCCAGCTGTTACCATTATTGGTGACATCCAGTGCTTTTTTCTAGGAAAAAAGGTGGGGGTACTCAAATAAATATGTGTCAGAAAGAAACACATGCTAACACACACACTGGGAGTCATTCCCTAGCAAATGAGCCCACGTCCATGGCAGGAGCACCTTAAATGTACATTGTTGTCATTTGAATGAAACTGCATATTTGACTTACTCTTTGATTCAAAAAATGTGTTTTATTAATTAAATTACATGTGAGGCTTTTGGAAATGTGTTTGTGGCTTTGCTTTTTAACAATTACATGTTCAGTTTACATATTGGGTCCACTCATTGATCACAATGGTTCTTTGTCTGCATTTCTGAACAATCAAGGAAACAAACAGTCCCCAGTTCCTAATAATATGGGAACGGAGAACTTTTTAGGATATTGCTTTGAACGCCGTATTATAAAATGTTATTTTTATGTTTATTTTGTATAGTAATCATTAAATGTGTGCAAGATGTCTACGCTCAAGGACTTGCCATCCGATCCTCTTTTTTTCACTGTGATGGACTTGGGAAAATGGAACAGTTTTTTAGGTTGTATCATGCATCTAATCAGTCCTGTTGGCAAGTCTCTTGGTTCTTCTTTTCCCCTGCGGTATCCCGCTGCTTAGGGATACAGGAGGAAAGTATATTTAGAACAGATGTAGTAATATATATTGCATAGAATATCAAGGATTACACATAAGAATATTGTCTTGGTTAATCAATGCGCTTCATGGAAACCTAGTGGTCCAGTTTGATGATGTACCCCCTTAAGCGGTCCACACACCCTGGTATTCCACTTTGACCATCCTATTGGAATGTGTGTCCAAGAAACTTAAGGAAATTACAATTATATCTCCTTGGTTTAAAATCTAAAGCATAATGCTATGGAAAGGGTAAAGAAGAGATTTGCTTTCTTTAAGCTATAGTGAAAATAATGGGGACAACATGTTTATTTTATTGGAGGTTTGAATGAGCAATTTGTAGACAGATGGTTAACATTTGCTGAAGAAAATACTCATTGTCTGTTTTAAATATAGTGAAATAACATAATTTCTCAGGAAACGTAAGCTCTTTAAATAATTGGTTTTGGAATGTGGCATATGGTATTGAGCTGATAATCTCTCCTGATTGTATATGTTTTTGTTCTCCGTTAACATTTTTTGTGCCCAATTTTATTGTTAAAGAAAAACACTAGGAAAAAAATCTGCATTTCATTACTTTTCAGTGTACTGTGACTGTCTTTGAGTCGTTTTACGGTGGATACTGCCTGCGAACCAAAGACTCCCACTCCGGCTCAGTTGGTATTATGGAGCTGGTCGTAGAAAGAGTTCAGATAGTGCTGCGTTTCTCCAAATAGGTGGACAAGTGTCACCTGTGTTTAATGCATAGGATGAGCGTCAAATGCAAATGTTTCAAGTATGGAACCCTTCTTCATTGTAAGACCCATGCAGACTGAAACAAATGAGCACAATATATACAAGCGTCAATCCCACAAATCCCAAAGTAACACATCCTCACACAACAATAATGTGGAGCATCCTGTGATCTATAATCACCAGCAATATAGTGCAAAAGATGTCTGCCAGAGGACTTCCTGTTTTTTGTAACTTGTGGCAACAAAGGGGGCGTGTACACCAGGTCAATGAAGTCCTGAGGACATACTCTGCAAAGAGACAGTATAACATGCGGGGATATAAAGATGGCTGCCAGAGAGCTTTCTGTTTTGGTAACCAGAAACATTGGAAGGGTTGTGTATGGTGTCATCTAGTGGGACTTTATTTTATCCTCACAACTATTTTGTATGAGTACAGGTAAAGCCGGTGTGAGCTTGATAATCTTACTGGCTCCATTTTACTTTTTCTTTTACTGGCGAGCTGCTATATAAGGGGCTCCACTCATAATGGAAAGGAGACAATAGACCCTGGCAGCAGTGGACCCTCTGTTATTGTTTCCTGGTGTCCATAGGAATCCATGGAGACCAGCACAAGCAATGTGCAAGCTTTTTTTAACCCTTTCACGCTGGGCAGGTGGTGTGTGGCGGGGCTTTAAAGCTGAAGTGAGCCCCTCCTCCGGCCCGTCTATGCAGCTGACGTGCACCGACAGGTGGGCGGGACGAAGGAGGCCCATTAAAGTCAGTGGGGCATACTATGCCGCTCCGCGGCTTCAAGGCCCACCCCGCCGCAAGGACGACATAGTACGCCCTGCGGCAGGAAAGTTACAAGCATTTAAAAAGCGCCAACCAATTCCTTGGGATTAAGCAGGGTCAGCGGAAAGGCACCGTAAACGTTTTGTTCTAATTTTTTTTTTGGCAACCAAAATGTTGCCCTTGTTTTATTAAATACCTCCTTAAAGAGATTTTAGGTGTGCTTGATTCCCTTCTTTTTATACTTTAAGAATAATTCTTGTGTTTGATCATAGCATGTTTGAGCTTGCTGACGCAAATAAAAAATATCCTGTCAACTAAAAGGTGTCCAGATCAACCTACTTTACCCTGATATACAGTAGTTCTCAAAAATGAGCATTTGCAATGATAGCATATTTTAACAACTATGAAAAGCTCCCGTATAGCTTAACATGTAACTGGAGTCTGTTATGGAATTTTTTTGATATTTGTTTTGTAACAAACCACTAATCCTTTTTATTTTACAAATTCCAATGGAGTTTTGTTTGTTGTTGTAGCTCCATATCTCACTGCTCTTCCCATGCAAGCGACCATGTCTACTGTTTCCTAGCTAAAACTGAGTGATGGCTCCGGGAGGGTATACGGGATAAGCCTTACTAAGGAACTAGACAGAGGAGGAAGAGCAGCCCAGCTATATGCAAATGCTTTTTGGGGACTTTGAGATCAGGCACCCATCAGCTCTGGGGAGTGTCTCCTGCTGTGCAGAGCCATAAGTCACTCCCCAGGGAAACCTGTTACATGGCTTGCCACAGCACTGAGAGCAAATAGGAAGCTCAGGGATCTTTCATTACAAAATAAAGTATCCATCTGTCAGCCATTTGGCTAACACAATGTATAAACAGATTTGGGAGAACTTTCAAATGAGCTGAAGTTGTTTTGGGCATGATTGGTGCACTTTAACCCTTTCGCTGCGGTGGACGCGCTCAGCGCGTCCAACCGCATGTAGCGTTCCATGCGGTGGACGCGCTCAGCGCGTCCAACCGCATGTAGTGTTCCATGCGGTGGACGCACTCAGCGCGTCCTCTCTTTGGGGTCAGCGTTCGCCGGGTTCCGGCCGATCGCTGGCCCCCCCGGTGCGGGCTGACATCCTCGATATCAGCCCAGCACCCGGAACCGCCGCCGGAGTAATTAGGTGTCATCGCGGGGGCGCGATGACACCTAATTCAGGCCCCCCCGCATGTGCGGAGGAGGCGCCTGAAAGGGAGCGGGGCGAGGTCCTGCGGACCCCTCTCCCTCCCGATCGGCAGCGTGCAGGGGGTTAACCCAGGCACCGTTTGGAAGGGCACAGCCTGCCCTTCCAAATGGTACCTGGCATTAACCCCATGGGGGTCGGATCACGAATCGGCGCCGAAAAGCGCCGGTTCGTGATCCTTTCCCTGAGCTGGCCGACATCTTGGATGTCGGCCAAGCTTCCGGGAATGCCCCCTGAGGAATGGCGTCATCGTGCATAGCACGATGACGCCAGTCTTGGAGTTAACCCCTAACTGCCACCAATGGTGGAGATAGGGGGTTCCAATGAACCCCCTATTTCCCGATCCGTGGCAGTTAGGGGTTAATGTTTGGTATTGTTGGATCGGCCAGAGCATGGCCGTTCCAACAATACCAAACTTGACTATGAAACAGTTTTTTAAAAAAAAATTAAAATAAAAATAAAAAAATATTTAAAAACAAAATTATAAAAAAAAATAAACAAGTTTTTTTTTCTTTTTTTTGGTTTGTTAATGCAGCAATATTGTTCCCATTTCAATTATAATGTGAACAATGATGCTGCACTAACGATTTTTGTATGCGGTGCGTTTGTTAAAAATCGCGTAATTTTCCCCAAAAAAAAATGTAACGAGACCCCATCTCTAATTTTTTTAACAAGCGCACCCCATACAAAATATAACCACAATTGCTCGCATGTTAAAATGTGAAAAAAAAAACACTTTACACGTTGTAAATTATTGAAAATTCATATTTTATTGCATTTTTTGTTATAATATACAGACAGGTCATGACGTATACATATAATAATGACATATTATTAATCTGCCGAGTCTGACGGAAAGAACGATATATAATATGTCTGGGTAATATACTAAAATAAGCCTTCAAAACGCGTTTAAACATGATGAGCAAAATCGGTAAAAATGAGCTCAGCACAGAGGCGGGAAAAGCCTCAGCAGCGAAAGGGTTAATGTACCTTTTGCTATTTGTCAGGTGGGGATACACATGATTTTAGTCACACCCACGTTTATATTAAAAAAATAAAGTCCAAATAGTAATAAAAATAAAAATCTTAACTATTCAGGATTACCCCACAAAATAATTAAAGCGACCGAAAGGGATACTGTAACATCAAACAATACTTGACCTACTTGAGTATATATAGGGCACTATCATGTGCCTTGAGCTAAAACGGGGTTGCCAAGGGGAAAAACTTGCGCTCTCAAATTTCCCATTAGCGTCTCCGTTTTACAACCAGATTACGCTAACGCGTGTATCCCATCCTGGAGTCCATAAAACTCCATGGAGGCTTGTGCTGCTAGGTCACGTGACCTGCAAGATCTCGCTGTCACGAGAGCAAGACTATTTGTTCCCAGTCACACTCTGCTCCTGGGAGCCAGAAGCTGTGGATCGGGCTGCTGTTCTCACTGCGGGATGAGAGGTGAGTATCTAGTTTTTGGGAGGGGTTCCAGCTGGTGCTTACAGATTCTGCAAAAGCAGAATCATTTAGCACTAGCTTATATCTGTAGCTAAATTTTCAGTTAGCCGCAGGGGTGAGTAATTAGTGTTAGGACTTTGTGATCCTAGCGCTAATTACTCTTTGCTCTCCCCATGTTAAGTATAGGGAGCGCAATGTAAAGTAAGCTCATGCTAGAAAGCACTATTACCGATGCGCTAACAGATTTTTTAACCCATTAGCGATCGGGATATGATCTGGGTGTCCCGCTATTACCTCTTATTACCTAGTGCTAGCGCTCACGTATGTGAGCGCTAGTGCTAGCTTTAAGGAGCTGATAGAGCCCATAGAATGTGAAGTTTCATCAAATATTATATGCCGTACACTATCACATTTACTGATCGTAGATGTATATCAGTATGTATAGAATTGGAAAATGATAAACGCTTTTTTTGTTTGTTGTATTTTATAGGGATGCACCGATACCCTTTTTTTTAGGACCGAGTACGAGTACCGAGATACCCTTTTTTTTAGGACCGAGTACGAGTACCGAGATACCCTTTTTTTTAGGACCGAGTACGAGTACCGAGATACCCTTTTTTTTAGGACCGAGTACGAGTACCGATACTTTTTTCAAGTAGTCGCCGATACTTTAATTTAATGTCATGTGACGCTTTTCAATAAATAATTTAGGATTTTGCTGAAAGCCTGTCCTGTTTAAGTAAATATTGCAATGTATGGCTAGACACCCCATTTACTAACTGCCTGAACACACCCTGACCACACACAGACACCAGATATACATTCATATATACACACACTGGTCTGGTGTCTGTTGGGTATACATGTATCTAATGCCTGTGAGGTATATTATTTATATCTAATATACCCCACATGCATCAGAAACATGTATACCTAACAGACACCAGACCACAGTGTGTATATACACACATGCCCTCAGAGTGTGTGTGTGTAATATATATATACACACACACACACACTTACTTCAGACCTCAGTGTGTGTATGTGTAATATATATACACATACACATTGGCCATTTCAGACCTCAGTGTGTGTATGTGTAATATATATACACATACACACACACACACATTGGCCATTGCAGCCCTCAGTGTGTGTGTATGTGTAATATATACACACACACACACACACACACAATGACACATGGGGCAGCTGTCCGAATGCTCTAACGTCATTCGGACAGGCCCCTGTAGCTCACCACTTACATAGTTACCCTTCCACGAGCACCGCCGGCAGAGTCTTTGCGCGTCCGCTTGATGGAAAGTCCCTAGCCGCGATCACGTGGAAGTTCGCGAGATCGAGGCTGGGGGCTTTCCAACGACTGGACGCGCGGAAACTTTGGCGGTGGCGCTCGTCGAAGGGTAACTATGTAAGCGGTGAGCTGCAGGGGACTGTCCGAATGCTGTTAGAGCATTCGGACAGCCGCCCCAGCCCCTCGGATGCCGGCAAGCCAGCTCAATGCTGGCTTCCGGTATCAGGGGAAATTTCGGGGGCACTGCACGAGTACCAAGTACTCGTGCAGTACCCGATATCGGCACCGATACTAGTATTGGTATCAGTGCAACCCTAGTATTTTAATAGGTATCAGTACCATCAGCCAATTACTCATAGTTTGAATTGGGTGCTCAGCTCAGCAATGTCAGTTTTTCCAGATTGTGAGCCTTGTATGTGAAGACTGTAGCATACAGAAGGCAGGAGCTGTACTAAAAAGAAACAGTACAAAGAAAAAGGGAAGTCATGGGTCCATCGGGACCCTCACAAACCCCCTTTCCCTCACTATAAGTTTACAGGGTCAACCAGACGTGGACCCCTTGCTTGATGTGCCTAGAGTGGTGTCAGCTATACCCTCCTGAAGAGGCCTAACAAGGCCGAAACGATCGTCGGGGGTTGCTGCACCTCTCGTGCAGGGATGGCGTCCTTGGCAATCAGTACTGGCCACCCTCTTTGGGTGAGAGCAGGCTGATTTGCATATGGAGCATTCATCCCTGTAATGGCACAAGAAAGCTAAAACCTTGTGAGACCTGTGCGGGCACCCACTGTAGAGCAGGCCACTAGTGCGGTTGCTCGTTCTCAGGACCCTCACAAACCCCCCTTTCCCTCATCATGGGACCATGAGGCCAATAACAACAACATAATAGAAGGGGGACCAGGCAATCCAGAAAAATTGGTGACATTAATTATGAAGGACGTGGTGATTATGCTGATTGAAACGTTGTGTCCTGCATTGTTAACGTTACCCATTTTTTGGAGTGCTTGGCACCCTCCTTTTCTGAATGTGACTGTACCATAGTCATCCTAAAAGAACAAAATAGCTTAATGCAAAATAAGACAATTAGCTTAGGGTTTCTCTGATATGAAGTTTTAAATCTAGCTTACAATGCAAAGTGTTAAAACGTTTGACTTTGAGATGGACGGAGTGTGGTCCCATCTACTTCTGTTGCGTATTAGCTTTTCTGTTACTAGTTACGATGTATTATGTAACTCGTTGCTAGTCTATCCTGTGTTCCATTCGTTTCTCAAATTCTTTCTTTTAACATTGGGTGTGGGTAAAATAAATAGGGTGTGGTAATTTTTGGATCCCAACAGTTTACAGTAAGATTTGCTAAAACGTTGCCTAGTGTTTTGGTAGAGCAGATAATCTGAGCACAAGCGCCTGACAGAATTTGCATGTTATTTTGGCAATTTCTTCTGCTGCTGTGACAACGAGCTACTTTGGCACCACAGAGTGTGTGAGTCTTGTGTACTTTTTATTGGACTGAAGAAGAAGAAGAAAAAAGAAACCCTGAGATACCGTTATTTGGAAATTCCCAAGGAAGAAAGGTCTGAAAAGAATTCCAAATTATTAGTCTTTTTCACCCAAATGCTCATTCTGAATATAGAAATAGGTAAATTAATCAGTTACATCATTTCTGTTGTGAATAGGGAGCATCAGTAAAAAAACAATTGTATATGTTTTTGCACATATAGCTTCTAGTCTACTGGCTCAAATGGTACAGATACAAATCTGTATAATGGGATAATGATGAGCAAACACATGGAATCTAAAGGTTGCAAGAATATTTGGCTGAGATCATAACCTTCCAGTATTTTGGGGTTTTGTAGCCCATGGACTGGGGGTAGTACCTCATAAACATGTCATATAATTAAATAGCAACATAGTAAATACCATCACCACACCTTTTGCAAAACTCCAAGTTCAAATATACAGGATTTCAATCAACAAGATGTGTGTTCTGGCATATATTATAGGCAGGAGGAAAATTTAGGCCAGGGATCTCAAGCTCCAGGCCCCATATGTTGATGAGCTATAATTCCCAGAAATCCTTGAGTGCAATAGATGGCCATAGAATCATGGGAGTTCAGACACATCTGGGGGCCCCAGGGTTTGACATTCCTGAATTTAATTAGCGCCGTTTTAAAATTCTCCAGCTTATTTCTGTCTGTAAATTACATCCCCAACTACGCTTTTTTTTGGTCTGTATTCGTTTATGACGGGGGGTCACCAACCTTGGCCCTCCAGATATTTTTGTATCCATTCTCAAGTGATGCTCACCCACTCATTAGGCTGGCAGATGTTTGAGGGAAGTGTAGTTCAAAAACGTCTGGAGTGCCTAGGCCGCTGACGCCTGCTTTAGGAGACGCTCAAACCACCCTATCCAGTGGCTAAATCTCATTTACTTTAATGGTTTAATGGTTAGAGTAGGATCCAGTTGAAGCTGTGCAGTGTGATTTGCAGTGTATATATATATATATATATGTGTGTATATTTTACTTTCCATCAGTGACGGAAGAAAAAACAATTATCTTAATTATTTTAATTGCCGGCAGCCAAGGAAATTGGCTACGATCCAATGGATAACGACAGTATTTAAAACTACCATCGGCTCTAAATATTTGCAAATCCTCTCTGAGCTGAAATGCCTGGACGTTTTGTACATCAGGTTGGGAACGGGAGTTCTAACTCAAAAGACAGGAACGTTCGTGAGGCTCTGGCTCACGACCAACAGATGAATGCTCCATAAACACAAAAAGGCCATAAAAATAAATCTCGGTAGCAATTGTTTACAAGATGCAATTAAAAGGATACAACTTTTTCAAAGGGGAAGCCACCGATCTTTCTCACAGCTAAGGCGGTCCAGATGTGCTACATCTCATTCGTGGAACGCTTACTGATGTGAGATCCAAGATTTTTGCAGAGTAATTTCCCATTATCCCAAGTCATTAAAAAAATGTTCATAAAACGTGTTCCTATTTTATCTACACAAAGTTGAACCCCCCCTAGCGGAAACACGCTATTATTTTGATTTCTTTCATCGCTCTGTGATGCTGAAGACGTCAGAAAGAATCAAAGTTCTCGTTCACATAAAATCTCCTTTGAGATTCTATTTACAGAGGTGGTTCACCAATCAAGAAAATTAACCCCTTAATACTGGGGCAGCACTGGGAGGTAGGTGGATCTGAATGCCTAGGGGTCTCTGGCAACTCCCCCGGCTCGCCTCCTTTAACTTCGGCTGATCATCGCAATTGGCTGCAGGTAAGCCTGTATGAACTTGGGCCAACTGCCTGCATCCAATTGTGGCGAACGGTCGCAGAGAAGGGGGCAGGCCGGGGGGAGTTGCAGGATAGCTACCGGCATGCTATGCAATCCCTCGGCATTCGGGGACACTGCAGAGGTATAGTCAGGCTTGGTGCTACCCAAGGTACTTCAAAATCTGCTGCCCTCCATTATCAAATACAAGACAAATATTCACAAGATATCTGGGGACATTCATCTACATAGAATTTTTTTATTTATTTAGAACAAAAGCAAATATCCTTTTTGCACCATGGATTTTAATAACACTTATTATAGTTTAGCGACTCATTACTGGGAGTTGTATTGCTTTGCAGCTCTGTTATACACTCGCGCACTTCTAATTTATCTGACGACTGAGAAGGGACATGATGGCTTGACTGAGATTTATTTATGTTAGGTTTCTACCTTTTACTGCAATTTCTCAGTCAGCAAACATTAAAATTGCTGTCACCCCAACAAATCTGCTTCCCTAGATCCAGGCCTATAGTTGGCCTCCCCAAAAATACACCCTGAACCAATGCTCCAATTGCTAAACGTTGCCTTCATGTGTAATTTTGTGTTTGCTAGCTGTCACTCTGGAAGTATCTTAAAATGGAAAATGCATTACCTAGGTCAAAATTAAGTAATTTTAGCCTCACATACTCTTAAAAATAGGAAACCACTGCAGACTGACAGGTAAGCACAGAACCTTTCTATACAGAGTCTTGTCCTTGATGGGGAAACGACCGGTATAAACAATGTCCTAGAATCAGTAAACATCCAAATGATAATGATAGAGCAGCTCTAAAAATTGCTGCGCAAGAAACCCAAAAGACTCTATTGTGACCTCTGACTTACGTATAGGAACCCATGCAAGTGGACATATGCATTGCCGAAAATTGAATCATGTGCGACTGAAACTAGTGCAATTCCACCTTTTTGAGCCAGTGTCAGACGAGCGCACTATGTGTGCCCATACTGACGTGTCTCCCGGCGTCCGTCGCAGCGTTGTGAGGCTTCGTCGGGGACGGCCAGACACTGTAGCATGCGCACGAATTGCGCGCACTACAGCCACGTGCTGTGGACATTCTAAAAGCCTCCCCGTCGAAGCGCTATGACGTGTGTCGATGGGGCTGCAAAGCACGATCCTCTGTAGGAGGATTGAGCCTTGCAGCACTGAGCGCACTAACTGCACTCAGCGAGGTGATCAGAAGGGTGTCAGACAGGCATCAGTGTGGAAGGGACGTCCACTTTCACGGACGTTCCTTCCGCTCTGCAAAGGCTCGTCTGACCCCAGCTTTATAGATTGTTTCTTTTAGATTAGAATTATAGAGGCAAGTGTTTATCCCCTTTATGGCTGATGGTTTGTCCTAAATATTACCCTAGTCTATTTTCGCACATGTGTTCGCTGTTGTTTCTCTTTAAATATCTGCTCTCTTAAATTAATAAACCCTAATTTATTATATATCTTGTATTGCAGACAAATCAGGCTTTTTTGTTCTAAACATTATGTACACCTAGAACAATGTCAGTCTACAGTGTTTAACGTGACTTTATTCCTGGCAGTTATGGCCGTTCGCTCACAAAGAATAGGTACAGCGCACACCACTTAAAGAGGTAATATATATCTTACGTACACAATTCTCAAACTGCTGATTCTTCATTCAATACATCTCAAAAGATATAATCAAAGATGAAACAAACACTATACTATTATATATTATATTATTCTATTTTATACTGCACTTGTTTTATCGTTGATTTTATTTTTTGAGATGTATTGAAGAACCAGCAATCCAGATGTTTTGGAACTACATTTCCCAGAAGACTCTGTCGACCTGATAAAAGGATCTCGATCATGGGAAATCTATTTACAAAACATGTGGAGGGGCCAAGGTTGAGCACCCCTGATATAAACTCGGCCGCTGAACAAATTCACACACTTTCTTCATTGATCGTGCTTGGTTTGTAGACCTTCAATACATGGTTCTCCATAGGATTCTGAAAAAGGAAAAATACTTCTCGACTCCAATCGTGATCTGGCAAGCTTGCCATGGCATCTTCATATCAGGGACATTTCAGCAGCCAACTGCCGGAAATACTAGTGCATAGTTTGACACCCCCCCCCAAGGCTAGGGTCAGACGAACGCATTTTCACGTTGTCTGTGAAAAAGTGCGTTCGAACGAATGGACGCATTTTTTCACGGAGTACGCGATAGCGGTCATACTATGCGCATTTGCGTTCGTGATTTTGTACGGATCATCAATAAAACAGTTTGTGCATCTGGACGTTATGTTGGCCGGACATTAGCAGTGTCTGACATCTCCAATTCACACACACACGCCGCTAGCGGACGCAGCGCACTCTGTACAACCGTACTAGTGGTTTTACGTTCTCGACAAAATGCGTTCGTTTGCCACTTGCGTTGCGCAGCCGGACTTTTGTGCGACCGTACTTCGTATATTGGCCGTCATTGCCTGGCATTTGCTGCTACTACGGCCGTGATTAAGTGCGCCTGCACGCGCGTTCGCACTGCCTCAGTCTGACCCTAGCCTTACCCGGACATATAACCTCTATATCTACTGGTTTCCAAAATACGCTTTTATCAACAGAAACTGTCAATCTCCTGTTAATGTGCCCTGTGTATGAACTGATTGAGTGCTGCATTTGCTTTCCAGACCACAGATTTCATACACCTCTTTGTATTCTAGAAGTTTTCAAACCAATCCATCTTTAAAATAAATGTATGTCCTCAAGTATCACTGGATTTGGTTTACTAATCCTCAGTAATCATCTGTTTCAGGAATCAATCCCAGATGTTTGTATTTCAAGTTAAATTGTTAATGAAGCTAAATGGGTTGTTGTAGGTACCCAAAAAGGCATCACTGATATCTCCTTTATTTTCTTTCTGGCTATTGTTTCATAGTGTTTTTTTTTTTAATCAGCATTGTATTTTATCATTCTGAAAGAAAATTATTCTAACTTTTTACAGATGTCATCCCGCCAAACTATTACAGTCTGTACTTCAGAATTGTAAGATTTGACGTCTCTTCTATGGAGAAAAACGCTTCTAACTTGATGAAGGCAGAATTTAGAGTATTTCGTTTACAGAATTTAAAGGCACGGGTTTCTGAACAACGAATAGAACTTTATCAGGTAAATATGACAATTCTTTTCCAATTTGTTACCTTTGTGTATTTTTTTATGGGGTGATGCAATTTAGGCTAATGTCAGACGAACGCAGTCTGAGCGCACTCTGCGTGCGTGCATAACGGACGGACGTACTGACGGAAGATACTGTAGAAACCACACGTTCCATTTTTTTTTTAACAGCTGTAGAAAAAAAAGGGAAAAACATGGGAAACAAAATTAACAAAAATTAAAAGACAGGTACAGTCAGCCAGACCAAAAAACATCTGAGCGTCAACGTGATGGATGTCGCAAATGTGCTACTTCTGATGTCACGTCGTCACGCACACAGGCCGACAGGCGGACGTAGCGCATTCTGGGCGTCCGTCATAGCGCTTTTATGTCGAGGCCTAAATGGCGTCCGTTGTCGCCTGCGTGGTGCGTGTGCACTTCGTGTGTTGGTCTCTATTGATCACAAATTAATGCTACGACGGACGTTAAACAGTGCCGCGACACAGGCGTGATGACTGCATTCGTCTGATGCTAGCCTTAGTGTTCTCTTGGTCGCTTAACTCAAGGAGCGATGACATTAGGTGCCAGAGAGGGCTCATCTTGGCACCTCCTACTTTCCAGAATCGCATGCCAGTCTGAAAAATATATTTCTGTAGTATTCAAGCCCAACCTATATATTTTTTATGTACTTGCAAAACACATCACAATTTTCTTTCAAGATGCCACATAGTGACTTTTTTCTACATATGTAGTCGAATATTCAGCACTATGTGCTTGCTTCCTGCTACTTTAACTCTCGTTCAGCTGATTTAACCCTTGCCTCTTCAGCACTGAAAACAGAAGTTCACAAGAATAGTAACTGGGCTACTGATAGCTGCAGAAAAAATAGGATTATCTCTGTCCTTGGAGATAGAAAATAATTATTTTTACCAGACAGGACAGCATTAATTACAAAATTAAAAATATATGTTATTAACACCTTCACTGCTATGAGTGTGTATTCGTGATCAACAGTAACAAACACAGCAGGCTCAGATTGTGTTCACACGATCTGGGGCTATTACATAGTTACATAGGCTGAAAAAAGACATTGCGTCCATCGGGTTCAGCCTCTCACACAACACCTACTGCTGTTGATCCAAAAGAAGGCAAAAAACCCAGTCTGAAATTCTCGCCAATATGCAACAAACTGGGGAAAAATTCCTTCTTGACCCCAGAATGGCGTCAGATTTCTCCTTGGATCAAGAAGCTTTTACCCACATAATAAATATTATAACCCTTAATATTCTGTGTCTGCAGGAAGTCATCCAGTCGTTTTTTAAAAGTCTGTGCAGTCTCTGACCCAACCACCTCAACAGGCAGAGAATTCCACAGCTTTATTGTTCTCACCGTAAAATAACCCTTCCTATGCTTTAGGCTGAATTTCCTTTCGTCCAGTCTAAATGGATGACCCGTGTCCTGTGTATAGTCATGTTAATGAATAGGTTATCAGACAATGGTTTATAATGGCCCCCATATATATTTATATAAAGTTATCAGATCCCCTCTAAGGCGCCGTTTCTCTAAACTAAACAGGTTTAAGCTTGTTAGTCTTTCCTCAAATCTTAAACCTTCCATTCCCCTTATTAATTTAGTCGCCCATCTCAGCACTTTTTCTAGCGCTATAATATCCTTTCTTAAGACCGGTGCCCATAATTGCACGTCATATTCAAGGCGCATCTTACCATTGATTTATACAGAGGCAAAATTATGTTTTCATCCCGAGAGTGAATTCTCCTTTTAATGCCAATACCTTGCTGGTCTTGGCGGCTGCTGTTTGACATTGCACATTGGACATTACACATTAGTTTGAAGTCTATGATGTATCATTGCAAACTAAATTAGTTTCTTGCAAATTAATCTTGTTTGCATTTGGACTTCAGAAAATGCCTTTAAAGTTTCAGCACCCTGTCCATGATGCCCAAGCTGCTCATACTTTTTAAACCCAGCTGGGGAATGTCTCTAAATGGACATCTCCCCAGCTGATCCTGCACAGAGTTCAGAACTGCAATAACCTCCTTTTTGCCAGTAGATGGCGACATCTGGCTACCAAATAGGTTATTACAGTAAGGAATAAAGGAATAAATTGGGAATATTCCCAAATATTTCTTACTGTATTATGTAATTAAATAAAAATGGTTTTCCAAAAGCCCACCGGTTCTGGAGAGTGTTTTTTTTTTTTTTTTTGTAAAATCTCTTGCTAGTGAAGGGGATAATGACGACTACTACAGCATCTTTAAGAACTATGACTTGTTTTTGTTATGGGATATAAACATTTCAAGTGATGTTTCATATAATTTCTCTATAAATGAAGAAAAAGTAGGCCCGGAGTTGGTTAAAAATTCTGCCGTTAGTAAAGATATGGGGATAGAAGGAGGAGGAGGTTGGAAAAAAGTATATAGGTCAGAGCCAAACTGAATTTGGCAGCTTGCAAGGCCACACAAGTGTTCCTCCAGTCGTGATAGATAATCTTGGCAGTGCACGTGTTTATGGACTGAATTTCCCAACTGTTGGGCAAAGTATCCTGGGAAATGTAGTGCACAAACAGCCGCCTTCGCCAGTATTAGTCTGGCTTCCTTAGACCACGACTCCAGTTTCCATAATGGTCTTTGTTTGCCAACTATGAGGTAGTTGGCGTAGAGGACTAAGAAGGGCTTGCTTGTAGTAAATCCATGGGTTGACTTCTACACTAAGTATTTTGTGATGGATGACTGTAGGTAAATACACTGTTTACTTTGAGGTTGAAATGAGGAATTTGTCAAAGAAGTACAGTGTGAATGGGAAATGAGTTTAGGAAATGATTTATGATGCCATGTGAAGAGGTATTGTAAATGAATGAGTAAGGACGTCCCCCCCCTTTTGGCACAGATGGCATTTAGCTCAAAAGGGTTGAAGGAAATATTAGAAAGCAGATCTTTTTTTTCTTTAGAGGGTGGTGGATATACATAGGACAGACTAAAATCCAATATATAACATTTCCTTCTGACGATCATTTAATCATGTTGGTCCAGGAAAAAAGTGGGCAATTATATCTGGAAAGAGTAAAACAGACACTAAATTACAAAAAAAAAGTAGATCGCTTTACTTTTCGATCAGTTACAGTTACAAGTTTTTATAAACCGTCAACAAGTTCTGTAGCGCTGTACAATAGGTGAGACAGAATAATAAATATACATCACAATAAACAGAACAGTAGGAGAGCGGACCCTGCTTGAGAGTTTACAATCTAAGAGGAGCGGGGTGACACACTAGGTGAGGGTAAATAAAGTACACAAAGTAGCAGGTGTATGTAATAATGTTGCAGTAATGTGCTTTCAACTTCAGACTTCTTGAAGGACAGGAGAGACTGGGAGAGTCTATTGTTACATGGGAGGGAGTTCCATAAAAAGGGGGCAGCTCGGGAGAAGTCCTGAAGGCGAGAGTTGGCGTTGCGGGTACGAGGAGACGATAACATCAGATCATTGGCAGGTCACTAAACGACGCTCTGTGTGTCATAGCTGCTGCATTAATGTTTGTAAATAAAATCCTGTCTGATAAAATTAGAATGTTGTGATTGAAACTATTTTTTAGTTATTTTCCCCTTACAAGGGTTTAATCCTATCTTTTCATCAGGCTTTGTGATGCTCCAGGCTCAGTTTTCTGCTCCTTGATCACAGCCGAGGATAGGGACATTTGCTGTTCTTTGCAGAGAGGTGTGGGGAGAGGACTGATACCAGGTTACAGAGTGAAGAAAGCTATAAAACATATTCCACTTCAACGTTAGTTTTGATTTAAATGCTAAAAATGTTATTATTTGGCAAGCCGTTGATACTTAGGAGTAAGGAAGTCTCGATCCAATCCTTAGGATTGGGTCCCTATCGTGTCAATTCTCGAGGATTGTCATTTTCAAGTCATTTTCAATGACTCCTTTTTCAATGACAAGGCATTTTCAATCCCCGAAACTCTGACGTGCTGGGCAGCGAGATTCCCAGCTGCCCACTTGGGGTGCCGCAGCCGCGGTAGTAACTGAGCCGTCTTCTTTGCTTGGTCGCAATTCATGGAGCAGGCGGGGAAGATGCTTTGAGGCACCCGAACACCTCTGCAACATCTTCCCTATCTGCTCCATGCCCTGCAAGCAGGCAGGGAAGACGCCACAATGAAAACAAAGAGCCCGGGATAGTGACTTAGCCGCCAGTTTGGCCACAGGTCATGTGGCATCGGATCAGATTCAGGACACAATATCGTTCGATCGGAAATACCACATGACTCGGAAAGACGGCTTGAAAGCAGGGATCAGGAGATCCCTACTTATGAGTGAGCCGTTACCTCAAACAGCTACACAAACAAATGTTAGCAGCTCCGATTCCATTCATCTTTCTGCTCAACTCATGAGGTAGCTTATTGCACATTTACTTTGTACGGGAAGCACAAACATAGCAGGAGCTAGGGAATAATGAACGATACTCATTCACTCCCTATCCAAATCTGTGACGAAAAAAACCCCTAAAAAGATACTTCCTCTCAGGTGCTGGTGGTTTTGATTGTGCAAAATCAGTTAACGCCTTAAAAGAATTAATGAAGAGATGTTAAAACTTTATTTCTGGTCTCTTGATGTGGAGAAGAAGAGGAGGGCTATTCTCCAAATCTAAGGACACCGTGAACACATATTTCTCTGGTGTTCTTCTGCCACAAAGAGTCGTGAAGTAAAATCACATTCTCGGGGCTTGTAGAACTTCTCTGTGGTTATTCTTTTGCTGGCCAGAACACTTAGGAGTCTGACACTTGATTAATTGAACCAGGGTTAGGGAGCTGCATCCTAGAAGTGCTCAACCTTTTCCTTCCTGATGTTTTGAAACTACATTTCCCATAAGGCTCTGTGGCCCCAAACAGCGACTGAGTATCATGGGAGTAGTGTCATTGCAAAATATGTGTAGGGCCAAAGCTGAGCAGCCCTATTGTAACATATGAGCAATAATGAATGGATATTTTCTGAATATACCCATCCGATTACTCGAACTAGGACCCCTGATTAATTACTTAGTAGAGCTGCACTACAGATAACATGTGTGCCTGTTTATGACATGGTATTGTAGCATAGGACTCATCTCAGTGGTTTATGTTGTGTGTTTTGTTGTTTGTACATTGCATCTTAATGATACACTTCATTAAACTACCCAAAGTTGGTGATAGTTGAATTCAGCTACAGTGTGTACAGTGTATCACAATAAAGTCTAGTGATCTGTCATTGGAGTTGGTTTCTATAAACTGTAAAACTTTGGATAAAAAATAAGACAGTCTATCTAAAATTTGTCATTTTTGCATATACAGTATTCTAAGCATTGTTTCTCCTGTTGCCATCGGTTACTGTGTACTTATGGCCCTATTACAATCTTCACGCAAACGTTTGCGCGTGCGCAAAAACGCATTAAATAACGCGAGGGGCAAAACCCTCTACCGCGGGTGAACCTGCGCGAACGCTGCGCGAACTTACTGTACTTCGCGCGTCCTATACTTAACATTGTGAACGCAAATGCGTTTGTGCGCTGGTACGCGGATGGTATTACAATCTATGCGCAGTTTGTAACACACAGCCTTTGCGCACATAATTTTAGCGACTCCTAAAAGTTGGTGTTAATGGCAAATTCTATCAACCTGGCCGAAACCAAATACACCAGCCCAAAAAAAAAAACGCAGCAAAGTATAGTTACACATTCTACACATAACAAAACAATAAATTTGAGAAGTTGTGCGTGTTTTTTTTTGATACAGCATATATGCGCAGATCGATTTTTGACAGGTGCAAAAACTTAACGTGAGACAATTAAGGTTCTTAATTCTGATTGGCTGAATCGCGTGAAAAAAACAGTCCGCACACTGATTTCTGCGCGCAACGTTACTGTGCGCGTGTTTTTGCTTGCCGATTTTTTGACGGATGAAAAAATGCGCGAGGATTGTAATACCAGCGTTGATTTACGCATGTTAACATTTGACACTTCGCGCAAAAATTCACGCGTTTACCGTGCATTTTTGAGTGAAGAATGTAATAGTGCCCTTAGTGATTAGAAGCCCGCAATGTATTATCCGGCTTCATTCTTTTAGCATGGTATTCGTTTTACAGGGATTACCTGTTTCAGAACCTCATGTAGAACCGGTAGAAAGTCCAAAAGCTAACCCCAAAGATATAAATTGCTGGGTAGTCTACTGGGAACACGATGAAACAAAGCTATCTGCTATGACTTTGGATTTGGCCACATAGTAACCGGCTGATCCACAGGAAATTTGATGAATTGACTTAATCTAGAAAGCATTGCATTGAAAACCAACTTGAAGCTCTGGCAAAATGCTAGCAACAAAATCCAGGTAAAATCAGCTCCTGAATCTTAATGTAATCCTGAATCTCACAGGAATAATAACGGACTGAGATATGACTGTATGAAGGGGATGCTGCGTAAATACTTGGCACTTAATATGTCATTAGGTAGCTTGGAATGCCAGTTTGATTTGCTTTTAGCTTGTTACATGGTGTGCTGTGATGAGTTGATCATCACCTATTTGCAAAAATACAGCTAAAATAAAAAAAGGCATAAATTTCCCAAATAAATATTGTAATTAATGATGAGCCCTAAATGGTCATTTGAGTCCAGAGTATTTTACAGGATTATTTAGAGAGCACCGAAATGTCACTGACACTACGGGGCTCTCCTGTTCCCCGCACTTCGGCGAGTTCGATTCGCCGACCCTGCGGTGAATGCAGAGAATGAGCTGCCGAACGCATTGGAAAAACCGCCGAATTGATTGGAAAAACTGCTGAAAAACCACCGAATCAATCCGAAAACCTATTGAATGCATCTGACGATTCGCCGCAAAGAACGTGGACTAGCTGCCATAAAAAGCCAACAAGCCACCGAACAGGGAAAGGAAGGCTGAAAAAAACACAACACAACTTTTAGAACGCAATTGTAAAAAAAAATAAATAACACTACATGCACGAAAATGCCTGGAAAAAATATATAAGGTCTGTTACAGAAAAAAAGAACAGAAAAACATTATTTCGCCAAATAAAATCCTACAAAATGAGTAAAGAGACTTTTTGCTGCATGAATGGGTGAATAAATATTTAATAAAAGCCAGGATTTTTTTTTTTTACAGTGACACCTATGGGATTCGCTTGTTTAAACCTGTCAAATTAAACCACTGAAAATCCAGGGCATTTCTCTGACATTTTGGTACTGTTCAATGTTCCCCCCGAATAGATCAACCATTACTTCTCTATGGGGATTTCACTGCCGCCGAAGATCACTGTAATTCGGTGATCCAATTCCAATATTTGATGAACTGCCAGCTTTTTAAATAGCCGAATGGCACCGTAAGGGGAAATTCACTGTTCGGTGCAATTTTGTGGCCAGTTCGGCTCTCTTTGAATTACCCTGTTAGTTTCTGTGTCCTCCAGTGATCAAAAAGGAAAATATGCAAAATAATATGTGATAATATGTGCAACTTCCATTATTATCATCATAATCATTTATATAGCGCCAACAGTTTCCGCAGCACTTTACAACAACCAATGAGGACTTACAAACTAACATAGGAACAGAAACACAAGGTGTAGATGGCCGTGCACGGATGAGCTTACAGTCTTTTTACAGCGCTTTCCTGCGCGCTGTAAAACGCTCAACCCCGGAAATCCCATGATTTCCTATGGGGCTGGTACACACCTGGACGTTTTACAACGCGCATGAAAGCGCTGTAAAACGTCCGACGCCCAAAGAAGTACGGGAGCTTCTTTGGGGCATATACCAGCGCGTTCACGGCCATAGACATAGCCGCGAACGCGCTGCAATGCGTTTTTTCATATGCGCGATATGCGCGTAAAAAAAATGCGCGTATTGCGCATGTTTGAAAAACGCTGAGGTGTGAACCCAGCCTTAGAGTTCAGGAGGACAAGAGGCGTTTTATAGGTCATCAGGATCACTAGCACTAATGTTACAGAAACAATGGGGACAAGGAAAAGGCCTCTATGATGGTGTGGGAGTAGGCAAGGAGAAGGATAGGTTTCTATCATGATGTGGGGTAGGCAAGGAGAAGGATAGGTTTCTATCATGATGTGGGGTAGGCAAGGAGAGGGATAGGTTTCTATCATGATGTGAGGATAGGCAAGGAGAGGGATACGTTTCTATCATGATGTGGGAGTAGGCAAGGAGAAGGATAGGTTGGCATCAGAATTGTGGTATGCTAATCTTAAAGGGATTTATTAAAGCCCAAAGATTAGGGGAGTGTTTGATGGGCGAGGTAGGTCATTCACCAGGAAGGAGCCACCCTTGAAGTCTTGGAGACGAGAGTTGGCGGGGCGGGTGTTGACAGAGGACAGGCGGAGAGTGATCTAGAAGAAACCTGCTTGTAGAGTAACAAAGACATGTAAGGAGGGGTCGTGTTGTTGAGGGCTTTGAATGTGAGTGTCAGTATATTAAATTCCATATGGATCTAATTCACTGAATGTAAACCATACGCCATAAAATACATATATGTATAAAGAGGTGTACTAATGGACAGAACACTTCCTCCTCCAAAATATGCACAAGTAGATGCCACAATGGAAGCAAATGGTGCAAACTGCATCCTAGAATTCTCAGTATTAGCATAACAAGTTTCTAGATCAAATCTATCCATCCCACCAGTGTATGTTGTGAGGTAGCATTAAAAAGTAATATTAGGGTGTGTGTATATATATATATATATATATAACAAACCAAGAAGAGAGCACTCCAAACAACATGCACAAACAGTACAGAAGAAACCACAACAGCAGCTAAATTCATTTAAAAACAGGAGATTTAACCAGGTTTAACCCTTTAAATGCCTACAAACAATTCTTATTCCCTTCAAATGCACTATAGATCTTAACCCTTGAATGTTGAGCTGTGTTGAAAATGGTGGAAGTTTAGTTTGCAATGGATGGCCATGGATTGCGTAAGCCTGCCAACAGCGACAATGTATTCCACCCTTGGCAGGCTTACGCAATCCATGGCCATCCATTGCAAACTAAACTTCCACCATTTTCAACACAGCTCAACATTCAAGGGTTAAGATCTATAGTGCATTTGAAGGGAATAAGAATTGTTTGTAGGCATTTAAAGGGTTAAACCTGGTTAAATCTCCTGTTTTAAATGAATTTAGCTGCTGTTGTGGTTTCTTCTGTACTGTTTGTGCATGTTGTTTGGAGTGCTCTCTTCTTGGTTTGTTGTATTATACTGTCTTGAGATGCACCCGCACTGAAAGCGTAGTTAAGGTTGAGTGCTGCCCTTCTTGTGTATTTTATATATATATATATATATATATATCTATCCACAGACACATGTAATCTATGCATCGTGGTTTGAAAAAGTTAAACTTTTAGGGGGGTCTATATCATTTTACTTGGACTCATTAAAAATATTTTTAGTTGCTGGCTATTTGGGTTGTACATGTGTGGGTAGAGTGTAAATCCCAATCACATGATGCAAAGTTGTTTCGACTATGACAGAGTCGCTTTAAAGTCCATTGGCATCACAAACTGAGGTTGGGCTCCTAATGATCTTATTACATGACCAATTTCACCAATGGCCTGCTCTTCAGATTCTTTGTAACATAATAAACAATCTTTAAGATAAAAGAGTGAATGAGACAGATTCTAATACTCTTAAACACTAGAGAACGTAAAGGAGCCCTCTGAGACACCATAGTGTGGAGGAGGCCATTTTTTGTCTGCGACTATGAGAGACCCAAGTCACTTAGTATTTCAGAACTTTCAAGAATGGCAAATTTTATTATTTACGCAATATTCTAAAACAAAGTGTTTGCAAGAAGTCTAACATGTCGGAGTAAAGGTAGCGTGAGAATAATTGTGTCCCCTGTGCTCAAGTCATGTCTTACCGATATACAACATTAAGGACTATAGAGTGTCAACATGCCAGTAACAGCTTCTGGATTTTGGGAATGTGGTCATATATCTTGAGCTTAAGCGTGAAACATTGAAAGTCTCCAACTGTGAATCTTGCAGGTTCAGTGTCTGCAGTGAATTATTGACATTTGCTGCTTCATATTCTCCAGATTCTCCATATTCTCCTTGCTCATCAATTTTCAGTAAAGGCTTGTGCTTCATCCCCACTTTATTATTACCTATGTATTCATCAGCTGAACAGACAGATAACTGAACCTTACACCTCTATATATAATTAGCTTTATTGAAGTTTTCATTGCTTAGAAATTAAGATAAGGGAAAACCACACATGGAACTGAATAGTACAACAAATTTCCCCAGCAACCTAAATTAAGATGGCAGAATATTGCAAATTACAAAGGCCACCTTAAATATTTATCATGAACTTTCCATAATTAAACATAAAGCAGAAATGCAGTGCAGCAACAATATAGTCCCTATAACACATAGACAATGCCGCTTAGCCGACGCATGATTTTCCATAAAACCACTGCCAGATCCCAGTAGATGTATAGAAAATCACTTCCCATGGTAGAAAATGTACAAATTTATGTATCCTTCAAAAAACACATTTTAGAGACCGTAAGCGTGCCTGACAGGTTAAAAAGTGCTCCCACCTATATAATATTACAGCTGTAGCTCTGTGTTTCTGTGAAGGGAAACCAAAACTTCAAACTCTTCAAACAGCTTCAGCACCGTGGCTGACATGTCCAAGGTGTAGAAAATTTGAGGGCACATCTTGGAGCCCATTTGCAAATGAATTAGATTTGCAGTAAACAAAATTTCTTTGCTTTGCACCAAAATATGAAAAATCGGGTTTACTTGATGTTGGGCTCCTGCAGGAGCTTTGGAATTTTGAGTATACTCGATCATGATCATGATAATGAAGCAGTTAGTCACTGAAAGAACTTAGATGCACTTCCAACTCCCGTCTGCACAAATGCTTGTCTGATATGATGCAAGGAACTACCTTTATTTGAAAAGCGAAGTGACCCTAACATCAACAGCTCCCCCTGCTGGCCCGGAGTGGATGCTATAACAAGACCCTAAAGACTTGCCTTTTTGATTCCAGAACTCTTTTAATAAACGTAGCATTTTCTTTCTTTAATCTAGAACATTTGTAGTCTGGTTCAGCAGAGGAAAATACATTTAGAATGACTTAGAAAATATCAGCCCTTGGGCGGTGTAAAGGGTTAAGTATATCCTCTTGTAAATATTTATTGAACTGGACAACATCTGATTTTGCTTAGGATAGAATGCATTAACATTGATGACCTTGTGATGCCTCTGAAGTACACAGCAAGATTAGATAACAATGATAGAAAAATAAACTACTTTCATGAAAGGAAAAAGGATAAAAAACACGAGGGGCCCTCCACTTCATTTTTCTCTTCTTCATTATTTTTGCCAAAAGTTAGCTTTACTAGGATAGGGTCTCATAAAGATATACTTTAGTGGAATTTCTTTTAATAAATTGCATTTCGTATTTAGTATTTTGAGCCAACGAATGGTTATCCCTTAAATACTTCCAGAGAATTTATGGCAGTATTTATTATTTTTCTTTTTCTTCTGTCAGTTTGGCAGATATTGGATTACTATAGCTTTGTGGGAATTATCCCCTCGCCTACAAAACATGGGATTTGCAGTCCATGCAGTTCTTGAAGCCGAGGACCCCTAAACATTAAACACCATTTACTTTAGGGGTGCTATATCCAGAGGTCTCCTTAAAGCTTTACAACAAACACTACATTCCACAAAACTAATAGGGATGTGCTTGGCTGAAAAATTAGTTTTGTTTAGTTTTATTTCGTTACGTTTTTAAATAATTTCGTTTTCGGAATTTCGTAACTAATTTTTTTTCGTATTTCGTTTCGGATTGATTTGAAATTTCTAATTGATTCGATAGTTGTTGATATCCATTTGATAGTTCATTTCAAATTCGATAGTTGTTGATATCCATTTGATAGTTCACTTCAAATTCAATAGTTGTTGATTTCCATTTGATAGTTTATTTCAAATTCGATACTTGTTGATATCCATTTGATAGTTCACTTCAAATTCAATAGTTGTTGATATCCATTTGATAGTTCATTTCAAATTCGATAGTTGATATCAATTATTCAAATTCATCTTTTATGATGATGACACAGTGTAAAACGAAATAAATTTGCTATATACCATTTCGTTTCAAATTCTTATCGTATCGATTCGTTATTCGGAAGTACTTCCGAAATACGAATTATCAAATTTCGTTCCAAATTCCGAATTTTTCTGAAACGAATGCACATCTCTAAAAACTAATCACTACCTAGCATAGTCCATGAAATCTAACTCCAGCCCTACCCTCCATGACATGTCTGGAGATACTCAATGGGAGTTGTTCTAAACAGCATCACATTTGTCAATTCTTGCAACATCTCTGCACCTTCACTTTTATAGTTCATCATTTAAAACACCCTATTGTGACAGCCCGATTAGAATACACATCACTACAGAGTACAATTATCTTTTTATTTGATGTTAATATAGTCCTGAAATTTGACTGCTCTGTGTAACCAAACTTCCCAGATACTGTTACACCAGTGGTGTAGGAAAACTTTTCATTGAGACAAGATGATGAGCAGAGTCAAAGACATTTGACATATAAATAAAACCATAAGTAAAGTCTCTACCTTTTGCTGCCAGTTCCGAGGTTTACCTTGATTACCTCATAAACAAACTTAAAAAATGGAACGGCGCATCAATAGTGCTGTAGTAAAAATGAGATCACTCAGATACAGTTTGGTGACCCCAGCCAAATGTCGAGTCCACTTCCAATCTGGAAAAAATGGGGAAATGATATATGGTGTAGTAAAGACAAATGACAACCTTCTATGTCTCCCTCAACCCAGCCCTATATTTACACAATGTGCAATAATATGGCTTGTACAACTCATCAAAGTGGCAACAGGAGGCAATAGTGACCTTCTATTTAAGTGACTCAAATATATTGGATTCGATAACTGTTACTGGCAGTTTGGCTTACATTTCAGTTAGTCGCAGCAATGAGTAATTAGCGTTAGGACTTTGTGATCCTAACGCTAATTACTGTTTGCTTACTCTTTGCGCTCCCCGTGTTAAGTATAGGGAGCACGAAGTACAGTAAGCTCGCTCTAGAGCTAGAAAGCACTATTTCCGATGCACTAATGGATTTTCTAAGCCATTAGCGATGGGGATCGGATCTGGGCGACCCGCTATTACCTCTTTTAATCTAGCGCTAACGCTCACGTATGTGCGCAGTAGCGCTAGCGTTAAGGAGGTGATTGACACTGATCTCTCTCTACTCCTCAGGAAACTCCTTGCTTGCTTCCTTGAACCTCCAGTTTTAAAAAGTATGTCTCTCCCCATCCCCTCTCTTCGGAAGCTTTCTTATTTTGCTCCCTTTTTATATATTTTTATGATCTCATGTTATTGGATTGCATTACACTACGCTGATACTGTATCTCTGACTTTTCCAAAGTTACAATGGAATGGGTGGTATTTATGTCACGGCACTCAACTGTCATCATTTATGATGTTCGGTTTGATAAGACAACAATGTACTCTAGTACTGTACTAGATGCAGATAACAAACTTTTTCTAAATACTGACAAAACTGTAACAATGCTCTTTGGTCCAGCACATAAACGACATAAATTGCAAGCTCCCCATCTATGTGTCTTGACAAAATTAAATGGCACGCTGACCACAGTCACTTCTCTCAAATATCTAGGTATGTGGTTAGACCCAAATCTATCCTTTGGCCCCACATCGAAAAACTCTCATCTAAACTTTACCCCAAACTAGGTGCCCTGTACAGAAACAAATCCTGCCTGAGCCCCGTGGTAAAAAAGCAGATTGTACAACAAATACTTATGCTGGCTATTGAATACGGAGATATCGTGTAGGCAGCTGCCCCGCAAACACACCTTCATAAACTTACTACATTGTATAACTCTTTCTGCCACTTTGTGCTACAATGTAACTACATGACCCACCATTGTGACATGTTAAAAGAGCTAAACTTGCCGTCGCTGGAAGCTAGATGCACTCTTCACCTTTCCAGCCTGGTGTTTAAGATCTTTTCTGGGAAGCTACCACCCTACCTGAATAGGCTGCTTCCCCTAGCACTTCCCTCATCCTATAACCTTCGATCCAGGACCTGCAACTTACTTGCAATACCACAATACAAAAAGAATGTGGCTCGATCCTCATTTTCCTACAGAGCACCACAATTATGGAATAACCTCCTAGACGCCATCAAATCTTCCCCCAGCATTAAGTCACTCAAGAGCTTCCTATTAACATACCTCAATACAGAATGCACCTGTGAACATTTATTTATTGATTTATTTATAAAGTATTTTACCAGGAAGGATACATTGAGATTTCTCTCATTTTCAATTATGTCCTGGGTGTACATGTATATGTAACAAAGTGACTATGTTTCCTACATGTTTATTTTCTGTTAATCTGTATATTTGTGTTTTTAATATCTTGCATTTTATTACTTTGCATTTCTGTGCCTACTGTAACAATTCAATGTTCTTGAACCCAGGACATACTTGAAAACGAGAGAAATCTCAATGTATCCTTCCTGGTAAAATCCTTTGCAAATAAATAAATAAATTAATTAATTAATTGATTTAAAAAAAATCATAGAATGTTCAAATTACAAAATATATAAAGAGGTGTTAAAGAAAAGATTAATAGCATGGCAATGATATTGTTTATAACGAAAGCTGAGGTCTTCTTGTTTGGTGTTGTGTGTGTATTTTCGCTTTCATAGTATGCGCAGCATATTTTCAGATTACACTGTGTCAGAATCCATGAAATGGCTCAATCTATAAAAGATATTATGTAATAAATGACAGCATAAAGCATCTTAAATATGAGTTACTGTCTCTTTCGCGGTCTGGTGTTTTATTCCTGGCTGCTAGTGACTCAGTCTTTGTTACCGGGATTAAGTCCGGTTCACAGAGTGCATGAAAGCCTTAGAGGATTGGAGGAAACAGAGAATGGGAATGGGAAAACAATAGTCAGCATCTTGAAATAAGATTCACTCTCTTTATGATGGTGTTCACAGCTTTTATATAACACTTTGTTGGAACAGGTATTCCTGCTCGAAAATGCTGATAATTAACACTTTAAGTCCAAAAAATGTTGAAGTAACCATTCAATGGGATTTGTGTGACTTGCCGGGTTTAAGAGAAACTCTCAAACAGCCAATAATGCTGTTATTCTTTATGGTTTCCACAAAAAATGACTTGTCATGAATGGGACAAATGTCAAGTGATAAACATTTAGAGAATGTTAGGTCAAATGTTCCAATTTATGCATTTAGGTTGGGGTCAGACGAGCGGTAGTAAGAGCGGAAGGAACATTCAGGAGAGTTCCTTCCACTCAACGTCCATCTGACGCCCTTCTAGCCGCCTCGTTGAGCGCACTTGATCCTATGGAGAATCGCACTTTGCAGCCCTGTCAACGTGTTTCCTTGCGCTTCGACAAGGACGCTTGCTGCATGGATGCAGCATGGCTGCTGTCGCGTTTGCAATTCTTGGCTCCGTCGCAACTTTACAACGCTATGACAGACTCCGGAAGGCATGTCATTACGGGATCTGACCCCAGCTTTAATGTCTGGACTGTGCGGTGGCCAATCCATGTGTGAAAATTATGTCTCATGCTCCCTGAACCACTCTTGCACAGTTCGAGCCCGATGAATCCTAGCATTGTCATCTTGGAATATGCCCGCTGTGCCATCAGGGGAGAAAAAGCCCATTGATGGAAAACCTGCTCATTCAGTATATTCACGGAGTCACATGACCTTATTTTTTTTCCCAGCTGAAACATATTAATCACTGCAGTGATTATCCAATGGAAGGCTCGCACCTATTTGCTTAGTTAAATCCAGGTGGTGACTTTATTTTGGCCAGGCAGTGTAAAAAATTGTAAAGATATTATTGAATTAGAGCAGGACTGTCAAACTCCAGCCCCCAGATGATGATCACCTACAATTCCCCTGAATTATTTAAATGTAATTGATGGCCAAAGAACCATGGGAGTTGTAATTCAGAAACATCTAGGGGTCTGGAGTTTGACAGCCCTGATTTAGGGATTGTCAAAGGGCTAAAAGAGCAACCCGTTGCTTCTATCGTTTTTAAAAATATTGTTATGTTTGTCCACAGCCATTCCTTTGTGACCTTGTTATATCATAGCAATCCATCACAAAATGCTTTACGGCATGTTGTATCCATATGTACATAATCTATGGACTGTGATCATTATCCCCATATATTTTCATTACACTTATATTCGTTATGAATAAACGTTTAACTTTTTCTTCATGCAGGGGTCTTGGCACCAGTTAAAAAGGCAGGCTGTTTTTGGCATGATCATCCACATATACATTTAACCCCTTCATGGCAAAACTAGAATGATTTTAGCCCAAGGGATTATTTTTCTTCCGAAATTGGATAAAGGAAACAATTCTTTAACTTGTAAAAAAAAAAAAAAAAGTTCAGAATTCCTGTTCTGCTTGAAATTCTGTAATACTGTAGATATATCGAAAAGCAATGAATGTGCCTACTATTGATTTTTTTTTTAAGTAAGCCTTAATAAAACTAGGGGTAAAATTAAACATTTTAGCTATTGAAACATCTTTATATCCTACCGACAAGGAGTTAATGCCATTTCCACCATAGACTTTAGCAGTTTGCAGACTTTATCATTCAATTTCACAGCATGGTATGAGATTTTTGTTGCGTGCAGAGAGGAGGGGGGGAGAGTACTGATATCAGGTTACAGAGTAACGTTTAAGCAAGACAGAAAGCCTAGCTGTAAATTACAAAAAACATCATCCACCTCTATTTTTCAGCTAACAAAGCTTTGTAAAAGTCACCGTTTGGCAGATCTTTTGATAGATTTAAAGGGAATCATCATTTATTTTGTTGTACATAGAATTTATTTCAGGTTCAATTACACTATTAGAGTATCCCATTAAAATACAGAAAGAGTCAATGCTGCTTTTGTTATACATTAAGGCTAGGGTCAGACTGAGGCAGTGCGAACGCGCGTTCTGGCGCACTTAATCACGGCCGCACTAGCAGCAGATGCCGGGCAATGACGGCCAATATACGAAGTACGGTCGCACAAAAGTCCGGCTGCGCAACGCAAGTGGAAAATGAACGCATTTTTTCGAGAACGTGAAACCGCAGGTACTGACGTACAGAGTGCGCTGCGTCCGCTAGCGGCGTGTGTGCGTGATTAGGAGACGTCAGACGCTGCTAATGTCCGGCCAACATAACGTCCAGACACAAAAAGAGTTTTATTGATGATCCGTACAAAATCACGGACGAAAATGCGCATAGTATGACCACTATCACGTATTCCGGGAAAAAATGCGTCCATTCGTTCGAACGCACTTTTTCACAGACAACATAAAAATGCGTTCATCTGACCCTAGCCTAAACGACACGGTACTCATCCTGACCATTGTATTGCTTTCCACGATCTGGTGTAATCGCTGGGTGAAGTGAGTTTCCTCCACCTCACCCAGCGTCTCCAGCAGCTGAGGATTTTGAATTTCCATGCTGTCTGTCACCAGATCGGTCACTAGTGATGTCAGCATGCAGAGAGACCGCCGATGGATCAAATCTGTGCATGCGCTCGCAGCTCTGATCCATCGCTCTGCGCAGGCGCTACAGAATGTACGTACGTAAAGTGTGCAAGTCCCGTAGTGAAGGGCAACTTGCAGTTTTTATATTACGCAATTTGTGTAGGGACACAAATTGCGCAGAAAAGATTGAGGGACTTCCTGGATCGGAAGTCCTTGAGTCGAAGAGGAGGAGCTGCACGCGGGAAGGGAGAAAAGGTGAGCAACATCTAAAAAGAAAACATTTTTTTTAAATAATTGGGCAGAGACTGTCAGACGCATTTTGTCAATTATTATGGGCAAAAAGGAACTCTATTTTCAATACAGTATCCTTTTAAAAAAACACATTATTTATAGAACATGCAGAATATTTGATGCAAATAAATAACCTCATCTCTCCAGTCCATGAACCCACAGCCGACCAACAGCAATATAAAGGGTTATTCAGAGAGCCCCGAAATGTCACTCTCTCATTCCCCGCACTTCGGGGAATCAATTTCACGACCCTGCGGTGAATTCAGAGTCCCCTGAGTGCAGGGAAAAGACGCTGCAAAACCGGTGAAATTATCAGATCCAATCATTTCAGGGAGACTGATTATATTTTTAAAAAATAAATAAATAATAATCACAGAAATCTGATCTGATAAATTATTGGATCGGATCTGATCCTATAAACCACTGAAAACCCGCTGGACAGCTGCCAAATGCAGCCGATGACCGGCTGAACAAAGCACCATCCAGCCGCAGAAAAAAAGCCAACAGCCGCCGGACGGGTAGAAAAAAAAAATACAAATGAAAGTGTCAAATTTGAAATGGTGTTTGCAAAATAACTACTGAGCGAAAATGTCTGGGATTAACATATAAGGTTCTATGAATAATATTATAAAAGTCTGTTACAGAAAAAAGAAAAGTCTCTATTTAAAAGAAAAGAAAAAAAATTGCTGAAAAAAATCCCCAAAAAATGCCTAAAAGATCCTAAAAAAATAAATAAATGGTTTATTAGATATTGAATAAAAACGAGAATATTTTTAACATTTAAACCTATGGAATTCGCCTGTATAAACCTGCCAAATGAAACCACCGAACAGCAGGGCATTTGAATGACATTTCACTGCTGTTCGGTGTTCTCTGAATAGATTAACCATTGCTTCTCTATGGGGGATTTCCCTACCGTCAAACAGCACCATATTTGCAGACAATTCGCCAAAATATGGCAAACTGCCTGCTTTCTGAATAGCCGAATGGCCCTGAAATGTCACCGTATGGCTAAATACCCTGTTTGGTGCCATTTCGGGGCCAGATCGGCTGTCTGTGAATAACCCTGATACTGATCCAGTCAAACATCCAAGAAGGTAGCACTTAGAAACAATGTGCTCTCAGTTATAAACAAGTTCTTATCTAGTTTCTTGGTGACACTCATGATTGAATTAAACATTTTTTTTACTTCATATTTAAGGAGCTGGGAAAAAAAATAACTGTACGTTGCATCATTCCAGCCATACATTTATCTTGGTTGCATAGAACAGCAGAACACGTAATGTGCTAAAATTATTTTGGAATTCTTTTCCTGAGTTATATTAATATCAAATGAGGTGCCTAGAAATATATGTAGATGCATGTAGACAGCAGAACAAATTGTTAGACTGGAATATTTTACCATTTTTATCTTCGATAAAATTAGCTTAGAGCTGAATCCGTGATGGTTTCCACAGTGATCAATGTTTAATTTGGGAATCGGGCAAGAACAACGTTACTTTGGATCAAACGGCTAGGATCGACCAGAGTTTCAAATAAATTGGAAATTTAAATCTTGAGGCCCTTTTCGGTGGAACATCCTAGTCAAGAATCCTCCATATCCTGAAAAGAAAAAGCTGTCGTTTCTTCTGAAAACCAGTATCTACTTGTGAATTTCTGGAACTCCATGAAAACCCTTCCCTCCAAAAATAATTATTATCCATGTCTATGAAGTACATCTTCTCAAAAAATGTACCGACCGGTTGCTGACTTTATATTCGAGGAGCTGTATAATATCTTCATGATGTGTTTTTTTTTCCACTCTTTTTCAGATCCTTAAATCCAAAGACTTAACATCGCCGACACAACGTTACATTGACAGCAAAGTAGTGAAAACGAGAGCCGAGGGTGAATGGTTATCCTTTGATGTTACCGAGGCAGTAAACGATTGGCTCCGTCATAAAGGTAAATACTGTTTATTTAAAGTTTGGATTTGTGCAGGCTGTATAAGAAATCTAAAAATCATGTCTGTTTTCTGCAGAATATGGTTCTATGTGTGTTAGCAGATTAATTCGATAGGAACCAGGTGCCATCTATAGAATAACCACCCCTGTGTCCCTATAAGGGGCACATCGAGTGACAGTCTTATCAAAACAGAAATTCTCTGGCCCATGATGGGCTCTATCATCTCCTTAAGGCTGGCGCTAGGGCTCACATGAGCATTAGCGCTAGGTTAAAAGAGGTAATAGCGGGATGCCCAGATCACATCCCAATTGCTAACGGGTTAAAAAATCTGTTAGTGCATCGGTAGTAGCTCTTTCTAGCCTGAGCTTACTGTACTTTGCGCTCCCTATACTTAACATGGGCAGTGCCAGGGCCGGATTTCCCATTAGGCACTATAGGCACGTGCCTACAGGCGCCCTTCTTATAGGGGCGCATGCTGTTTGAGTTGTTTTTTATTTCCCCTTTTTTAATTTTTCTATGTACCGCGATCTGACCTGCGGCTGTGCACCCTCCCCATCAGGGGGAGGGGTTACTGTGTGTTGGCAGGCAGCACAGGCGGAGAGTTATAATGGGCTTACCTTAAAATCTTGCTAGCGACACACACTCCAGTTCCAGTCCCTCCCAGCACATGATGTGCATTGCAGGACAGGTGTTCCTGCCTTCCATGTTCAAAACACGGGGCATGGCACCGCCCCCTCCAGAGATTACCCAGCACCCATGTGACGTGACCCACGTGGTGTGCATCCCAGGAGGGCAAAGGGCGCGCTCCACTAGGGAGAGCCGTGGAGGAGGGTCAGTGGAGTCAGCCTGCTGCCTGCTCAGCGTGAGTGACTGCCTCACTGGACCAGGAAGGATTTAGCAGCCTGATGGTGAGCAGAGTGACTCTACTAGTAAGTACCTTGTCAGTAACTGTCCATCCTGATTCCTGCAGGGGCCTGCATCATGTCATGAGAATGGGAGGGGGAGCTTACATTTGAGAATGAGGTGGGGGTGGGGGGCCTGCATAGGAGGTGGGGGGGCTGCATAGGAGGTGGGGAGTGGGTGCCTGTATATGAGATGGAGGGGAGTGGGTGCCTGTATATGAGATGGAGGGGGAGTGGGTGCCTGTATATGAGATGGAGGGGGAGTGGGTGCCTGTATATAAATGGAGGGGGGAGTGGGTGCCTGTGTATGAATGGAGGGGGGAGTGGGTGCCTGTATATGAATGGAGGGGAGTGGGTGCCTGTATATGAATGGAGGGGGGAGTGGGTGGCTGTATATGAATGGAGGGGGGAGTGGGTGCCTGTGTATGAATGGAGGGGGGAGTGGGTGCCTGTATATGAATGGAGGGGGTGTGGGTGCCTGTATATGAATGGAGGGGGGAGTGGGTGGCTGTATATATGAGATGGAGGGGGGAGTGGGTGGCTGTATATATGAGATGGAGGGGGAGTGGGTGGCTGTATATATGAGATGGAGGGGGAGTGGGTGTCTGTATATATGAGATGAAGGGGGAGTGGGTGTCTGTATATATGAGATGGGGAGTGGTGTCTGTATATATGAGATGGAGGGGAGTGGGTGTCTGTATATGTGAGATGGAGGGGGAGTGGGTGTCTGTATATGTGAGATGGAGGGGGAGTGGGTGTCTGTAATTATTTTTTTTATTTGGGGGGCAGGGGGCGCTCCAGATTTCTCTGCCTATAGGCACCTGAGAGGTAAATCTGGCCCTGGTGAGTGCAAAGAGTAATTAGCGTTAGGATCACAAAGTCTTAATGCTAATTATGCAACCTTTTGGCTAACTAAAATGTTTGCTACAGCTCTAAGCTGGTTTAACTGATTCCGCTTCTGCAGAATCAGTCAGCACCAATTGGAACCCCTCAATAAATCAGATACTCACCTCTCAACCCACAGCAAGAACGGCGGCCCGATCTGCTGCTTCTGGCCTTCGGGAGCAGAGTGAGACTGGGGACAAATAGTCCCGAATCTCCTTCCGCGATTACTCCGCGAACCTGCACGATCTTGCGAGAGTGCGATCTTGCAGGTCTTGTGACCCAGCAACTGAAGCCTCCATGGTGTCCCATGGACTCCAGGAGGTGAGCCTCGCAGCGGGGCGTTAGCGGAAGGTTAGCAGCCGTTACTGGGTGGGCTGCAGAATTCAGCCCCTGCCTCTTAGTCTGCTTGTAATATGGGGATGCTAAGGGGAAATTTGCGAGCACAAGGGACATGATAATGCTCGATATATTTTAAAATGTGGAACCCAGTTCTTTTTCTGTTAATTTGCAAGAGACATTTGATAACAGCCTTACTTACTTTGAATCATTAGTTTATACACTAAAGATATTTGTTGGGTGAAAGTGAAGGGGTCCTACAACAATGTATGAGTGGAGAAAAGAATAGTTTAGTAGATTTAACAGTTGTTGGCAAAAAATAATTGAGTTTATATGTAAGAAAAATGTAAAGTGTGTGGTATGTCAAACTTTTGTTGCAGTTGAGAGAAAGGCATCATTGAGTATTTAAAAGAGAAAAAAAGGATATTGATTTGATGTTCGTTTAAAACACCACTTTGTTAATCTATTGCATAATTAAAAGAGGATAATGGAGGTGGCAGAGATATTGGATGATCATTTGATGCCACTGGTCCCAAATGCACAATGTCAATTTAGTGTTAAGGAGTGAGTTAGGTAGTTTGGTTCTTTGTTTTGAAGACACCTAAATCAAGTTTCTTATAGGGGAAAGAAATACTGTTTATATAGTGACCATTGTGGTAGGATAGTAGTAAAGGTCTAAACAGGAAGTGAGGCCATGTTGTTGCTTTGTAATAATGCCGTATAGATGGTAGGCCTAGTCCTCCTTTGTCTAAAGTTTGGTAGAGAAGTTTTGCAGGCACTCTGCCTGATAAATGAGTTTATTCTAAAGTATGAAGATCGGACGAAGGGAGTTGGGGGGAATGTAAAGGATTAATCAGCAGAATGTCATCTGTAAAAAGTTGATTTTTATTGTTGGCAGATGGGCCGGCACTTCCTCTACAGTATCCATTCTACTACTTCTTCCGGGCCACAAATTGCAAGCCTAATGCGGATAGAAGAGGAGATAATGGAGAACCTTGTCTGGTTCCATTGGTGATGTGTAGAGGGATAGATGGGAAGCTAGCATTTAGGATTTAACATTTAGCCTTTAAGAGCAGGAGATTTATTATGTAATGCAAATATTCCATTAACAAGGGACTCGAGGAAGTGAAATTTACAGTGAACTGCTCTTTCAGACAAAAAGAGATTTAACGAAGTACATTGAGATGTTCCGAGGAAAGCGCTATTCCGTATCGTGCCTGAGATTTGTCTATCCACTTTTTTGCAAATTACTAAATTAAGGGATAATTGCTGCAAAGGTCTGAGTGAGACGTAATCTTATTATTAGTTCTACAGACATCCACTATTCTGATCCTGAAACTATTTTAATTTTCTCATTGTAGACTTTAAGTGAACTTTGTCTGTGTTTATTCTTTTTATCTTGTGCTTTTCACAGACAGAAATCTTGGATTTAAAATAAGTTTACATTGTCCTTGCTGCACCTTCGTTCCATCAAATAACTACATAATTCCAAACAAGACAGAAGAATTAGAAACCAGGTTTGCAGGTAAATATTACAGTATGCAGCTTTATTATAATGTTGTCACCATGATGTTGTGGATTTAAATATGAGATTTTCAGGATGTTTAATCAATGCACCTGATACTCTCATACAGCCACATAACAAAACCAAACGGTTTTTCGAATTTCACTGTATTTATCTGGTAATATATAGGTATTAAGGTATTATGTTTGAATTTTGACCTTTCAGAGTGCATGTGTGTGGACAATCGGTAATATGTGTAGTCCACCGAAACCAGTAATCCTAAATATGAGCTATATGTATCTTACCATCCTTCTTCTCAATTTATAAGATCTTTGCTTGACATGACAAGTCACAAGGAGAAAGAAAGTGACACATGACAAGTTTTTTTTACACTTTCTCTGACTTGTCCTCTCTTTGTCACTGCCCTGTGATAAATAGTCATTTTGCATTTTCTCAGATGTATAATGCTTGTGGGTATGGATTGGCTATTAAAATGACAGTCTAGCCATCATGACAACTTTAGCTAGTTTGAGTGGTCAGGTGACAGGATTTTGCCCTACTTCATTTCCACAGCTGTCCTGTCCCTGAGACAGCACTTCAAATCAGAGGACTTGCCTTTATCTGGTAGGATGTCAACCACTGGCCATTGTCATATTTTCTGTGGCAAGGTTGTTTGGGACCAAACATCTATATGTATGCAATGACTGGCTGTTGTATTTTGAGGTGGACAAAGCTGGTTGAGCAACTGCTGAAGGCCAACTGATAAGGCGGGCACGGTCATCATTGACTTGGGTCTAGCTTCATTATTGTAGCTAGATGGCCGGGTGTTGGAATGACATGTAGGGGAGCACGACATGAGAACACATGTGGGTTTAAAGAGTGTCGCCCCTGCCACAGTGGTGCCGGGAGTTATGGAACCATCAGGACTCATGGACAGGCCTGCCTTGTTTGTATATAATAAAGAACTCAAAGTAGCTGCCTACATTATTCTACTTAATCAATGCAAAAATTCTACACATTTTCATGCAATGCCCTCTCTTATTTATCCCAATTTACCTTCCTGCTATCCTTCCGTCCCACTTTTACTCTCAATATTATTTCTCCCTATAACTCTCTTGCCCTTCCTGGCATGCTTCCACTATTCCTCCCATTCTTCCTTCCCCCATACCCTGCCGTCACCCACCAATTCTCTCTCCCTGTCATATCCCATTACCACTACCTATCTATCTATCTTCGGAATCTTCCCATCTATCCTAATTATCTCACCCTATAGCACTCCTCACTAACTTTACCTGCTACGTTTTCTCCATTTATTTCTCATTTACACTACTTTTTTAGTCCGTGCACCCATTTTCCCAGCGGATGGGAGATGTTCTGATAGAAATGTTGCTCTGAGTGTTTCAGTCCCTCCACGTGGGAAATTTATCAAAGTACTGCATATGATACAGTATATTTACAATGATATTGTCTCTTTGTAAGGCATTGATGACCACTACATGTATCCTGGTGTGGACCAAAAAAAGAAGAAACAGAGCAGTCGGACTCCCCATCTTCTTTTGATGTTGCTGCCTTCCTATAGGCTTGAATCACAACAATCAAGTCGACGGAAGAAACGAGCTCTGGATGCTGCCTATTGCTTTAGGTAACAATTTCACTTATGTTTTTTTTGTACACTAGAGGTTATTCACTAACATCCGAACTGGCCCTGAATTGCAGTGAACAGTGAATTTCACCATCTAGATCAATTTCAGGGCAGTTCGTCTATTCACTAAGCTGTCACTTCACCAAATACAAGCGAATTGACCTAGAAATACATTGTAGTTCACTGAAATTCGGCAGTGTTTATCGGCACTGAAATTGCCCCATAGAAGACTATTGTGTCTTCTATTCAGAGAATGCCAAACTGCACTGAAATTCCAGCAAAATGCCCTGATTTTCAGTGTTTCAGTTCGACAGGTTTCAACAGGGGAATCCCATAAGATCCAATGTAAAAAGGTAATATCTTCTTACTTTTTTTTAGACCATTTATTAATTTCATTTTCATCAAAAACCCTTTTTATTTTTTAGAACACCTTTTCGTATTTTTTAGACAACATTTTTGGTTTTCTTATTTTTTAAAAGACTTCTTTTATTTTGTAACAGGCCTTTTTATTAGTTTTTAATGGACACATTTTTACTACATTTTTACGGCTTTATGCTCCTATTCGGAGAATAGGATGTTTTTTTTGGTGGTAGTTCGGCAGAATTCAACAATGCCAATTTATTGGTGTAATTCGGCAGTTTTGCCAACGTCCGATAACTGCTTCGATGACTCCAGTTTTGGGAAAATACATTGGCCATTCGCTAAATAGTGAATTCATTATATTTTTGGCGAAATGGAATCACTGAAAAAAGGCGAATTCCAGCAAAACAATTTTTGTTCGTTGTGAATAGATCTATTCCTGTATGCTGCAAGAATGAAAGCATAAGCATAATTTGTCCTAATAGCTGCATGATAGTCTAAAGGGGTTATTCAGAGACAGCCAAACTGGCCCCGAAATTGCACCGAACGGTGAATACCTTACAGTGCAATTTCGGGGCCATTCGGCTATTCAAAAAGCAGACAAAAAAAATACTGCAACTCTTAAATGCTGTTTGGAAAAAAAACTACTGCACGAAAATGTCTGAAAACTACATATAAGGTCCTATGAATAATAATAAAAAGGTTGGTTACAGTAAAAAAAAGGATATTTTTTAAAAAAAATCAAAAACAATATTTCGCTGAAAAAATCCCGAAATATTTCTAAAAGTCCTAAACAAATTGAGACTTTTGCTGCAAATTAAAAGAATAAATGGTTTAATAAGTATTTAATAAAATGGGAATATTTTTAACATTGAAACCTATGAGATTCACCTGATTAATCCTACAGAATGAAACCACCGAACAACAGGGCATTTCACTGACATTTCTCTGCTGTTCGGTGTTTCCTGAATAGATTAACCATTCTCTATGGGGGATTTTACTGCCGTCGAACAGCACTGTATTTTGCTGGCAATTCGCCGTTATTTGGCGAAGTGCCTTCTTTTTTAATGGTCACAAAATTGCACCGTATAGGGAAATTCTCTGTTCGGTGCCATTTTAGGGACGGTTCGGCTCTCTTTGAATAACCCCAATAGTACCACATTCCCCAACCGTAATGCCAAGTCCAGGTACCCCCAGTCCTAAGTAACTCGTCACACTTAGGATAAAAACTGAAAATTAATTGTTTCCAATTTTAAAAATTTTGTTTTTTTTCCTGTAAAATGTTCGGCAATTAACGCAAATTTCCTCTAGTTTCAACCCAGAACTATTTATGTTGTTAATAATACTTACATTTCTTGTTTGCTAGGAATGTCCAAGACAATTGCTGTTTGCGCCAGTTATATATTGACTTTAGAAGGGACCTTGGATGGAAGTGGATACATGAACCAAAAGGATATAATGCAAATTTCTGTGCAGGAGCCTGCCCTTATCTGTGGAGTTTAGATACCCAGCACACTCAGGTAAATCTGCACGTATTATTTTCACAAAACATAGTTCTTTGTCAGCTGTTCTTACTATAGGTTTGATAAACATTTTTAGTAACCCTAGTCATAAAAGAAGCAAAAGTGGAACCTTTGTAAAGTAATGGCACCACCCCATTTTTCACCCCAGTCTTCTATCTTCTCAACCATATCACACTCTCAGTCGCAACCTTTAAAAATCAGTGGTGAGACGCAGGCTCAGTGCAGCTATATTGGTCATACCACTATTTTGGCAGAAAGCTGATACACTGATTAGCTGCCTGGCTCCAAGAGCTTGAATAAATAGGAGTCACAGAGGAAACTATTAGCAAGTTATCGGCAAGGCTGAGGAACATCTCCACAGTTGGTTCTATTGGCATGCTACAGTCCTACTGGGTCTCAGCAGCACTCCTCCTGCTCTAGAACCCTAGGTCAAAGGAGTGGACACATCCCAATCCCCCGCTTCTCCATAGAGCTTCACTCACATGCACTTGTACTTTTGTATGCTCTTTAATAAAGATAAACACGTTAAAAAAAAAAAGCGCAGAAATTGTAACCCTAACCCTAAAAATAAGCGTATTTTCCAAATATGAATTGTCAGAATATTCTGGGCCATATTTCATTGTTGTCGATAAGATAACTACAGGAAACATTACACGTAACATCTGCTGTAGTTATTTTATCGACGGGAAATGCTATTCCATTCCTGCTGTAATCTGAGCTTGCAGCTTTAATGTAGTGTTTCCCTGCGTGAGGTTACTGTACATTAATGTCTTCTAGATTTCTTATTGGAGACGTTAGTTTTCACCTCCGCTTGGAAGTGCAGGCTATTCCAATGAAGCCTGCACTTCCACACGTGAGACGCTATGTCACATGAAATAATGTCTCCTCGAACCTGGTGTTAAGTGATTTTGCACTTGTAAAATCACATAACACGCTCTGAACCCCCCCTCCCCATTAAATCCCATACTCACTTCTCATCCCACGGTGGAGAGACCAGCTCGATCCGCCACTTCCTCTCATCACAAGCAGAGCGAGACCGGGAACATATAGTTCCTAGGTCTCCCTCTGTGATTCCACCGCTGCGCTGCACAATCTCGCGAGAGTGATCTCGCTGCCAGGACGCGCAAGGCTCCATGGAGTTCTATGGACTCCACAAGCCGATACTCATGATGGCGCGCTGTGCTGCTGTCGGCGTCTGGAAGACTTGCACTTTATTTTGGGGCCAGGTGCTAATAAAGTGCCTACTCCGGAATACGAAGGTAAGGAAGATATGCCGGTGCACATTAACCTGCTTACCGTCTCCATTTTACTGTAAACTATGGAATAGGGCCCCTGATATTTTCAAATACTAAATATTTCAGAGTCTGAATATTTTGGATTCAGAAACTTCCGAAATCGAACCGAACCGAAGGTTTTCGCTGTGCGCTTGCCTAATATGCACTGAAAACCTTTGGATAGGATTTTTTTAAATCTATTTATTATGGGACAGTCATTTCCCTGTGGAGTAATTACTTGCTGCGGGGGGAAAAGAGATATAAAACTTTATAATTAAAAGAACATACAAAGTTTCCAAAGATGTAAACAAAGGCTACTTAAACACCTACCTCGGAATAGGTACGCAAAAAGGGAGACGGTAAGTAAAATCTGCATGCACAGATTTTTTTTCTTACTCTCTTTAGTCCCCCTTTTTTCGTTAACCTTGTAAGGGACTTAAATATTTTACTAAAACATGAATTGAGGAAAAAAGATTGGAAGATTGTAATTTGTTTGCTGGTCTTGAAGAACTGGGCTTTTCAAGTCATTAACAGGGTTATTCAAAGAGATCCGAATTGTGGCCGAAAAGGTAACCGAACAGTGAAATTCAGCACACGGTGACCTTTCCTGGCCATTCGGCTATCCAGAGAGCAGGCAGTTCGCCAAATGTTGGCGAATTGCCTGCACATACGATGCCTGTTCGTTGCCTGTTCGAGGGCAGTGAAATCCCCATAGAAAAGCAATGCTTCATCTATTCAGAGATCAAAAACCAGCAGTGAAAAGTTGCCGAATTGCCCTGCTGTTTGGTGGTTTCATTCGACAGGTTTATTCAGGCGAATCCCATAGGCTTCAATGTTAAAAATATTCCCGTTTTAATTCAATATCTAATAAACTGTTGATTATAATATTCTGCAGTAAAAAGTCTCTTTATGTTTAGATATTTTAGGATCTTTTAAGCATTTTTCGGGATTTTTTGCGAAAATATTTTAATTTTTCTTTTTTCTGTAACAGCCCTTTTTATTATCATTCATTGGATCTTATATGAAAATTTCAGACATTTTCGTTCTGTAGTTTTTTTGCAAACAGCGTTTCACTTTTCAAACATTCAAGCGTACTGTTTTTTTTTCTTCACTCCATTCGTCTGCGGTGTCGGGTTTCTCCGGCGTGTTCGGCGGGGTTAATCCAGATGTGTTTGCGGTTTCGGTGTGCCTTCGCTGGGTTTTGCGGCTTTTTCCTACACTACGACGGCCCTGTGGTGTTTGCTGAATACACCGCAGGGTCGCCGAAATGGGATCGCCAAATCGCACCGAATTGAAGAGAACGAAAGTCACCGAACGTGCGGTGACTTTTCGATTCTCTTTGAATAACCCTGTAAGTCTTTTTTTCAATTTTTTTCATGCTCTTTAAAAGTTCTCAAAATAGGTTTTAAAAAAAATCTGAATCTTTAGTTTTACGTTAGTTTAATTTATCTTTATTTTCTTTTCTTAGGTGCTTGGCCTGTACAACACCATCAACCCAGAAGCATCAGCCTCCCCATGCTGCGTATCTAAAGATTTGGAATCTCTGACAATCTTATACTACGTCGGGAAGACGCCAAAAATTGAACAACTTTCAAATATGATTGTAAAATCATGCAAATGCAGCTAGAACTGGACTTTTCGGGCATGTGATTTAGAGTGAAAGTTAAAATAGGCCTTATTTTGATCAGTATTAAAATGTTAAAATAAATGCGGTACTAGTGTGAGTTGTTTGAAAGATTTCCTTTTTTTTTTTATAATTTTTTTTTCATGGAACTGGCAACAAATGCAAAACATGAAAGGCTAAAGCTGAATTTCCACTGTCTTTAGTCACTGAGAGAGATTTGGAGGGGAGCTCTCTCCTCCATACTACTAAATATTCCTGTGTTAAAATGAAAAATTTTTTTTTTTTTTTTTTGGCCAAAAAAAAAATTTTTTGAACATCTGCACGGACAACCCTATGTCAATATCTTTATGTGACATCCCCTTACTCGACTTATTCTGATTCTCACATGGACTTAGAGGGACGTTTTCAGGTCATCCACTATACCTGCTGAAAATTTTGAATTGCAACTTTGCATTTTTAATTTTTTTTTCCTGCAGATGGCTATAATATACTAGTAAAAATAGGCAAAAAAAACAAAGCATTCGAACAAAATAACAAGAATTGTAGATAATGCATAGGAAATTTTGCCTCGTGTAGAAATACAGACACATTTATGGAATACAATGTCTCTATTATTCGTAAGAAACATATTCACTGCGTAGAGACACTAATGGAAACAAATAAAAATAAACAAACACTGGAATAATTTGTTAGTGTTATTATGTGAAAAAGGAAAAAAACAGGAATATCCCTTTTTATTGGAGTTGCTGTATCTGTCCCGTACTTGATCTCTCTCTGTCTCTTTCTATCTCTATCGCTCTAATTTTCTGCCATTAGGCATTCTACCCATTCCTGTAGTTTTAGTGTTGACAGTCATTATTTATTTGTGTTGTTATTAGAAACAATATCTATATAGAAATATATTGTGTCTTGGGCTGTGAGGAGATAAAAAAAAACAAAGACCAAATAAACAGCTTTAGGGAAATTAAACATCAAGAGATGTAGAGTGATACATTTAAATAATATTCAAAATATATATGCGTGTGTGTCGCTCTACAGGAGGATTCCAGGTAACCCCTTACACACCATAAAGGCTTCCTGAAGAAAGAATTGGGCCCATCATTGATAAATTGCCCCCAAATTAGGGATGTGCATGGCTGAAAAATTAGTTTTGTTTAGTTTAGTTTCGCTACGTTTTTAAATAATTTTCTTTTCGGAATTTCGTATCTAATTTAGTTTCGTATTTCGTTTCGATTTAAAAATTCGAATCGATTTGAAATTTCATATCAATTTGATAGTGATCCAAAATTCGAATTGATATCAACTAAGTAAAACCCCAATTATTCAAATTTTGCTGTTAAAAGACAAGCTAGGGTTAAATTTTAAGCTGTGTCACAGATTTAGTATTTGAGTCAAATTAAACAGTGAAGCAAAATGAATTTGTTTCATAAAGTCCTTTGCTGACCATTACTTGTATTGTACGTTAAGATCAATTCGATAGTTGATATCAATTATTCAGATTTTTCTTTTCTGATGATGACACAGTGTAAAACGAAATAAATTTGTTATATACCGTTTCGAATTCGTATCGTATCGATTCGTTATTCGGAAGTACTTCCGAACTACGAATTATCAAATTTCGTTCCAAATTCCGAATCTTTTAGAAACGAATGCACATCTCTACCCCAAATCCCTACCTAGACATTTTGTTTGCATTTGTATTTACTCGTATCCTCTATCTGGATGCATCGATGAGGTCAGGAGTACAAAAGTATTTCATTAATGAAGGATACATTTGGGCGAGGCACATCTATGGCTTAAAATTGAATATAACTAGTGTTTCCGAGATGCATATGCTCCCCTCCCAAACACACGACAAGGCATATTATGTATCATGTCCTCTTCCCTAAAAAGCTGCTGCCTGTGACTGTCTTCAGGTGCCTCACGTTGTAAACAGCAAACAATCGAAAACATTTTTGAATGCATTTTGAGTGATACTGTGTGTAATGTTAACTGATTAATACCCAGAACATCTATAGGTCTTCTGTAAATAAAAAAAGATAAATAAATGCAAATTCAGTTGCCAGAATTTTATAAACTTTTATACAAAACAAAGTACATTAACGGGAAAGTTTGATTCTCTGAGGCATTTATTTGGATTTTTTTTTTGTAAATGTAAATTTCATTTAATAAACCAGTGAATTAATTTAATATGTACTGGTCTTATCATTGGACCTTACTATGATTCTGTATAGTATAGCAATGCTATGTTTTTGCTTATTGTTTTATTTTCCTTAAGGTATATGTAAGTATACCAACAGTAGTTTCGAATAGGTGGGTAAAAGAAGCCAGCTTTACGTGGAAACATTTCTGTAGATCTCTATTTTATACATTTAAAATCATTATCTAACCTGTGCGATCTTACCGTATTTTTTTTTTATAGTCTGTAAAATTGTCCGTAATGATAATTTTATTTTACATGAAGTTTGGGCTCTTTTCGATCACTCAGAATAATGTGTTTCCCTGTTGCTGGCCAGTATGAGTTGAGTCCTATACATTGACTTGCACTACAAATACATGTTTAATATTAATTTGTTCATACATATTCCATAAGCTGCCGAACATTATTTTTCTTCGATAGGTTGCTTTAAGTGGTAATGTACATGCATGTTTTCAATATAATTCAATATGCCTGTTTCTCTAGTGCGTTGGGATATTTCGCCATCGAACGTGGACCTTTTGGCTGCACTGCATTGCCTTGTTATCACCACGGCACGTAAAGGGTTAATTCAAGTTGTTGGCATTTATAATTTTCATCTGTACTATAGGAATTGCGGAGAGCTAATTCAACAACATTTTGCCTGTTTTTTTTCAGGTTCACTTTAATTTTACTAGTTGATTTCCAACGCACCATAACACACTGCTTAAGTAGATAAACAGGGTTATTCAGAGAGTGGTGAAAAGCAGGAGAATGACTGGAGAATGGAAAATTCTAGGTCAAAATAGCCGATTTGGAAAGTGAGATGAATGGGAGAATTTTTCTGGTTTGGCTATTTTGGCCTAGAATTTTCCATTCTCCAGTCATTCTCCTGCTTTTCACCGCTCTCTGAATAACCCTGAAAGTGACGATTAATGCATAACCATAAGTTAATGAAATGCAAAGAGCAGTGCCCATCCTCACTAACAAAAAAATTCAACAAACTTTACTGCTGCATTACAACAGACATGGAGAGGCCAGAATACAGGGAGAGCTCTGCAGTCACTCACTGCTGCACAGGGATAAGATTCAGGGGGTTATATTGACTGAAAATCCCTGTACAGTACAGACACAAGGTGTTACTGTACTTTCCATACACAGTCATTATGTCACATAGAGATATGTTTATATTCTATAGCTATAGCTGCATTGCTAATAATCTTATTACGGTCAATACAAATCCCCATACGCGGCAGAACTGACCATTTTTATTATCTATATTTATCACATTTATTGTATTTGACTCCAAGGCCATTTCTGCATGTATGCTAATAATTTGCACCTCAATTTTTGTTCAAGTTACGAGATGCCCATCTAGAGCTTAGAGCTGTTCATCCCAGTAATATGCCTGTAAAGGACGAACTAATATATGAAAAATTAGCAAATGTTATGATAATAGTTCTTTGCTCGGTAATGAAGGGGTTAAAGTAGCAATTCTGAATTGGAGCACAATTTCAAGTTCACGTTGCCTCAGCTAATCATTTTATTTTTTAAATAATACCATTATTGGTGGATTTATGATATTAATGGGTAGAACTGAATAAAGTAACCAAATTAAGATATTAAGGGCCCTATTACAATCTTTGCACAAAAATGCTCGCGCAGCGCGTTAATTTGTGCGCGAAGCGTTAAATGTTAACGTGCGTAAATTAACGCTGGTATTACAATCCACGCGCATTTTTTCATCCGTCGAAAAATTGCACGCGTAGAACGGACGCACAAAAACACGCGCGCATTAACGTTGCGTGCAGAAATCGGTGTGCGGACTGTTTTTTCACGCAATTCAGCCAATCAGAATTAAGAACCACAATTGTCTCCCGTTAAGCTTTTGCGCCTGTCAAAATCAATATGAATATCTATGCTGCAGCAATAATAAAAACACGCACAACTTCTCAATTTTATTGTTTGGGTATGTGTAGAATGTGTAACTATACTTTACTGTATGTTTATTTTTGGGCTGGTGTATTTTGTTTCGGCCAGGACGTACAGATTTGCCGTTACCACCAGCTTTTAGGAGTCGTTAAAATTATGCGCGCAAACGTTGTGCTTTAAAACTGCGCATAGATTGTAATACCATCCGTGTACCAGCAGACAAACGCTCACAATGTTAAGTATAGGACGCGCGCAGTACAGTACGCTCGCAAAGGGTTTGCGCAGGTCCACCCGCGTTAGACGAATGCGCGCATTTGTTGCGCTGACTTTGTCATACGACGTTCAGCGCAAAGGGTTTTGCCCCTCGCGTTAATGCGTTTTTGCGTATGCGTTAACGTTTGCATGAAGAATGTAATAGAGCCCTAAAAGTATAAACAAATACATGAATATATATTACAATGCCTTTCTGTTTTGTGATTCGATGAGTAAAAACTGACAATGACTGGAAAAAGATACATTTATAGGATAAGTACAAATCCACTATTTTAAGACAAAGCCAACTACTTTTATTTTAGCTATAGGAAGCTGTAATAAGGTAATGCATGTCTACGTGCTATTACTGCTACCATTCCTTGTGCATGTCATAGTACAGCTTGAATGTGATAAAAGATATGACACCGAGACAATCTGCCAATTCAACTTGTCCAAGTAATAAACCCAAGTGCCGATGTGGAGGGAGTTAAACACAAGAGACATTGCTTCCCCATTAAAGCCTGAAAGCATTATTCAGTAAATTGGAGGAGAACATTACAAACTGCATACTGAAATAGTTACATTTGTGGTCAAATACCTGCATAAAAATTACCATTTAGTCACGTGGTATAAAAAAAAATAGCAGTGGAAAAAGTTGATAAATGTTTCCATACATTTAAAAGGAAAACCGTATACTGTAATATAAATAAGTAGAAGTTATATTGATTCCTCATTAGTAATAACGCTTTGTATTTACATTTTCTCTTTAATTTTTATGTAACTATGCAGAACTTTTACGATATTAGATAAAAAAAAAATACAAAAAACGTCTCAGTGTATATTTTTGGAATTCTACTAGCAGTATATTTTTTTCCCCTTTTTATAGTATATGTAACACAAAACAAACAAGCCTTTTTCCAAGTCGTATGTAAATAATTATAAATATGAGCGAAAACAACTTTCATTTGTATATTTGTGTAATGGGAGCAGCGGAAGGCTATATAGTACAATACAAAGCAGTTACTTCAGTGAAAAATCAGAACAAAGAACAAGTGGTCGGACAGACACTCGCACGTGCTCACTCATGAGAACATCCGAATTTGACTTTTTCAAACAAAAAAGTAAATTTTCACAATTACAGCAGATTGTTTTTTTTTTACAGACATAAACAAAGTAGCAGTTCAGGGAAATAATTGAATTTCAAGTCAAGTAGCATTTATTTAACTTCCACCTTCCAGGAAATTGTATGCCATGAACTTACTGAAAGGACAGATATGATTAAAGGAAGAAAGAAATAGGCATCGGACAGATGGCTATTGGCGGTTGATTAAAAAACAGCATAGTTAATGTAAATTATTACCTTCTGTTCAAAATCACGATCCTTCATAACTACTTTGTTACCCTTACTCTATCTCATAAACGTCTGATTTAATATGTTTTATTATTTGGATAGTTTTATTGTTTTAACATGTATTGGTACAGTTTGGTTAAATAAAGATCCTCAACGTATTTGGCTTGTCAGTTATACATTTGTACAGACAGCATAGGAGAAATAAAGTATAAACCAGTTCAGTTGTAATTCTGTGACTAATTACTCTGTATTTTAACACGATGTATGTCTGTTTTCGTGGTGCTGTAGTGGTAAATAAATTATTTCAGTTAAAGGAAAATTTCTTATGTGTTTTCATGCATTTATCTGCTTAATTGCAATCGTAAAACTGTACTCTTGTTACATCTGCTAATTCCTCTTTTTAATACAGTTGTCATATTTCAAACAATTTGGGCTAGTTCCCCAGTCAAGTGGAAACTTACAGGTCTATTCACTTAAAGGTGAAAACCAGGAGAACTGACAGGAGAAGAGAACAATCTAGACCAAATAGCCAATTTGGAAAGTGAGATAAATGGGAGAATATTTTTGGTTTGGCTATTTTGACCTAGAATTTTCACTTCTTCAGTCATTCTCCTGAGTTTCACCTTTCTTTGAATAGACCTGTTAATCGGAGCTGCCAACTCCATAGACTTCATTGATAAACTGGTACGTTTGCAACAGCTATGGCTATGTGTATATCTGACAGAGTTGTGCATTCGTTTCGTAACTATTATCAATTCATTTGAAAATTCGTCAATTTGTTTTTCAGACGTATTTCTGAAATAACAAATTGGATGTATCTGAATTGAAACAAAATGAAATGATATATAACGAAATTGGTTCGATATACTGTTTCACAAGAGAAACACTGATTGAATGATTGATTTTTTTTTAGTGATGCGAATCGATTTCGAAACGAATTTGAATTGATTTCAAATTACAAATGAAATTATGAAAACGAATCAGTTTTGTCTTACTGTTTCACAAGGCACCCCATCCCTGTCAGTTGGCTCTTGTCCCGAATCTGTTGTATTCAGCACCACAGGCTAATAGACAGCTCAATATTTAACCCTAGCTTGCCTCATGTTTACCCTCACGTTTAATCCTAATGTAACAGTAATTGAGCGGGATTTTATTTATTTATTTTAGTGATCCGAATCGATTTCGAATCGATACCAAATTATGAAACAAAATTACGAATAATAATGAAATGAATCAGTATTCAAACGGATTCTGTTTCAGACTAAATTGTTTTCAAGTGAAACAAAACAAATTTTTCAGCTGTGCACATCTCTAGAATCTAGCCCTTTAATGGGAATATTGACCAATGAGTAAACAATGCATTTTAAAAAATATTCAAGTTTTAATAAGCGCTCACAATGCCGCCAAAATTTAGTTTTTCTTTGCACCAGGCATAAGCTAATGCTCAACTTCTGGTCAATCGTCTGTTGAAGTGGTTCCAAACCCTGGTCCTCAGATATCTCTAAAAGGCCAGGTTTGCTAGATATGTGGAGCACAACACAGATGATACGATTTGCTGCTCAGTGATTGCAGGATTCAGTGTATTTCCCACATATGATCCTTAAAATCTGGCCTGTAATGGGTACTTGGGAACCAGGATTGGGAACCACTGGTCTATTGCAGCATGTAGTGAGATAGTTTTGACAAAACAATAGATGTGCCTAGTTTGTGCACACATTGGACATTTGTTACTTCCAAAGTGAAAATAATCATGACCAATCTTCATACTCTGTATCATGAATCAAATGACAAACACCCAAAAAGTGTAGATGGGGACCTAAAAAATTGGATAAGCAGTGCGATTCATTAGCCGACTCCTCCTCCACACACATCTATGCAAAAGAGGCTGATAATGCACAAAATGTGACTTATTACAGTGTTAAGATTTATGATACAGTAATATAACATGTCATGGCTAACTGTAAACAAGAACCAGCAGCAATCATGCACTTGTAAGTCTGCTGTGTGTCATGATGCAGTTTGGTCATTGGCAGCAGTTCACCCAGCTTTGGATGACTTGTTGGAGCTACCCATTTACTATGGATACAGATATGTGGGGACATGCATTCACTGTGACTCTCCACTTTGGTTCAAAACGCTGGATTCAATAATGATCACAATTTAAAGAAATTAAATAGTTGTAAAATATTGGGGCTACATCGCTGCGAGAACATCAGGTAATTGAGGAAAACCTAATCCTGTCATTATAAGTATAGACGCTAACTCCCCATGCAGCGTCCAAAATGGCACCATGGGGGATCGTCCTCTGCACAATAAAGCTTTGTAGGTAAAAAGAATAAAACTTTACAAAAACCCCAAAAACCTCCCAAACTCATTTGGCAATACATGCAATATTTTAAACGTGTTGGGAAAAAAACGAATTACTGCATGTTGTCACTGTATAAAAGGCCAGCTCACCACCTTCAAGTTGTGAGGCTTGGCAGAAGATAAAACCTTGTCCCAGCCAAGCACACACTTTAGTGTCTAGCAAGCGTTATCGCTCACCAGACACAATATATCGCAAGTACCCATATAATATCCATGTAACACCCATCAGTGTATACTCAGATACAGAGATTACATAGATGCAGGGTTATTCAAAGGGAGACGAACTGGCCACCGAATTGCACTGAAAGGTGAATTTTGTACGGTGCAATTTCGTGGTCATTCAGCTATTCAGTTACCCAAATTTTGTTGATGGTTAATCTATTCAGAGAACACCGAACAGCACCGAAATGTCAGTGAAATGCCTTGATTTTCAGTGGTTTCATTAGACAGGTGAAGGCTGGGGTCAGACAAACGCAGTGCGAACTTGCGTTTAGCCGCACTTTATTACGGCTGTGGTAGCAGCAAATGATGTCCAACACAGGTACACGAAGTACGGCAGCACGAAAGTTCGGCCGTGCAATGCAAGCGGCAAACGAACGCATTTTCGCAAGAACGTCAAACCGCTAGTACTGACGTACAGAGTGCGCTGCGTCTGCATAGCGGTGTGTGTACGTGATTAGGAGACATCAGACGCTGCTCATGTCCAGCCAACATAACGTCCAGACACCCAAAATTTCCTGGTTTGGATCTGTAAAAAAATCACGGCCGTAATTGCGCATTGTATGACCGCTATCGCGTATTCCATGAAAAAGTACGTCCATGCGTTCGGACGCACTTTTTTACGGACGGTGCGAAAAATGCGTTCGTCTGACCCTAGCATTAATCAGGGGACCCCATAGGTTTCACTGTAACAAAAATTCCCGAGTTTTTATTAAATATTTATTCAACCGTTTATTCTTTTCACTTGCTGCAAAAAGTCTATTGATTTTTTTTAATGCATTTTTTGGTATTTTTTTCCGTGAACTTTTTTTCTATTTTTTTTTCTTTTTTTTCTTTTTTCTTTTTTTTAAAAATGGTGTATTTTTTCTTTCTGTAACAGAAGGATCTTATATGTTATTTCCAGGCATTTTCGTGCAGTCGTTTTTTTTGCAAACAGCTTTTAAACGTTGTGGTGTTTTTTGTGTTTTTTTTACTCGTTCAGCAGCTTGGCGGCTTGGCGGTGCTCTGTTCGGCAGGTCGTGTTTTTTTGGATCGATTCTGCAGTTTTGTGGGCGGATCATCGGATGCATTCGAATGTTTTCGGATCGATTCAATGGGTTTGCAGTGGATTTCGAATCGATTCAACTGGTTTCCGGTGTTTTTTTGATCGATTTGCTGGGTTTTTGGCAGTTTTACCGATCAGTTCCAAGTATTTATAAAGCGCTAACAAGTTCCGATCCAGCAGTTTGGGGCATTTTTTTTCAGATGCGTTTGGCAGCTTGTTCGCTGAGCTTCGGGGACCCTGAGGTGAATGCTGATGTCACCGGCCGCAGGTTCGATGAATCGAACTAGCCCTGATTATAATGTTTGTTAATTTCCCACATCGTTACAATATTTTTTTACAGCATCTTCCAAAATATTGCTGTGCGTTTTCTGTGCAACTTTGTAGCAGAGCACAAGACACAAACACCTTGTTGAGAGAGGGATACATGTAGTTTCTAGTGTGATGATGCAGTTATTGCTTAGAATTTATCTAAATCTTTATCATTATTTAACCTCTGTATATGTCTGACATTTTGTAGTGGACTGTACATTATAGATTTGAGAATACACACAAGATGTAAGGTTTAAAGATGTAAACAAAATTGAAATACCGCTGTTCTGCGACTTGAACATAATGTTCATAAATGTCCTCCTGTACATGAACCAAAATTCAATCAATATAATACCAATTTAAAGGGACATTACCACTTATATAAGTTGTAACTAGTTTACTTATGAATAAAAAAAAAACATTATAAAACACATGCTGCTGAGTTTTCTTCTTTGTTTGAAGTAACTGCACCTAAAAAGTAAAAATTAAATTAGGTTTTTACATCCTGGTTCCATTTTGTTGGGAAACATGATGCAACGTTTACCAAAATCTTATGGTGCGTTTTCTTTTACAGTAGTGGTTTATCCTATACAATAATTAATACTTAATGAAGTAGAGGAGTAAATGTTTAGATAAAGCTGCAGGGGGCTATTGTGTTCTCCAGGCTACTCAAGATAAGAGATGGCAGCTGAATGAGATAAGACAAGGAACTTAAAAGACTTCTAATCTACCCCCCTGGTGATGTCTTTTGAATACATCTCACTCAATACAATGATGTGAGTTGGTTTCCATGACTTGAGACCATTCATTCCATTCTATGCTTAATGCCACACAGTGAGGAGCAAGTGATGTAAAGATACTTTATGGGGGGCAGTTTTACAACACAAAATATCACACAATGGTTGAACCCAGGGACACATATAGAGTAAAATATATTCTTGATTAAACAAACGAGAGAAAAACAAAGCACATGTAAGATATCAGCATTCAGCAACACACAGGGTTATTCAGAGATCGTGAAAAGCAGGAGAATGACTGGAGAATGGCTGGAGAATGAAAAATTCTAGGTCCAAATAGCCAAACCAGAAAAATTCTCCCTTTCATCTCACTTTCCAAATCGGCTATTTTGACCTAGAATTTTTCATTCTCCAGTCATTCTCCTGTTTTTCACGCTCTTTGAATAACCCTGAACATAAGGACATTTCATTTTTGGTGGTAGTGGTGGCCCTTTAATAACTTGCTAACTGGAACCATGAGACCTTAAGAAGACTATAACTAACACCTTTTCAAAGCTCTCAGGAACTAAAGAGTCTCATGGAAATATCACAAATGGAAAACTGATACATAAGAAAGAGATCGACATCAATGGGTGAATGGGCAGGAAAATTGAAATTGCAACTGAAGTGTTGAGAGACGACTAGAAATGTATCCCAGCGTAAAATAAATATATAAAAAAAGCTATGAAAATCATATTATCCACCGGGTGCAACAACACTATTGTATTTAGATTCCTTAAATTCAATCTGTGTATCTCCATTTTGCTACGTAACTAAAATAATTGCATTATGCAACTGAGCACTGGTCCTGTTATATCTTTACTGCTTTAAGAGTGTGTTGCATATTATCGGATCTGAGTACACGGAAACTCAGTATGAGTAACTGAAGTCAGCGGTCTAAACTATTTTGCTCTTTAGAGGATAGAAACTCGTGTAATATCTGTAATCTTTATTAAACATCTGGAAACAAAAACCGTAAAATCCATATTGCAGGAAGTACTCTGATTGTGTTATTAAGAGAAAGTGGGTTCAGGCTGAGCACGTAATGAAAGCTTTCGGAATGATATTGTCTAGGGAAATAATTTAATTACAGAGGAATCAGAATTGGAGGACACATATTACAGAGCTGATTACCGAAGACAAAGCTAGAGCCACAGAGAAGCACCAAATGGTCCTTTTACTTACCTATATTGTTCGATTATATTATTATTAACCCAAAAGTAGATCATTAAATCAAACACAATGGGCTAAATAACAATCTACCGCAAACGTTAAACCCCATTAACGCAAGGGGTAAAACCATTTGCGCCTAATCCCTTATTACAAAGTCAGCGCAACAACCACAAGCAAACGTCTACTGCAGGTGAACCCTGCGTGAGCTTACTGTACTGCGCGAGTCCTATACTTAACATTGTGAGCGCAAATGCGAATGTGCGCTGGTACGCGGATGGTATTACAATCTGTTCGCGGTAATTACCGCACAGCCTTTGCGCGCATTATTTTAGCAACTCCTAAAAGCTGGTGTTAATGGCAAATCTGAACGTCCTGGCCGAAACCAAATACCATAAAAATAAATACAGCACAGTATAGTTACACATTCTACTCATACCAAAACAATAAAATGGAGAAGTTGTGTGTGCATTTATTATTGCTGCAGCATATATGCGCAGATTGACTGTGGCAGGTGCAATTTCTTAACGTGAGATAATTGTGGTTCTTAATTTTGATTGGCTGAATCGCAAGAAATAAACTGTTCGTACACTGGTTCTTGCGCGAGACGGTACTGCGCAAGCGTCCTGTTTGCACGCGCAATTGATCGGCGGAAGAAAAAAGCCGCGAGGATTGTAATTCCAGCGGTGATTTGCGCGCGCAAAGGTTTAACGCTTGGCGCAAAAATTTCCGCTTTGCGCGAAGGTTTTTGTGCGAAGATTGTAATATAGCCCAATGTCTATATGTGAAGTATGATTCCAGACTGAGTGCTCTGCCATACTTTTCTTTAAGAAAAAATATAGTATTTCTCAATAAAAATATATAATTTCAGCTCTTGTTATGATCACAGTTTGCTTTAATAGAGGGTTCTCAAACCTAGGCCCTCCAGATGTTTATGGCCTACAATTCCATGATTATTATTATCATTATTATCCTTTATATAGCGCCACAAATTCCACAGAGCTTTACAAGATCAGTGTACATGGGGTTGATACATTAGAATACCACACATGAATGATACTGCCTGATACAGGGGGACCCTGTTACCAAGGGAGTTTACAATCTATGATGTACAAGTATTGTGTGAGGTAGGCACATCCGTAACGTTAGGTGTCTTGCCCAAGGACACTCGCTGCTGGCGTTTTCTGAGCGGTATTGGGCCGTATTTCCATGATTGTAGAGCAGCAACCTGGTGGTTAGGTTGAACCCACTTCTTGTAAAGTCGAGACTTCTCCAGAGTTGTTTTGGAGAGATATGCTGAATGGTATATTTAAAGCTGATATTGTGTGGTAGGCAAGTATGTATTCAATTCACAATTCGTTAGTATGAACATCCCCTGCCCTCTCGGGCACCTCTGCTGCACCATGATCTATACCTCAATGAAGAAGCAGATGATGGTTTGGACCTGAAACATTGAAGTTGGAACGAGGGACCAGCAGAGCGGGAAGGGCCCTGCGCAGCTGTCAGAACAGCCCATTACTTTGCCGGTCCTACTGAAAACCCAACTAAGGAAAACCTACTTAATAGAAGTCTCAACCGTAAATGCCCCAAAATATGTGTTGAGACCCTTCACAAATTTGTCCTTGAGCGCAATAGATGGTCAGAGGATCATGGGATGGGAAGCTGAGAAATATCTGGGGGAGCCAGAGTTTAAGATCCCTGGTTTATTATACGATTTTGGACTCCACCAATATGTGTTTTTCAAAAAGCAGTTATATTTCTGAGCAAAAATGTAAAGCCCATAACATAATTTAATTATATCAAGACGCAGCAAGCGATATTATTTTTTAAAACGACTTTGAGTTTTTTTTTAAATGATCTAACAAAGTCTACAAACTTTGGTTTGGTTCAATTGGAAATTGCTCGTCATCCAGCAGTGGAGATTATATGGTTGTTGTTGCCTGATACAGTTACTTTGAATCTCAATGGTTGACGTATGGATTCTCATTGGTTGCATTGGTATGATCATACTGGTTATCCTGAAAGAGACTTTTGCCATAGTGGAGATTTTAGTCTTATAATATCTGTGATTTTTTTTAGTTACTTCTATAAAATCGGTCGGCTGACTCGATGGCCACAGATGTTATTAATTGTTATATCATATTTACCATGGCTTCATTTTAATGTTGTTATTATTATACTGGCAGGCACTTTGTATAATAGAAGAATAGATCATCGGTAACAACTTTTTGGTGGCGATGGAAGCACAGGGGTTAACTGAACATTGACTTCCATAGACAGAATGGAACCAAAAACGTTCATGCATGTTTTTTTTTATTACTATCAACATTAAGATTTTACGACTGACAAAGGAGCAGCCATAAAGAATGGTAACAATAATGGCCATCCCCTAAACTGCATGGCAAGCTCTTGGGATTCTCCCAGGGGTCTTGTTATGTCAACATTCCTTCTAACTTTGGATGAGAAGAAGATAAAACATGAACAATAAAAATGAGTCTTAAAACGCCAAGCCTGCTTTTCAGTTGACTAAACATGTTTTAAACATTGCATTCTGTAGTACTGTTAAAAGGATCCCTACGTGAACTCAGATTTTTATGACTAGAAGACTGATTAAGTTTCGTTTAGGACTTTATGGTCATAGCTCCTACACACATAGTTTTTTTCTGTAATATCCTAGATTATGGACTCTATTTACCCTTTCTTTTCAGCATAGCAGACCTAGTGGCTAAAGCTACAGACACCATAATCCTCAGGTAATTATAACCATTTTTCACTTTGACTGCACAGTGCCAGACGCTTATTTTATGCCAGCACTGTAATACGATAAATACCACCAGTAGCATTTACCAACTTCCAAACCTACTACTTAACACTACAATAAAAATGCCAATCTTTAATAGAATCACAACAGTATACACAAACATAATAATAAAGTGAACGTCACCACAGACTATCCATACAAACAAACTACAAACAAACATACAGTGTGAAAAAATAATAAACTTCGGTATCATGAGATTATTATAGTATTGTCCATCACTAGTACAACTGGTGTTTCAGCAATGAATTAAGACACAACTATCACAGGGAACCCCTATACATAAAGTGTGCAACCCTCAATGGTCAATTCCATGGGCGTTAGCCCATTCATAAAGTACTCAGTGCTTCATCAATCAAACCAACAGAATCTCACACCATAAATTCCAAAATACAGCAACTGTTAAAAACACATGTATGCACTCAACATGTTTCGCCATTGTGGGCTTTATCAAGGCTTTATAGTACTGTAATACACACAGTAATACTACCGACTCTTCATTGATCTGACAATTAACTACTTACCCACAATTAAGGGACCCTATTCTGACCCAGCCGGTAAGGTACCGACTGGAGTAGTTATACAGAACAGCATGAGCTGATAACGTCTCAAGCCGATATTCCAAACTTGCCACGAGATTTACAGTTCTTAGACTTGTTTCTTTTTTTTTAAATCCTTTATTTAAAGCAGTACATCTCCACAAGCATATAACATATAACACATGATATAAAAATGTACAAGAGGACATGACTCCGCCATACAATTTCCGTTTTCGATAGCAAGTAATCCTGGGAAGTACGGGAAAGAGAAAATACAAAAAAGACAGAGAAAAAAAGGGGGGATTCCAACCTTATTAAGGGGTATACCAAGATAACAAGACATCAGGGCCTGAAATCTCGAAGGGCTTGGGGAGGAAAGGGGAAATCAAACACACTTTTTACAAGAAAGGCCAGAAATATATTCACCCCATAATGACCATATCTTATGAAAAGAGAGAAGAGTATCTCTGACTTTGGCGGTCAACTCATCCATAAGACAGGCATCAACTATCTTCTCAACCACTTCGTTCCAAGATGGGAGAACGCTTTGACGCCATGGCGCGGCCATGACCAGCCTAGCTGTAGGGCAATTCTGTTAAAAAGGACCTTTTCAGTGCGGGACAAGGCAGGTAAAGAGTGGGAAAGAAGGTACACCCAGGGATCCATTGGCAATTGACACTGAAAGGTTTTCAAAAACTCAGCGTGCAATGTCGACCAAAAACGTTGAGCTACAGGACAATCCCACCACATATGCATATATGTACGCTTACCACCACAATCACGCCAACAAAAATCACCAGAGGTAACCCCATTCGTTATAATGATACCGATGTAACATACCAACGTAATAAGATTTTGAAGGACTGTTCTTGATGGTTAACGCAGAAAGAGGACCTAGCCGTCTGCTCCCATATATCTTCCCACTCACTGCCCGGTAGGGAATCACCTAGGTCCAACTCCCACTTATCACAATACGTCAAAGGTGCCCACTCCCCAGAGTTAGAACTAAGCAGTAAATAAAACTGGGATATTAAACCCCTCTGAGGGCCTTCAGCCATACAAACACGTTCAAATATAGTAAGGGGAGTAGTAGAGATCTTTTCAAGGCTCGAGGCCATAGCAAAATGCTGAAGTTGCAAGAACCTAAAAAGATCAAATGGGGTCAGATGACATCTTCCTTGAAGTGTAGGAAACGTGATAAGGTGACCTGTAGGGAAAAGATTGCAAAATCTATATAGTCCTGCACTCGCCAGTCTAATTTGTAGGCCTGGGGGAAAATCCCTGTTGCGCAAAAGGGGGGTAAGTAAAGAAGGGTTACCCACCAGAGAAAATATCCCCCTAGCCATGTCAAAGAGACGCAGGGACATCATGATTGAGGGACACACTGTCCGCAGAACAGGCCTAGAGGCTTTAGGGAGCCAAACATAATAATCAGGACGGTCGGGAGACAAAGAAGCTGCTTCCAGCGCAACCCAACATCTAGAGGTCATCGGTAGATGCCAAGCCACTACTTGAGCTAGTTGGGCTGCACAGTAGTAGAGGTAAAGATTAGGAAGACCTAATCCACCACAGGTCTTTGGGCGATAAAGTATGTGGAGCTCAACCCTATGCCTTTTACGTTGCCACACAAATGAATCAATCGCCTTCTGGAGCCCAACTAAATCCCCACAAGTCAATGTAAAGGTAGAGTCTGAAAGAGAAAGAGGATACATGGAAGCACATTCATTTTTATACTATATATACATCATATCCGCGAGATGGACTTATCACACAGTTATCCAAATCTCTTTTAATCTGAAGTACCATAGGAGTAATATTCTTACGAAACAGGATGTATTTCTGAAGCACAAACTCATGTAAACCCTCTGCCTTGTAAGCTATTTCAGTAGTCGCTCATTTGATGAAGCTCTTGATGAAGTTGTGAAACGAAACGCGTCGAGCTGGTGGTAGACTACTGGTAGTTTCTTATCATCTTTTGGGAGTTGATCCTTCGAAGGAGCCGCCGATCCAAGGACCCCCTGATCTGAAGGTGGAGTGTATCAGAGGATACAGTCTGGATTATCGGGCTATTGGCGTGCGGTGACTACCCATATATTTACCAATGCTGTTTTGCACACATAATTATTTATGGTGTGCCACTTGTTTTGTGAGTGGTTCCATTTTCGTTTTTTAATTCTGATTAAATGTTTATGGTTTTACGCTATGTGGCGTCCCTTATGTCTTCCATTTCACCAGTTCTTGTAAGAACATTGGAATTCGTATGACGATGTGGACACTCATCGACTTACTATAGTATTGTGAGCTCAATTTTTTCCTTTGAGTACCTTGTTATCAGCACTGTGTGTGGGGAGTGCTTGAGTTCTCACAATCTAGGTGGGCATATTATTCATAACATCTTTTATTGTGTATAATGTAAAGGTAGAGTCTGAAAGAGAAAGAGGATACATGGAAGCACATTCATTTTTATTCTATATATACATCCTATCCGCGAGATGGGCTTATCACTAGGGATGAGCCGAACACCCCTCGAGTTCGGTTCGGGCCCGAACCCGAATTTTTCCAAATGTTCGGGTCCGAACCCGAAACCCGAACCCCATGCAAGTCAATGGGGCTGAAAATTCAGTTTTTAGAGTGCCCTCCAAGAGGGCATATATGCTACATATTTGCCATAAAAGGTGTATGGGGGTCCGGGTAGTACCCTGGGGGACAGGAAACAAGGACAAAAAGTTTAAAAAGATACGTTTATAAAGGGACAGTGAGTTTTCCATGAAATAAGGGTTAAAAATAAAAATGAAAAATTCCTTCAAATATCGTGCCTAGGAGGTCCCCATAACCTGCCCGTGAAGTGGCGGATTTGTAGGATGTATAGAAACACTTAAAAGCAAAAAAATGACGTTTCAAATGACGGTAAATGCTTTTCCTTTAATCTATCCATAAACAACTGCTTGGGGCGGCAGTCTGTATGAAAAGAGGAGACATTTTCGGACACGCAGAAAAAGTTTACTGATTTTTTGGGCTAAATTATTGTGAAACTTATGCAGGCTTTGGATGAAAGTAACAATAGGTGCTTCAAAATTGGTCCTTTAGCGTCTCCAACAGTGCCGTCACACCGTAACCCCTCTGAGGATATGAATCTGATACAGGCGTCACTGGCAGTGCACCCAAATATTGTGCTTTTGGTGTCAGGCCTGCAAGTACTATCATACTGTAACCCCTCTGTGGTATTGTGGAAGAATGCAGGGGTGGACCATGTGGTCCTATATTGAAAAGTTTTTTATCTGGTAATGGGCGTCAGTGCACCCAGATATTGTGCCTTTAATGCCAGGCCAGCAAGTATCATCATACAGTAACCCCTCTGTAGTATTGTGGAAGAATGCAGGGGTGGACCATGTGGTCCTATATTGAAAAGTTTTTTTTTATCTGTTAATGGGCGTCAGTGCACCCAGATATTGTGCCTTTGGTGCCAGACTGCCAGGCCAGCAAGTATCACCATACAGTAACCCCTCTGTAGTATTGTGGAAGAATGCAGGGGTGAACCTTGCGGTCCTATATTAAAAAGATATGCATCTGGTAAAGGCGTCAGTGCACCCAGATATTCTGCCTTTGGTGCAAGACTGCCAGGCCAGCAAGTATCATCATACAGTAACCCCTCTGTAGTATTGTGGAAGAATGCAGGCGTGGCCCATGTGGTCCTATAATAAAAAGATATGATTCTGGTCAAGGCGTCAGTGCACCCAGATATTGTGCCTTTCATGGCAGCTAGTGCCTTCACACCGTAACCCTTTTGTGGTATTGTGGAATAGTGCAGGGTTGGACCCTGCGGTTCAAAAAATTAAAATGATATAAATCTGGCACAGGCATCAGTGCAGCCAAATATTGCGCCCTTCATGGCAGCAAGTGCATTCATACCGTAACCCTTTTGTGGTATTGTGGAAGAGTTCAGTGCTGGAGGTTTTGTGAATGCAGAAGACATCCCCGATCTATTCCGTTACATCAGCATCAGGGGGTTGATAGCTGCTGATCCAGGACTGATTCATTTTTATAAATGTCAGCCGGTCTACAGAGTTGGTGGACAGACGCACTCTTTTGTCTGTGACAAAACCTCCAGCGGCACTGAACGTCCTTTCAGAAAGCACGCTGGATGAAGGGCAACCTAGTAGCTGCATAGCATATTGGCTAAGTTCTGGCCAGTGATCCAATCTCAACACCCAGTAAGCCAGTGGATCATCTGCTGGAAAGGTATCCAGGTCTGCTCTTGCCCCTAGGTAGTTCTGCACCATATGGTGAAGACGCTGGCAATGGGTGCCTACATTTGACGTCCCTGGGCGTCGTGGACTAAAAAATTTAAAAATGCATCAGTCAAGTGGCCCTGGCCTTCACCACTATTCCTCTGATCATCCACAGCCTCAGAAGCACTTGTTTCAGCACTTGGTAATCTACCAGTGCCTGGAAAGGTGTTACACAAGTGTCGCTTTAGAGCGTCCTCAAGTTTTTTCATCCTGTGCTCGCTCTGTGCGGGCAGGATGAGCTCTGCAACTTTACCCTTGTATCGGGGATCAAGAAGGGTTGCCAACCAGTAATGATCCCTCTCCTTGATAGCACGAATCCTGGTGTCCTTTAGCAGGCTTTGCATTATTAGGGAGCCCATGCAGTGTAGGTTGGAGGTGGCATTAGCTTCCGAGTCTTCCTGGTCAATGAGGATGACCGTATCGTGCACTTCCTCCTCCCAGCCACGCACTAGCCCTTCTGTTTTTGGGCACACGAAACCCTCTCTTGAGGAATCCCCACCTTCAATGCCGCCACTTCTTAAATATTCCTCCTCTTCCTCCTCCTGTCTGATCTGAGTAGGACCCGCTGGAATGCTGTCTGCGGAAAGACTGGGGCCTTGAGAGCTAGGGAAGGCCTCCTCTTCCTCCCGCTGCTCTGCCTCTAGAGCCACATCTACAATTCCCCACAGAGTGTGCTCCAGCAGGAACACTAAAGGAATTGTGTCACTGATGCATGCACTGTCCCTGCTCACCATCCTCATTGCCTCCTCAAATGGTGACAGTACAGTGCATGCATCCTTGATCATCAGCCACTGCGGGGGGGGGGAAACCAAGTTGACCTGAACCTGTCCTTGTGCCATACTCACACTGGTACTCGTTGATGGCCCTCTGCTGCTTGTGCAGACGCTGCAGCATTGCTAATGTCGAGTTCCACCTGGTGGGCATGTCCCAGATCAGACGGTTTGTGGGAAGGTGGAATTCTCTTTGAATTTCTGCCAGGCAAACGCTTGCTGGGAATGACCGTCTGAAGTGGCTGCAGACTTTTCTGGCCTGGCTGAGAAGCTCTGGCAGCCCTGGGTACTTGTTTAGGAAACGCTGTACCACTAGATTTAGGATGTATGCTAGGCATGGTACATGCGTCAATTTACCCTTGCGTAGGGCGGAGAGAAGGTTGCTGCCATTATCACAGACGATCATTCCCAGCTCAAGCTGGCGTGGTGTTGACCATCTCTGCACCTGGCCCTGCAGAGCTGACAGAATTTCTGGCCCGGTGTGGCTCCTGTCCCCTAAAAAAACAGCTCAAGCACAGTATGGCTTCTTTTTGCTTGAGCCATTGCATAGACCCTGTCGGGCGTCGGTTTAACTGCCACTTCGCCAGAGACAGAGAAGGAGGAGGAGGAGGAGGAGGAAGAGGGAGAGGTGGTGGTGGTGGAGCAGACAGACCTCATACAAGCAGCTTTCTGGAGGCGTGGTGGATGAACAAGCTCCAGCACAGAGCCCCGTCTTGGATCGCTCCCAGCTGCAATCAGAGTTACCCAGTGTGCCGTGAAGGAAATGTAATGACCCTGTACATGCTTGCTGGACCACGTGTCTAAAGTCACATGCACCTTGTTGCTGACTGCCTTTCCCAATGACTGGATAACATTGTCTTCCACGTGCTGGTATAGTGCTGGAATGGCCTTGCGTGAAAAGTAATGGCGTTTTGGAACCTGCCACTGTGGTACAGCACATTCAGCAAATTCACGGAAGGGAGAAGAGTCCACCAGCTGGAGAGGCAGCAGCTGCAATGTGAGTAATTTTGCTAAGCTGGCATTCAGACGCTGTGCTTGGGGATGGTTGGGACTATATTTTTTCTTACGCTGCAGCAGCTGCGGCAACGTAATCTGACTGCGTAAATCTTCAGCTGCTGGGAGGATGTCACATTGTGAGGAAGGACCTGGTACATCCATTACTGTAGCATCATCCCTGTCGGTGGAGGTTGTAGGCAATGACATGGCAGGACATACAGTGGGGGTAGAGACAGATGAGGAGGAGGAGGACCTACGCAAAGTTTTGTGCCAACGGGATGCGTGGCGGGTGGTCATATGTTGCCTCAAGCACAAATAGCAATGGTGGGGTCTGCTGCACATGTATTAAAGAACTCCCAGACAGCAGAGTTCCTGCATGTGTTCTTTGAGACAACAGCGCTCTGCACCGGAGCAGCTCTGACATCTGATGCCTTGGACTGGCTAGTGCTACGGTTGGTCACAGAAGATGTTGTGCCTCGTGTTTGCTGTGCCTCCTCCTCCTCCTCCCCCTCCTCCTCACTTGATTCTTCAGTTCGATCTGGCACCCAGGTGGAGTCAGTGACCTCATCATCAATATCATCTTCACCCCCTATCTCCTCGTCACTGGAGCCAACTTGGCAGTATGCTGCAGCTGCTGGGGCAACATGAGTGCCAGTTATTTGTGTGTCATCACTGGCACCCCCTTCCTCAAGGTTGATTATACTCCCGTGCTCAACCTCAGAGATTGAATCAGAGCGCTGTAGTTGCTGCGCATCCTCAAGCAGCATGTCACTGTCATTGTAGTCAAACACTTCAGCTGACTCCTCCGTGTGTGATAGCGAGGCTACGGCAGGAGTAGCTGTGGACATGGAGGCTGCATTAGATGCTTTGGCAGCTGAGGTGGACTATAAAGCACTAGAAGCCTGGCTGGCAGAGGACTTGGAGGATGAGGATGGCCTGGCTAGCCAATCCACCAGATCCTCTGTATGTTGCTGCAGGTTAAGAAGATGGCCAGCACCAGTTATAAAGGACAAGCGTGCCCCTGCAGAGGATGCACCACTTCCACCACGACCAGAGGCACAGCCTCCCGACACAGGGGCTGCTTGCCCTCTTATCTGTGTCTGGGAGCGTCTGCCTGTCCTTTTTGTTCTGTCAGACATGGTGAGTGATATATAGATTAAATATATACAGAACACTGATTCAACTCTGGTATAAAGATTAAAGATTTACAGAACTCTGGTATAAATCAGTGAGACCCTTTGATGGGTGGCAGTGAAACCTCTTATAAATCAGTGAGACCCCTTGATGGGTGGCAGTGAAAACTCCTATAAATCAGTGAGACCCTTTGATGGGTGGCAGTGAAACCTCTTATAAATCAGTGAGACCCTTTGATGGGTGGCAGTGAAACCTCCTATAAATCAGTGAGACCCTTTGATGAATGGCAGTGAAACCTCCTATAAATCAGTGAGACCCTTTGATGGGTGGCAGTGAAACCTCCTATAAATCAGTGAGACCCTTTGATGGTGGCAGTGAAACCTCCTATAAATCAGTGAGACCCCTTGATGGGTGGCAGTGAAACCTCCTATAAATCAATGAGACCCTTGAATGGGTGGCAGTGAAACCTCCTATAAATCAGTGAGACCCTTTGATGGGTGGCAGTGAAACCTCTTATAAATCAGTGAGACCCCTTGATGGGTGGCAGCCAGTGAGAACACACGGATTATAACAATTCCCAAATATTTTGTAGAAATTAGTGACCCCAAAAATACTGCGTGGTACTGGCTGTGTGACAAGACACAGATCACCTCAATTCACAATGTTTTAAAGAAATTAGTGAGCCCCAAAATACTGCGTGGTACTGGCTGTGTGACAAGACACAGAAGATCACCTCAATTCACAAATGTTTTAAAGAAATTAGGAGCCCCAAAATACTGCGTGGTACTGGCTGTGTGACAAGACACAGATCACGTCAATTCACAAATGTTTTAAAGAAATTAGTGAACCCCGAAATACTGTGTGGTACTGGCTGTGTGACAAGACACAGATCACCTCAATTCCAAATGTTTTAAAGAAATTAGTGAGCCCCAAAATACTGCGTGGTACTGGCTGTGTGACAAGACACAGATCACCTCAATTCACAAATGTTTTGTAGAAATTAGGGAGCCCCAAAATACTGCGTGGTACTGGCTGTGTGACAAGACACAGATCACCTCAATTCACAAATGTTTTGTAGAAATTAGGGAGCCCCAAAATACTGCGTGGTACTGGCTGTGTGACAAGACACAGATCATCTCAATTCACAAATGTTTTAAAGAAATTAGTGAGCCCCAAAATACTGCGTGGTACTGGCTGTGTGACAAGACACACACCACCTCAATTCACAAATGTTTTAAAGAAATTAGTGAGCCCCAAAAAAACTTGCTGGCTGTGTGACAAGACACAGAAGATCACCTCAATTCACAAATGTTTTAAAGAAATTAGTGACCCCAAAAAAACTTGCTGGCACAGTGACAAGAACACAATATCAATTCCCTGATATTTTGTAGAAATGAGACCCCCCCCAGACCCCCCCAGTAGCGTGGCAGACCGGCAGTAACAACACACAACAATCTCCTCTGAAATTTCCTCTGAAATGCGTGCAGAATCGACGAGTGGAAACGTTATATAGTGTGCTGCGGGACTTAGCTCTGTGAGCCCATGATTGGGCAAAATTTGCCCAATCAGGACTCTGAGCGGTGATTGGCATACTGTTGAACCTGTCTTGCACCAGACCTGTGGTCAGGTGCAAGGCTGTAGCCAATTACGAGCTTCAGGCCAGTGGGAAAATGCATTGTGGGCCATTGTGATGCATTGTGGACTCGAACATGCGCCGAACACCCGGAAATGTTCAGAGTTCGCTATCTACCCGAACAGGCTAAGTTCGGGCCGAACTCCGAACTGTCCGATCCCGAACCGCTCATCCCTACTTATCACACATTTATCCAAATCTCTTTTAATCTGAAGGAAAATAGGAGTAATATTCTTACCAAACAGGACGTGTTTCTGAAGCACAAACTCATGTAAACCCTCTGCCTTGTAAGCTATTTCAGTAGTCGCTCATTTCATTAGTAATACTTTGTATCATTTGTTGACAGTGGAACCTTATGCGTCAATATTGTTTCTAGAGTATCTATCTCTCTATGTATCTATCTCTCTATGTATCTATCTCTCTATATCTATCTATCTGTATCTCTCTATATCTATCTATCTATCTATCTATCTATCTATATCTCTCTATCTATCTCTCTATATCTATCTATCTGTATCTCTCTATATCTATCTATCTATCTATCTATCTATCTATATCTCTCTATCTATCTCTCTATATCTATCTATCTGTATCTCTCTATATCTATCTATCTATCTATCTATCTATCTATCTATCTATCTATCTCTCTATATCTATCTATCTGTATCTCTCTATATCTATCTATCTATCTATCTATCTATCTATCTATCTATCTATCTATCTATCTATCTATATCTATCTCTCTATATCTATCTATCTGTATCTCTCTATATCTATCTATCTGTATCTCTCTATATCTATCTATCTATCTATCTCTCTATATCTATCTATCTATCTATCTCTCTATATCTATCTATCTATCTATCTATCTATCTATCTATCTATCTATCTATCTATCTATCTATCTATCTATCTCTCTATATCTATCTATCTATCTATCTCTCTATATCTATCTATCTGTATCTCTCTATATCTATCTATCTATCTATCTATCTCTCTATATCTATCTATCTATCTATCTATCTATCTATATCTCTCTATCTATCTATCTATCTAGCTATCTATCTATCTATCTATCTCTCTATATCTATCTATCTATCTATCTATCTCTCTATCTATCTATCTATCTATCTATCTATCTATCTATCTATCTATCTATCTATCTATCTATCTTTATCTATCTATCTATCTATAGCTATCTATCAATATGCAGCTCTCTGCTGGTTTAACTTAAATTCCGTCATTTCCTCTGATCTCCAAGAAGTTGATCCCACTGAACAAATCGGGCAGTGACGTTCGAATATTTTACGCTATTTGACTACAACATTAAAAAGTCTGGAAATACCGTGCTGATTCAGACATGCCTCATTGTGGGAAGTCAGAGTGTCAGGAAAGTCCTATAACAGTGTCAGGGGCTTTACAAGCATCCTTTTGGTTGGTTTTATCCTATTCCTAAACTGCCTTACAACCAAAGCCTCATACAGATAAGGTTTTTTGTCCATTTGTGTATATTTTAAGAATTTACTCTGCAAACTATCAGGGTTATTCAGAGAGAGGTGAAAAGCAGGAGAATGACTGGAGAATGGAAACTTCTAGATCAAAATAGCCGATTTGGAAAGTGATATAATTAGGAGAATTTTTCTGGTTTGGCTATTTTGACCTAGAATTTTCCATTCTCCAGTCATTCTCCTGCTTTTCACCTCTCTCTGAATAACCCTGTAAGAAAACATTTTCATATGGGAACTAAAGAAACACTTAGAAAGTGTTAACACTTAAATGCTTCAATAAAGATGATTCCCTGTCCTGATTAGATCCCCCTTCTTATCAGGTGTACGCTAATGGATTTCAAGAGACCATCTTATCACAAAATGACAATTTGTTCACAGAGTGACAGAGTCACATGTGCTGCATGTAAGAGAACCGACTCAATTTGTACCGGTAGACCAAAAGAATGTGAGATTGTATTACTTAAGATGACTTAAGAAACAGATTGAAACCACTGTGTCTCAGTAGGAAGGTAACCAAGGAAATGAAAAATAAAAAGAAGGCATTTAAAGCTTTTAAATCTGATAAATCTTATAAAGCATATAAGGCAGCAAATACAGCATGTAAAAAAGCGATTAGCTGTGCTAAACTAGAAATGAAAAAGAGATAGCCAAAGAGAGCAAGTGTAGGTTCACTGAAATCAGAGTCAGAAGGGGTTATTCAGAAAGAGCCGATCTGGCCCAGAAATGTAACCGGACACCGAAATTCAGCGTACGGTGCCATTTAGTGGCCATTCGGCTATTCAGAGAGCAGGCAATTCGCCAAATTTTCTCTAAGTGCCTGCAAGTTCGCCGCCTGTTCGACGGCAGTGAAATCCCCCATAGAGAAGCAATGGTTAATCTAGTCAGAGAACACCGAACACCAGTGAAAAGTTGCCAAAGTGCCCTGCCGTTCAGTGGTTTCATTTGGCAGGTTTATTCAGGCGAACCCCATAGGCTTCAATGGTAAAAATATTCCTGTTTTAATTCAATACATTTGTTATTTTATTCTGCAGTAAAAAGTCTCTTTAATTATAGATTTTTTAGGATCTTTTAGGCATATTTCAGGATTGTTTTGGGAAAAAATTGCATTGTTTTTAGTAGCGTTTTTTCTTTTTTCTTTAACAGACCTTTTTATTATCATTCATAGGATCTTATATGTAAATTCCAGGAAGTATCGTTCAGTAGTTTTTTTGCAAACAGCGTTTAAATTTAGAAACTTTCAAGCGTACTGTTTTTTTTTTACCCGTTCGTCAGCTTGCCGGCTTTTTCCGGCAGCTGCTCTGCGCTGTGTTTGGCGGCTCCTCAGCTTTTTCTGGCGTGTTCGGCGTGGTTTTTCCAGATGTTCCGGCGGGTTTGCTGTGGGCTTTCCCTGCATTCCGGGGTCCCTGTGGTGAATGCTGAACTCACCGCAGGGTGGGGAACTTTGATTCCCCGAAGTGCAGGGAACTGCGGGGAATGAGAGAGCACTGAAATGTCTGTGACATTTCGGTGCTCTCTGAATAACCCCTAGAGTTGTTATTAATTGAAGATCGACATAAGGCAGACATTTTGAATGATTATTTTTCTTCAGTATTTATCAAAGAGAAACCTATAACAGGAGATATGCAATACATTGATAAAACCTTACTAATAAAATGTGATTGGTTGACTCAAGAAATGGTATTGCAGCAACTAAACAAAGTGAATGTGAACAAAGCCTCGGGGCCAGGTGGCATTCATCCACGAGTACTGAGGGAGCTATGTGTTGAAATATGTAAACCTCTGTTTTTAATCTTTCAAGATTCTTTTCTTTCAGGAATCATGCCAGAGGATTGGAGAAAAGCTGATGTGGTCCCGACTCCCTATATTTAAGAAAGGTTTAATATGTCTGCCTGGGAATTATAGACCTGTGAGCTTAACATCTGTACCTGGGAAAGTATTTGAGGGGTTGCTAAGGGATAATATTCAGGCACCATACTGGCTGGCAGTTCACCAAAATTCGTTGAACTGCCTGCTTTCTAAATAGCCAAATGGCCCCGAAATTCCCTGTTCGGTGACATTTCGGGGGCCAGACCGGTTTTCTCTCTGAATAACCCCTGATGTATGGGTCATTCATGATGTGAGAAGAAACTCCAATCACTATGCATATACAGTAAGCACCACATCTCCCTAACATGTGAGGAAAGTGCTAATGGACTGGCAGTTTAAAAGTCAGCCGTGGTGCTTGCACTAAGAACTATAGCCTCAACATGATTTTGTGTGACTACATCTCACAGGTACCATTACTGCTTATATTATCTTTATGTTAAAATCACTTGTATGTTCTTCAAAACCTTTGTTTTATGACTTTGACAACTTGTGCTGCATGTACATGTTTTTGTATACCTGGGAATGCTGTCCTTGTTGACCTGTTGATGATCAGAAAGTATCCATTCCAAGGGCATTACTTAGGTTTCTCACAGTAGTGATCAGACCAGTCCTGAGATGCACTAAAGAGCCTTGTGAAGGGGTTGGTCTTACAGTCAAGGCTCGGCACTTTGGAATAGTCAAAGTGGCCGGTTTTTAGTTGTCTTTGCATATTTTTCTGTACTTTTAAATTGTTGAGTTTCATTGCAAACACATTGGAGACATAGTTCTATGCTGTGCATTATTTGCTTATGTTATTACTGCACTAGGCTAATCTTATTTTCGAGGTTATTACCACTACTCCATTATGGGCAGCTTGTAGGACAAATAGCACCTGTCAGCTCCTATACTTATAACGGGAAAGATATTGCAGTTCCACCCTGCTGCCTGGTTCACACAGTGACATTCACCTCGTTCAGACAGGCGCTACCAACTCTTGTATCATTACAATTTTGATACAAACAGGGTTATTCAAAGAGCTCCAAATTGTGGCCGAAAGGTAGCCGAACTGTGAAATTCAGCGTACGGTCACCTTTCCTGGCCATTCGGCTATTCAGAGAGCAGGCAGTTCGCCAAATCTTGGCGAATTGCCTGCATATACAGTGCCTGTTCGGTGCCTGTTCGAGGGCAGTGAAATCCCCATAGAGAAGCAATGCTTCGACTATTCAGAGAACACTAAACAGCAGTGAAAAGTTGCCGAAATGCCCTGCCATTCGGTGGTTTCATTCGACAAGTTTATTCAGGCGAATCCCATAGGCTTCAATGTTAAAAATATTTCAGTTTTAATTCAATATCTAATAAACCGTTGATTATAAAATTCTGCAGCAAAAAGTCTCTTTATTTATAGATTTTTTAGAATCTTTTAAGCATTTTTCGGGATCTTGTAGTGAATAATTTTTCTCTTTTTTTTTTAAATATTTTTTTTTCTTTTTTCTGTAACAGCCCTTTTTATTATCATTCATTGGATCTTATATGTAAATTCCAGACATTTTCGTTCTGTTGCTTCTTTGCAAACAGCGTTTCACTTTTCAAACATTCAAGCGTACTAGTTTTTATTTTCACTCCATTCGTCTGCGGTGTTGGCTTTTTCCGGCGGCTGTTCTGCGCTTTTGATTAGCGGCTGCTCAGGTTTCTCCGGCGTGTTCGGCGGGGTTAATCCAGATGTTTTTGCGGGTTTCTGTGTGCGTTCGCTGGGTTTTGCGGTGAGTGTTCGTCGGGTTTGCGGCAGCTTTTCCCTGCAATATGCTTGCTGAATACACCACAGGGTCGCCGAAATGGGATCGCCAAATCAAGACGAATTGAAGAGAACGAAAAGTCACCGACTGTGCGGTGACTTTTCGATTCTCTTTGAATAACCCTGTTAGTGATTAAAGGCCTTTGTGATTAGTTACTTCAAATCCTAAAGTGTTAATGGAACAGATTTGAAGAAGTGAAGAAAAATCTTCCAAAATTGACTATTTTTATGCATATTTTATGCAATACTTTTCATAATTGTTCTTTGTGGACTGCTAGTAAATATCCTCATTTTCATTTTAACTCTATGATGGTTACCAAACTGTATGATGAACCCTTGCTATGTGCCAGCATTAAGGCTAGGGTCAGACGAAAGCATTTTTCCCCGCGAACGTGAAAAAGTGCGTCCAAACGCATTGACGTATTTTTTCACGGAATGAGCAAAAACGGTCAGACGACGCGCATTTTCGGGCGTGATTTTGTACGGATCGTCAATAAAACTCTTTTTGCGTCTGGACGTTATGTAGGCTGGACATTAGCAGCGTCTGACATCTCCTAATCACGCACACACGCCGCTATGCCGCAGCTGCGCACTCAGTACGTCAGTACTAGCGGTTCAGCGTTCTCAAAAAAATGCGTTCAAATTCCACTTGCGTTGCACGGCCGGACTTTTGTGCGGCCGTACATCGTATATTGGCCGTCATTGCCCGTCATCTGCTGCTAGTGCGGCCGTAATTATGTGCGCCAGAACGCACGTTTAAAAGTGCGCTGGTCTGACCCCAGCCTAAGTCGTCTGCTTTCGGTATGCACTGTTTAATTAGTTTCTCTGAGATAATGCCAATTTATTTTTATAATGAAATCAACTACACTTGAGCATATATAAGATACCACCAAGAATTTTTTATTTTCATTAGAAATGACTGGAAATGCTAAATTCCAATCGAAATGCTGGAATATCTATCACTACTAAAATGAAAAAGATATATAACAATGGCCTTATCAAGCCGGCCACCTTCCCTTCCTTTTTGGACTCTAACAGAAAATATTTGCAAAAAAAAAGGATCTGTCTCTTCTTCGGATATTTAAAGCTCTAAAGGGGTTATTCAAAGAGCAGCGAAATTTCACCGCAATTCGCACTTCGGCGAGATTAATTCACCAACCCTGCGGTGCGCCATGCACGATGACGTAATTTCCAGACGAACCCCCGGCAATGCCGGGAGATCGCCTGAAAGGGAGGGGGGATCCTTTTGGATTCCTCTCCCTCCCGATCGGGAGGGTTTAAAGTAAAAAAAAAGGCACCGCTTTGAAGGGCAGTGTCTGCCCTTTAAAAAGGTGCCATTTTTTTTAACCTCTTACGTACCAGATGGCGATCCAGTGCCAGATCAGGATCTAGCTCCGGTGGTGGCCGCCATCTTAGATGGCGGCTCCACCTCCGGGTTTCCCCTCGCCTCCTGACGTATCGCGCATAGCGCGATGACGGCAGGTAGCCGGGGAACCCCTAGCTGCCTGGGGATTTCCCACGGAAATCCCCTGGTGGAGATTAGTGATGAGCCGAACACCCCCGTGTTCGGTTCGCATTCGAACTCGAACAATTTCAAAAGTTCGAGTTCAAACGCGAACACGAACCAAACTCAATGCAAGTCAATGGGACTCGAAAGTTCAATTTTTAGAGTGCCCTGCAAGAGGGCATATATGCAAGATATTTGCCATAAAAGGTATATGGGGGTCCGGGTAGTGCCCTGGGGATAGGAAACAAGGACAAAAAGTAAAAAAAAATATGTTTTTAAAGGAACAGTGAGTTTTCCATTAAATAAAGGTTAAGAATAAAAACGAAAAATTCCTTCAAATATCGTGCCTAGGAGGTCCCCATAACCTGCCCGTGAAGTACCGGATTTGTAGGATGTATAGAAACATTTAAAAACAAAAAATGACAAATGACATTTAAAATGACGGTAAAAGGTTTTCCTTAAATCTATTCATAAACAACTGCTTGGGCGGCAGCCTGTATGAAAAGAGGAGACGTTTTAGGACACGCAGAACAAGTTTAGTGATTTTTGTTGGCTAAATTATGGTGAAACTTATGCAGGCTTTGGATGAAAGTAACAATAGGTGCTTTAAAATTGGGCCTTTAGTGTCGGCAACAGTGCCGTCACACCGTAACCCCTCTGTGGTATTGTGGAGGAGTGCAGGGTTGGACCCTGCGGTCAAATATTAAAATTATATGAATCTGGTATAGGCGTCAGTGGCAGTGCACCCAAATATTGTGCCTTTGGTGGCAGCAAGTGCCTTCACACCGTAACCCCTCTGTGGTATTGTGGAACAGTGCAGCGGTGGACCCTGCGGTCCAATATTAAAATGATATGAATCTGGTATAGGCGTCAGTGCAGTGCACCCAAATAGTGTGCCTTTGATGGCAGCAAGTGTCTTCACACCATAACCCCTCTGTGGTATTGTGGAAGAGTGCAGGGTTGGACCCTGCGGTCAAATATTAAGATGATATGAATCTGGTATAGGCGTCAGTGGCAGTGCACCCAAATATTGTGCCTTTGGTGGCAGCAAGTGCCTTCACACCGTAACCCCTCTGAGGTATTGTGGAGGAGTGCAGTGGTGGTGGTTTTGGTAATGCAGAAGAGATCCCCGATCTATTCAGTTACATCAGCAGTGTTTAGGCACTTGTACTGCGCTACTGTATATGGTGAGAATCGGCACACACCAGTAGCAACAGGAAGCAAACAGAACAGGCAGGGAATACACAGAGAGAATAGTCAAATGGCAGGCAAAGTCGGCAACAGATCGGGTCCTAAGAACAAGCAGGGTCAGTAACAAGTATACAAACTGATTCGGTAAGCTAGCGATGCGGGAATAAAGGCTGAGACACACTGAGCGTGTAGCGACGCACAGCGTAGCGAAGCAAAGAGAGGCAAACATTTTGCAGGCTTGACGCCGCCTCGCAGCGTGTTTACACTGCATTACGTTTGCTTCTCACCACACTGGACAGGAATCCATTAACTAAATTAAAATGTACACACAATCGTTTTATTTTCACAAAGCACATGTTATATAGGCAAAAAAAGTTTCTACTGAATAAAATACATAAAAAATTACTGGTAATTTAATAGGAATAGTATAAAAATATAAAAAAAGTGTAACCCCTGATTATATATATTATAGGGACACGGAGCACTGTGTATAGAATAGGGATGCATTGATACCACACACAGACATATTCGTATATATGAACAAGCAGACCTATATATACGTATATATCAACACGCAGATATATATATATACACCCACCCACAGGCCTGAGACCATATATACACATACGCACATGGGGGGGTGGCATGTGGACAATCTCAACTAAATGCGCCCCCCCATTTGGCTGATCCCTCCAGAAGAAATGTTGAACCCGACAGAGCAGAGAATATATATATTATTCTCTGCTCTATCGGGTTCAACATTTCTACTGGAGGGATCAGCCAAATTGGGGGGGGGGGGGAATTAGTTGCCAAAATGTGTGTGTAATACAAGTCTGGATAAATATATATTTTTAAGAATGTAGATATATATCTTATCTATATATATATCATATCTGCCCTTACCTTCCCCTATAAATTTGCTAAAAATATACACACAAAAAGAACAAAACCACTGCCTGAGACCCTGTGTAGCCCACATGCCACCCCCCTCTACCTGGCTGAATGTTTCTAATATATATAATTAAATACATTCAGCAAGGTAGAGAAAGAAAAAAAAGGTTTTATTTTATGTTTCCGGGGACATTTAAAAATGTCCTCAGATTTTATTTGTTTTAGAAATGTGTCGCCTTACCTTAGCCTGGTGGTCAGTGGGGGGCTCCCTGGATCCTGGTTGTGGGGGGGGTCTGCCGTGGCAACAGGTGCAGTGGCTCCCTCCATGTGCCGCCTGCCTCTGCCACATGCACCCGGCGGCTAGCCCGCACAGTCGCAGCTCTGTCATCCGGCAGCCGCATGCTCCTCAATGGGATCCTTGGGAGGTCCCGGAAGGCTGCCCTCTACAGTGCCTGATTAGAGAGCCGTGTCTGCCTGATGTTTTAGTAACAAGAATGTTTTATCCCATAGGCTTCAATGTTAAAAATATTCCCGTTTTAATTCAATATCTAATAAACCGTTGCTTATAATATTCTGCAGTAAAGAGTATCTTTATTTCTAGATTTTTTAGTATTTTTTAACCACTTGGATGCTGAGGACGCGCTCAGCGCGTCCTCAGCATTCCCGCTGCTGTGCGGAGGACGCGCTGAGCGCGTCCTCCCATTGGGGTCAGCGTTCGGCCGGGTTCCGGCCGATCGCTGGCCCCTCCGGTGCGGGCTGACATCCTGGATGTCAGCCCAGCATCCGGAACAGCAGCCGCCGGAATTTGGTGTCATCGCGGCAGCGCGATGACACCAAATTCAGGCGCCCCCCCCCGCATGTGCGGAGGAGGTGCCTGAAAGGGAGGGGGGGAGGTCCTTCGGACCTCTCTCCCTCACGATTGGTGGCTCTGCGGGGGTTAACCCAGGCATCATTTGGAAGGGCACAGCCTGCCCTTCCAAATGATGCCTGGCATTAACCCCTGGGGAGCTGGATCGCGAATCGGCGCTGAAAAGCGCCGGTTCGCGATCCTTTCCCGGAGCTGGCCGACATCTTGGATGTCGGCCAAGCCTCCGGGAACTCCCCCTGAGGACTGGCGTCATCGTGCGTAGCACGATGACGCCAGTCCTAGAGTTAACCCTTAACTGCCACCAACGGTGGAGATAGGGAGTTCCAATGAACTCCCTATCTCCCGATCCGTGGCAGTTAGGGGTTAAATTTTGGTATGGTTGGATCGGCCAGAGCATGGCCGTTCCAACGATACCAAACACTACAGTGAAAAAAGTTGTAAAAAAAAAAAAATGAAAAATAAAAATAAAACAAAATTAAAAAAAAATTATAAAAAAAAAAATAAACACTTTTTTTTAATTTTTTTTGGTTTGTTAATGCAGCAATATTGTTCCCATTTCAATTATAATGTGAACAATGATGCTGCACTAACGATTTTTGTATGCGGTGCGTTTGTTAAAAATAGTGTAATTTTCCCCAAAAAAAAATGTAACGAGACCCCATCTCTAATTTTTTTAACAAACGCACCTCATACAAAATATAACCGCAATTGCTTGCATGTTAAAATGGGAAAAAAAACACTTTACACATTGTAAATTATTGAAAATACATATTTTATTGCATTTTTTGTTATAATATACAGACATGACATAACGTATACATATAATAATGACATATTATGAATCTACCGAGTCTGACGGAAAGAACGATATATAATATGTCTGGGTCATATACTAAAATAAGCCTTAAAAACACGTTTAAACATGATGCGCAAAACAGGTAAAAATGACCTCAGCACAGGGGCGGGAAAAGCCTCAGCAGCGAAAGGGTTAAGCATTTTTTATACTTTTTTCATAAAAAAATGTATTTTCGAACTTTTGGCGAACGTCCCAAAAAGTTTGAAGTACGCGAACTTTCGAACAGCCAATGTTCGAATCGAACTCCGAACAGATTGAACCGAACAGCTCATCCCTAGTGGAGATATGGGGTTCCTTTGACCGTGGCAGCTAGGGGGTCATGGAGGGTGTCATTCGAAAGGCCTTTTGAATGATACCAAACATGACCAGGTTCAAACTAAAAAATAAATTAAAAATAAATACAAACATGTTTTTTTTGTGTGTGTTGTTTTTATGAATGCAGCAATATTGTTCTCATTTCGATTAGAATGTGAACAATGATGCTGCACTAATGATTTTTTTCTATGGGGTGCATTTGCTAAAAATCATGTAATTCCACGCAAAAAATGTAGCGAGTCCCCATTTCTAATTTTTCTACAAGCGCACCCAATAGAAAATATAACCGCAAACGCTCATGTGATAAAATGTGAAAAAAAAACACTTTACACACTGTAGATGATTAAACATTCAAATTTTATTGCATTTTGTGTTATAATATACAGGCAGGACATGACATATACATATAATAATGATATATTATGAATCTGCCGAGTCTGCCGGAAAGAACGATTACATAATATTGTTATATTGACCCAAACATATCATATATCGTTATAATGACCCAAACATATAATAAAATGTGGCGTCAAATCCCGTTTAAACAGGATGAGCGAAACCGGTAAAAATGAGGCATTTCACCGCTGTGTGCTGAGTTTAGCAATGAAGGGGTTGAAAGTGTTTTAAACAAAACAAATGCATGAAAATGCAAGTTAGACTCTCTTTGAAAAACCCCTTAAGTATTTTATCAGTCTATCAACTTTAATCACTGGCTAATTCATGAAATAATAAAAGAAAAGTTTTTCTGTGTATAATTTATATTCCAAGTCCATTTCTAGATCTGCTGAATGATCCAGTTATTGTTTTACAAATGTGCTTTGTAACTATTCCAGCAGGAAATATGGATGCTCCTCTGATTCAAAAAGATATGCAACCACGGAGCTGGCCGACCTTTCACTTGTATTTAGACCTGACCTGTTCTTCTGCACAGCGTGTATTACAAGCAATTCCTGTGAGAAATTATTACTGGCCGGCACTCAAAGGAAAATCTCAATAAAAAAAAAAAGGACAGGAGCACATTGTTAGAGAGGTGAGTAATCCGAAAACGAACACAAGTTTAGCAGAGATTCAAAGTGTGCAGTTCTTAAATCATTTGTCAGAAACAGACATTTTCTAACAAGGAGAAAAACAAAACGTTTATTTTTACGTTGAATTTGAAGTTCATGGCCTTACTTGTTCAAGTAGTTTGGAGGTCATGATCGCACTATATTCAGGGAAGAAGGAGGATGCTTCCTGAATTTTATATAAGGGAACACTACAAAGGAGTCCTGCTGTTGGATAGAGGGAGCCCTGCAATTATTTTTATTAAGTCACGCTGTATCAACTTGAACAGCAAGTAATAGTACGAGTTCGATGGGGAAATAAACATGGAACTGTATATCTATTTTTAGCAAGCAAAATATCAGCAGTTTCTAAATAAGTATAGGATTTTTGCAGGAATAACATGCTTGCCTGTGCATGAAAATTAGCTTCTGCTTTACTAACATTTGCCATATAAAGAACAAAGAGCACAGTGTATCAATAAAGTTTTATAGTACAACACAGATTTACAACAAATGAAGGACCCTTTTAACCTCTTATACAAACAGACACAATGGCGCATAAAATAGTGCATAAAAGTACAAATAGAAATACCAATGGGGTTATTTTTAATGATATTAAAATTACTACACTATATTGTGTTTTTTCCCTATCTTTTCCAGATTCTTGGGTGGAAAATTGGGACTACATTTTGGGGTGACGTCACTGTATCTTGGTGACCCCATTGGTATTTGTATGTACTTGTATGCGCCATTGTGTCTACTTGTATATTGGTTTCTTTTTGCGGGGTATACAAGGTGCCCTCAACTTTGGGCTGCAGTAGGTGGGAAACTATTCGAATATATTGGTTACCTTTTCCCATCTTGCCAGTGTCAGGGAGTCGGTAAGGGGTAATGAAATTGGCATGAGCCGATTGTGAAAGGTCTTCTTGTTGTCAACTGTGTTCCAGCCGAAACGCTGTATTAGTGGCTATGGTTGGGATATTTGGGAGCTGCTGTTTGATTCCAGCAGTGGAGCAGCGTGCCTCCACAGGTTTCGGCTCCTGATGTCCATAGGACTCGACGAAGCCAAGTGCGACCTGCTCGCAGTCAGAAGAGGAAGCAGATTGCACCACAGAACCAGGGGTAAGTGTAGAATTACAACGGGTTTAGAAAACCATGGACTATCTCCCTGTTCTCTCACCGTTAATGTACAGCAGTTTGCAAGGAAAGAATAACGTCTCAAGCAGTTAACTTAATGAAATGGGGCCCTATTCCATAGTTCTCGATAGGATAACTACAGGAGACGTTACATATATATGATATAGTGAGATGCTAAGAACTACTCACAAATTATCAATTTGTGAGCCGCTATTATCGGCTCGGGTGGAGTAGGGTCCACTGTTGACAAAATGCATTGTTAGGAATGGCAACATTTGTTAAAAGACTGAATGCCACATTAATCTTAATGCACAAAGTGATGTTTAATACAGAATTTACATTGACTTTGAGAGACTATGTCAATGTCAAAGATTAATGAATTATGCTAAGATCAAAGTGTCCTGAGAAGTATGTTACCCTGGAAAAACAGCTACGAGGAGTTCCGCAAAAATAAATTCCTGCTAAAAAAATATATTGAGTACTATTATCAGGTTTATGAATTCCATTCAACCACTAAACAAATAAGCAATGCTACTGAATCACACAGCCAATCATCGTACAACTGGGCCACACAAGACTATCTAGTTGCAAAACGGTCTCTGAGCCAAAATGAAAACTTTGAAGATAAATATTGCCATATGTGGTAAGCAACTTGAAAAATGTAGCATTTGCAGAGCATCATATTTATGGCTTGTAGTACATATAAGTCATGTAAAACATAGCTTTATTGCATTTATGTGCCCTTAAACTTTCAGTAATTACCCCAATATAATATATATGTCTATATCTATCCATCCATCCATCCATCCATCTATCTATCATCCATCATCTTATATCTGTCTATCTCCCCCTGAAAAGAGGGAGGTACACTTTGCATGTTTAAAAGCATATGACCTGATTATTTAAGGGTAGCTCTGACTATAAAAACAGAAGTTGAGAAATAATTATTAGTGTTGCCCTTTTTTATGGTTTACTGCAAAATAACAATTTTACCACATCAGAACTTCCAGAGCAAAAAAAGCAATTATGGTTAAATTTCCTCTTTTTGGGCTGGTCTCCAAGAATATTTTGAATGCAAAACATAGGAGCTGTCATGCAATGTGTATATAACGTTTTTATTATTTTTTTTATCAATTTGCATTTTCATCATCCTTAATCAGTAGAAAAAGGTATGCTTCAAAATCACGATAGGTTTATATTTGTAATAAAGCAGCTCCAATAAATATCTTTTCAATTATTACTTTCACCACTTTGCTTTCTCTGATTTGGTCTGACTTTGTATATAATATGGTAAATCGCTGAGATTGCAGCCGAAAGGTGCTTTCTTGCAATAGTTAAGTAGGAACTTTTTATTACAGAAAAAAAACATAGTAATTTACCCTCTTGAGATCACAGAGGAGAGGAAAGCAGGTTGTTAAATGTCATCAATATTGTGCATGTACTTTCCACCTCCGAAACCTCTAGATGGAATTTTGTGCAGTTGTGTACTCTGGCATGGGCCTTCTGTTGCCAGCTGTGAAACATTGGATATCACCAGCAATTTGTCAACAAGCCTGAGGCATTTGGAAGAGAACTCTTTGTGTTTTAGCTATACTGATACGAAACTGCCACCAGTCTAAGTAAGTTGAGTAACATACCTTTGACATGTTTCCAAAGCATGTCAAGAAAGGTTTCGATAAAAAAGACACTTGTTCTACAGAAAAGGGCTGTGAAGGTGAGGGGTCCCTGCAGAGGACATAATATTTATCTTGCCTCAAAAACACACGGAGACTTTGTTTCGAGCAGTGATTGTTTCCTAAGTGTTTGGGTGCTCCTTGTCCCAGAACACAAAGGACATTGGCCTTCGTTGGCTCTTTCAAAAATAGCCAGTTATGCGACCCAGTGCTGCCTATGGATGGATGGATGCCACCTTAAAACACGTTCTGGTTACACAGGCCCTTTCATATCTCATATCTTTTCATGGAATTATTTTAGGACAGAAGATAGAAATCGGAAAGTCAGTCAGCGAGTGGGTCCTGCATTGATGTGATGCTTCTTGAAGCTTTAAATGCTTCCTTTAGGAGAGACTAGAAAGCTTGTTCGTAACTTGGTTGTCTTGGGTCATGGTCTTCAAAATGATCATCTTTCATAGACACAATTTTTTTATTTATATCTTTATTAAATTGATAAATGCAAATTCTTTCACCTGTGGACTTTATTCGCCGCTAGAAGAAGCTTCACATCCTTCAGAAAGGCTTTGGATTCTACGAGGAGGCTGTGAAAGAGATTCACTGGATCCTGATGGTTGGAGATATATTAAAAATTATAAATACCACCCCCCCCCTTTGCTCCTTATAATTGAATTGTTCCTGGGAATCTGGAAACGTGTAAATTTCAGATTTAAAATTTCTTTGCACACTCTATCATAATGGTTTGTAACCCTGGTCCTCAGGTCCTCCTAACAGGTCAGGTTTTCCAGATATCTGAAGCACAGCACAGGTGATATGATTTGCTGTTCAGTGATTGCAGGATTCATTATGCATTTCCTCCACGTAATCCTTAAATTCTGGCCAGTTAGGGGTATCTGAGGACCAGGGTTGGGAACCACTGCTCTATTACAGTGTTCTTGAGGCTGGGCAATGAGGTCCTTCTTTCTTTCCCAATGCTACATAATGCACTCTGGACTAGAAATGTTTTTTGGCCATCTGGAGAATCCCCTGTGCTATGGCATCCTTGGTCAGCATTTTCTCCAGGTTTTGGAAGCGGAGCAGTGCTCGTATTTTTATTTTACTTTTTGTTTTACCTCATGAGCCTAATTTGATTTCCTTCCTGCAGCATATGAATTATATATGTTGCAGGGCAGCACTTCTCCCTGTGCTCCTCTCTGCATGAAATAGTAATGTGTATCCAGGAAAACATGGCTAATCTGGCAACCCTAGGTCTTATCATGGATAGTGTAGAAAAAGAGGGACACCAGGTACTCCAAATTACCAAGGTAGCTTTCATTCAGGAAGGACATGTCTGGAGTGTCGCCTGGTACCCACCTCTTTTTCACCATTTGCCATGATAAGTCCTATGTACAATCCATCAACTTTTTTTAGAGACACCATGCAACTGAGTTGCCCAATAAACTATGCAAATCTAAGGCTAGGGTCAGATGAGCGTGATTTCTACGGACTGTATGTCCGTGCACACGGACGTACGTCAGTACGGAAGACACAGTAGTGGCCACACAGTCCGTTTATTCACTGACGCATATTTTGACGGATGTAGGAGGGAAAATAAATTAAAAAACAAAACCATTTTGTCCCTGAAAAATGCTGGACGTATAAATGCAGTCCGTCTGACCACGTTCCATCACTCACACACAAAGCTATGTGGACGTTGCGGACGCAGCGCACTTTGTGCGGCCGTTCTAGTGGTTGTACGTTCTTGCCTGCCTTGCGTCCGTTTGCCGCGGCCGTGGTGCGTCCGCAGTTCAGTGCGGACGTACTTTGTGTAACAGGCTCCAATGGACTTTCTTTCATGCTATCACGGACGTACTTTTAGGCGCAATCACGGACGTGAACACTACGCTCGTCTGACCCCAGCCTAAATCATTACTCCTTTAAGATTAGTATAAGCGAGGATCTAGGAAAGTACTAAATCCTTAAACTGAGTCTACTTGCTCCTCTCTAGAATTTAAAAGGATAGTACTTTATTTTTGAGTTTTATGAAATGTAAAGTGAATTTTTTGTTAAGTTTGACAAAAACAAAATAAATCGGGAAATTGACCAGCAGTTTTACGTTCTCTAATTTAATAAACCCCTTTGGTTAGCTAATAATGGGCACAGCGGTCTAACTTCTCTGTAAAATCACATTATTCTTTTATTTTTGTAAAGATACTTGGAGAAAATTACTAACATTTTCCCTTAGGCTTGAAATTAACTTACCCAGGGTAACAGGAAATGTGGAGTCTTGTGATGTAGATTGTTAAACCAGATGGGAAACACGGCATACGCTGGCCGTATAGACAGCGAGCGGTGTAAGTGAGTCATCTTTGGTTGTTGTGAAAGTAGCTCTTTTAACCTAGATCTCACATTGTTGAGTTCGGTGTATAGTGCCCCACTGTTTTTGTTTCCAAAATCTGACAAAATGTAAAGGGAACATTTTTATCGGTGGAAAAAAAATATATATATATTTTTCTTCAGCTATGGAAGTAGATGTCTTGTAAAATACACACAGATCCACGGCTTTACGCAGGTCTGTTGGAAACTGACTTTGAAAGTACCAGATTTTCTATAAATCAGGACGGTAATGGCTAATCTTGACAACATATACACATTTTTATTTTATTTTGATATCGATATATACATTTTAATAAATATAGGATGGCGGTAGCAGATTTTCTAAAATGATAGAGCACAGAAACAAACGCTATTTAGAACTTTAGATTCAATATTTTATTTAATACTACTTCTATAAATCCAAATAATAATATTTTTCACTGAATGCTACATGATAGCGGTTCGATTGATTCGTTTTATAGATTTGTGTAAAACAAGACACGTACAGGTCTATTTACTTAAAGGTGAAAACCAGGAGAATTGGCAGGAGAAGAGAACAATCTAGACCAAATAGCCGATTTGGAACGTGAGATAAATTGGAGAATTTTTCTGGTTTGACTATTTTGACCTAGAATTTTCACTTCTCCAGTCATTCTCCTGAGTTTCACCTTTCTTTGAATAGACCTGATAGAGTGGCTTGGTAAGAAAAAAAATCGGACTATAAGAAGAATAGCAGTCATTCCTTTTTCGTATATAAACAGCTAATTAGAAAAATTAAATGCCAATTGATTTCTGAAAAAAGAGTTAAAATATTGTCAAACCTACAGGTGTTGAACTAAATTAGCTGTTAAGTGTTGAATGTGCCTAAAACGGTGCCACTGCTGAGCTATTTTACACCCATGTACTGAGCTCTTTTCAACCATATTTTGATCATCATGTTTAACTGCAACATGAAAACATGTTTTGTTGTAGAACCTACACAAATGATATATCTTTTTTCTCAGCAGATTCACAATACATTATTACTATGCATATAGGTCTTGTTTCAGGGGAGGCTACATCAAAAAGTGGTAAAAAAAATAATATTACAATAATAACAGTATGTAAATTAATTTTTTCCTCTATTTATTAGACATTTATTAGACATTTGTACTGCCCGAAATTTCGTTTAGGAAACTTTCATAATCCAAAGATTTCAGATTCAGAGTAGTTGGAATTTGCCCATTCAGATTGAAATGGAAAATTTTCAGAAATGGCTGAAATTTTGGAGGTGTACATATATTATAGACCCACTATATTTCCTTCTGTAGCCTGATAAAATAAAGAATTATTATAGTTATTCGCTCTTACCTAACTGTAGATGAGTTCTTTTAAAACTAACCATATTTACTGCGGATTAAATAAATAAATTAAGTTTAATATGATAACAATTATATTGACTTAATAAATTCTGAGTGTGTTCTAAATTCTTCCTTTGACCAAAACATACATAAGCTGGCATAAAATACTGAATTTTCTGTGACCGCACTCGGCCGAATAACCCTCTCTACTAACCCCTTCTTTACCTCCTCCAACCCCCCCATAGTATTCACTATACCCCATTCTATACCCCAAATCAAATGGTAGTTAGGAATCCAGTTACTTCAAGTTACTTATAGGGTTAGGGTTACATTTGCGCTTAGGTCTACAATTCATGGATTTTTCTATTTGTCCGAATTTGCATTCAGATGAAAACAAATGCACATGTCTACAATTTACCAATATAACCTTTTTAGTTAAAATATACTATTAGGTAATCTTTTTAAAATAATCAAATCTTGAGACCAAGTGAATGCATTAGTCTAAAATAAACAATTTTAACCAAAATTGAGATAACTAGAATTTTCAATTGTTCTTTGAAACATGGCATTTTATGAATGAAGTATTTATAAAACACGGAGCATGGAATTGCCATTTATTTTTACAAAGTACACAAAATTCCAAAACCAAAGAGAGAACTGGTTTGAGCCAGACTGATCCTGTGACTTCTATGTGTTTATACTTAATATTGTTTATCAAAGGAGGAATATATTCCTGATTAAAACAAAATAGTTTATAATCTTACCACGTTGTGTTATTAGCTGTGCTCTGGGCACTCGAAGGTGGTCGTCTCGAATGCAGATGTCTGTAAGTTAATCAGCCCGCAGAGGGGACTACATGACCCACCATTGTGAAATGTTAAAAGAGCTAAACAGGCCGTGGCTGAAATCCAGACGCACCCTTCACCTTTCCAGCCTGGTGTTTAAGAGCTTTTCTGGGAAGCTACCACCCTACCTGAATAGACTGCTTTCCCTAGCAGTTCCCTCATCCTATAACCTCCGATCCAGGACCAGCACCTTACTTGCAATACCACAATACAAAAAGAAAGTGTCTCCATCCTCATTTTTCTACAGAGCACCGCAGTTATGGAATAACCTCCCAGACACCATCAAATCTTCCCCCAGTCTAAAGTCACTTAAGAGATCTCTATTAACATACCTCGATACAGAATGCACCTGTAAACATGTAACATAGCGACTATATTTCCTACATACAGTATTTATTTTTTTGTGTTAATCTGTATATTTGTGTTATTTTTAATATCTTGCATTTTATTACTTTGTATTTCTGTAACTGTAACATATCAATGTTCTTGAACCCAGGACATACTTGAAAACAAGAGAAATCTCAATGTATCCTTCCTGGTAAAATACTTTATAAATAAATAAATAATACCAATATGTCTGTATTATTTTCTACTTTATATCTATAATAAAATATAGTACTTTTAAGACAAGGAATTTTTTAAAAAAATTTTTTACATATTAATATATTTATGATCTTCTTTCAACAAAAAGAAAAAATATTGGCATATTGTCTTGTTGTCTTGATATAAGTAATATGCCATGCTAATAGATTGAGTCACCTGAGAGAGTTAGGAGCCTTAATATACACCTTGCACAACCTCACTATAAAAGTACATTTTAGTGTGTAATTTTAAAAAGCTTTTACCTGGCTGAGAAATACAACTGCTATAATACCACTACGAATAAGGTATGTATTTTAAGAACCTACACACCTGCCTGCATCAAATGAAAGTAACTGGTGTTTCTGCTTAAAAACTTGGGGGGGGGGGGACTTCCAGACCTTTACACTTAGATTAAAAAAATAAGTTTTGTTTAGGCTTCCGGTTCCTGAAACAGGATAGAATTTTTTGCAAAGGTGGTAATTTTATTTATCTCATTAGATACAGGTCTCCCATAGGAAAAATAGCCCAGTCTATTGTACTGGGTCACCTTAGGTAAAACCATGAGCCCCAATATGCACTTTGCACAACCATATACAAATATGTGTATGTATATATATATATATATATATATATATATATATATTTATACACAAAGTAGTCCCATGGGATGGCATTGTAAACTGAAAGAGGCCAATGTTCCTATGTCATTCCTTTTAATCTTTTTTATGTATTATTTTGCATTAGTTGTACCCCACAAATAACATCATAGGAAAGATGACAAATATTTTTCTGTTGATTAATTTTGGGGGTTCTAGGACCTATCTAGGTGGAAAGTGGTATAATGTCCCCATTTCCCTCTCCCCATTTACACATCCTAATCAGATTTTCTGATTAAGAAGGGTTTTGGTGATGTCACTGTATACATTCCTGATGATGTCATAAGTCATCTGGCATTGCCCTAGTGAGGCTGGCATTCTACAGAATGCTTCACAAGAGAATATGAAGGGTAATTAAATGTGGTGGAGTAAGTATGTGAAATATCACCCACACTCCAGACTGAATGCAGATTTTTCACTCGAACAGTGAATTATCCTCCAAATACTGTAATAACACTTTTTTTGAAAGATCAGGCAGTTATATTTCCCAAAATGTGTCTTTAGGCATTCACATAACAGAGAAACTGGGAGCTAAATGACTCACTGCTTCTCTGCAGAGTAAAATTAAGAGGTGTGGCATTAAGGTTTTAGATGATACAATACGTACTTACAATCTGTTTCCTCTTCTCCCCACTGTCTCCCAGTGTGAGAAACGAGAAGGTAAGATATGGCAGTGCCATTGTTCGTGTTTTAAGTGAAACATAGAAAATGGCAGAACGTCATCACTTTTTTTACTTTAAAATTAAGAGGTGTGGCATTAAGGTTTTAGATGATACAATACGTACTTACAATCTGTTTCCTCTTCTCCCCACTGTCTCCCAGTGTGAGAAACGAGAAGGTAAGATATGGCAGTGCCATTGTTCGTGTTTTAAGTGAAACATAGAAAATGGCAGTACGTCATCACTTTTTTTACTTTACTTAGGGGAGGGTGTCTGGGACTACTCTTCCAAATACATGAGGGATAACCCAGGATGTATCTCACATTCCTTCTGCAGAGGAAGAGTTAAAATATAAATATAGTATATGGGAACTCAAACGTAGTAATGGAAATGATGTCACAAAGAAAGAATTCACTGATCTAATTACTGGAGTATTATCAGACTTCCTTGTCAAGTATTTTTTGTGTGTGTTTATAAAGCTAATTATGACTCATTTTAGTTGTCTGAGTTTTATTTTATTTGGATTGAATTTTTTTTTATAGTTCATGTTATGTAATCGTTTTGCTCAAGCTAATCCTTGGATTCTTCATGTCATCATTGTTCTCATATGTTCAGTAATATTCGGTGTAATCCTTTCAACAATATCTAAATACTTTTCCAGATATTCCCCATTTGGAGTATACATTTTATTCCGATGAGTGAAGAGCTGCTGCTCTTTGCCTGTCGTGAGTTCTTTTCTGTTTTTAACGATGAAATATTATATTTTTTTATGTGATATATTATATATCTTGTGAGTGTTCTGAGAATAAGGAATTGCATTACATTTATCAGATCAGAGGAAATGATTTGAGGAATAAAATGAACTATTCTGTAAAACAAATCAAGGACATGCTGTACTTGTTCAGGTTTAACTCGCACATTAAACAATGCTGTGAATTCTGGAGTAATTTACTAATTATATGCTTTAACAGGAGAGTCAAACCAAAAAAACGATACTTTTTCTAATAATTTTTTTTAGCCAGGATTTTGATGAATGACGAGCAAACTCTATCAAAACCTAAACTGATTGTGCTACTATATATATAGAAACAAGCGTAGCGCCAATGAAGAATCAATGGTTAGCATATATGCGCACAATGCATGTCCTTGGGTTTCTTTTTCTTTCCTTCCTTGTCTTTTTTCTTATTCGAAACGCGCCTCTTTTGTGCTCATCAACCTCTTTGGAATTCCTATAGATCTTTATAGAGTTCACCTATAGTGAAAATAAGCACATACCAGTGATATCCCTAGCAAGATACTGTATAAAAAAGTATCAATATCTAAGACCACAAATTTCTGACAAATTCCAGTCCAAGAAGGTTCGGGGGATACCTTATCATTCCCTGTGCGTTATTCAATAGAGCCTATTGGGGCTCAGAACCACGTGAGTCAGAAATTTGTGGTATGGGGAGGGATAGGGGTTCAAAGGACCTCCCCCTCCCTTCCAGGCACTTTCCCTGCTCTGGTGGGGGGTGTGCCTGGAATAGATGTCATCGCGCCCAGCGTAATGACGCTATTCATGCGGCCGGGGTCCCGGAGGCTGGGCTGACATCTAGGATGTCAGCCTGCGCTGGGTCGGCGCAGCGATCGGTCGAAATACTGGCCGGTCATCACTGCAATGATAGGACACGCTCAGCGCGTCCTCCGCAGCCAAGTCCACGCTTGGCTGGACGCGATGAGCGCATCCTTAGCAGCGAAGTGGTTAAAATACAAATATTCTCATAAAATTAAGTTTGTCAAACCATAGAAATGCCTTCACAAAACTTATTTTTCACAGCAGTGGGTCAATTCATACTACCATTGCTTTTCAACCGTTTCATGTTTTGACACTACGGATTAGAAACCGCTGCTTCTAGCCGTCTCTATAGATACGACTCTAGTGTTTAGAAGTGTCAAACCAGCTTCAGCTTCTGCCATATTCAAAATCTTAAAACAGAGTATTTGTTCGAAGAAAGAATTCCTGCTTTGTCTCCTTGATTCTTTTATGTGTTTTTTTTTTTATTTCTGGTAAAAGTAGAATACAGATCACATGGATGATGCCAAAGAGCGAAGAGACAGCCAAATGCACAGAGGGTGGAGAAGGCCCCTGACCCTTTGAAATTAACAGTTCTTTTAACCAAGGACAGTAAGAAAGAAATCTCAAGTCGATTTTAAAAAGCAATATAATGTGTGGAGACACACTGTCTGCAAATCTGGGCTCCAGAAACACCCCAGCCATCTGGGTTTACATATCATATTAATGAAGTGGCCCTGTATTGGGACTCTTAATGACCCCTATTCGGGCCCATGTCCAACTCTTTGGAAGGCATTAATAATAACATAGTGGAACATGGCTGGTTTAAAATATATTTATTTATGACTTTGCATTATAACGTGAGTCACTTATTATGAAATGGATTGAACTGCTGTTAAAGTGACATAAGCTCTTTCTTTTATTTTGCATTTCAGTACACGGTTTGCATATGAATATGTGTCAGGTTATTACGTATTTGCGTGACACCTTTTAACTAGATATTTGTAAATGGCTGTGCAAACAAATTGTAAATAAAAACATTCTGTCTGGAATAGCTTACCAACATATATACCTACCGATCTATTCTCTAAGCGTTAAAATGTCAGGGAAATTTCGGTGCTTTTCACTTTGGCGTAATTCGGTGCACTTTGGCGATTCCATTTCGCCAAAATGTTGGTGATTTCCCTATTTAGCTAATGGTCACTGTAGTGTGCTGAAGATGGAGTCACCGAAGCCCCACGAAAAAGTTGGAAAACATCACCGAAGAATGCAAAAAAGCACCAAAAAGCACCGCAGAGTGTCGAAGTGGCCTTGGCAATTTCTACCAAAACTGCAGAAAACCCCCCAAAAAAACCCAGAAATCTCCTACTCTCCTAATAAGTGTTTAAATAAAAATGTATTAAAATGTGTCTAAATAATAAATAAGGTCCTTTAAAAAAGAATAAGAAGATCTGTTACAGAATTTTTTAAAAATACTGCCTTTTAAAAAAATTGGGACACAAAAATTTCTTCTAAAAAATGCAAAACATACAAAAAGGTGTTCTAAAAAATAAAAAGGCTTTTTGCTGAAAATAAGAAAAAAATAAACAGTCTTTTAATTTTTTTTAAAATTATATTACGTTTTTACATTGAATCCTATGGGATTCGCCTGTTTAATCCTGTCAAACTGAAACACCAAAAATTAAATCAGGTAATTTCACCGACATTTCTGTACAGTTCGGTGTCCTCTGAATAGATGAATCAATAATTCTCTAGGGCACAATTTCGCTGCCGCCGAACTACACTGTATTTCGCCGTGATTTTGTATGTAGTTGGCGAATTGACATCTTAGAGAATGAATAGGCGAACTGCCATGAAATTGCACTGAATGTTGAAATTGGCAAGTTCGGTGGTTAGTGAATAGACCCTCTAATATTGTAAATACTGTATTTCAAATACATATCACTGCCACGTACAATTAGTTTTGACAGAATACCGTCCACAATGGTGGTAGCAGCAAATGACGTCCAACACAGGCCCACATGAAGTACGGCCGCACGAAAGTTCGGCCGCGCAATGCAAGTGGTAAACGAAAGCATTTTTTCAAAAACGTCAAACTGCTAGTACGTACACAGTGCGCTGCGTCCGCATAGCAGCGTGTGTGCGTGATTAGGAGATGTCAGACGCTGCTCATGTCCAGCCAACATAACGTCCAGACACCCAAAGTTTCCTGGTTTGGATCCGTAAAAAATACGGCCGACATTGCGCATCGTATGACCGCTATCGCATCTTCCATGAAAAAATTTGTTTGGACGCATCAACGCACTTTTTGACGGTAGACGTGAAAAATGCGTTCGTCTGATCCTAGCCTAAAGAAACAAAACAGGGATCCTGCACTCCTGCAGCAAGGACGTTTTTATTTACAAATACAACAGCAAAGTTTTGGCTTAAACAGCCTTTCTCATGCAGTGTCGTGTCATTTCTGCCAGCTATTCTAAAGATGGCTGCCTTGATGTGCAGATCACGACAAAATGTGTGAGTCAACCGGAATTTGTCTTGTCATTTCCGTAAATCCATATAAAGGTAAGAAGAATACAGGAGAACTAACAGAAATGGGTATTTTTCGTGCAAAATTTTAGTATCATATACTTGAACCAGATTGATGGAATGACATGGATAAGGGAAGGATAGCACCTGACCCATAGCACACCATATCTTCTTGAAAATATGACTGAGTCTATTTTAAGTCACATTTATGCATGTACGGCTCCGGTGGAACTTCAGTAACTTGTTTTTATTGATTCTTATCTTGATTTGCACAGATTCAATAACATGTGACAAAATGGATAGGACCATATTCCTCAGTACTGATGGATAAGGTCCCAAAACAGGACGTAGCCAAAGAGCTTTTCAAGGCATACAAGTGGGATCTTTTTTCAATGTAGTCAGTCTCTTGATCTCAACCCAACCGAATATGCATTTTACTATATAAAGACAAAAGTGGACCAGTAAAGGCCAGTAAAAACATCAAAATGAGGGAAACCTGTGATTTGGAGATGTCCATAGGTTCCTGAGTTCAGTCAGTAATTAATTGCAAAGGATTTTCAACCAAGATTCAATCATTTGATTTTCTTTATACAGTGAGGGAAAAAAAGATTTGATCCCCTGCTGATTTTGTACGTTTGCCCACTGACAAAATAATGATCAGTGTATAATTTTAACCACTTGGCTGCTATGGACGCGCTCAGCGCGTCCAGCCAAGTGGTTCTCCTGTGCTACGGACGCGCTCAGCGCGTCCGAGCACAGGAGGCAGCAATCCGCCGGATTCCGGCGGATTGCCGCGCCCCCCCGGTGCGGGCTGACATCTTGGAGTTAACCCCTAGCTGCCACCAACGGTGGAGATAGGGGATTCCAATGAATCCCCTATCTCCCGATCCGTGGCAGCTAGGGGTTAATGTTTGGTACTGTTGGGTCAGCCAGAGCATGGCCGTTCCAACGATACCAAACACCACTGTGAAAAAGTTAAAAAAAAAATTAAAATAAAAATGAAAAAATATTAAAAAAAATATATAAAAAAAAATAAACAAGTTTTTTTTTTTTTTTTTGGTTTGTTAATGCAGCAATATTGTTCCCATTTCAATTATAATGTGAACAATGATGCTGCACTAACGATTTTTGTATGCGGTGCGTTTGTTAAAAATCGCGTAATTTCCCCCCAAAAAAAATGTAACGAGACCCCATCTCTAATTTTTTTAATAAGCGCACCCCATACAAAATATAACCGCAATTGCTCGCATGTTAAAATGTGAAAAAAAAACACTTTACACGTTGTAAATTATTGAAAATTCATATTTTATTGCATTTTTTGTTATAATATACAGACAGGTCATGACGTATACATATAATAATGACATATTATTAATCTGCACAGTCTGACGGAAAGAACGATATATAATATGTCTGGGTCATATACTAAAATAAGCCTTCAAAACGCATTTAAACATGATGATCAAAACCGGTAAAAATGACCTCAGCACAGAGGCGTGAAACACCTCAGCAGCGAAAGGGTTAATGGAAGGGTTATTTTAACAGTGAGAGACAGAATAACAACAAGAACATCCAGAAACACGCATTTCAAAACAGTTATAAATTGATTTGCATTTTAATAAGTGAAATAAGTATTTGATCCCCTATCAATCAGCAAGATTTCTGGCTCCCGGGTATCTTTTATACAGGTAACGAGCTGAGATTAGGAGCAATCTTAAAGGAAATGCTGCTATTCACAGCTTGTTACCTATATAGAAGACACCTGTCCACAGAAGCAATCAATCAATCAGATTTCAAACTCTCCACCATGGCCAAGACCAAAGAGCTGTCCAAGGATGTCAGGGACAAGATTGTAGACCTACACAAGACTTGAATGGGCTACAAGATCAGGGGTCAAGTCCTGGGAAAAAAAGTGAGCAAACTCACCCACGAATTAAACAACCCCTAAAATATATATATCACGAGTATAGCAGGACGTGGTGATACCATTTTTATTGGGTTAATATTACATTTAAAAGACAAGCTTTCAAGAGTGTAACCTCTCCTCTTCAGGTCTGGAAACTATACTGATCAGTGAAAGGTATCACTACGTACAGGTATACTCGTGATTTTGGCAACTGGACTAACGCGTTTTATATATATATCAAATATCACATACAGATATATATCTATTCAGGCACAGACTCCCCCAGAATTATATACACAGGCACAGACCCCCCAGAATTATATACACAGGCACAGACCCCCAGAATTACATACACAGGCACTGGACCCCCAGTATAGCATACACAACACTGAACCCCCAGAATAATATACACAGCACTGAGCCCCCAGAATAATATACACAGCACTGAGCCCCAGAATAATATACCCAGCACTGGACCCCAAGAATAATATACACAGCACTGAGCCCCAGAATAATATACCCAGCACTGGACCCCAAGAATAATATACACAGCACTGAGCCCCAGAATTATATACACAGCACTGGTTATATGGATATATTTGCCCCCAGCTCACATGGATACATTTGCCCCAGCTCATATGGGTATATATTGCCCCAGCTCACATGGATATATTTTCCCCAGCTCACATGGATATATTTTCCCCAGTTCACATAGATATAATTGCCCCCAGTTCACATGGATATTATTGACCCCAGCTCATATGGGTATATATTGCCCCAGTTCACATGGATATGCCCCAGCTCATGGATATACCCCAGGTCTCATGGATATGACCCCCAGCTCATGGATATGCCCCCCAGCTCTCATGGATATTGCTCCAGCTCTAATGGATATGCCCCAGCTCTCATGGATATTGCCCCAGCTCTCATGGATATTGCCCCAGCTCTCATGGATATTGCCCCAGCTCTCATGGATATGTCCCCGGCTCTCATGGATAATGCCCCATTTCTCATGGATATGCCCCAGGTCTAATGTATATGCCCCAGCTCTCATGGATATGCCACAGGTCTCATGGATATGCCCCCCCAGCTCTCATTGATATGCCCCAGGTCTCATGGATAATGCCCCAGGTCTCATGGATATGCCCCATGTCTCATGGATAATGCCCCTGGTCTCATGGATATGCCCCAGGTCTCCTGGATATGCCCCAGTTCTCATGGATATGCCCCAGGTCTCTTCCTGTCAGAGGCCGTTGTAGCAGGAAGCACGCGGCCTGCTCATCATTTCGGGCTCGGGCTACACCGGGAACCTGCGTTCCTGCAGCATTCCCGCTGTGGGAGAAGTGCGGGAACACCGCTCCCACGCGTTCCCGCAGGACTCGAGCCCTGTACAAGACCATCGCCAAACAGCTTGGTGAGAAAGTGAAAAACAGCTGGTGCGATTATTCGCAAATGGAAGGAATACAAAAGAACTGTCAGTCTCCCTCAGTCTGGGGTTCCATGCACGATCTCACCTCATGGAGTTTCAATGATCACGAAAATGGTGAGGAATCAGCCCTGAACTACACGGAACGATCTTGTCAATGATCTCAAGGCAGCTGGGACCATAGTCACCAAGAAATCGGCAACACATTTCACCGTGAAGGGCTGAAATCCTGCAACGCCCGCAAGGTCTCTCTACTCAAGAAAGCACATGTACAGGCACGTCTGAAGTTTGCCAATGAACATCTGAATGATTCAGAGATGAATTGGGTGAAAGTGTTGTGGTCAGATGAGACCAAAATCAAGCTATTTGGCATCAACTCAACTCACCTTGTTTGGAGGACTGCCTATGACCACAAAAACACCATCCCCACCGTCAAACATGGAAGTGTAAACATTATGCTTTGAGGGTGTTTTGCTGCTAAGGGGACAGGACAACTTCACCGCATCAAAGGGAAGATCGACAGGGCCATGTACCGTCAAATCTTGGGTGAGAACCGCCTTCCCTCAGCCAGGGCATTGAAAATAGGTTGTGGATGGGTATTCCAGCATGACAATGACCCAAAACACATGGCCAAGGCAACAATGGAGTGTCTCAAGAAGAAGCACATTAAATTCCTGGATTGGCCTAGCTAGTCTCAAAACCTTAATCCCATAGAAAATCTGCGGAGGGAGCTGAAGATTCAAGTTGCCAAACGCCAGCCTGGAAACCTTAATGACTTGGAGAGGATCTGCAAAGAGGAGTGGGACAAAATCCCTCCTGAGATGTGTGCAAACCTGGTGGCCAAATGCAAGAAAAGTCTGATCTCTGTGATTGCCAACAAGGGTTTTGCCACCAAGTACTAAGTCATGTTTTGCGAAGGGATCAAATACTTATTTCACTTATTAAAATGCAAATCAATTTATGACTTTTTGAAATGCGTTTTTCTGCGTGTTTTTGTTGTTATTCTGTCTCTCACTGTTAAAATAAACCTACCATTAAAATTATACACTGATTATTTCTTTGTCAGTGAGCAAACGTACAAAGTCAGCGGGGGATCAAATATTTTTTCTCTCACTGTATGTAAGCTTGCTCAATTGCCTTTGAGCCCCTGAAAATGGGGGACAGTGTATGAAAATTTAAAAAAATATATTTTGCACAATATTCGTGCTAAATCTCAAATGCTCAAAAACAAATCTTCAATTACATTTTAGGAGCTTCAGTGGTGAATAAATGCTCATATTTATTATGGCTACGGAAGCATAAATTTAGTTACTTTTCTTTCACCACTGCAGAAATAGTCAACAGACGCCTTTGATGAGCTTCATTTATTGTCCTACAGCTGTCACTTTTTTTCCAGTTAAGCCCTCTCCTATAAAGGGTATGAAGGAATCTATAAACGTGTTGCTTCATGTGAAAAGTGGCAATAAATTGAGAAATGTTGTTAATTTTGTTAAGTTACAACACCTTATCTGATGCATTTTCAAACATTAGCTTGTGTTTTTAGATTTTTATTCACTGGTGTTTATTAATGTGGCTAAATTAGCAGTGACTTCCAGCCAAGTTGTTTGGGGAAAGAAAAGTTATGTGTTGCTTCAGTTAGGGAAATCTGTAGTAAAGAATGCCTATATTGTAACGACTACGTATCTAATGACCTAATTAGGCATTATTTGAATGCTTGTAAAGCTGAAGAAAACTATGTAGTTGTTTCTGGCATTCGAGCTTTTGTACTAGGAAGCACTTATATGGCAGAATCGAAAATAGCCACAAAGCGGTCACATATTTTTTGTTTAAAGTTTTTTTATTTTGGAACAAAGTCAGCAAAACAATCAAAGAAAATGGCCTTGCAGGGCCAAAACGAGTCATCTGTGTAAAAGAAAATGGCCACAATTTGTCAGCTTAAAAGACATCAAAAATACGAACTAAATAGCTAAGAAGCACTGCAGTAGTATAATAAAAAGAGTCCTCTGAAAAACAACCAAAATAATGCTTATGTGGGAGAAAGGGAGAGAGGATGAAACAAAAATACAAAGCGTCCTCAGAAAATGTCTGAAGTATCCCAGCAGAAGGGATGGGGGGAGTAAGGGGGGGAATGCATCAATAAACAAATATTCTCAGCATGTTTGGGAAAAATGAGGGATGGGGTGTAAAAAGCAAAAAGGGTCACCAAGAGAGTCAGCATAAAAGCAGCGTGAAAATTAAAACGTCAGCATATAATCATTTTAAATCCGAGTGGAAAAAAAAAAAAAGGAAAAGAAACAAAAAGTCAGCTGTAGACGCAAAAGAAACGTTGTCATCGTAGGGGAGCTCAGCATTATAGTGTAGGCCTGGAACAGGAGCATAAAATGGCATTTAAAAAAGGCAATCAGATAGGGCGGCAAAGTCACCTCAACCCGTATCCCGGAACATAAGGGGGACCAATGCCCCCGGCCGAACGTATAAGAGGCATCGTGGGACACCAGGGCCTCCAATCTCACAGCAGGGACGCCGGGCTTCATTCCACCGCGCGGTCCCCGTATACCCTCCAGCCATAGTACCTCGCCAGGAGGGTTCCAGCTTCTTCACAGTGGACAGTCCATGAGGTGCGTATCGCGTCGTCCCGTTCTTGGCCATCTCTTCCCCCTCCGTACCTCGAAAAGGGCCTGCAGGCAGGGCCGCCATCAGGGCATTACGCCCCATACAGCAGTAAGGGGCCCGGTGCCCGGGGGGGCCCGGGCTGCCGGGGTCCCCGCCGGGCCCCTTACTGCTGTGACTGCTATGATGGCGGGCGGCCGCTGCCCGCTGCCTTAATTTCTTTGGCCAGGCCACGGGCGGGCCAAGCAGCATGCGTCTACTTCCAAGGCACGCGGCTTTGGCACCGCCCCCAGTCACGTGTGTGACGGCGCACACGTGCTGCGCGGCGTCAAAAGAACTCTGACACCGCGTGGTGAAGAAGCAAGAAGAAAGAAGCAAGAAGAAGCGGAGAAGCAAGAAGAAAGAAGCAAGAAGAAGTGGAGAAGCAAGAAGAAAGAAGCAAGAAGAAGCGGAGAAGCAAGAAGAAAGAAGCAAGAAGAAGCGGAGAAGCAAGAAGAAAGAAGCAAGAAGAAGCGGAGAAGCAAGAAGAAAGAAGCAAGAAGCGGAGAAGCAAGAAGAAAGAAGCAAGAAGCGGAGAAGAAAGGAGAAGAACCAGTCCAGGACAGACGACTGTAGTGGGTGAGTAGGATGGGGTCAAGACCGGGCCCATCCCCAGGCACCCAGGCCCATCCCGGGGACCGCACCAAGGCCCAGCCCAGGCCCATCACCCGGGGACCAGCCCAGGCCCAGGGCCCGGTGACCAGCCCAGGCCCATCACCAGGGCCCGGGGACCAGCCCAGGCCCAGGGCCCGGGGACCAGCCCAGGCCCAGGGCCCGGTGACCAGCCCAGGCCCATCACCAGGGACGAGCCCGGGCCCATCACTAGTCGCCCGGGGACCAGCCCAGGGCCCGGGGACCAGACCAGGCCCGGTGACTAGCCGAGGCCCATCACCAGGGCCCGGGGACCAGCCCAGGCCCATCACCAGGGCCGTGGACCAGACCGGGCCCAGGCCCATCCCTGGGGTCCAGACCGTGCCCAGGCCCATCACCGGGGTCCAGACCGGGCCCAGGCCCATCACCAGGGCCCGGGGACCAGACCAGGCCCAGGCCCATCCTGGGGACCGCACCAAGGCCCAGCCCAGGCCCATCACCAGGGCCCGTGGACCAGACCGGGCCCAGGCCCATCCCCAGGGTCCAGACCGGGCCCAGGCCCATCACCAGGGCCCGGGGACCAGACCGGGCCCGGGCCCATCCCCGGGGTCCAGACCGGGCCCAGGCCCATCCCCGGGGTCCAGACCGGGCCCAGGCCCATCCCCGGGGTCCAGACCAGGCCCAGGCCCATCCCTGGGGTCCAGACCGTGCCCAGGCCCATCACCGGGGTCCAGACCGGGCCCAGGCCCATCACAAGGGCCCGGGGACCAGGCCGGGCCTGAGGACCAGCCCAGGCCCATCACCAGGGCCCGGGGACCAGACCAGGCCCAGGCCCATCCCCGGGGTTCAGACCGGGCCCAGGCCCATCACCAGGGCCCGGGGACCAGCCCAGGCCCATCACCAGGGCCCGTGTACCAGACCGGGCCCAGGCCCATCCCCGGGGTCCAGACCGGGCCCAGGCCCATCACCGGGGTCCGGACCAGGCCCAGGCCCATCACTGTGGTCCAGACCGGGCCCAGGCCCATCACCAGGGCCCGGGGACCAGACCGGGCCCAGGCCCATCCCGGGGACCGCGCCAAGGCCCAGCCCAGGCCCATCACCAGGGCCTGGGACCAGCCCAGGCCCGGGGACCAGCCCAGGCCCAGGGACCAGACCAGGCCCGGTGACCAGCCCAGGCCCATCCCCGGCGTCCAGACCGGGCCCAGGCCCATCACCGAGGTCCAGACCGGGCCCAGGCCCATCACCAGGGCCCGGGGACCAGACCGGGCCCGGGGACCAGCCCAGGCCCATCCCCAGGGCCCGGGGACCAGCCCAGGCCCATCACCAGGGACGAGCCCAGGCCCATCACCAGAGCCCGGGGACCAGCCCAGGCCCATCACCAGGGCCCGGGGACCAGACCGGGCCCGGGCCCATCCCCGGGGTCCAGACCGGGCCCGGGCCCATCCCCGGGGTCCAGACCGGGCCCAGGCCCATCACCGGGGTCCAGACCGGGCCCAGGCCCATCACCAGGGCCCGGGGACCAGCCCAGGCCCATCACCAGGGACGAGCCCAGGCCCATCACCAGGGCCCGGGGACCAGCCCAGGCCCAGGGCCCGGGGTCCAGACCCATTCCCCATGCCCAGGGCGGGCCCAGCCAGGACCCAGACCGGGCCCATTCCCCAGGTCCACTCAGGGCTTTCAAAATCCATTGCAATAAAAGTAATAGATTGTTTCACAATTTCTTATTACAGTAGAGAGCATCAGGAGGAAGCAGAACGCAGAAGAGCGACATTTCAATCAACAGCGCCATCAACAGTGGTATGTAACATTTTTAATCATTTTATATTCTTCTGTTTATCTTAACTGTTAACCTGTTCCCTTACTGCTGTTCGAGTCTTTCCCAATGTTATTAATTTTTTTTTTTACTTTTACTTGTTTTGAGTAGGGAGTCTGGAACTGACGACGCTTGTGACTGTGAAGCCGACATCCTGATCCTGAAGAGAGACTACAGAGCAGGTAGTGTTGGTTCCCATTGTAGAAGACTACATTGGTGAGTAGATCCCTTTTTTTCTTTTTTGGCAGTTAATGTTTTAGGTCAAGTTGTTTATTTTATATTTGCTGTTGCATTTTGATTGCTCTTATAGCCTTTTGTATCTGTTGAATTGTTGTTGAATTTGTAAAGACAAGTATTTAATTGCATTTTTGAAATCGTTCTTTTTCGATTATTAATATATTTGAAAACTTAGTATCAGTGTCTTATCTTTACTGTACGTACCTTTCCTTGTACGTGTTGAATTGTTGTTGAATTTGTAAAGACAAGTATTTAATTGCATTTTTGAAATCGTTCTTGTTCGATTATTAATATATTTGAAAACTAAAAGGCTCTTATTTACTTCAGATTAAAGTGGTTTTTTACACAATTTTTACAAGCTGCCCTTATTAGAGGGGGAGGCCTGTATTAGGTAGGTTAGTGTAGGGCCCTGCCGAGAAGAGTCTACCTTGACGTGGTGGCAGGCTTCATATTATATTTGCCAAAATATTTGTGCGTGTCATATGGAAAGAGCGGATCACGGGGGGGGGGGCCCATTCTGAGGGTCAGTAAGGGGCCCCAAAATTTCTGATGGCTGGCCTGCCTGCAGGCACCGTCGTCAGCCCATCCAGCGCCACGCGGTCCAGCGGCCCATGCCAAGCTGACTCACCAGAACCGCCCGGCAGCAACATTTCCTCCGCCTCCCGCAAGGTAAGCCGTACTCGCCGGGGGTCCGGGTCACCCTCCATGTCACCGTCTTCTACGGTCCCGCCATCAGCCACATCCAGGCACATTTCCTTGTGCGGCAATTTAAATATTTAAAATATCTAACTTCATGAGTCAGTCTCATGGACTTACACTCTCAATCTCAAATAAATATGAACTCTGCTATTTACACCGGGTAAATTATTCTGGTTTTGGAGGTGTGTGTATGCACAGAATACACCATAGCGTAGGGGTCATATGGTAGGAAGTGAAGGAGAGTCAATAAGGAAACCGTCGAGGGCTGTATTACATTCATAGCGCTACCGTTAGCGCTCATCTGTGCGAGCGTTCACATTAGCCTTGGTTGCCCTAGCAGGGGTGCACCATATTTCAATCCAAACGCGAACGGGTTAATAAACCTGTTAGTGATTCGGATCTTGCGCTTTTCAGCACAAACTTACTGTACTTTGTGCTCCCTATGCTTAACATGGGGCCGCAAAGAGTTAATTAGCATTAGGATTACAAAGTCCTAACGCTAATTACTGTCCTGCTGCGGTTAACTGAAACGTTAATCACAGCTAGGTCTGTCCTGGTGCTAACTGTTTCTGCGGAATCAGTCAGCACCAGCACAGCCCCCCCAAAAAAATCACATACTCACCTCCCATCCTGCAGTGGGAAGAGTGGCTTCATCCGCCTCTTCTTGCCCCCGGAGCAGCGAGAGATTGAGGGAAAAAGTCTCTCAGTCTCCCTCTGCGAATCACTACGCCAAACTGCCGGATCTTACGAGACGAGATCCTGTAGGTCATGTGAACAGCAAAGGAGGCCTCATTGGAGTCCTATGGACTACATCAAAGGGATGCGGCGGCGCTTAGCGTTGCAGCGAGCATCCCGAGGCTTAGCGCCGTGTTACGGTTCAGGGCAGGCTGCTGGATTAGCACTTGCACCGTAATATCACATTAAAATGGGGAGGGTAAGGAGAAACCTGCAGGCGCAGGTTTTTCTCCTTACCATCCCCGTTTTAGCGTGAACATTGTAATAGGGCCCTGATGGCATTAAAGGTGAAAAATTCAATCATAATGTCAAGCTATACGTTTCTTATTGCTCCTAAATAAGTAGACAGAAAAAGATGTCCCCCTTTATTTATTTTTTATTATTTTTCTTTTCGCATGGCTGAAATCCATAAAACATTTCATTATTTTCAGTTAAATGTTACTGTGTTTACTGAGAATCAGTTGTGGACCTTTTGTAGAGGGGGTTTGGTGATTCAAGGGAAGGAGGAATTGGGCTGCTCTAGCCACAGTAAATTAAAGATGGAACCAACAGCCTGTAACACATTCTGTGTCTCTGTTTTTATACAGTAATTTCAATTTTACCTGCCCACTCTGGCCTCCCTGGTTTGAGGCGGGTAACTATTTCTCTTCATATCTTCACAATTTTGTACCCTGTACATTGTTCCCCTGCTGATAGCACGAACAGAAGAATAGAACCTTGGCTCTTGTGACCTCCCCAAGTAGCATCCTAAGTGGACGTTCAGAGTTGATTCCTGGAGTTTTATCCAAGATCCCCTATGCCATCCACCATCACGATCACTAATTCCTGTGTCTCCTCTCTCCACAGGTAGGACATTATCACCCATTATCCACAGACACCCACATCTCAACTGATCCCCTGCATACTTTTGCTGGTAGGACATTATCACCCATTATCCACAGACACCCACATCTCAACTGATCCCCTGCATACTTTTGCTGGTAGGACATTATCACCCATTATCCACAGACACCCACATCTCAACTGATCCCCTGCATACTTTTGCTGGTAGGACATTATCACCCATTATCCACAGACACCCACATCTCAACTGATCCCCTGCATACTTTTGCTGTAGGACATTATCACCCATTATCCACAGACACCACATCTCAACTGATCCCCTGCATACTTTTGCTGGTAGGACATTATCACCCATTATCCACAGACACCCACATCTCAACTGATCCCCTGCATACTTTTGCTGGTAGGACATATCACCCATTATCCACAGACACCCACATCTCAACTGATCCCCTGCATACTTTTGCTGGTAGGACATTATCACCCATTATCCACAGACACCCACATCTCAACTGATCCCCTGCATACTTTTGCTGGTAGGACCCCCATCACCCAATATTCGCAGGCACCCACATTGTAACGTTACCTTGGTCTTTTTCTGTTTTTTTATTTATTTTTGTTTTTCTCCACCATTTGCTTTGCTAATTAGCATGTGAATCTCCTGCCCTATTGACACAGCCCATCCAGCTTCAGGTGTTTACATTTTAACTGCCTGAATGCAATCAGTCTGCCCTATATAACCACTAACACTGGCTCCATTTGAGCCTTGGCTCTTGTGACCTCCCCAAGTGGCATCCTAAGTGGACATTGAGAGTTGATTCCTGGAGTTGCAGGACTGGAGGAAGGAACTTGAAGGCCCACTTTTTACTCCGGGTAAACACACATCTATATCATGCTTTCTCTCATGCTTCTACTCTTTACTTCTACCTTTCTCCTTAAATGGAACTCCTGCCCCTCTATCACCGACCCCTACACTATCTGCATCTCTCCCTCCCTCCTCTCGTCCCACATGACGGCCTCGCATGAGCTCCTCTGTTTCCTCAGAACATGGTCTCCCTCTAACTCTCGTGCTGCCAATCACTCCCACTCCCACAAATCCCATTCCCACCTTCTCTTTCTCACCCTCCTGCTGTTACTCTATGCAGGTGACATATCCCCTAACCCTGGCCCCACAACACATCCAATACTCCCCTCTCATCCTATCTCCATTGCACATAAATCACCTCCCTGCAAGCCCAGCAACCTCATTCCCATAATCCCTCAGCGCCTGTCCTCTTTCTCCTGTGCCCTCTGGAACACTCGCTCTGTGTGCAACAAACTCACAGCAATCCATGACCTCTTCCTTTCAAACTCCTTCAACCTCCTAACTTTAACTGAAACCTGGCTAACTCCCTCTGACACGGCCTCCGTTGCTGCTCTCTCACATGGCGGTGTACACTTGAACCATACCCCCAGATCGGGTGAGAGAAATGGTGGCGGGGTCGGACTCCTACTCTCTCCCACCTGCACCTACCAGCATCTCCCTCCACCCCATCCCTCTTCTTCTTCTCCTTCGAGACACACTGCATCCGCCTGTTCTCTCCTCTGACTCTCAGGGTGGCAGTCATCTACCGCCCACCGGGACCAACCTCCCAGTTCTTTGACCACTTTGCTACCTGGCTTTCTCACTTCCTGTCTTCTAATCTTCCATGCCTAATTCTCGGGGACTTCAACATTCCCATTGGCGATCCTTCCGCCCCTGCTGCCTCCAAACTTCTTTCACTCACGTCCTCCCTTGGACTCACCCAATCCTCCCTCCTCCCTACCCACCGCGATGGTCATGCTATTGACCTTGTCTTTTCCAACCTCTGCTCCATTTCTGAGTTCAAATGTCGCCCTTTCCCCATCTCTGACCACCACCTTCTCTCTTTCAACCTATCTGGACTTCCTAAACACCTTGCTCCCCCACCCCGCACGCACACTCCCAGAAATCTACATGCTGTGGACCCCCATCAATTCTCCAACCTACTTCACAACCTCCCTCATACCTCATCCTTCACCTGCCCTGATGCTGCCACTAATCACTACAACACTACGCTTATCTCTGCTCTAGACACTCTTGCTCCTCTTCGACTCTGTAAGGCCCCACGCCGCCAGCTTCAGCCCTGGCACACCCTCCAGACTCGCTACCTGCAAAGATGCTCCTGCACCGCAGAGCGTGCCTGGAGGAAATCCCGCTCTGAAGCTGATTTTGTTCACTTCAAGTATATTCTCTAGTCATACACCTCTGCCCTCCACTTGGCCAAACAATCCTTCTTCTCATCTCTTATATCTACGCTGTCCTCCAACCCTAAACGGCTCTGGTCCACCTTCAACACCCTCCTCTACCCACCTGCACCTCCCCCCACAGCTGCCTTCAGCGCTCAAGACCTGGCAGACTACTTCCTCAGTAAAACTTTAACTATCAGAAGCAACATCCCAACACAAGATAGTTATCTGCCACCTCCACTCCCACAGGTCCCCTCTGCCACCCTCTGCCGCTTCCTCCCAGCCACTGAGGAGGAAGTCAATTCCTTATTGTCCTCCTCACATCTCACCACGTGCCTGCTTGACCCCATTCCCTCACATCTAATTCCTCCCCTCTCCTCCTCCCTCACCCCTGCTCTCACACACATCTTCAACCTATCTCTCTCTACTGGCTCCTTTCCATCCGCCTTCAAACACGCGCTAGTTACCCCTTTACTAAAGAAACCATCCCTAGATCCCAACTCTCCATCCAACTACCGCCCTGTATCCCTGCTTCCCTTCACATCAAAGCTCTTAGAAAAACTAGTCTTCAACCGCCTCTCCCTCTTCCTGTCCTCCAATTCCCTACTTGACCCCCTGCAATCTGGCTTCCGTCCCCTACACTCAACTGAAACTGCCCTCACTAAAGTCACCAACGACCTCCTAACTGCTAAAAAACACGGCCACTATTCTATTCTCATCCTGCTTGACCTCTCGGCTGCTTTTGACACTGTTGGCCACCCCCTCCTTCTACAGACCCTCAACTCTCTGGGTCTCGGTGACACTGCACTTGCTTGGGTTGACTCCTATTTATCCAACAGGTCCTTCTGTGTGTCCTTTGCTGGTAACTCCTCCTCCTCATTGCCTCTATCTGTTGGTGTACCTCAAGGCTCTGTCCTTGGTCCTCTGCTCTTTTCCATCTACACCTCCTCCCTGGGCAAAATCATCAACAGCTTGGCTTTAATTACCACCTCTACGCTGATGACACTCAGATCTACCCCTGATCTCTCTCCCCCTGTCCTTTCAAAAGTCAGTGACTGTTTATCTGGCATCTCCTCCTGGATGGCCTCCCACCACCTAAAGATCAACATATCAAAGACTGAACTCCTACTTATTCCTCCCTCCAATGCCTCCCCACCTCCTGACTTCTCTATCACGGTGGAGGGTATCACCATCTCCCCATCAAACCAAGTTCGCTGCCTTGGAGTGTAACGATGGGGGCTTCCAGCCCTACCTGTGTGCTTGAGGACAGCAAGTCTGATGCTGCTCGCTGACCACTGCCCGGTTTAAATGGAGATAGGCAGGGAGGTGATTGCATGAGGTGTGGCTTGAGTGGGGGGCATGGCCTGGTGAAGGTCTTTAAAAACCCTCAGTATAGTTTCAGAAGTTGCCAGATCGTGGTTATCCATCCTGAGCTCCTTGTACCTGACTGCTATATTGATTTAACCTGTTATTGACCTCTGCTTGTGTTCTGACCATTCTGCCTTCTGTTGCCCTAGACTATTTGCTTGTACTACGCTACTGCTCTGATACTGACCCGGCTATTCCATTTGACCATTCTGAACTCTGTATTCCTGATTCTGGCTCGGCTGACTCCTCTCTGTATTGTTAACCCTTTTCTGTCTAGCTAGTTTACCTGGCCAATTCTAAGGACCAGACAGATAGGGATCATTCACAGCTACACTGTTGGTAGCTTCTGGGTTTTGTGGAGTGTTGGGGTTAAGTACTGCGTGGTGGGATCCGGGAACCGTGACATTACGATCTGGCCAATATGGATCCCGCAGATTTAACACAGCACTTGGCTACCTTTGTATCCAGACAGGATGAGCAGGATCATAGGATGGATCAGTTTGCCATTGCCTTACAAACTATCCTGAATCGTACTGCACACCTGGAACCAGTTGGGGTTGCACCCCCGCCTGCTATACCTGTGCCCCCTGTCGTTCAGACATCCCACGTACACATAATGAGGCAGCCAGTACGTATTGAGCGAGCAGTAATTCTAGAGGTGCTGGAGATCCTGAGAGGGGCTAACAAGCTCATTACTCAGCACCTGGATATCCTGTATGCAAGTTTGCTGCAACCTCCTAGGGACGTCTTCCCAAAGGAGCCTGTTCCAGTTCCAGTTAAAGGTTCCAGAGGACCCCTGACCCTGGAGGAAAGGGTATGGAGGAAGACTCAGGGCTTATGCTTTTATTGCGGTTCTTTCCTGCATAAAAGAATGGACTGTCAATTGCGCCCAGAAGTTACCCTCCATGTTCCAGCCTTACCAGCCCCAGAGTCCACTGCCCTGCACGTCGCAGGATGTCCAAAATCCACTGTCCAACAGGGAGAGACCAGGTGTAATGCCCAGCAGTGGGAAGTCAAGAGTGCTGCCCTGCAGCATGAACAATCTAAGGTGGCTGCTCAGCAGCACAAAGAATCTGAGTCTGCTGTTTGTCAGCTTCAAGTCCTGTCCATGTCTACTGTGCCTAAGCTAGCAGTTCCAGTCAAGAGTGCTGCCCTGCAGCACGAACAAATCAAGTCCACTGTCTCGCAGTGCGAGATCTGGTCACCGCTAACCAGTTTGAGAGCCAGTCCACTGCACAGCAGTTCAAGAGACAGTGCCAAGCCGGGTCACCGCTCCACAGTGCCAAGCCAAGGTGGTTGCAAAGCACTGTGAGATCAAGATTGTTGCAGAGCCGGTAGCTGCCAAGCCACGCTCACCCGAGCCGGTAGCTGCCCAGCCACGCTCACCCGAGCCGGTAGCTGCCCAGCCACGCTCACCCGAGCCGGTAGCTGCCCAGCCACGCTCACCCGAGCCGGTAGCTGCCCAGCCACGCTCACCCGAGCCGGTAGCTGCCCAGCCACGCTCACCCGAGCCGGTAGCTGCCCAGCCACGCTCACCCGAGCCGGTAGTGCCAAGCCACGCTCACCCGAGCCGGTAGCTGCCCAGCCACGCTCACCCGAGCCGGTAGCTGCCCAGCCACGATCACCCGAGCCGGTAGCTGCCAAGCCACGCTCACCCGAGCCGGTAGCTGCCAAGCCACGCTCACCCGAGCCGGTAGCTGCCAAGCCACGCTCACCCGAGCCGGTGGCTGTTGCCAAGCCACGCTCACCCGAGCCGGTGGCTGTTGCCAAGCCACGCTCACCGAGCCGGTGGCTGTTGCCAAGCCACGCTCACCCGAGCCGGTGGCTGTTGCCAAGCCACGCTCACCCGAGCCGGTGGCTGTGGCCAAGCCACGCTCACCCGAGCCGGTGGCTGTTGCCAAGCCACGCTCACCCGAGCCGGTGGCTGTTGCCAAGCCACGCTCACCCGAGCCGGTGGCTGTTGCCAAGCCACGCTCACCCGAGCCGGTGGCTGTTGTCAAGCCACGCTCACCCGAGCCGGTGGCTGTTGCCAAGCCACGCTCACCCGAGCCGGTGGCTGTTGCCAAGCCACGCTCACCCGAGCCGGTGGCTGTTGCCAAGCCACGCTCACCCGAGCCGGTGGCTGTTGCCAAGCCACGCTCACCCGAGCCGGTGGCTGTTGCCAAGCCACGCTCACCCGAGCCGGTGGCTGTTGCCGCCATGTCCGAGTCACCACAGAGTCGTGCTAAAGGCGCTGCCCCTTCCTGTCCTGGCCAAGGGTGCTACCAACCGGTCCACACCAAGGGCGCTGCCCCACCGAGCCCAGCTGTCCCGTGTCTTCGAGCCCAGTGGTTCCAGTCAAGTCGCAGCAGAGCCGTGCCGGGGTCACTGACCCGCAATCCGTACCACTGGGGCCGTGTTCGTGTTGCCGCAGTGCAGAGAGGACACTGCTGTCCATTCCGCGTCCTGTACCAGGGGTAGGAGACGCAAAAGGACTGGTGCCAGTGTCTTCAAACCTGGACCCAGTTTTGGCTCCCACCCTCATAGACGGGGGCGTCTTGAGGAGGATGACGACTCTGATTGGGACCTCAGGGGACTTTGGTGACTGGTGTACGCGAGGGCTCTACGTGCCTACAAGACCCATTGACTTTTTTCTTGTTATTTTTCTTGTTGTCCTCTTTTGAGCATCCGGCGTCTGCTCGTGGAGAGGGGGGTACTGTAACGATGGGGGCTTCCAGCCCTACCTGTGTGCTTGAGGACAGCAAGTCTGATGCTGCTCGCTGACCACTGCCTGGTTTAAATGGAGATAGGCAGGGAGGTGATTGCATGAGGTGTGGCTTGAGTGGGGGGCATGGCCTGGTGAAGGTCTTTAAAAACCCTCAGTATAGTTTCAGAAGTTGCCAGATCGTGGTTATCCATCCTGAGCTCCTTGTACCTGACTGCTATATTGATTTAACCTGTTATTGACCTCTGCTTGTGTTCTGACCATTCTGCCTTCTGTTGCCTAGACTATTTGCTTGTACTACGCTACTGCTCTGATACTGACCCGGCTATTCCATTTGACCATTCTGAACTCTGTATTCCTGATTCTGGCTCGGCTGACTCCTCTCTGTATTGTTAACCCTTTTTCTGTCTAGCTAGTTTACCTGGCCAATTCTAAGGACCAGACAGATAGGGATCATTCACAGCTACACTGTTGGTAGCTTCTGGGTTTTGTGGAGTGTTGGGGGTTAAGTACTGCGTGGTGGGATCCGGGAACCGTGACATGGAGGTACACTTGACTCTGCTCTTTCCTTCATCCCCCACATCAAGTCTCTTTCCTCCTCCTGCCGATACCAACTGCGTAATATTTCCAGAATTCGGCCATTTCTTACCGCTGTCACCACAAAACAACTCATACACGCCCTGGTAATCTCCCGACTCGACTATTGCAATAATCTCTTATCTGGCCTCCCTCTGTCCCACCTCTCCCCCCACAATCCATCCTGAACGCCTCCGCCAGGCTAATTCACCTCACCCGCCGCTCTGTCTCTGCCACTCCCCTCGCGAGTCCCTTCACTGGCTCCCCATCCACTGCAGAATTAAGTTCTAAATCCTTATCCTTACCTACAAAACCCTCACTAACTCAGCTCCCCACTACCTGTCCTCACTAATCACCAAATACACCCCAGCCCGCTCCCTAAGGTCAACAGTGACCTGCGCCTAGCTTCTCCCCGCATCACCTCTTCCCATGATAGACTGCAGGATTTATCACGTGCAGCCCCCACTCTCTGGAACGCTCTCCCTCGTACTGTCAGACTTTCCCCTAACTTCTCTTCCTTCAAACGCTCCCTGAAAACATTCCTATTTAGGGAAGCCTACCACCCAACTCACTGACGCAACCATCAATCACTCTCACCTTACAGTCCTCTCCTCCTGTTTCCAACCCCAACCCTCCCAGATTGTGAGTTCCTACGGGAATAGGGCCCTCATCTCCTCCTGTACTGTTTGTCAAATGTTGTTCAATGTATTGTAACCCTGTCTATACTGTGCTTATTGTACAGCGCTGCGGAATATGCTGGTGCTTTATAAATAAAGAATAATAATAATAATAAAAAACCTGATGTGTAGCAGGGAAACACTTAAACCATTTTTTTCTGGCTGCACTATTCATTGGGTTTTTTTTGTTACCCAGTTTCAAAAAGATATTCCTTTCTTGCATGTAAAAAATTTAAAATGTAATTAAAAATATTATTATGTTTACCAAAACATGTTAGAATTGGGATGGTTGCAAGACAAGGTATTCAGTTATCTAAGTGACAGATTTAGCTCAAGCGGAGATAAATGCACCAAAAAATATAATTTCTGCTTGGCGTATAAATGCTCCGTAACTAGCATCCAGTAACTGATTCTGTCCATGGATAACAACAGCATCGTGTGTGCATGAATTCATATATTGGCTCCTACCGCTCAAGCATTTTGGTATCAAAAATTCTATGATTTCAAATGTAATATGCGAAGAAGGTTTTCTGTAAACCTAGTAAACATTAAATATTTTTAAAATATAATTTCTCAAATGAAGCCAGAACTGTAAAATCATTTTATAAAACTGGAATCCAAAATCTATAATTATATTAAGCAAATTAGTACTATGACTAAAGACGCCGAACGTAATGCAAACATGAACCACATGTAAGTGACAACCGGTTAAGAAAACATGTGGTTTTATTTGTGTTTCTAGATAATTAAAATGTTTCTTGACTAGATTCCCTCTTACATCATCACTTAGCGTTGAACAAAGAATTTTTTGTTAAAGAAACACGGCAGGAAAGCACTATTTAATGCACTGTATTTTAAATGCTTAAAAATATGGATTAAATAAAGTTATTGTTAAAAAGTAATGTCTTTAAGATACACAGCAATGTATATGTAGCATTCTTTTTCTTTGAAGGTGTGCTCTGACCTGTGGTAAACATTACGCATGTATATGGTCATACGATTTGCATACCCCATAGAAAGGAGCTCATTACAAACGTATAGCGCATCCACTAGATGTTAATTAGAACTAAACGTAATTAAATGATTTTCCCAAAAAAATACTATCAGGAGCCAGTGGTTTTTTGAAAATAATGTTTTTATTAATTATGCAGCAAGAAATATCGGGTAATATTCCCAATGTATTCCTTACTGTAATAACCTATGTAGCACTGGGTTTAATTCCCTGTCGTGGCAGTACCTATTTTTGGCCACCGGAGGGAGACAAGCGCGATGAGAGACATTGAACATTGGGACTACATTTCCCGGCATGCTTTGGGAGCGGACACAGGAAGTGGGTGGGACACAGACGCTTACATCCTGAGCCTCGTGGAGAGTGCTGGCAGAGCGCGCCAGGGAGTGAGAGGAGCAAGACACAGAGCAGCAGAACAAGACAGTGACTAGGCCGGAGCGCAGCTGGGGCCTGACAGAGCTAAAGACCGGGTTATTCAGCCTTACCAGAGGAAGACCCAGAGATTCACAGGACTACCCACGCTGATATTGAGGAAGCTGGAAGACCCCGAGTTAGGAGTACCGCAGATCGATCGGACAGGGAGAGCAGGCGGTGAGCTGGACATCTTGCGGCAGGTGCAGAAAGCCCGACAGCGGATCCAGTAACCAAGAGAACCCCAGTCAACATCGAGCGGAGAGACGTCCTGGGTTGAGCGGAGCATCAAGTATCTGGCGGATGGGTGAGAGGCCTTCCAGGCCGTTGTGAATATAGAAAGCACGCTGCTGTTTGTTTCCAAAACCCACAGGGCCCCAACTTGAGTAGTCGAAGATACCTCATAAGCAATTCACTGGCCAGTTGAATATTGTACCCGGGTACCATAACACACACACACACGTACATTCTGGGACATAACCTGTGCGGGACTCACTCCCCAACCTCAAAAAAGGGGGTTAAAGATATATATTTTTCTTTTCTTTTCCGCTGCGCGTTTCTCGAATTACGAAGCATTGTATTTCTTTTCCGCTGCGCGTTCCTCGAATTACGAAGCATCGTATTTCTTTTCTGCTGCGCGTTTCCCGCATTACGAAGTACTGTAAATATATATATGAACACCGTGTTATTCATTATATGCCATTTATTCCAGTAAACTATATAATTTATTAAATCCACAACGGTGCTGGAGTATATTTATTCCCTAGTGCGGGGAGACTGACCCGAGGTTCAATTTCAGCGGCTCCTCCGGGAGTGAGCGCTACACCTATTTGGCAGGCAGATGTCACCATCTTCTGGCCGAAAGGAGTTAAGGCAGTATAAGTCTCTGTGCAAGGTCAGCTGGGGAAATGTCAGTTATAAATGTTCCCCAGCTGGATTTAAGGAGTCTTAGCACTTCAGACTTAATGCGTTATTACTGATACCAAGTCTTGTGCGTTATAAGCATGTAGTGATAAGTACCTCAATAATTCCAGGGTTTTGGTCCAAGTCAAGCAATAGGAAAAGTGTAAGGTTATCGACACTGAAAGAATCATCTTGCGTTCAAACTCCCACTCTTGAGCAATACCATGAACTGTTTGTGTTAAGACATAGGGCACTATCAGCTGCCCCATGCTAAAACCGGGATGCTAAGGGGAAAAATTAGCGATCGCTAATTTTCCCTTTGCGTCCCGGTTTTACCTTTAGATTACGGGGCAGGCGCTGAGTCCAGCAGCCTGCCCCATAGCGGCCACTAGGATGGCGCGTTAGCGCTGCCTCGAGCATCCCCTTAATGTAGTCCATAGGACTCCATGGAGGCGTCTCTTGCCGGGTCACGTGACCAGCAGGATCTCGCCTCTTGCAAGATATTGCAGGTCGGTGGAGTGATCACGGAGGGAGACTGCAGACTTTTTTCCCCCAGTCTCCCACTGCTCCCGAAGGCCAGAAGTGGCGGATTCTGCCGCCGTTCTCGCCACGGGCTGAGAGGTTAGAATCTGATTTTTTAAGGGGCTTTTCAGCTGCTGCTAACTGTTCTGCAGCAGCTCAGAGCTGGTGTTAACTTTTTTAGTTAGCGACAGCGCTTTGTAACTAGCGTGATCCTAACGCTAGTTAATCTCTGTCTGCTCTTTGCCCTCCCCATGTTAAGTATAGGGAGCGCAAAGGACAGTAAACTCGCGGTACAAACCACTAATACCGATTTGCTAATGTTGTTTTTAACCCATTAGTGAATTAGAGGTGATCCGTGCGGAGCACTATCACCTCTTTTAAGCTAGCGCTAATGTGAGCACTAGTATTAGCTTGAAGGGGGTGATAGAGCCCATAATGTAAACATTTTACCAAATAAAACAAGGGTCATCTGCCTATTTTTTATCCCACTTCCTAATTTATGAAACAGAGTTTTTTGGTCTAGAAAGATTACCAGGGACCTGAAAGCCTACCCGATACTGTCAAGGCAAACCTTTTCTTAGATAAATACATATTCTTTAAAGGTTTAAAAGTAACATCAGGAAGCATTATTTTACTGAGAGGGTGGTGGATACATGGAACAGCCTTCCAGTAGAAGTGGTAGAGGCCAAAACAGTGATTGAATTTAAGCAAGCATGGGATAGGCATAAGGCTATCCTAAACAAAAGATAAATCCAGGTAAAGTATCCATGTAATTGGGCAGACTAGATGGGCCGAAAAGGTTCTTATCTGCCGACATTTTCTATGTTTCTATGTTTCTAGATTCTAAACCAGGAGTGCTCAACCCATCTTATGCGGGCCATAAGTGGCCCTCTTGACAATTCAATGTGGCCCCCAAACACAATAAAATATATAGTTGTCTCAATATTTGTTTTTGTGTAGTTAGTGGAGGGATGGAGTGATGAACACGAGGAAGCGTCTGAGCTAGCAGCGTCTGACATAGACTGGAGCTTGATGATGTACTGGTAAGGGTCATTGCAAGGAGTCATGAAGCGGAGGAATAAATCAGTACATTTGAGTAAGGGTCTGATCTGAAGGCTAACGCTCTGATTTGGTTATGCATGAATTGAGGGCATAATGAAACGAGGGCATAAAATGAAACGAGGGGTGGGCCATATTGGAGCATAATGAAGCACGTACTTATGTCAGATATTTTCAAGAATGAAGCACTCCAAGTCAAAACCGAGCAAAAAATTATAGTTATGTAGGACACTGCCTTCAAATAGCTACCACAAAAATAGTACCAAACATTGAATTATTAACAAAAATTAAGCAGTTTGTTAAATTAATCTTTCATTACTTTCATTGTCGTGTATATAAGAGCTGCCTTTTGTGTGGCTTATGACATGTACCAAAATTTTCAAAGTGACCCTTGACTTTCAATAAGTTGAGGAACCGTGCTCTAAACCTTTCACTTTAGCTACTTTTTTTTGTATTGACAATTTTTATTTGAAAAGAATATCAGAGAAATGAAACATCATTATATAATGGCCACACAGGGCCACGTCTCGGAAAGTAAACACAGGTAAGCTGGCATCAGTAAACAATGTAAATCATCAAGTAGTGGAAAAAAATGGCAAAATCAGCTGAAGAGTAACAGTGCAGAAAAGACAGCGAAGGATGCAAAGGGGTTATCAGGCAGGACATAAGGGGGGAAGGTGGAGGCTGCCCAAGATTAGTGACATTCCTGGGTCACCCTGACTTCCCAGTGGGCAACCGGGGGCCAAGGAAGAGGTTGCAAGGCCAGAGGACCTAAGGCCAAGGAAGACTAGTAGGGTTATTCAAAGAGATCCGAATGGCTGGAGAAAGGTAACCGAACGCTGAAAATCAGCGTTCGGTTACCTTTCTTGGCCATTCGGCTATCCAGAGAGCAGGTAATTCGCCAAATCCCGGCGAATTGCCTGCACATATGGTGTCTGTTCGGTGCCTGTTCGAGGGCAGTGAAATCCTCATGAAAAAGCACTGCTTCGGCTATTCAGAGAACACAAACCAGCAGTGAAAGGTTCCCCTAATGCCCTGCCATTCGGTGGTTTAATTCGGCAGGTTTATTCAGGAGAATCCCATAGGCTTCAATGTTAAAAATATTCCCGTTTTAATTCAATATCTAATAAACCGTTCATTATAAAATTCTGCAGTAAAGAGTCTCTTTATTTATAGATTTTCTAGGATATTTTAAGCATTTTTCTGGATTTTTTTTAACTTTACTTATTTTGTCTGTAACAGGCCTTTTTATTATCATTCCTTGGATCTCATATGCAAATTTCAGACATTTTCGCTCAGTAGTTTCTTTGCAAACAGCGTTTCACTTTTCATTCATTCGTGCAAACTGTTTTGCTAATTTATTTACTGCCTCTTCTGCGGTCTCGGCTTTTTCCGGTGGCTGCGATCGGCTCCTGCTCGGGTTTTTCCTGCGTCTTCGACGGGTTAATCCAGATGTTTTTGCAGGTTTTCGGTGTGCATTCGCTGGGTTTTGCGGTTATTTTTCATTGGGTTTGCGGCAGCTTTTCACTGCAATTTGGGGACCCTGTGGTGCTTGCTGAATACACCGCAGGGTCACCGAAATGGGATCGGCAAAAGGAACCGAATTGAAGAGAATGAAAAGTCACCGAACGTGTGGTGACTTTTCGAATCTCTTTGAATTACCCTGTGGGTTGCACTTGGCTACTTTAAGCTCAAAGACAAAATCTCATATAAGAGATGATAAACTCCACCAATAAATTCTTAACAGGCCAAAAAAATCAATCAAACAAACAAACATGGGAAGCATGGAGATGGATTAAGTGCAAGCATGATGCAAAATTCTTAAACTGTTAAAAACGCAAAAATACTGTAAGTATTCAGATTGGTATTAAACCATGCGTTAACTGAGTTGTCATGTTACTGCACTTCTGAATTCTATCCTTGGAATTTCACACTATTTCACAGTAAGTGTGAAACTGGTAAGGTGCAAGCAGCAAAGATTAAAAACTAATAATATTTCAGCAATGTGCTACCAGCAATCTAAGGCCCCTATTACATTCCTCGCGCCTCGGTTTTGCGCGCACACAAATGCGCATTTGCGCGAGGACAAAACCATTTGCGCAGAACGTGTATTTCAACGCCAACGATGCGCGTTATTGTTTAACGCGGATGGACGTGCGCGAGCGTGATGAACTGTGCGCGTCCCATACTTAACATTGTGAGCGCAAATGCGTTAAGTGGATGGTATTTCAATAGATGCGCAACTTCCTACGAACGACGTTTGCACGCATAATTTTAACGTCTTTGAAAACCTGGTGTTAACTGCAAATCTGAACGTTCTGGCCGAAACAAAATACACCAGCACGAAAAAAAAAATACAGCACAGTATAGTTACACATTCTACACATACCCAAACAAAAAAAATTGTGAATTCGTGCATATTTTTTTTATTGCTGCAGCATGTATACTCAGATTTACTTTGACAGGCGCAAAAACGTTAGTGAGTCAATCAAGGTGAATTGATATCAATTAAGGTTCTTAATTCTGATTGGCTGAATCCTGCAAAAAAAACAGTCCGCGCACTGATTTACATGCGCAACGTTACTGTGCGCGTATTACACTTCGTTTTGCTCGTTTTTTTTTTACTAACGTTATTTTTTAACTTATGAGAAAATGCGTTCGGATTCGAATATCACGTTAATTTTCGCGCGATAACGCATTTGCGCAGAGAATGTAATAGGGGCCTAAGTCGGAACTCTGTGGACATATTCCCATAGCAGGGGTCAGCAACCTTGCCCCTCCTGATGTTTTGGAAGTACATCTCCCATGATAATCAGCCACTCATTAGGTAGACTGAACCTTAAGGAAAATGTAGTTCCAAATCATCTGGAGGGCCAAAGCTGATGACCCCCCTGCCCTACAGAAAGGGACAATTGGTTAGTTTGAACTCAGGAATGTTTCGCAAGCATTAAGTAGTAACCTTTTATAAAAAAATAACATGTACGATCTTCTATGAGAGCATAGATACACCATCAACAAAATCAATATAAGGCTCCGCAGACCTTAAAGTCAAATGTGATTTATTGTTTAACACTGTTTTTTTCCCTTTTTTGTTGTTTATAATCCTGCAAGGAAACGAACACTGTGTCTAGAACTTTGGATTCTAGAACTTTGGATTCCGAATCGTACAAACCTGCCAAATTTCATATCAGTCTACCCAGTAGATTTATAGAATGAGATAAAGTAAAATATATTTTTCTAGGTAAGGATGTAATTTGTGATGGGATGCCTTTTTTCTTTGGGCCTTCAATAAAATACACTGTGTGACTTAATCCCAGAGTTCACCCCGTATGTGTAAAACATTTTTAGTTCACCAGCACAGTATCATTTGAAGTGCCGTTAAAATCTCTTGACAAATGAGCCCCTTATTATTTTACCATGTTGAATGCAATGTTGGTGCCAGAGACTGGAGGAGAAACTATCACTCAGTAAAAATAAAAAAAATAATTAAAAAAAGTAACCAATCTATGTCTAACTGTGAAACTGATAAACTCCTTAAAACCCAAGGGTAGTTTTCTCTGTCCTGTAACATCAAAGAAACACACACAAATGGGTTATTTCATAAAACCTGGCTGATGACAGACCTTACTGAGCATAAATAAAAAATGTTGCATCCTCTGCTCATGGGTGTTCCACAATCAGCATGCTTTTAAAGAGACAGACAGTATGAACACATAACTCAACAGGTGAGAATGTGTTTTAGTGATAGTCACAAAAAGATCAAACAATTTGGGATCTTCCTCTTATAAATAAGGTTCATGAACAGCTTTTTAAAATGTTATAGACACAGGAAGACTAACAATTTTTCATTGTTTGCATCAAATATAAAGCTCTACGTCAACAAACCGTCTTAGGCTAGGGTCAGACGAACGTATTTTTCACGTGCGTTTAGCCGCACGAAATCACGGCCGTGCTAGCAGCAAATGACGTCCAATGCCGGGGAACATACGACGAACGGCCGCACGAAAGTTCGTCCGTGCAACGCAAGTGGCCAACGAACGCATTTTTTTCGAGAACGTCAAACCGCTACTACTGACGTACAGAGTGCGCTGCGTCCGCATAGCGGCGTGTTTGCGTGATTGGGAGACGTCAGACGCTGCACACGTCCGGCCAACATAACGTCCAGACACAAAAGGGTTTTATTGATGATCCGTACAAAATCACGTACGAAAATGCACATCGTATGACCGCTATCGCGTATTCCGTGAAAAAATACGTCCATTCGTTCGAACGCACTTTTTCACGGACAACGTGAAAAATACGTTCGTCTGACCCTAGCCTTAGTCTTAATGAGTGGGGACTGTACAATTAACAAATCACACAAATGACTCTAGTGTCTTTCCGCTGACCCCAAGTCAGGCAAGGCAACATGCTCCAGCAGAAGATACTAGAAGGTAGAGCAGTGCAAATCGGTAGAATTTCTGCCAGTGTCTTGTGACAAATTAGGGAAAAAGTCAAGACTCAGATAATGTGACAGTACCCATCTGCTGAAGATCACCTGCTGGGAGGAGATGGTTGAGTTTATGTGGGATACTCGATGGCAAATGCGGAGCAGGTGGAAAGCAATGACATCAGAGGCAAAGACCGTACTCCTCCCAATGTACAAGGTATTGAAGCAAACGCCTGGAAATCATAATTCTCTTTTCCTTCGACAAGTACAAAAGATTAAGCTTTCTTACGTTGGGTAAAGTCACCTAAGTGGTAAATTAAAAGTCAAGAGTTTCAAGAGAAAGAAAAGAAGGCTGTTGGGTATGGTTCTACTAGTATGTAGATTCAGAGAGTAGGTAACCGACGCATCTCTCTCAGGGCTTTGTATGGACCTCTGTATCTTGGTGCCAATTTCATGGGTGGGACTTTTAATCAAACCAGACATGATGTTTTGCATGTTGTTTTTCATCAGCACAAGCTTTCTGTATATGAACCATTGTCTGTCAAAGATTTTTGTATTTTCGCCCTGGTCTCTTGGACGGCTCTCAAATGTTGGTCCAGAAAAGGCATGTCCAAGACCTATTTTCAGAAGGTAGGATGGTAGGATCATAATCATAGGTGGTATAAAAGGGACTCTCCCCTGTGGATTCACCAGATGTCTTTATTCAGGTGAACTCGGCACATGGAAGAGAATCTACCCGATCATCTTGATGGTTACAGATGAAGCACTAGAGATATTGCCTCAAAAATTCATTTGTACTCTGCTGTCCCATTAATCTGAGGAAGGTATACTGTAAAGAAACCTAGCTTTTATCCCCATTCTGGTAAAAAAGCGCTTCCAATCAACAATATTCAATACTGAGTTTAAATAGTTTAAAAATGACACTTCTAAGTCGTAGTCATTCCAGAGTGCACATATGTGTGTGTGTGTTGAAAATGTGGTAATGTAATGTAGTTTGTGTAATACAAACCAGTAGGTCTATAAGATGTAGAGGTGTGCATTCATTTCGTAATGAATCTCAATTCGTTTGAAAATTTGTTAATTCGTGTTTCGGAAGTACTTCGAAATAATGAATTTATTTCATCCGAATTGAAACGAAAACAAAACGGTATATAACGAAATTGATTTATTACACTGTTTCACAAGAGAACCATTGATTAAATGATTCCTGAGCAGGATTTGATTTATTAAGGTTTTATTTAGTGAACCGTATCAACTATCGAATCGATCCCACCTTACAATACATACAAGTACTAAAGCAAACGACATAATGAAACAAATCAGATTCGTTTGACTGTTTCACAAAGCACCCTGTTCCTGTAAATTGGCCTGTGGTGCTGAATCTAGTGTCAGCACCACAGGCCAATGGACAGCTCAACATTTAACCCAAGTTTGCTTTTTAACAGGGTTTGATTTATTAGGGTTTTATTTAGTGATCCAAAATTCGACTCAATATCAACTATCGATCGAATTTATCTTAACTTACAATGGGGTTTTTAGTGACCCAATAGACCAAACAGAACAAAATGAAACGAAATTACGAAACAAAATAATGAAAGCAAAATTATTTGAAATTAACAAATGTTCCAGCCGTACAGACCTCTAATAAGATGTAGTGGTAATGTTGCATTCCGTGGCAATAATGTAGAGGATTTGATGCGAGTAAAGATACTAGGAAGCATCTGTAGCAACAAACAAGGGGCTGCCACATGCATCAAAAAAAGAAATGTTAGTAGCACCAGCATTGTCATCATTTCGGTCAGCATCAATCGTCCAAAGGTAACAAAGATGGGAAAAATGTGAGACGGACAAAACTGGTAACTTGACAGTATTGCAGTGTTGACCTCTTCAAATTCAGTATTTATGGTTATCCTAATTTGATGTACTAGAGTAAGTATCACTGTGCTCCCTGTAACAAATGAGCTAACAATACAAAAATCAAAAAAATACAAAAATAAATAAGGTTTAACTAAAAATCAAGTGTCCTCATCTTCTCTTTTAATTTAAAAGGGTATTCTCACACCCAATGTCTTGCATGATGTGAATTATATTTAGTAAAATAAAAGTTAAGTTCTGGAGAGTTGCGAATAGCTTTTTTTTTTATGAATGACAGTTGAACTCTTTTAAAAATAGCTGCCATTGATGCTGGACGTTAACTGGAGTTTTAACTTTATGAATTTGGCTGCTGAAATTCCACTTGAGGCACACAGTTGATGATTGAATCTTATTCCTTAGAGTCCCATTAAACTAAAACAATGTTTTATTTCTTTTCTTCTCTTAGTTTAGTGATTCATTTTCAGGAAAAAAAAATGAAGGAAGTGGAAATCTCGTAGAGTCATTCCCAAAAAGTTATTGGAACCCAGGAATAGTCATTCTTTTTCCCCAAATTTAACTTTGGTAATCTGTGTTATAGGAAGAATCTTCAAATATTATTGTAGAATGACATGTGTATTTGGTCATAAAGCTCATTGACTGGATTCAATGACTTGTCTACTCAGGCTTGATTTTTTTTCAGCTCATTAGTAAAGAAAAATAGTTGAAAAAGACATATCTTGATTCACTTTAAGTTTGTACCATTCTGAAAACTAGTAAATATGGGAAAAACAGACTTTTGACTTCATAGTGCCAAGTGAAACCAGTCTAAAGATTTTAATTCAAGATTATTAGTAGACAAATATTGACTTTGGTGACTATCATTTTTGGTCTGTGCACATGTTAGCATATACAACTCAAATTTTGACAGTCCTGCACACAATTGAGGGCTGTATTCCAACCCTGACACAAAGTTAAAGGCTAGAGACATCATACATAATACGTCTTCACTCCAGAAGGGCACGTGACTTGGCTAGGGTTAAAATTCACTATTTGTCTGCGCTAGACCCAAAATAATGACTAACTGGCCCCCTTTTTGCTACCCACTTCCCTTAATTAACTGCCATCACAGGTCTTTGCTAATATGAAATGGAGGTGACCTGAAACGCCCCATTCGATTAAACCCACAAAGCACAGTTTAGTAGACTGACTCCACCAAACCCAATTAAGGAGATCTTCTGGAAACGCAAGGCCTCAAGGCTATTAGGACAAATGTCTCTTCAGGTAATGTGATTCTTATGTCAGACAAAGGCAGAGCTTAAAAAAATGAATATTTATTATGACAAGAAATGGTCACAGTGCATATACAGTTTGAAAAGATATTATAATTAATATTTACACTCAAAAACAGAAAAATAAACAGAAATCACTATACATACAACTGAAATCTCTGTCCAGGGGCTGGGTTGAAAAAAGTGGCAGTTACATTCACTTGCATGGACCCCAAAAGTAAGCACATGGCCAGATGTGTAACTGACATTTATACAATTCTTCTTGGTGTCAGGTTTCCAGGGCGGCATGGTAGGAGTGTCAAGATTTGCTCCCATATCATCTCTTACCCACTGTATAAACTAAATGGAAAAAAACTGTGTCTATTTCCAGATACCTACACGCAATAAATCATATTTTAGGATACGCTCTGAGAACAAAGGAGTTGCTCCTTTGATCTTAATCAGGGCAACTCTGGCTCCGCTCAGTGACATCTTTTCCTTTGTCCCGGGTGCCCTAGCACAAAGGTGCGAATGGATCACAGAGCAAGACTTTGACACTTCCTCAGTTCAGAGGAACCATTTCCTTTGATGCTCCCGGATTCTAATCACCCCTTATGGGAATGGGAATAAATTAACCAGTCATGCTCGCACGCTTATATGTTGCCAACAGATTCCACAGCACAGTATCGTTTATTAATATTTTACCCGGTGATCCCAGGAAATGGCCCCTGTCTTTTTGCAAAATCACTTAACACTAAAAAGCAAATAGCTCAAAAAAATCTGAACTTATCCATGATCCTTTGGTACAGAGGATGATGCGATACACCATGTCATCTGGAAGCATGCAGCAGAACACTGTGAACAAATAGTTTCCAGTGTCCGTTTGTGGCATCAGTGCAGGCTTGAGGCCATGCTTGGCTCCATGACGTCTTATGAACTCTAGGAGCCAATACAAGCAATTGCGAGGAGGGTATCTGTGGTTTCCAATTATTCTGACTCTAGCCATTAATAAATTAACTGGGTTGGAATAAGGTCGGTAACAGGGAGCTGCTAGGAGATGTTGGCTTATGACAATATTTCTCTATAGTGGCTCGCTGTTAACAGCAAGAGTAGAACAGGATTTTCAGCATCCTCCTAGTCATATGTAAACTGGTACATGCTCAATGTGACTTCTAAAACTTAAAACTTAGTCCATTGGGAAAAGGACATGACTTCAGGCATGATCTGACTTATTAACCGTCTGGTTTTAAGTAATAGTAAAAATACCTGTAGTTTCAGCTCTGCTTTGTTATTTGAAGTTCTCCTCAACGAAATCAAACTGTCAACTGCAATAACACAAACACTATAGTTCTTAGTATTTCGTCTCGTCTTCTATTTTGTCTTGGAACCAGCTAAACCGTTTAGACAGCTAACATGTTCACAAAACATTACCCGTGACTGCTTTACTCTCAAAAACAGAAAAATAAACAGAAATCACTATACATACAACTGAAATCTCTGTCCAGGGGCTGGGTTGAAAAAAGTGGCAGTTACATTCACTTGCATGGACCCCAAAAGTAAGCACATGGCCAGATGTGTAACTGACATTTATACAATTCTTCTTGGTGTCAGGTTTCCAGGGCGGCATGGTAGGAGTGTCAAGATTTGCTCCCATATCATCTCTTACCCACTGTATAAACTAAATGGAAAAAAACTGTGTCTATTTCCAGATACCTACACGCAATAAATCATATTTTAGGATACGCTCTGAGAACAAAGGAGTTGCTCCTTTGATCTTAATCAGGGCAACTCTGGCTCCGCTCAGTGACATCTTTTCCTTTGTCCGGGTGCCCTAGCACAAAGGTGCGAATGGATCACAGAGCAAGACTTTGACACTTCCTCAGTTCAGAGGAACCATTTCCTTTGATGCTCCCGGATTCTAATCACCCCTTATGGGAATGGGAATAAATTAACCAGTCATGCTCGCACGCTTATATGTTGCCAACAGATTCCACAGCACAGTATCGTTTATTAATATTTTTACCCGGTGATCCCAGGAAATGGCCCCTGTCTTTTTGCAAAATCACTTAACACTAAAAAGCAAATAGCTCAAAAAAATCTGAACTTATCCATGATCCTTTGGTACAGAGGATGATGCGATACACCATGTCATCTGGAAGCATGCAGCAGAACACTGTGAACAAATAGTTTCCAGTGTCCGTTTGTGGCATCAGTGCAGGCTTGAGGCCATGCTTGGCTCCATGACGTCTTATGAACTCTAGGAGCCAATACAAGCAATTGCGAGGAGGGTATCTGTGGTTTCCAATTATTCTGACTCTAGCCATTAATAAATTAACTGGGTTGGAATAAGGTCGGTAACAGGGAGCTGCTAGGAGATGTTGGCTTATGACAATATTTCTCTATAGTGGCTCGCTGTTAACAGCAAGAGTAGAACAGGATTTTCAGCATCCTCCTAGTCATATGTAAACTGGTACATGCTCAATGTGACTTCTAAAACTTAAAACTTAGTCCATTGGGAAAAGGACATGACTTCAGGCATGATCTGACTTATTAACCGTCTGGTTTTAAGTAATAGTAAAAATACCCTGTAGTTTCAGCTCTGCTTTGTTATTTGAAGTTCTCCTCAACGAAATCAAACTGTCAACTGCAATAACACAAACACTATAGTTCTTAGTATTTCGTCTCGTCTTCTATTTTGTCTTGGAACCAGCTAAACCGTTTAGACAGCTAACATGTTCACAAAACATTACCCGTGACTGCTTTACGTTTGATGGCTAAATGGGTCTATACTCTGCATAAGACGTCAAACAAAGTTTTAAGGTGGTGAATGAAAGCCAACGCACCATTAAAACGTCTTAATGCCCCTGTTGAGTGGCAGCTTTCCCCATCTCAACTTTCACTAAAATGCTGCGTCTGCCTGAAATCTTTCGGCTTAGATTTCCTGGCTGAAGTTATGTGATTGTTTTCAAGGTAGGAGAGTTATTCAGTCCAACGTTTCCAACCTGCCTGCTTTGAGCGCTTGCATTTTTTTCCCCTTGCAATGCATTTTCGGAATGCCAAACATTCCACAAATGATGAAATATTCTAGCACTGTGGAAATCAGATTGCAGTGTCTGGGAATAAACAGTTGTAGGTCTGCATTTCAATTTTTTTTTTAATTTCAAATTTCAGGATGTAACCTGAGATATAAAATACTTTAGAGATAGCATCAGTGAATGTTAATAGCATGGAATTTACTGCTTCTCTTAACACTATAATAAACACATGGAAAGACTGAAGGTTTACCTGTTGAGTAGTTGATGATCTTTTCCAGCATGTAGATGTTTAAAATATTTACTGAGCTTTATGTCAGTAGCTAAGAGCTCCATTTGAGCTGGAAATCAGAGGAACCTGACGAGCATGTGCTCTCCTAGTGTCATCACTATGTTGCAATCCTAATGGTACCATATCTATAGAATTGTATATCAGGGTTATTCAAAGAGATTCGAAAAGTCACCGCACGTTCGGTGACTTTTCGTTCTCTTCAATTCGGTTTGTTTTTTCCCATTTCGGTGACCCTGCGGTGTATTCAGCAAGCACCACAGGGCCCCCGAATTGCAGGGAAAAGCTGCCGCAATCCTGACGAAAACTAACCGCAAAACCCAGCGAATGCACGCCGAAAACCCTCAAAAACATCTGGATCAACCTGCCGAAAACCACAGAAAAACCCGAACAGGAGCCGATCGCAGCCTTCGACACAGCAGAAGAGGCAGTGAATAAATTAGGAAAACAGTTTGCATGAATGATTGAAAAGTGAAACACTGTTTGCAAATAAACTACTCAGCGAAAATGTCTAAAATTTACATATGAGGTCCAGGGAATGATAATAAAGAGGGCTGTTACAGAAAAAATAAGTAAACTTAACCACTTCGATGCTGAGGACGCGCTCAGCGCGTCCTCAGCATTCCGCTGGTATACGGAGGACGCGCTGAGCGCGTCCTCCCATTGGGGTCAGCGTTCGGCCGGGTTCCGGCCGATCGCTGGCCCCTCCGGTGCGGGCTGACATCCTGGATGTCAGCCCGGCATCCGGAACAGCAGCCGCCGGAATTTGGTGTCATTGCGGCAGCGCGATGACACCAAATTCAGGCGCCCCCCCCGCATGTGCGGAGGAGGCGCCTGAAAGGGAGGGGGGGAGGTCCTTCGGACCTCTCTCCCTCCCGATCGGCGGCTCTGCGGGGGTGCCCTTCCAAATGCCTGCCCTTCCAAATGATGCCTGGCATTAACCCCTGGGAGCTGGATCGCGAATCGGCGCTGAAAAGCGCCGGTTCGCGATCCTTTCCCGGAGCTGGCCGACATCTTGGATGTCGGCCAAGCCTCCGGGAACTCCCCTGAGGACTGGCGTCATCGTGCGTAGCACGATGACGCCAGTCCTAGAGTTAACCCTTAACTGCCACCAACGGTGGAGATAGGGAGTTCCAATGAACTCCCTATCTCCGATCCGTGGCAGTTAGGGGTTAAATTTTGGTATGGTTGGATCGGCCAGAGCATGGCTGTTCCAACGATACCAAACATGAAAGTGAAAAAAGTTGTAAAAAAAAAAGAAACACTTTTTTTTTATTTTTTTTGGTTTGTTAGTGTAGCAATATTGTTCCCATTTCAATTATAATGTGAACAATGATGCTGCCCTAACGATTTTTGTATGCGTTTGTTAAAAATAGTGTAATTTTCCCCCAAAAAAAATGTAACGAGACCCCATCTCTAATTTTTTTAACAAGCGCACCCCATACAAAATATAACCGCAATTGCTCGCATGTTAAAATGTGAAAAAAAACACTTTACACATTGTAAATTATTGAAAATACATATTTTATTGCATTTTTTGTTATAATATACAGACATGACATAACGTATACATATAATAATGACATATTATGAATCTACCGAGTCTGACGGAAAGAACGATATATAATATGTCTGGGTCATATACTAAAATAAGCCTTCAAAACACGTTTAAACATGATGCGCAAAACAGGTAAAAATGACCTCAGCACAGGGGCGGGAAAAGCCTCAGCAGCGAAAGGGTTAAAAAAAAATAAATATCAGACTTTTAAAAAAAAAAAATTAAGAAAAATGCTTAAAATATCCTAAAAAAATCTATAAATAAAGAGACTCTTTACTGCAGAATTTTATTATTTATTATTATTATTATTTATTTATTTATTATTATTTATTAGATATTGAATTAAAATGGGAATATTTTTAACATTGAAGCCTATGGGATTCTCCTGAATAAACTTGCCGAATTAAACCACCGAATGACAGGGCATTTCGGGAACCTTTCACTGCTGGTTTGTGTTCTCTGAATAGACGAAGCAGTGCTTTTTCATGGGGTTTTCACTGCCCTCAAACAGGCACCGAACAGGCACCGTATGTTCAGGCAATTCGCCAGGATTTGGCGAATTGCCTGCTCTCTGGATAGGCGAATGGCCAAGAAAGGTAACCGAACGCTGATTTTCAGCGTTCGGTTACCTTTCTCAAGCAATTCGGATCTCTTTGAATAACCCTGTATGTGTGATGACACAGTAGAGAAGCAAATATGGCAACACACAAGGAGTGGCAGTGCACTGATATTTTATTAGAAACAACTAGAATTAACTGAAATTGCTTGAAATGAACGATGCACTCTGAATGATCCGCGGATTCCGATGCCGAGTGAAGGTGCATGACTCAACTTTCACAGATAAACATACAGAGTTACGTTTATGAATAACATGACATGCCTATTCTTTAAATTCCAGACAGGAATATCAGCCCACACAGTCATCTCTTTGGCCACAGTCTGGTCAAACACGCTCAAAAAGGCTTTCATTGTTCAAACAAGCAGACACAGGTGTACTGAAATGAAAAGGGCTTAAACTGTACGAGGAAGAAGAACGTTTTTTGTTGTTTAAATCTCTGATTACCTTTCGAGTATTTATATTTTTAATTCATCCACTCTTCCCCTCTCTGCTGCTGGGATTTCACACACTGGTTCACGGAAAGCTACTAGACTGTTAAAAGGTATGTAATAATGAAATAATATCACTGGAATAAAGAGGAGGGACGCACTCGGGGTCTGTTTCACAAAAGGTTTAATGAAGCATGTTAAAATTATACAGAAAGCTTCAAGTAAATAAATCACCTACAAGTGGGGCACACCTTAACCAGAATTCTAAGATCTGGAGGACACAGAATACCGGGATTTTCGGAGCGATCCGGATTTTATTATTTCCGGATTCAATGCACTCTTGAGGGTCACTGCCACTCAGGAACCCCACCCTCAAGAGCTGCAGCAGACCGCAGCACAAGCTGGGAGCCTCTGGGTAGTCCCAGCGTTTGACATGCAGTTCGGAGTCACGTTGATTCCATACATCATGTCTGCAGAGTAACCATGCAAAGCACTCTCCCAGTGTGTGTGCATGCAGGTGGCAACTGCAGGAAGAGGACCACGGCTCTCCCACTGCAATCTCCTTCCTCTGTGAATTGGATTCACACAGATTCTGAAATCCAGAAGAACCTGAAACCTGGAATTCTCAGAGACCAGGATATTCCAGATAAGGGATACTCCACCTGTACTAGATAACACAAACAAGAGACATTAACACTTAAAAAATCAATGTAAAGTCAAATTCTTTGTAATGTAAATTCCATCATATCGGCACAAAACCCAAGGTGAAAGTTCAGAAATGGCAACATAGAAACCAAAATTCTCCTGAATGTCACAACAGCAATGATTTATGAGTACAGATCCTGGTAAACTGCTACTGCTGGCGTGGTACCAACATTATGTAGGGTGAGTTTGTGTGCAGGATGCTGGGGAACTATTTGATTCTATGTCCTTCCAAAAGCTGCTAAAAGGTAGCAAGTTTTTCTATTTAAAAAAAAAAAAAAAGAAATTTTAGGCTCCGATGTAAAAAAACATGATAAAGGCCTGTAACATTGAAGTGATGCTAAATGATGTTACCATTACCACGTAATTTGGAATAGCATGCTGATTGTTATTGTTATCCATTGGAACTGCAATCACTACAGAACCACTTTCAAAGACGTATTGGTTTGCTTGGAATATCTGGGCCTATATACTTGATATTTGTTTATTTACCTGAGGAAATTTTTTTAATGATTGTGGGGTAGAATGAACCATTACCCCCAGGGATGTAAATAATCAGATGGTCTTAAAATGTCTCTCCTTGATAGGAAATGTTACATCATGGAATTATATAATGAAAAAGTAGGGGGTTTAATCTAAACAAGGAGAAAAATGTCATCTGCGCTTATTCCCATTATACCGTGTGAAACAAAACACAATTAGAGGCTTTGGTTTCTATTAATGGCCATTAAAAGAGTAAGCTCACTCGCCAAACGTCAAGGCACCTCAAGTGAGGGTGAGTCCTATGCAAAACTGAAGCCACAGACTGCTGTATAGCAAACCATAACTGCTCATGCTGTTTTTCAGTCATGAGGTAGACTGGTGGGCTTTTATTAATGCCCCACCAGAAACAAATCTGCCTTGGGATCAAAAAACAAAGACACGGAGCGGAACAGCTGCAATGATGACCTGGCAGGAGGTACATAAAAACATACATAGTACAGGAGGGGTGGGGTTGCGCCTATTCCCCGATGGGGCGGTTACAACCACCAAATGCATCCAGCCCAGCAACATGTATAAAACATAACAAGGAGAAGAATGTAATCTGCGCTTATTCCCATTATAACGTGTGAAACAAAACACAATTAGAGGCTTTGGTTTCTAGAAACCAAAGCCTCTAATTGTGTTTTGTTTCACACGGTTTTAATCTAAAATTGGACAGTTTGGACAGAAAGTCTGGAATAAAATCACTGGAGATTTGGGCCTTTATTGCATGCTCTACACTTGCCTCAAAAAGTAGTAAAGTTTAGAACATTATTTGACAGTAGTTGCATTTTGGTGGAGATTCGTCATGTTCATTTATTTTCCATGGAAACTACTTTGGGCTTTCAAGAAGTGGCTAGAAAGTTCACAATTTACTCCACTTTAGTTTCCTTCTAGACGCTGGTTTACACTATCCAGTATGTAACAGAAAAATACACACACTTCTGAGAAGATATTTTTTCAGACAGGTGTCCGAAAGTTATCCCTTTTATGAACCACAATAACCGGCTCCTATCAGACCCCTAATGTGTGACCAACCTTGTCTTCAAAACAAAAGTCATACCCAAAAAAGATCAACAGGCACAATTTGAAAGTCAAGGACATATGTAATGTAGGAATGAAAGCACCAGCTTCAGGCCTCTGAAGAACTGATTGTAAGAAATACCCGTGCATAAGGAAATGCTCATTGCCTTCCTTCTCCAACCATTGCCGGCTGACAGTAAGGCCAAGTAGAAGAAATAAGTTCCCCTTCTGTGCCCCTATTTATTATGCAGGCCTGAAGAATGAAAATCAGAAGGAATGCCAATTTTATAGCTCTCTTGCTGTCACACTTGACCAGAAATGATGTGAGGGAGATATGATGTCATTATAGAATTCCCCTGCTTATTTTGAGCTTTTGGTTAAATATAAACTTCTTTTCTTGTATTTAGAATTTTACAGAACCCCAAATAAAACTGTTTCTATGTAGTAAAAACAAAATATGAAGTGTTTCTGGAAAGAAAACATAAACTGATACTAAGCATATTTACTTAACACAGCTATTCTGTAAGACACCTTCCGGTGCCAAAACTCATAAGTGGGTCCAGTAGTTTAATAAATAGATTTTCGTACTGAGTCTTTAAAGGGCAGTATACATTTTTTTCATAGTACAAATTTCCAATATGTGTGCATTTTGGCATTTCTCTATAGAATCTACTTCATATCTCTGATGGAAAGTTGGATGGATAGATAGAAAATTATTACATCTATCTATCCACAGGCTGAGCAACCCTTATCCAGAATGCTGGGTACCCAAAGCATTCCGGATTTTGTGTATTTCCAGATTTCACCATGTTGGAGAATGTAATGCTTGCGGAGAACTAGATTGTGGGGTTTCCCTGCAGACATTATGCAGGGTCAGCATGAATTCGAGCAGCATGTCACATACTGGGGCTACCCAGAAGCTCCCAGCGTGTGCCGGGGTCTGCTGCAGCGTTCGAGAGCTGGGTTCCCAAATGGCAACACCCACCCTGAGTGTCCCCAATCCTGAACTACTAAAATCCACAAGGCTCTGAAAATTCAGGTTTTCCAGATTTTAGAATTCCATATATACAGTCAGGTCCAGAAATATTGGGACATCGACACAATTCTAACATCTTTGGCTCTATACACCACCACAATGGAGTTGGAATGAAAACTGCCTCCCTCTTGCACATCTGCAAACTGCTGTAAGTCCTACACCGTTCACCTGAGTTGGATGTACATACCCTCCAATTAAAGCTGACAGTCTGCAGTTAAAGCACATTGTGTTTGTTTTATTCCAACTCCATTGTGGTGGTGTATAGAGCCAAAGATGTTAGAATTGTGTCGATGTCCCAATATTTATGGACCTGACTGTATATATAATACACCAGAAATGCATCTCTCAACCTTTACTAAGCAAATGGCAAGTGCTTCAAATGACAAATGGACACATTACACCAAGGGGAGAGCACTCCATTACATAAACTACACCATCACAAAGCTTCACAAAATTTAAAGACAGTCACAGTCTTCAAAGATTTAACAAGATTTAAAATTATTTTTATTTTTTCCAAGGTTTTCATAACCTAACCTAAGATAATAAATAATATGAGTTTAGTTTACAAAAATAGCTCATACCTTCCTTAAGCCTGTCACAGCGTCAATGTATCTCATCGCAACAGGTTCTTACTCTATAAAACCTATTTACCTAATTTATGGGATTAACTCACTCAGTGAGGACAGAATCCTTTCTGGGGCACCCAGCAATTCAAGATTAAATAGAACTTGCAAATGCAACACCTTTTACAGGGAGGGGTGCATGCCAGAGGTTTGTCAACCCTTTTCATTCAGAATACACCAAGAGGCCAGCACTCAAGCTTTACTAATCATAATGAGCGGGTGTTTCTTGTGAAAAATAGATACAGTACATCAAGGGGAGAGAGCGCTCTGTTACAAAACTACACCATCACAAAGCTTCACAAAATTTAAAGACATCAAGGATGGGTTCACACCTGCGCGTTTTTTGACGCACGTAATACGCACATTTTGTGACGCCCCAAGTGTGTACGGGGTCTATTGGTTTTCAAAGATTTAACAAGTTACATAGTAAGTTACATAGTTACATAGGCTGAAAAAAGACATGCGTCCATCAGGTTCAGCCTTTCACACATCACCTACTGCTGTTGATCCAAAAAGATGCAAAAAACCCAGTCTGAAGCGCTCGCCAACAAGATATATACATATATATATAAACGGAATGCAGAAGCAAATTGTCCTAACATAATTGTTAGTTACAGACACTTGTGCTATAGATCACAAACTTTACTAGAATGAACTAAGCCCACACATGAAGGCTAAGAGCACATTAAGAGGTTACAAAAGGGATGGGAGGACAGTGGAGCTGTCGAGCAGTGGCTCCCCCATAACACATGGGAATATAAAACGTTGAGAACATTTAGGTTCAGAACAGAGTAGCAAAAGAATGGCTCCAGTGAACAATAGTTGCTTGGTAAAAACCAGTGACATGAGATGCTTTGTGGAGACTAAAAGTGAATCTACGGACAGAAAATGGTCACTTGTAATGGATTCCTTTTCAGATCTATTTTATTAATAGCAACCGGTAATCTGTTAATTTATGAAGTGTCAATTTTACAGACGAGCAAGCTAGGCGGGTTGATACATTGTATCGTGAAAATGGCCACCTGTTATTCCGACAATGAACCTCAGTAAACAGTTCACAGCGCCCTTTCATTCTTCTTTTTCCCCCAGTGTTAATATTTGACAGATCTCAATGAATAATCAATTATTAAAGTCTTTAGCCGGGGGTTATTTGTCACGTCTATGCTAACCATTTCACTCAGTTCACTGTCTCAATGCTAACTGACTGAAAGCCAAAGTATCAAGTGTTATATGATTAGTTTTCCTGTTGCTTCCTAATTGTCATTTTCCTCAAGCTAACAATTGAAAAGAATAAAATATCATCGGAGAATGTTTTTTTTTATTATTATTATTATTTCCTGCCTTAATAAGCTTGGCCAGGCCGAGAAGCAATCAGAGACAAAAGCCAGAAGAGAAAAAAAGTAAAACACACATATAAATATATATAAAAATCCTACGAGTATGTTTGAAAGTTTATCTTCAAATGCAGCATCTCGGATAAATGCAGGAAGGAGCCCCCCCTACTGAAATTACTCAAGGGTGTAATTGAAAGTGTTTTCATCAGAAGGTCACTTGGGAAATGTACAAGTTCCTTCCTTCAATAAAGAATGTTACTCCTCCCTTTAGAGCAGAATCTCCGTAAAATCTGTGTGGGCGGTTGTACTTCTTTTCTCACATTATTTGTTGTCAGGGCCGGCATACAGCACGATTAGGTTATTTTTATAAGCTTCTTTTAAGGTAGCTGTAGCTTAATTTGTTTTTTTTTCACATCATTTAGTAAAAGTCCTAATAAAACAAATATATCTTATACATATTAATTTTTTAAGCATATTTGCTAAAAGAACAAATTACCAGGACAATTAGTAGAGTTGTAACATTTTTCTAAATGAGCATATCTGACAGCTGTCATGCAATAGGTTGCTATACCGCGACGGTGTTTTAACCCCTTCACTACTTGAAAAGTACCTGCTGGTGCCCTGATATTGAGTAAACTCGATTTGGGCTTTTTCTGGAGCAATGCAAAGGAATTTTGTTTATTGCCAACGAACGTCACTTGCAAATGGGTTCCAGTATGTGCCCCAAACGTCTCAGCACCTTGGGCATGACAGTCTAGCAGGGTTATTCAGAGAAAGGTGAAAACCAGGAGAATTGGCAGAAGAGAACAATCTAGACCAAATAGCCGATTTGGAAAGGGAGATAAATGGGAGAATTTTTCTGGTTTGGCCATTCTGACCTCGAATTTTCACTTCTCCAGTCATTCTGCTGAGTTTCACCTTTCTTTGAATAGACCTGCAGGTGTTAAAACAGTTTAAACAGCTTGAGTTCTGGAAACATAGAGCCTAAACTGTTTTACAGAGATATAGTTGCACTTACTGGTCTACAGATGGCGCCATTTGCCCGTCAAATAGTTCACACAGATTGAAAATGTGCTTTGGAGATTTTCACTGCATGGCTTCTGCAAAATTGTTTTCCATAAATCCACTGGGTCCTGGCAGTGGATTTATGGAAAGCAACTTGGTAGTGAAGGGGTTAATTAATTAGATGGTTTTGCTTTGAGAATGCAAAATAATTGAATACCTGACCCTGAGAGCTCATACCTTTTTTTCTTTATTTGAGATGCGCATAACGATCGACCTTGGAATTACACAGAATAGGAAGCGTTAATTTACAGTAATCCTTTTCAAAGATTTAAAGAGAATCGGGACGCACTTTTGATATGAGATACATAAATCTCTTTAAAAAGTACAGACTGCTATTCAAAAGTCTTCCATAGGTTTTCTTCCTGACTGGCCGTCTAGCCTGATATGTTGTTGAACATTCATACAGAGCAAAATGTCAAATATCCATTTCAACATTTGATCACTTTCACCTCATTCCTTGGAGAAGTCCCATCATGGCTCCCCTTTCGCTATAGCTCTCCGTCAGGTTTGTTTTGTCTCTTTTAATCTTTACAATAGTTATTTTTTTACTGCATTAGTTTTATACCTGCATTGACCTATTTTCGTTGACAAAAGAAAGAAAAATTGACTGCAAGACAATCAGTCACAAAAACAGCCTTCGGTGTTTGCTGCCCTGCATCACCAGAGACGAGTCCATTATTTTGCATCCAGAGGCTACAGTTCGTGCCTTACCTCTGTACTGGAAGGATATTAAAATATAATAAGATTGCCATTAATTCACAAAGAATATTTTAAATTTAGAAATCAAGGGCACCATTACAGTAATCGCGCTAAAACGGGGACGCTAGTGAGAAAAACTTACGCCTGCAGGTTTCTGTTTTGCGTCCCTGTTTTAGCGCGATATTACGATGTAGGTGCTAAAAATGCTGCCTGCATCGTTATTGGGTGCTAAGCCCCGGGATGCGCGTGGCAGCGCTAAGCTCCGCCGCAAGCATTCACTCGATGGAGTCCATAGGACTCCATTGAGGTAGACAGCGCCAGTTACATGACCTGCCGGATCTCGCCTATCGAGATCCAGCAGGTCGGCGTAGTGATCCGCAGAGGGAGACTGGGAGACTCCCCCCCTCAGTCTCTCCCTGCTCCCGGCGGACGGAGGAGGCGATTTGAGCCGTGGTCCACGCCGCAGGATAGGAGGTGAGTATCTGATTTTTGGGGGGGTTTCTGGCTGGTGCTAATGGATTCTGCAGCAGTGGAATCCGTTAGCAGCAAGACCAGGCTGTGGTTAACGTTCGTGTAGCTAGATGGTAATTAGCGTTAGGACATTGTAATCCTAACGCTAATTAACACTTTGTGCTCCCCATGTTAAGTATAGGGAGCGCAAAGTAAAGTAACCTCGCGCTGAAAAGCACAAGATTCCAATCGATAACGTTTTTTTTAACCCGGTAGCGTTTGGGTTGTAATATGATGCGCCTGCACTAGGGCAACCAGGGCTAACGTTAACGCTCACTCGTGAGCACTAACGTTAGCTTTAGGACTGTAATGGTGCCCCAAGTTTATTCTGAAACTAAATTGCTGAAGTTGAAATGAATAAACATATGACTCTGCTGAAAGTAAAAGGCAACAGTCAACCCATCATCATTTATCACTTGTACTGAATGCTATTGTAGAGACAGGATGCTTTTTTGACAGGCAGAGGGCTCCCCCTTCCAGCCAAAAAGTGCTATTACACATATAATAATTCAGCTGGAGCTCTGTGTTTCTGTAAAAGAACAATAGAACTCCAAGTTGCTCAAACAGCTACAGCACCTCACCAGACATGAAAAAGGTGCTGAAGATTAGGAACCCATTTGCAAATGAATTTTGTTTGCAATAAATTCAATTCCTTTGCATTGCTCCAGAATATTTGACTAGATTAACTTTCCTCTCTGTTGGCCTCCAGCCGGACCTTTTGAAAAGTGAGTATACTCGATCATAGTAGTGAAGGGGTCAAGGTTTCCCTAAAGTGAATAATGATTTAAATTGACTTTGCATCCCACTTGGAATTCTTCTCAATTTCCCATTTAGCGGATGGTTTAGTTGGATCCAAAAAGTATGTGACCACATTGTTCTTAAGCCCGCAAAGCAATATATATATATTTTACTATTAAAACATTTATTGGGAAAACAAAAAACGTGCTCTGCTGCACAAGTCCTTCTGGCAGAGTTCACCCATGTCACAGGATTTAGTGCGGCCTGGATTATTGTCATCACAAACTGGCAGTTAATAAAGAGGCTTTGTTGTGCTGTTTTGTTTTGTTAACATCTGGAGAGTCCAGGGCGCTGTGTTTGAGATTCTCTTTACTTTGCCCTCAGAGTGATGAGCTCATGTTTATCCACTAAGTTACACATTGTCTGCAAGCCAACGGAACGAGATTTACTCCCAAATAATTACGTCTTGCAATGTGGGAAACAGCAAGAGCCACATTGCCGTTTCTGAGGGACCATTTTAGATTATTTCATATTTAGATTGCATGGTAACAGTTTACTTATCCAGATGCTCATCTAAACAGCAGAACACAATCTTTGGTGGATATCCATAAAATTCTATCTATCTATCTAATCTCTAGTTAAATGTATGTACAATGAAGATCTTATCCCAATTCTTGTCATCTTGTCACCTTCTTCTCCATCTATTTATCTATCTATACATCTGTCTCTTTATCTATCTGTACTGATCATGTATCTAGTGTATCTATCTATCTGTATTGATCATGTATCTATCTATCTATCTATTTCTAATATCTAATTATATCCACATACACTAGAGGTCTATTCCCAATTGTAGTCTTCTTCCATCTTCTCTTATTTATCTGTCCTTCTATCTCTCTCCTGGTCTGCCCCTATATATGTCTGTATTGACCATTATCTATCTATCTATCTATCTAATCTCTAGTTAAATGTACGTACATTGAAGATCTTATCCCAATTCTTGTCATCTTCAACCTTCTTCTCCATCTACTTTATCTATACATCTATCTGTCTATTTATCTATCTGTATTGATCATGTATCTATCTATCTATCTATATCCAATCTCTAATTGGATTTATCTGTCCTTCTATCTCTCTCCTGGTCTGTCCCTATATCTGTCTGTATTGACCATTATCTATCTACTGTATCTATCTATCTATCTATCTAATCTCTAGTTAAATGTATGTACGATGAAGATCTTATCCCAATTATTGTCATCTTCAACCTTCTTCTCCATCTGTTTTATCTATACATATATATGTCTCTTTATCTATCTGTATTGATCATGTATCTCTACATCTATCTATCTATCTATCTATATCTCTCTAATTATATCCACATACAATGGAGGTCTATTCCCAATTTTAGTCTTCTTCCATTTTGTCTTATATATCTATTCATCTATCTCTCTCCTGGTCTGTCCCTATATCTATCTGTATTTTTTTTTTGAGAAAGTATTTTACCAGGAAGGATACATTGAGATTTCTCTTGTTTTCAAGTATGTCCTGGGTGGCGAGTCTGTAACGTTAGGTGTCTTGCCCAAGGACACTTACTGGAGAGGTGCTCTTGCTGGGATCGAACCTGTGTCTCCACAGTCTCTCTCCACGGTTATAGAGCAGTGATGTTACCTTTACTCCACCCAGCCAGTACATTATCTATCTATCTATCTATCTATCTATCTATCTATCTATCTATCTATCTATCTAATCTCTAGTTAAATGTATGTTGAAGATCTTATCCCAATTCTTGTCATCTTCAACCTTCTCCTCCATCTATTTTATCTATATATCTAACAGTCTCTTTATCTATCCGTATTGATCATGTATATCTACATCTATCTATCTTGTAATTAAATTGGTTTACAGTGAAAGTCTGATCCATTTGTGTCATCTTTCATTTATTAGTGGGAGAAAGCTCTGAACATTCTCAAACAAAGCGATTGGTAAGACAGTAGGCACTTGCTGGCAGAGCTTCACCCTAGACAAAGGTTGACTAAAGCTACATAGCCGTCTAAATCAAACCCACTTTTTGTTGTTTTAAATTATTCTCACCTGGACTTAGGGTTGTTTTTAATTGTGACAAAATCTATATGATAATTCTTTACACTTGAAGTCATCGTATTGTGTTAAATTGATAAAAAAATTCACTCCAAAAACTGTATAAATGACAGTATCTTTCAACTCTCTCCGTGTTTATTAGTTCCATATGAGAGTAAGACTCTGATCTTCTTGCTAAGATATGCCTTACCTTTTAATACCACCCATACACATTAAATTAGAAACATTTGCTTTTGTGCGAAAAAAAAATTGCTAACAAATTTCAACAACCTATTTTCCTGAAGTCGTATCAGTCTCTCTGCCCTGTGAAATAAATCTGGTCAAGATATTTTAACACGGTGCCATCTTGTCTATGAAACCCACAGCGATGTGTTCAGTGAGGACCGAAAGAAAAGAACTCTTTCGTGCGATTTTGGCCAATCTCTTAACAGCCTTTTATCTTCCAAACAATACATTGCTCTGAAAAGTTTCAATTCCTAAATTAACTGAGTGCCTGATAAGATCTTACAGAAAACGGAGCAAAAATAACGGTCTGCTGAACATTAATAAATGTGTTTTTTCAGGCATTTTCATGCCTTCATTTCCAAGTGTGTGGGATGACCTAACATTACCACCATACGAAGATAATCTTTAAGCATCATTAGTTTTGTGCTATTTAGTGGGGTGACAGGCCTCCACTTGGCATGAGGTAATACGATAATTGTTAGTCTTTTAATATGATTTTTATAAGTTTTTAATACATTTGCTTCACTAAGAAGTAATTACGTATCTTTAATTCATTTGGTTCCTCCCTAACAGTGATAGCAATCCATCCTGTGTAACGAAATATAATCATTGCATAAACATTTGATGGTGATTGCTTTTAGATGATAGGATTGACAAGAACATACAAATTTGTTATGATAAGCAACATGAGCATTTTTAACGATTATTAAAGTGTATTACCTGATATTAAAACTGTATTTTTAAAAAGGAGTTCTTGCAAATCAACGGTTTGTAGTGATGTGATTTAGGCTATTTATTTTTTTTTTGAGAAGTATTTTACCTGGAAGGATACATTGAGATTTCTCTCGTTTTCAAGTATGTCCTGGGTGGCGATTATGTACCATTAGGTGTCTTGCCCAAGGACACGTTCTGGAGAGGTGCTCTTGCCGGGATTCAAACCTGTGTCTCCACGGTTATAGAGTAGTGATGTTACCTCTACTCCACCCAGCAGGTACAAGTTTATTTAAAATGTCATCCTTCCAGAAACCACCATGGACTTTAGTTATGAAACTCAAGCTCTGAACTTACCTCCAAATGACTTTTATGAAACAGAAAATTATTGTTAATGTCTTGAGGCCCACCCACAGAAATTCTATAGACACGACTATTAGTAGCTGTAACAGATCTCAGTACCGCGACAGTCACATCTGTTACTGCCGTGTCCTTGCCAGACCCACGTGTCCTCCCCAGCAGACTCTCGTGTCTTTCTCCAGCCCTTAGACAAAGCTTAAGGGAGGGTACACTTAAAGAGCCTTGCTAGCATCCCCAGAAATAAGACAATGCTGTAGATTTGGGACTTTTGAGCAGCTACCAACAACTGAACACCTTTATTGGGCTGAATATATACAGTACCATGTAGGGCTAGAGGTCATTGAAGAATTACACCCAGCCCCCCCAGCCGCAAGTGAACCGAACATGGCCAGACATGAAACAATAGGGTGCCATTGAATCACAGCCTGAGCATCAGACTGTATGAATACCTTAGATAACAGAGGAGAAGTTACTTAAGTAGAGAATAGCATGATGCCCAAAATCTGTCAGAGTAAACACATTCCAGATAGGGGGAGTTAAGTTTGGCTACAGTGACCACAAAGTAATTATATGAACCATAGTAAAAGTAATCAGATAATGGGGCAGTGCACCCTGCTTTTATTTTCTTGTGTTGTATTACTGTATGTAAGGTGTTGTGTACCACCCTCTTTTAGTGCGAGCAGCATAGGAGGTACAGTTGTGTTCAAAATTATTCAACCCCCACTGAAATTGAGTGTTTTTTTGCCAGTTATTGCCAGACATTGATTTTGATCATTCAGTCATCTTGCTTACAATTAAATCAAAGAGGCACGTGTAGGTCAGACAAATATAACATAACATTTATAATGAAATAACCACAAATGTCTTTTCTGTGCTCACATCATTATCAGTTTTATTCAAACCCCAAGTGACATTCAATCTTAGTACTTAGTACAACATCCTTTTACAGTTATAACAGCTTTTAAACGTGAAGCATAGCTTGACACAAGTGTCTTGCAGCGATCTACGGGTATCTTCGCCCATTCGTCATGGCAAAAGCCTTCAGTTCAGTCACATTCTTAGGCTTGCGCACTGCAACTGCTTTCTTTAAGTCCCACCAGAGGTTCTCAATCGGATTTAAGTCAGGTGACTGCGATGGCCACTCCAAAATGTTCCAGCCTTTAATCTGCAACCATGCTCTAGTGGACTTGGAGGTATGCTTGGGATCATTGTCCTGTTGAAAGGTCCAACGTCTCCCAAGCCTCAGGTTTGTGACGGACTGCATCACATTGTCATCCAATATCTCCTGGTACTGAAGAGAATTCATGGTACCTTGCACACGCTGAAGCTTCCCTGTACCTGCAGAAGCAAAACAGCCCCAAAGCATGATTGACCCCCCGCCATGCTTCACAGTAGGCAAGGTTTACTTTTCTTCATAGGCCTTGTTCTTCCTCCTTCAAATATAGCGTTGATCCATGGGCCCAAACAGTTCTAATTTTGTTTCATCAGTCCACAGAACACTATCCCAAAACTTCTGTGGTTTGTCCACATGATTTTTAGCATACTGCAGTTGACTCTTCTTATTCTTTGGAGACAGCAAGGGGGTGCGCCTGGGAGTTCTGGCATGGAGGCCTTCATTACGCAGTGTGCGCCGTATTGTCTGAACTGATACTTCAGTACCCACATCTGACAAATCTTTTCTCAGTTCCTCAGCAGTCACACGTGGACTTTTCTCCACTCTACGCTTCAGGTAGCGCACAGCAGTCAAAGTCAGCATCTTCTTTCTGCCACGACCAGGTAGCGTTTCAACAGTGCCCTTTGCCTTGAATTTGCGAATGATGCTTCCTATGGTCTCTCTTGGTATGTTTAACATCTTTGCAATCTTCTTATAGCCATTGCCCTTCCTGTGAAGAGTAATCACCTCTTCTCTTGTCTTCCTGGACCATTCTCTTGACTTCACCATGTTTGTAACCACACCAGTAAATGTCTAGAAGGAGCTGAGTATCACAGTCATTTTAAAGCTGCCTAATTGGTGCTTATTATGCTTTATTGCTGCTCCGTGACATCCACAGGTGTTTTCAATACCTGATTGAAAACACTTGAATGAACCTCTGTTCTTCAGAGTGGTAGTCTTTAAGGGGTTGAATAATTGTGTCAATGAAGAATTCACAAAAGAAACATTTACTACTGTATTACAAAACCAATTGATGTCATTTTAGTTGCATATGGTTCTTTAAAAAGTCCTTGTAGGATTTCATTCTGAATACAATTACAAATGTACACTAAATTCCCTAAAACCCTTTACAGCATTGGGGGTTGAATAATTTTGAACACAACTGTATATACCGTATGAAGAGAAGCGCCAAACCACACCTATTACCATTTACAGAATGGGGCAGTGTTTGCTTGACAAGGCAGAACAAAAAAGAAGACTCAAACATACACCAGATATTCACACATTCTTGAGAGGGGATGCTGGAAAGGGCTAAAATAACCCAGCACGCAATCCAATCAGCACATAGACAATAACATTACTCATACAAAGCACAGATTACACAAACACCCTGCACCCTAGAGGCACAGGGTGAATTCAACATCAGAGATAGCAGGGAAATAATATAGAACATCCGGATGCCTGCACCTCCCAAATACATCTCTAGGCCAATGTACCTCAAGATGCAAGTGATGCAGATCAATGTAGCATACATTTGCACTAACCCTATTCAAACGCTGGTGCAAAAAGGTAGACGGTAAGCAAAAAAAATCAGCGTGAACAGATTTTGTTTGCCGTCTCTCTTTTACTACACTTATTTCAAGGTAGGTACTTTATTAGCACCTGGCCCCAGGAAATATAAATAAAGGAATTAAAGGAACACGAGTCAAAAATGAGCAGGGGGTGTGAAGCAGATGGTCAGAGAAACAGCAAAAATACCTGGAGCATAAAGGTAATAAGAAGGTTAATTTGAAAGAGAAGCACAGGTACCCAGAGAAGAAAGTATAAAATTGGGTGTAAGACATGGTGAGAGGGAAGAGGGGAGCAGGGGAGAACATCGAATGAGCAACGGAGGTATAGTTCTGGAAAGGGAATAAAGAAAAGAATGATAAAACTTTGGACTTTATGGTAGGGGAGTGGAAAACACACATAGAGAGGGTTGGTCATGTGCATTTGTTACAGACTTCCTTGAATATTAATACACAGAGGTCTAGCAATTATCTCTTGATGTCCTCTAAATCAATGAATGAATGACAATAGTAGCTCAGCTGCAGCTGTATAAGGTAGGCAGGGTGCTTTGTTTTCTTTATATACAGTGTTCACATATAATATCCATCCTTACGCTACCAAAACGAACATGTCAAGGTGGGAAAATGCAGAGATAGGATTTGTCATTTTTTACAGAGTATATTTGGACCATTCCATCGTCTGGGCCAATCTTACAATAATAAAAGCTCTTACAGGTGACATTACTTGTTACATCACATTCTCCCTGAAATACTGAACTCTGATATTTCAAGAGTACACTTGAACTCATTTATGAGCATGACGATGAACGGAAACCCTATCTGATACATAACGGAGTCAATACGTTGAATTTAGTCTAATACACGCATCTCAAGTCATTTGAGAAAGGCTTCATAGAAACAATGGATATTTGATTTCCTCTTCCTTCACTATTACTGACATATCAAGTAATTCTCATTTAATTGATATAAGTGAACTTTGAATAAGTTCAGTCACTTCCATATGTTTACAGTTACCAGGTCACTTGTGTAAAAAAAGTCATAAGTTATGCTACCACTATTGACAGCAACAATTTCCTGTATCTTATGTTCCAGATGGGTGATGCTGTATTCATGCGAGGTTATGTCTCCATAATAATGAAACAACAGGATGATGAAGTACTAGCTGAAACGTCTGGCCTCCCCAAATGGATATAAGTCTTGGCAAAAGACGCCTTTTACTTTGTAATATTTCAACTGTTCTTAATTAACAATTGTTTATCAAACATTTGATTGTCTGAGTCAAGATTATACCATATCCAAGGTAAGTGTCATACACGGTCTCTAAATGATCATGTAAGAGTCGAAATTACACTTTTGAAGCTATTTATTTGGCTTCTGAACTTTTGGCTCCAGAATCTGAAACTGCAACGTCTCTCCGGGGATCTGTACGTAGCAGCGCATAGTAAATTCACTGTTCACATTTATATTGCTCTAAAAGCACAAGCTTTCAAAACATGCTGGAAAATTATGTTAAATTCAGAAAAAAATGGAAGACGCGGAAACACAAATACACGTAATAACTGTCGCAAAATGAATCACGACAAATTTGTTTCTTAACTTTAAAAAACTATCAGTAAGATTGTTTTAAATTGTGCAGGTAACACATTTTTCTATCGAAACATATTTCTATACATAAAAAAACATAACTACCGACATGTTTTCTTTCATGTTACAGAGCAATATATGGAATAACCTCCCAGACGCCATCAAATCTTCCTCCAGTCTAAAGTCCCTTAAGAGTTCCCTATTAACATTAGGGATGAGCCGAAAACTCCCCGAGTTCGGTTCGAGCCCGAACCCGAACTTACCATTTGTTCGGGACCGAACCCGAACCCCCATGCAAGTCAATGGGGCTGAAAATTTGGTTTTTTGGAGTGCCCTCCAAGAGGGCATATATGCTACATATTTGCCATAAAAGGTGTATGGGGGTCTGGGTAGTGCCCTGGGGGACAGGAAACAAGGACAAAAAGTTTTAAAAAAACGTTTTTAAAGGGACAGTGAGTTTTCCATGAAATAAGGGTTAAAAATAAAAATGAAAAATTCCTTCAAATATCATGCCTAGGAGGTCCCCATAACCTGCCCGTGAAGTGGCGGATTTCTAGGATGTATAGAAAAATGCAAAAACCAAAAAATGACATTTCAAATGACGGTACATGCTTTTCCTTTAATCTATCCATAAACAACTGCTTGGGGCGGCAGTCTGTATGAAAAGAGGAGACATTTTCGGACACGCAGAAAAAGTTTACTTATTTTTTGGCGGTGAAAAGCAGGAGAATGGAAACTTCTAGACCAAAAAGCCGATTTGGAAAGTGAGATAAATGGGAGAATTTTTCTGGTTCGGCTATTTTGACCTAGAATTTTCCATTTTCCAGTCATTCTCCTGAGTTTCACCTTTCTCTGAATAACCCTGCGCAACGCAAGTGGAAAATGAACGCATTTTTTCGAGAACGCAGAACCGCTCGTACGGACGTACAGAGTGCGCTGCGTCCACTAGCGGCGTGTGTGCCTGATTTGGAGACGTCAGACCCTGCTCATGTCCGGCCAACATAACGTCCAGACACCCAAAGTTTCCTGGTTTGGATCCGTAAAAAAATCACGCACAAAAATGCGCATCGTATGACCGTTTTTGCGCAATACGTGAAAAAATACGGCAATGCGTTCGGATGCACTTTTTGACGGTCGCTGCGAAAAATGCGTTAATCTGTCCCTAGCATAGGCGTGCGCAGCCTAGATCATTAGGGTGTGCACCCAAAGGAGAGAGAGTGTGAGTACACATGCACTCCTGCATGCAATCAAAATACATCATTACTATATGCATTGCTTTTAGGTGGGGGTACTCACTCCCAAGGAAAAACTGTGCAAAAAAATCCAAAGACAAATACCAAAATACAACAACAGGTGCAAAGCACACTGACATTCAAGTGCAAGTCCTGATTTGAAAGATGCAAAAAATCCCAAGTGACGCGTATCTGTAGGCTGGCACTCGTGGCGGACGTGTGATTCTGGGCCGGAGCGTACGAGCGACACACTTAAAGACGTATGTTCTTTACACACTGCATATTTACACACACACACACCGCAGCCCATATTTACACACTGCCACACACACAGCGCATATTTACACACACAGCACAGCGCATATTTACACACCGCACGTATTAACACACAGCCACACACCGCACGTATTAACACACAGCCACACACATCACATATTAACACACAGCCACACACATCACATATTTACACACAAGCACAGCGCATATTTTACACACAAGCACATATTTTACACACAAGCACAGCGCATATTTTACACACAAGCACAGCGCATATTTTACACACACACAGCGCATATTTTACACACAGCGCATATTTACACAAGCACAGCGCATATTTTACACACAAGCACAGCGCATATTTTACACACAAGCACAGCGCATATTTTACACACAAGCACAGCGCATATTTTACACACAAGCACAGCGCATATTTTACACACAAGCACAGCGCATATTTTACACACAAGCACAGCGCATATTTACACACAAGCACAGCGCATATTTTACACACAAGCACAGCGCGTATTTTACACACACACAGCGCATATTTTACACACAGCGCATATTTACACACACAGCGCATATTTACACACACAGCGCATATTTACACACACAGCGCATATTTACACACACAGCGCATATTTTACACACACAGAGCATATTTTACACACACAGAGCATATTTACACAGCGCATATTTACACACAGCGCATATTTACACACAGACACCTAGCATATTTACAAATGCTAACGCTACATGGTTATACACCGTAATTACACACATTAGTTACTATTCCCTCTCCATAGTGACACATAATCAAATCATTGTGTGTGTAGTGTTAAGTCCCTGGTCTAATGGACCAAATGAGGTTAATATAGCAATCAAGCTATATCACTCCCCACTCCATTCATACCTGGCAGAGCAGACTGTGCAGGTTTGTCTTGTGGGATCCCACAGCCTCCATTACAGTTTGACTAACAGCAGCAGTACAGGGAAAGGAGAGGGCTGTTTGGTGAGGGGGGGGCTGTTTGGTGAGGGGGGGGCTGTTTGGTGAGGGGGGGGCTGTTTGGTGAGGAGGGGGGGCTGTTTGGTGAGGAGGGGGGGCTGTTTGGTGAGGAGGGGGGGGCCATTTTGGTGAGGGGGAGGAGGAGGCCGTTTTGGTGAGGGGGAGGAGGGGGCGTTTTGGTGAGGGGGGGGCCGTTTTGGTGAGGGGGACCGTTTTGGTGAGGGGGAGGAGGGGGCCGTTTTGGTGAGGGGGAGGAGGGGGCCGTTTTGGTGAGGGGGAGGGGAGGAGTGGGTTACCCAGTGACCCAGGACTTACGGATTCATCTCCTGCCGACCTCATGAAGTGGAGCCTGCTGCATGACCTCTCCCTCTGTACTATTTCTCTCCCCTCCACACACACACACACACACATAGCAGATGCATGCAGGAAGATGGGAAATAGCAATCAGGCCAGGAGGTATGGCTACTCCCTGTCACTTGGCCATTCGAAAGACTAACAGAGTTACCCCCAGAGCAGCTGCCAAGCTTCCCCCTGCATGTCACTGGACATTTAAAAAGACACAGGCAGGGGTGTGTCTGCTGCTATTCCAGCAGCCTAACGGAGTCCTCCAGAGCAGCAGGCAGCAATAAGCGGCAGTGCTGGAGCTGCCGGTTCAAATCCAGAGGCTGCCGCGATTAAAAAAAAAAAAAGTCTGTCTGATTAGGGTGTGCCCAGGCACACCTGGCACACCCCGTGCGCACGCCTATGGTCCCTAGCCTTATCTCACTTTCCTAATCGGCTATTTGGTCCAGATTGTTCTCTTTTCCTGCCATTCTCCTGGTTTTCACCTTTCTCTGAACAACCCTGAGAGAGAGGTGAAAGCCAGGAGAACTGGCAAGAGAAGAGAACAATCTAGACCAAATAGCCGATTTGGAAAGTGAGATAAATGGGAGAATTTTTCTGGTTTGGCTATTTTGACCTAGAATTTTCCATTCTCCAGTCATTCTCCTGAGTTTCACCTTTCTCTGAATAACCCTGGTGAAGAGCAGGAGAATGACTGGAGAATGGAAAATTCTAGGTCAAAATAGCCAAACCAGAAAAATTCTCCCATTTAGGCTAGGGTCAGACTAGCGAATTTTTACCGTGCGTTTAGGCGCTCTTAATCACAGCCACACTAGCAGCAAATGACGGGCAATGACGGCCAATATACAAAGTACGGTCGCACGAAAGTCTGGCTGCGCAACGCAAGTGGAAAACGAACGCATTTTTTCGAGAACGCAGAACAGCTAGTACGGATGTACAGAGTGCGCTGCGTCCACTAGCGGCGTGTGTGCGTGATTTGGAGACGTCAGACCCTGCTCATGTCCGGCCAACATAACGTCCAGACACCCAAAGTTTCCTGGTTTGGATCCGTAAAAAATCACGCAAAAAAATGCGCATCGTATGACCATTTTCGCGCAATCCGTGAAAAAATACGGCAATGCGTTCGGACACACTTTTTGATGGTCGCTGCGAAAAATGCGTTAGTCTGACCCTAGCCTTATCTCACTTTCCAAATCGGCTATTTGGTCCAGATTGTTCTCTTTTCCTGCCATTCTCCTGGTTTTCACCTTTCTCTGAACAACCCTGAGAGAGAGGTGAAAGCCAGGAGAACTGGCAAGAGAAGAGAACAATCTAGACCAAATAGCCGATTTGGAAAGTGAGATAAATGGGAGAATTTTTCTGGTTTGGCTATTTTGACCTAGAATTTTCACTTCTCCAGTTATTCTCCTGCTTTTCACCGCTCTCTGAATAACCCTGTGAATGTTTAATCCCGAGGTGAAAAATAACATTGCTTTAGATTTTTTTCAAACACCAGTTAAATGCAGCATATTAGGATGTTTTAGGGAAATTAATTCTCAAATCTCAATCAGAAGCAGACACCACCCCACCCTCAGTATATTGTACAATGTATCAAATTGATTACCAGACTAAAAACACCTGGTGTTATGCCCGTTTGTGAACAGAGGTCATTGAGGCTAGGGTCAGACGAACGCAGTTTTAACGTGCGTTTAGCCGCACAAAATCACGGCCGTGCTAGCAGCAAATGACGTCCAATGCCGGGGAACACACAAAGTACGACCGCACGAAAGTTCGTCCGCGCAACGCAAGTGGCAAACGAACGCATTTTTTCGAGAACGTCAAACCGCTACTACTGACGTACAGAGTGCGCTGCGGCCGCATAGCGGCGTGTTTGCGTGATTGGGAGACTTCAGACGCTGCTAATGTCCGGCCAACATAACGTCCAGACGCAAAAAGTGTTTTATTGTTGATCCGTACAAAATCACGGACGAAAAGGCGCATCGTATGACCGCTATCGCGTATTCCGTGAAAAAATATGTCCGTTCGTTCGACCGCACTTTTCCACGGTCGACGCGAAAAATGCGTTCGTCTGACCCTAGCCTTAGAGTTGATAAAACTCGTACACATTAGTTTTTAATTCAATATCTAATAAACCGTTGCTTATAATATTCTGCAGTAAAGAGTCTCTTTATTTCTAGATTTTTTAGTATTTTTTTAAGCATTTTCTATACTTTTTTCAAAATTTCTTTTTTTTTTTTCGAACCCGAACCGAACACGCCCAAAAAGTTCGAAATTCGCGAACTTTCGAACTGCCAAAGTTCGGGTCGAACTCCGAACCGTCCGAACCCGAACAGCTCATCCCTAATTAACGTACCTCAATACGGAATGCAGCTGTAAACACGTAACATAATGACTTTATTTCCTACATATTTATTTTTCTGTTAATCTGTATATTTGGTTTTGTGTTAATATCTTGCATTTTACTATTTTGTATTTCTGTAACCACTCAATGTTCTTGAACCCAGGACATACTTGAAAACGAGAGAAATCTCAATGTATCCTTCCTGGTAAAATCCTTTATATTTAAATAAATAAATGTGAAAATGTGAAATTTTCTATACATACTATTAAACAACCAAAGGAAATGTGGAGCCATTATCCATGCAAAATGAACAATTTAAAAAAAAAATAATCAGGGTTATTCAAAGAGAATCGAAAAGTCACCGCACGTTTGGTGACTTTTCGTTCTCTTCAATTCGGTGCGATTTGGCGATCCCATTTCGGCGACCCTGCGGTGTATTCAGCAAACACCACAGGGCCGTCGTAGTGCAGGGAAAAGCAGCCGCAAACCCGCCGAACTCTCACCGCAAAACCCGGCGAACGTGTACCGAAACCTGCAAAAACATCTGGATTAACTCAGCCGAACACGCCAGACAAACCCTAGTAGCCGTTGATCACAGCGCAGAGCAGCCGCCGGAAAAAGCCGACACCGCAGACAAATGGAGTGGAAAAAAAAACCAGTACACTTGAATGTTTGAAAAGTGAAACACTGTTTGCGAAGAAACTACAGAACGAAAATGTCTGAAATTGAAATATAAGATCCAATGAATGATAACAAAAAGGGCTGTTACAGAAAAATGAAAAACTTCACAAAAAAATTCCCGAAAAATGCCTAAAAGATCCTAAAAAAATATAGATAGAGAGACTTTTTACTGCAGAATATTATAATCAACGGTTTATTAGATATTGAATTAAAATGGGAATATTTTTAACATTGAAGCCTATGGGATTCTCCTGAATAAACCTGTCGAATTAAACCACTGAACAGCAGGGCAATTCAACAACTTTTCACTGCTGGTTTGTGGTCTCTCAATAGACGAAGCAGTGCTTTTTCATGGGGATTTCACTGCCCTCGAACAGGCACCGAACAGGCAGCGTATGTGCAGGCAATTCGCCAGGATTTGTCGAACTGCCTGCTCTCTGAATAGCCGAATGGCCAAGAAAGGTAAGCGTACGCTGAATTTCACTGGTCGGTTACCTTTCGGCCACTATTCGGATCTCTTTGAATAACCCTGAATGAATTTATAAAAAGGGTTATGACTGTTTCTATGGTGGAGAACAATGTAGTAGAAATGAACTATATTCCACTAAATATAAAGCCGAAATTAATGTCTGTCTACACAATGTTTACATGTATTATCCATCCTGACGGAACCAGAATTAACATGTCATGGTTATAAAATGTAAAAAAAAAAGTGTCTTGTTATACCTTTGTACCAGAGTAACTAGGGTTAATATATTATTGCCAATTATCAATAATTATATAATACTAATGATAATAATATTGTATTATTTATACTTAAAATTATGATATTTATTATTATCGCTATTGTTATTATTAATTGTAATAATATTAAAATAGCTCTAATTGGCAATATCCCTTCCTATATCAAATTATCTCTTATATAATGAATTCTGATATTTAAATGGAAAATTTGATGCAGTCTACCATCATGTGTTAGGCTGGTTGTTAAAAGTAAAGATTATTTTTTAGAAAGTATTTTACCAGGATGGACACATTGAGATTTCTCTTGTTTTCAAGTATGTCCTGGGTGGCGAGTATGTACCGTTAGGTGTCTTGCCCAAGGACACTTACTGGAGAGGTGCTCTTGCTTGGATCGAACCCATGTCTCCATAGGCTCTCTCCACGCAGAGCAGTGATGTTACCTCTATTCCACCCAGCCAAAGATAAGGGAAAAGTTACTTAATTTACATGAGAGTAGCTGTTTATTGGTCGTTTATTTACAGGTCTATTTAAAGAAAGGTGAAACTCAGGAGAATGACTGGAGTAGTGAAAATTCTAGGTCAAACTAGCCAAACCAGAAAAATTCTCCCATTTATCTCACTTTTCAAATCGGCTATTTGGTCTAGATTGTTCTTTTCTCCTGCCAGTTCTCCTGATTTTCACCTTTCATTGAATAGACTTGTTAGTGTTAAGCATAGGTGAGTGGCCAAGTTCTCATTAACATATCTCCCTGAGCCACCACCCACTTATATTGCTCCTGTCATAATTCCATACAAATAGCAGGAAAAGAAGGTTGACGGGTCACACTAGGCTTAGCAGCAGTGGGAGTATTTACTGGAGGAACAGCAAGGTTTCGATCCTAATCCCAAACCTTGAGAAAAATCCTTGGATTAGGACAGAAACATTGCTTCTCCTCCAGTAAACACACCCACTGATGCTAAGCCTTGTGGGACCGGTCCTTCTTCTTTTCCTGTTGTTTACAATTGGGTCAGGTTGACCCAGGCTTGGCGGAACCTCGGCTGGTTCATTACACAAATCTTGCTTGGTTTTGAAAAAATCTTGCTTACATGTGCCCTTCTATATGTTTTTGAATAATTCTTTACAGTGATCTGTCGTCTTGCCGATAGCTTTGGCACAGTATGCTGAGGTCCAGTCAGAGCTAGGGATGTGCGTTTCGGGTTTCGGAATTTCGGAATTTTCACGAAATTTCCCGATTCGTGTTTTCGGATGCGGCCGAATTTCCGAAAATGTTTAGATCCGAAAATGGCAGATCCGAAAAGTTTTCCGAGCCGAAACTAAATATTTTCGGAATTTTCGAATGGACTTGAAATGTGTCAAATCGAAATTTATTGCTTTGAAACGAGAACAGACGTTCCGAAAAACGAAAATTTCCGAAATTACGAAAAGTCGATACAAAAAACGAGCAAAGTGACACGAAAATACCAAAAACGGTTGAAATTCCGAAACCATGTACAATTCCGAAAAACGAAAAATTTCCGAAATTACGAAAAGTCGATACAAAAAATGAGCAAAGTGACACGAAAATACGAAAAATGGTCGATATTCCGAAAAAAAAAATGTACACGAAAAACGAATCGAGCCGAACCGAATCGAAACAGAAATCGGTCGAAACGAGCCGAATCGAAAAGTTTAAAAATCCGAAAAATCGAACCGAACCGAAAAAAAAAATCGGTGCACAAGCCTAGTCAGAGCTGCCAATGTTTACCTGTCAGCTGAGATCAAAAGAGCTGTAAGAGACAGGCGATGGCGCATCTGAGTTCTAAACAAATGACAGGCAGAATTCAATATGATGGTGGCCTAGATAGATGGTAACACAATCATAATCTAAGGTGTGGAGCTTTATCCTTTTAAATCCACATTAGGTGGAAGGCGTCTATGATAGCGATATAGCTATCTATGATGGCATTTTCAGCAAACTTTACACATTTTTCTATAAGGTTGGATTAACGGGGATGAGTTACTGAAGTAAGCCGAATGTCATTATTTATAACAACAAACCTTTTATTGTGTTAGTGCAGTTTTCACTAGACAATTATTTATTTATTTATTTATTTTGATAAAGTATTTTACCAGGAAGGATGCATTGAGATTTCTGTCGTTTTCATGTAAGTCCAAACTGGAAAATGAAGCGTTTGTAATTATGTTTTTAAAATTAAAACATACAAAATATCTTCAGGAGAATTGTATCAGTTAAAATAAAGCTGAATAACCTTATCTCAAGTCACATCCCCACACTATACGGTCACATTGACACTGAATAGTTAAATCATCTTTGGCATTATCTTTAACTTGGAACCGGATTTATAATGAGAAATCCAGAGTACAGTATCATTTGTAACGTGAGTGCCCGGCACTTAATCTGGAGCTGTTTATTTTTGCAATGAATAACAACGCCTTAAAAAAATAAAGTAACAAGAATGCTGTAGTCCCTTTAGCTGTTTTGACATTGTGTACATATGTTGTCTATGTTTACACGTGTATTTTTTTTCCCCGCTGTTGCTAAACAAGAAAAAGAAAACTGTTAGGTTTATATCTTTTGTATTAGGATTCTCTTATATTGAAATTTTAATTAGCTGCACATATTCATTCCAAGACATTCTTACTCATTGCCAGAGGAAATCTTTTGTTGGAAATACAATTCGTGAAAAAAAAAGGGAAGAGAAGAATTTTCCCATTGCCATTCTTGTAATACCTTGGAATTCAGATCAATGAGCAGTTTTGCTTTGAACATTATAAACTACAGTTTGTGGAATCACTTAAAACAATTTTTGTAAGAAGTAAAAATCTTTTTTTTTTTCTTAAAAGAAGATATTTTCTTGAACTTGTGCTTCCTCACAGCTGCTGCAATTGTAATCTGCTTTTCCTGTATATTCTCTGTAGAGTTTTGACATAATAAATCTTTTAAAAGCCGTTATAGAAACATGAGCAACGCTACTTTTTCATCGTGTCAGTTCATTACTACATTTAGTTTGCAGCATTTGTATTTTTATGAAACTTTAGAACGAGATTTTCTAAAACAAAAAGAAGCTGAATGTGTTTATTATAATCAAGATATTTCACACAATGAGCCTTATCACCTGTCTAAACTAAAACGAGGACACTATGGGGAAAAATTTGTGGTTACTAATCTCCCTCTAGCGTCCCTGTTTTACAAGTAGATTACAGGGCAGGCGCCGAATCCAGCAGCCTGCCTCGCAGTGGCCGCTAGCCTCTAGGATGCTTGCTGCAGCGCTAATGTGAGCATTCCCTCCATGGAGTCCATGGAGGCTTCTCCTAATGGCCATTAATAGAAACCAAAGCCTCTAATTGTCTTTTGTTTCACATGGTATAATGGGAATAAGCGCAGATGACAACTTTTTTGTAATGGGTGTTAAAGCTGCTCCTTGTAGTTTGTTTAGGGTTATATAGAGTTAAAATGTTCTCCACAGGGGGAACACTAATCTCGATTTAAAATGATATGCAAACTGGGTCTTGATATGATAATTATTGCTTTTTAATTTGTTACAATGCAAAAATTAGTTAACTCGATTTTGCGAGCGAAGGGGTCAAAAGTGTAATTTTAAGAATTTTTATTACCAGTTCATAGATCAGAAATACAATTCTTTGACATTGTATATCTATTCTCACAGTAGGATTACTGGAAAGAGAAAAAAAAGAGATTTGAGAATGGTGAACTTTTGCACTTATTCTTTTTACCGTTTAACTTGGAGTCCTTAGCCCTTTTTTTGATGTCCGTTCTACTGCCAGGTGATCTGGGATATGAAAGGTTTTTTGAACAAACAAATATCAGTTCCCTACATAACCTTGGAAAATAATCATGTTTTTCCTCATCCATCTGACTATCACTGTGGCACATTCATGAGGATCTAGATAATATGAATCATAAAACTGAGATGCATCCAAGAAGGGGTCAAATTAGTCACAAATGCATGCGTAAGTGAAAGGTAGTCTGAGTGCGGCTCTCTTATCAGGGAAAGGACCACATGATGCTGCTGGAGATCATTTCTTGAATATTGTGAAATGTTTACATAATATATGAACTTTGTTTTTTAAATAGTTTTGTCAAAATAAATTATGTGGAAATAAACTAAAATTGTGGAGTAAAGAAGATAGAATAAAAAAATGACAATGTATCCTGTAGTGTAGTCTCCCTCAGCACTCTTCTGACTAACCAGTGTCTGGCAGCAGAACGCTGTTTCATAGCAGCACACGTGGATATTTAAAATTTGCTTAAGCGGTCATTTCATCTAGAGTTTTCCTTTACATTTAGAAAGGTGTAGTTTTAAAAACAAATGTAACAATATCTAAAAAAAAATTCTCATTTTTCTTTTTAAAAAAACTTCATTGGATTCAGGTTGTGTGTGTATAGCTCAACAAAACACTATCAGAGGTTTTAGTTTGCTTGAATGGCCATTGAAGGGTAAGCTCACTCGCACCATCAAGGCACCTCTTTGCAGATTGAGTCCTAACGAATGTACCAAAAGCTGCTCCTCTAAGCAGCTGCATGCTCTCCTGCTCCTTTTTCAGCTAAGGAGAGGCAGAAAAATGGTGGGTTTTATTTATACACGCACCAAGCATTTCCCATTTGGGGTTGAAAACAAAAATATGGAAAAAGGAACAGCAGCAAAAATGACTAACTGGTGTTACAGCATAATATACATACATATAGAAAAAATGGTGTCGCGCTCGTACTCACCAGAGCGGCTGCAACAGCCAGGAGTAACAGCCCAGTTCATGTATAAACCATAACAAGAAAAAAAAGATAATGATATAAGAGAGAACAGTTAGCGCTATATGATACTTAATAAATGGCTGCTCAGATAAACACCTATGTACACCCTTATACAATACAATGATAGAAAAAATGGAGCGTGAACCCCGGTGTGAGCGCACTTAGCTGATTTGATTGGAAAACTTCAATGGTACTCTCAATGTTCTGATTGGGAGATCATAAGTCCTATTGATAAAAAATAGAAAACTCCATGGTGCAAATAACATCTGTATAGTCAAGTGACACAATTCTGTGAGGTATTGTAAGTAAAAAACTCACAAGTGTAGAGCCGAATATGGCTCAATATTAATCGCCTCTTGACCACTCTGGGGGGTCATTCCCCTTGTATGGAATCTTCACACTTTAAATCAATCGTGGGGTTGACCTCTGGTGGGTTTATTTCACTCTTTAGACATAAAAGGACACTTCCATTGCGCAGATATCAGTGACTTAGATGAGTAAATACGAAAAATGGATACTTACAATCTTTAGAGCCTCTTAAAGAAGTGGCTCAGTAGGAATGCTTGTCAAAAATCTGGTGATCGATGGATTGGTTTCCCGATGGAAGGTGAACCAAAAAATCAAATGTGCACTATAATATCAATGCAGCATTTAATAGTATTAAAATACAATAAAAGAGACGCGTTTCACCCAACCAACTGTGGGCTTCCTCAGTCTTACATGATTTGACTTAATACAGTTGTTAAATAGTGGTGTGGTGATCAATACCTAGGATCACCTGTGATTATCGTTCGTAATTGCGTTTCAAATCTGAATCCGGCGTGCGCTCCACGGTGGTACTTCCGGTCAGACAGATCTAAGTTTTACCACACTTCCTTGCGTTCCAATTGGACTCTGATGTGCGTTCCACTTCAAAAACTTCCGGTTTTTAGAGCGCTATCGCCCGATCTAATATCAGTAACAACATATATTCAATATCAACACATTTAAGTATAACAATATACCTGCACAACCTGCACAACCTGCAATTTTACCTGCACAACCTCGAGTTATATATAGAGGTGGAGGCAGTCTAAGGCAGAAACTAGTGAAGAATCATTTACGGGAACCTCACGATCAGATAAATTGGTTTGGTCTAACACCTGGATTTTATGGATGTGGAGATTGTATTAGTTGCAGGAAGTCACACAACAAGAAAAGACAAATCACCACATTTCATGTTAATCAAAATAAGTATAAAATTAGAGATAAACTAACTTGTTTCTCTAAATACCTCATATATTTATTACGATGCCCTTGCAACAAATGTTACATAGGCAAAACTACACGAGCATTACAGGTCTGTGTAAACGAACATATTTACAACATCAATAGAGGTTATGAGAAACATTGTGTTTCCAATCACTTTAGACTCAAACACAATAATAATCCTATAGGCCTAGAATTTTTCGGTATTGAAAAAGTAACAAAAAACTGGAGAGGAGAAAATCTAGAGTTGAAATTAGCTAAAACTGAAATGAGATGGATATATAGATTGAATACCCTTGAACCGAATGGTTTAAACGCCGAGTTTGAACTTTGTCATTTTTTATAATTTTATTCATTGTTATGATTTATTATAGACTATCATATCTCATTTGGATATTGCAATGTAGGGTTGTACTTACATCTTAATCAATATTGCGATATAATATCCATCTGGGATATATTTTAATCGGATTTTTATTGTATGCTCACTTTGTTATGAGTTCCTTTTAGACTGTAATATTTGTTATACTTAAATGTGTTGATATTGAATATATGTTGTTACTGATATTAGATCGGGCGATAGCGCTCTAAAAACCGGAAGTTTTTGAAGTGGAACGCACGTCAGAGTCCAATTGGAACGCAAGGAAGTGCGGTAAAACTTAGATCTGTCTGACCGGAAGTACCACCGTGGAGCGCACGCCGGATTCAGATTTGAAACGCAATTGCGAACGATAATCACAGGTGATCCTAGGTATTGATCACCACACCACTATTTAACAACTGTATTAAGTCAAATCATGTAAGACTGAGGAAGCCCACAGTTGGTTGGGTGAAACGCGTCTCTTTTATTGTATTTTAATACTATTAAATGCTGCATTGATATTATAGTGCACATTTGATTTTTTGGTTCACCTTCCATCGGGAAACCAATCCATCGATCACCAGATTTTTGACAAGCATTCCTACTGAGCCACTTCTTTAAGAGGCTCTAAAGATTGTAAGTATCCATTTTTCGTATTTACTCATCTAAGTCACTGATATCTGCGCAATGGAAGTGTCCTTTTATCTCTAAAGAGTGAAAGAAACCCACCAGAGGTCAACCCCACGATTGATTTCAAGTGTGAAGATTCCATACAAGGGGAATAACCCCCCAGAGTGGTCAAGAGGCGATTAATATTGAGCCATATTCGGCTCTACACTTGTGAGTTTTTTACTTACAATACCTCACAGAATTGTGTCACCTGACTATACAGACGTTATTTGCACCATGGAGTTTTCTATTTTTTATCAATAGGACTTATGATCTCCCAATCAGAACATTGAGAGTACCATTGAAGTTTTCCAATCAAATCAGCTAAGAAAAAAAAGATGTCATCTGCGCTAATTTCTATAAAATTCCATGTGCAACAAAACACTATCAGAGGTTTTAGTTTGCTTGAATGGACATTGAAGAGTAAGCTCACTCGCCCCATCAAGGCACCTCTTTGCAGAGTGAGTCCTAACCAATGTACCAAAAGCTGCTCCTGCTTATTTTTGCTGCTGTTCCTTTTTCCATGTTTTTGTTTTCAACCCCAAATGGGAAGTGCTTGGTGCGTTTATAAATAAAACCCACCATTTTTCTGCCTCTCCTTAGCTGAAATCAGCAGGAGGGGCATGCAGTTGCTCAGAGGAGCAGCTTTTGGTGCATTGGTTAGGACTCACTCTGTATACGGTTGAGTTCCGTATACAGGGTATTCCCTGACCGAAAATGATGTCACCAAAATACAACCTAATTTATTGAAAAAGGGGAGTTTATTGGTGACAACAAAATAAAATAACATACAAGAAATACCAAGACGCGTTTCACCCATTCATGGGCTTCAACAGTTGAGAAAGTCAATAGGGGAAAAGCCTCCACCCATACCGTTTTATTTAAACAAAGAAACTATGTCCAGAATGAGGTAAGCAGCGCCCATGTGTTTGTATAATAAATTGGGGTGTATTTTGGTGACATCATTTTCCGTACGCATTCGTTTCGTAACTAATCGCAATTCCTTTGAAAATTTGTTAATTCGGATTTCAGAAGTACTTCCGAAATAATGAATTGATTTAATCTGACGGTACATACTCGCCACCCAGGACATACTTGAAAACGAGAGAAATCTCAATGTATCCTTCCTGGTAAAATCCTTTCACAAAAAAAACAAAAAAACTAAAACAAAATGAAAAGGTATATATATATATATATATATATATAACTAATTTGATTCACTATACGGTTTCACAAGAAAACCATTGATTAAATGATTACTGAGCAGGATTTGTTTCATTGGTGTTTTTATTTAGTGATCAGAAATTTGAATCAATATCAAAGACCAAATCAATCCCAACTTACATTACATGCAAGTACTAAAGCAAACAACATTATGAAACGAATCAGATTCGTTTGACTGTTTTACAAAGCACCCTGTCCCTGTAAATTGGCCTGTGGTGCTGAATCTGTTGTCAGCACCACAGGCCCATGGACAGCTCAATATTTAACCCTAGCTTGCCTAAAAGCAGACTTTGATTTATTGGGGCTTTATTTAATGATCTGAAATTCGATATCAAATATTGAATCAATCCCAATTTACAACAGGGTTTTTAGTGATCCCATATAGCGAATGAAACAAAACAAAATTATGAAACGAAACAAGATGAAATTACGATACGAAATTACGAAAACTAAAATATTTTGAAACAAAAAGAGACAAATTTTCCAACCGTGCACACCTCTAGTGCACTGAATGATAATGTCTGTACTACAGGTATCCACACAACGTATTCTTCAGTGTAACTGTGCAAGATAGCAAAGAGAGAAAATATTTTACTAAGGACAATAGTTACTTACTCTTGATTGTATCTACCAAAATAAACTATAATGTTCAATGTTCAATATGCTCAGTTTTGAATCTAAAGTGGCAATATCACACCTCTTCAGTACCAAAAACATAAAGGTTTAACCCCTTAGTGACCGGGCGGTTTTACACAAATCCGTCTTTTAGTGACCGCTGCTGTTTTTATGTTTCTGCGCTGTTAGTGTTTAGGTCAAATTTTCCTCTTACTCGTTTATTCAACCCACACATATTATACACCCTTTTTCCCGCCATTAAATGGACTTTCTAGAAATACCATTATTTCCATCATATCGAATAATTTACTATAAAAAAAATATGAAATATGAGGAAAAAAATGGTAAAAACACACTTTTTTGGAATTTAATCCCCAAAATCTACAACCACCCAAAACGACCCCAGCTAAATAGGTTTAAAATTTTGTCCCGAGACTAGAAATACCCAATTTTTACATGCGTTTGCTTTTTAACCCCTTCACTGCTGAGACAGTTCACCTATGTGCGCTGCGCTCATTCTGACCATTTTGTGCTATTTATTTTTAGATGACAGCATAGGTATTATTTAATTAAACTCCCCCCAGACAAAAAAACTTTTAAAAAAAAAACATTTTTTTATTTTATTTAATTTTTTTATTTATTTTTTTTATTTAATTTTTATTTTTTTTTAAAACCAAACCTGGTCACGTTTGGTATCATTGGAAAGGCCATAATCAGGCCTTTCAAATGGTGGCAAATATGACCATCTAGCTGCCATGGATCGGGAGATAAAGGGATCCTTAGGATCCCCTTATCTCTACATGGCAGCTAGATGGTTAACTGGCCCACTGACATCCTCACACATATGGTGAGGTTGTCAGTGGGTGGGGGGGGACCTGGAGGCTTGGCTGACATCCAAGATGTCAGCCCCCCTCCAGGTTTGAATCGCGTTTTGGCGCCAATTGGCGCCGCAACGTGATCTGGCGGCGAAATGGTTAATGCCATACATCGCTGGAAAGGGGAGGCTCTCCAGCGGTGTAAACGGCATCTCCCTAGCTTCAATGGTTGGGGAGATAGAGGGCTCCGAAGGAGCCCCCCCTCCCCTCCATTGAAAAGCATGGGGACGCCTGCTGATGACGTCACCACGCACGTGACCCCCTCTATAATTTTATACCACTCGGTTATATAGCTTCCGACGACTCAGATCCAGAGACGTTGTTGAGGGAAACAGCCCAGGACAGTGCACTCACCAGTCAGAATGTGGTAGGGGTTGCCACCCAGGTTTCAGACCCTGTACCACCTGGCTGCGTGTATGCCTCCAACGGAACTCTGGTTCGCCTAGAAGACCGAGCGAGATTTGAAGAGGCATTGAAGATCAGGGAAGCTGCACACCAATCCAATAACATCACTATGGTGGCGACAGTTACTCCCATCACCCTCAGCCAGCAGTCCACGCTCTATAACCCACACCTGGACTTTATGCCCCCTAGTGGTTCAGATTCAGAGTGGGAAACCGGTGAAGAGGACTATCTGCCTACCTGTGTGCCCACCGATACAAGGTATGACATGCCCAGCAGACCAATAATCGCTGCGATAGTAGAACCTGCAATCCATGGAAAGTCAGACGATTACTGGGAGACCGATGACTCTGAAGCTAAAAGCCTGCTACAGACCGCACGGCGCAGCAAAGGGCCACCTGGTCAACGACGTGATTATGTGGGCAACATCGAGGTGACCGATCCTATTGTCCTCAGCACCCAGACGGATGAGACCTGTACGAGGAAGTCTAAATCTAAGGCGCGGAGACAACAAAGGAAGAACCGTCTCCAGGCCGGTGTGGCAGTGTCCACCAGTGGAATGATCCAGGACGTCCCACGGGTTACATCTACCCCGATGCCTTCTGCCTATGTGGGCACGAGGTTCCCTGGTAACCCTGCCTCCTACCTGTGTCACTCAGTATCCAGGGGTCTACGTGACCGTGACACTCCTACTCGTCCAAATCCCTCACTGGAAACGGACTCCTGTACCGTGCAGGGCACCTTTGTTGCGCCCACCTGGGACCAGGCCTCGGGAACTTGGGCATTCCGTCCTACGGACAATCCTTGGTCACCCTGAGTGTGACCCTGAAGGCGGGGGATACTGTCACGTTCCATCCTTGGAACCCCTGAACCTGCATTCTACTGTCACGTTCCATCCTTGGAACCCCTAAACCTGCATTTAGCATTCATTGTCTGTAACCAGCTTTCATATCATAACAGACATTCTGGAACTCCCCTAGTGGCTTGCTTCAAGAACTGCTCTTTCTGATCCAGCACTGGTTCAAGTATACAAGTAGTTAAAACACCAAGCACGTCACACCACACACCAAAATAAAGGCACCACGCCCACCTTTGATCCTCGCTTCATCATTGTGCTTCATTCCCCACAGAGAGAAGTGCTGTGCTCTGTGGCTCCTGTATAACCCCAGTCTTGTCTGGAATCCCTATTCCAATATCTGTTCCTGTATTTCAAACCACTCACCAAATCCTTGGACTCCAGCAACCGCACTTACCATCTTCAGCAATCTGGTCAGTCTGTTCTTTCCATCCACCTCCACCCATTCCTGTCTCTGTGCAGTGTACTGCACTTGGGCTCAACCATCCCCCTCGTACTCTGGTGCCACCCTGGTACCAGTACGTGACACCTGTGCTGTGCTTCACATATCTGGCAAACCTGGCCTGTTAGGGGTACTTGAGGAATGCGGTTGGGAACCACTGTTCTAGAGCAATGTGTAGGAATTTCTTTTATTGCAAACAAAATCCATTTGCAAGTGTGCTACAGAACATACCCCTAATATTTGAACCTTTACAGACATGACAGCCAATGTTTTGAGATAGTTTGAAAAGCTTTGAGTTCCGTTTGTTTCCTTCATGAAACACGGAGTCCATGCGGTAATGTAAATATGGAAGTGCTTTTTGGCCAGCAGAGGGAGCCCTATGTCTTTCCGGGCCATGGAGTGATTTGCGGAGGGAGACTGGGGACTATTTGTCCCCAGTCTCATTCTGCTCCCGGCAGTCAAAAGCAGCAGATCAGGCCACTGTTTGCACCACAGTATGAAAGGTGAGTATCTGATTTTTGGGGGAGGGTTTCAGCTGGTGCTGACTGATTCTGCAGAAGCGGTATCAGTTAGCACCAGCTTCAAGCTGTGGTTACCTTTTCAGTTACCACATGGGTGCGGTAATTAGCGGTAGGACTTTTTAATCCTATCGCTAATTGCTGATTGCGCTCCCCATGTTAAGTATAGGGTGCGCAAAGGTCAGTAACCTCGCGGAAGCAAGTGCAACGGAACCCTCGATGCAGTAATGGATTTTTTAATATAATTTTTGGTGGCCGGCAAGTCGCCGTCATCCGTCTCGGCTGGAGGCTGCCGCAAGGGAGAGGGGGCAGGGCGTACGGGGTGTCCGGGGTGTTCTCCTCCACTCCACTAGCCTTGGGTTTCTTCCCCATTCTGACACAGTGCACCGCGGGTCTAAGGTAGGCTTTGTCTCTTCCACTAGGCCTTCAAGATGGCGTCCGCTCATAGTCGACTCAGCCGTCGCGTGGGTTGCGGTTCCGGAGAGGGGGCCAACAGGGTCCCGGAACAATCCTCCCTATGACCCGTCGCAGAGGGGCCGTCAGAAACGGGGTATGGTGGGTGTAAATGCCAGGAGAACCGCTAAAGATACAAGAGAAAGCGGAGCTCCTCCAAAGCACATCTGCTCACCTCTGCAGCCGGCCACGCCCCCAGTAATGGATTTTTTAATCCGTTAGCGTTAGGGATGTAATATGGGTTAAAGGCACTTAACCTAGTGTTAACGCTCACATATCTGAGCGCTAATGCTAGCGTTAAGTTTGTAATAGGGCCTAATGTGTCTGGGAGAGTTATGAAAGGCCAGATTATTAGGATAGATAGATAGATAGATAGATAGACAAGATGATAGATAGATAGATAGACAAGATGATAGATAGATAGATAGATAGATAGACAAGATGATAGATAGATAGATAGATAGATAGACAAGATGATAGATAGATAGACAAGATGATAGATAGATAGATAGATAGATAGATAGACAGATAGATTCACCTCACTTAATATAAAATACAAAGAATGAAATGGTTTTCAAGAAGTGATACTGTGTGCTTACACTGATCAGAAAGCACTGCAGTATTTTACATTGTAGACTGAAAGGAGCCTCCGGATATATATAGATTACACAACTGAGAAATTGCGTATCATTCTTTGCCAGCAACACAGTATTTGAAAATCATTACATACTATACAAATCCAGCTACACTTATGCTCACACCAGAAAGCTATTTATCTATATGTGTTACTGTTTATTTTCACATTTAAGTCATACTCTGAGTACTTTTGGGTCACCCTAAATCCTTAACCCTGGATACTTAGCAGAGCATTTGCTTTAATGCTAGCATGTTAAATGGATTAAATTGATTTTTGGGAAAGAACAAATGATGACTAATACTTTTGGATACATTTTTAAGTTTGAACAGCATTATTTTCAATAGATGGAGATTTCCATTTTCATAGACGTCTTTTTGGCTTAACACCTCTCACTCCATGCATTCCGATTTGTTTAACTTTTTTTTTTGTAATTCACATAAAATGGCCAATATTAACAATTTCCATTGCTCCAGCAGTCTCGTTTTTTTTCATTATTTTCTTTTAATTCTGTTTTTTTTTTGCCTTCAGCATCTCTCACATAACATAATACTATTACTTAAGATGTGAGCCCATCGCGTTCTTAACAATAGCAGCCAGACCTAGAGAGAAGTGCAAGCAAGACAAGACTTGGAAATCATACGTGTCTGGAAAGGTCTGGCTGAACTATAAACTGGAATTCAACCCAGCGGCGAGCCATAGGTTACAATAAGCTTCGCAGAATTCTGGTCATAAAATTATGCAGCATGGTGAAGAGCTGTTGGCTTCTCTTGGTGCCACATTTCATCACATATTTTTGGCAAAAGAGAACAACTGGAGAAATGAAGGTGGTAAATCACATATGTACTATCCACATATCCTTCTACAGGAACTAGTTACACCAAAGAATGCACATTTTTGAAAAAAATTAGAAACAATACTAGATATTCTTTGTATTGTTTGCTAGAATTAATAGATTCTGTCACTTATTTTGATTTTGTAGTCCAAGAGACCAAAGCAACTTCTGACAATAATTTAAGGATTCACACGCACTTGCAAGGTTCACGTTACATTTAGAGGTAATCCAAAAATATCCATTTCTTTTTACTGGAATTGGTCATATCAACCTCCACAGCTGTATTCACGCATATATTCTAGCATAATATCTATGGAACAAACTCACATAGTGTTCCCAAAGTCGTCATGGTGTTCCCAAAGTCGTAAAGAAGGAAAGTATAATTAATAATTGTGCCTAAATCTTCCAGTCCCTAACATTTTTAATTTACAGGGTTATTCAAGGTCAGAGCACCGAAATTCCAGTGGAATACAGTTGGATGAAAAAGTAGCATTACGGGTACTCGCAGCAATTACATAGGACAACAGGAATTTATTTCAATCAAAATCAACAATGGATGGAAAAACAGAACAAAAAGGGACACCTTGAAAATCAAGTATACTCGATCTTGTTAGAGAAGGGGTTTAGGGTTCTTGGGAAAAGCCCCCAAACGCATCTGAAAAACTGCCTCAAAAGCACTGCAAAACCGCCAAATTGAATGGAAAACACTTTTTTTTGATCAATCAGATAAGCCGCCGAAAAAAAAGCCGTACACACCAGACAATCTGCCGCAAAACTGCTGAACGCAATTTTTAAAAAATCAGACGATCCGTCAAACATATTTAATAAAAACTGAATATTTTTTACAATGACACCTATTGGATTCGCCTGATTAAACCTGCCGAATGAAAGCACTGAAAATCAGGGCATTTTACTAACATTTCGGTGCAGTTCGGTGTTCTCTGAATAGATTAACCATTACTTCTCTATTGGGAATTTACTGCCGCCGAAGAGCACTGTTTTTAATAATATTTAGTAATATTTGACGAACTGCCAGCTTTTTGAATAGTCGAATGGCTCTGAAATTGCACCGCATGGGGGAATTCATCATTTGGCGCAATTTCAGAGCCAATTCGACTCTCTTTGAATAACCCTGTATGTGTTAACTCAACTTCCATATCTGTGTACAAACTGGATTAATAGACATTTATCATTGTCCATATCAGTTACCTTCTCACCATCAACCCCTTTCTCTTACATGATATCAGTCAGGTTTCTCTGTGCTCCTTCATCATGTTCCTAAGTCTTGCCTAGCTCATGTTAATAAAGCATTACCATATACAAGCATAGCCTCATACCTTTATCGGCTGCCCTTCTCATATTCTCACCCCTTTTATTGTATGCGCTCCATTTCTATGACCTATTTTCCTTTCTTAGGCAGAGGTCTGTACAGGAATTTCATTCAAGATCTACGTAGCGCAACGTTTCAGCCGCTAAACTGAAGTGATTCTCAAGTTCACTTGACAAAGTCTCCAGTTGAAGAGTTGAAGCATTGTGTGGCTCATACCTTGCATAAAGCTCCTGAACGGACCTCTGCTTGAATGCCCGGTCTCTTTGTATTCCTTATTTTGGAACCTATGGGATTTTGGCCACCCTGGACAACCAGGTTTTCATTCTGTGGGTGAATGCATGCTTCACTTTTTGAATAACAATTATCCTTTTTTGTCTGGCTGTTTTGTCACCAGCCCAGCAGATGCACAGATCGTTGGTAACATAGGTGTGAGCTTAGGTCCGTTTTACATGAAATGCGGATAAGCATTTTGTTTTCAGGTCATCATGTCTTATTTGAAGAGAGAAGATAGTGTTCAGTCTCTCAAGAGTCTAGAGTAAACTCTTTCATTGGATGCATGATGGTGCAAGGTTTTCAAGGTATCAATTTTAATCCAGAATATCTTGATCTCTGCTGAAGTCTTTTTATTGCAACAGTAGCCAGATAATGGCTTTGGGTACCTCCCAAACTGTTCTCATTGTTTGAACATGGGCTAGGAGATGCATACTGAAAACAATGTATGATCTCACCAAGCAGCTGGAAGTATTTCAGCATCATAGACTAAATTGGAAATGTTCTACAAAGAAGTAACTCAGATGTGAGAGGATATTGGAAAGGTATAAGCAGAGTTGTTAGAATATCCTGAGAGGAAGATAATATTCCTCAGAGTAGGGAAAGCCCAGCAAAAATATGTTTCTTGCAAAGGATATCTGTTCTAGCACATTCTAGATAATACAGAAGAAACATAAATCTTTTGAGAGGATTAAGGTTGAAACTTGCCCTGTCAACATTGGTACAAGGGTTGAGATAAGACAGAAGAACCAAAATGGTAGAAGTGGTAAAGGAAAATATGGTAGAGATAGGGAAGATAGAAATCCGATCAGCTGACAAAACAGAAAGTGAGATGGAAAATGGGAAATTGCTATGCACCAGTAGAAGAGGACTCCAACTACAGGAGTTTATCTAACCACATCGATTGTTAAAAGGCCACAAGGATATTGCTCATGTCACAGGTTTCTGCCCAGAGTTGGTGTTTGAGGGCAACCATGTAAAAGTTGTCATCCTCCAAAGCCTGATATGAAGAGTGAAAGTAGTGATGGATCTATGGCAGGCATCTCAAATTGTCCCGCAAGATGTTTCTGACCTACATCTCCCATGATTCTCTGGCCATTTATTGCATTCAAAGAATTAAGGGGATTCTAGACAATCAATATCTGGGAGGGGGCAGAGTTTGAGATACCTGATATATGGGGTAACAGAAGATAGTGGATCCACATGACAGGGGAGGTGAAGAAGCAAAACAGGTGATCAACATATCATGTATGAGTCCTGCCAGAGTAAACTGAGCAGGAAAAAAACAGGGGGAATATACATACAAAGGTTCTGTAGATGATGTCCGCTACAAGGGATTAGAGAGGGATTACATGCAAGGCCCCGGGACGTCCAGATTCATAAAGCCCAGTATGACAAACTCAATGGGGATATAGGTGGACAAAAAAGTAGCCTTAAGAGTACTTGCAGTAATTACATAGGACAACAGGAATTTATTTCACTCTTAACCAACAATGGATGGAAAAACAGAGCAAAAAGGGGCACCTTGAAAATCAAGTATACTCGATCTTGTTAGTGAAGGGGTTATTGCATGTTATTTAATAACGCACTTAGATATCAAATTGCATGATATTTAAAAACGCACTAGAATATGGTTTTCTCCACCTTGAATCTTTACAGTTCAGCACCATCAGCCCTGCAATGATTTCCAGTTCCAGTTAATCCTATTCAGCTTCTTGGAAAATAAGTGACATTGAGAACCATGGCAGATTAACCACTTTCCATCAGTTTATGGTCTTGAAAACGTTCCCCTATATTGAGTACGATGTAGCACATGGGCTTCCAGCATTTATGCGTATGTATTATTATTACAAATGCACTAGACTAGGAAAAAGAGAAATAAGAGAAATTAAAACAGAATCCAAATAAAGACTAGTCTCTGGAAACAGACAGGACGCATTATATGAGACAGCAGTGTCTGTGGTTTAACTATATGTAAGGAAATGTGCAGTGTAGGTGGGCTGAATAGCATTTATATGCTGTCATTTTCAAGGTTTCCTAAAACCATCATTCATTAACAACAGCTACTGGATTTAGCTTTTCTCCACTGACATAACGGGAAAAAATGCAGCCACACTGATATATTCCTAGACAAGTGTATTTTATGACGTTGCAATAAAAAAAATATATATATGAATGGACTCCATACAAAGCATAGGATGAAATATTTTGTCCTTTCCAACCAAGAATCTTAATAGCATTGTTTATACATGATACATGCAGGACTGGAAGATCGACAGAAGAGAAAGATGCGTAATGGCTACACAAACCGGTGGATCCAATAAATGGGGAATTTCAGGATTCGTAGCCAATAAAATCAGGGCCGGATTAACATAGGGGCTATTGGAACAGCAGCTCCAGGTCCATGCTCCATAATAGGCCCAGAGAAAGGATAACTATGGGGTTATTCAGAGAACACCGAAATATCGCAGACATTCTCTCCCGTTCCCTGCAGTTCGGGGAATCAAATTTCCCACCATGAAGTGAATTCAGCAGTCACCTCAGGGTGCCCGGAGTGCAATGAACAAACCTGAAAATCCGCCAAAAAAACACTGCAAAGCCGCCAAAAACCTGCTGGAAAAAGCATCCGATACAATCTGTAGTATCGGATCACTCGAACCGCTGCAATGAAAAGACAGATAAGTGAAAATTATTACAAAATGAGATGTATATATTTAAGCTTTTTTTGCCTGATTTAATACAGACTCTATATGGGCACCATTAGTTGCACGAAGCACATCAAGACGGTACTCGATTTCATGCCATGTTCGCTGTAGCATACTCTCATCATTGGTGACAATGGCATCAGTGATCCTCTGATTTAGATTAGTGATATCCTGTACCTTTGTTCCATACACCATATCTTTAACATAATTAATAACATTGTTATAGGCTCGAGTGCCTGTAACAATTGCACTTTGTAAGCGTACGATCCCTAGTTTTTGTGCACTGGTGAACGTGGTAGCTCTAACAGTCTGGCAGCAGTACGGATAAACTTTCTGGGAGAAGGATCGAAGGATTTTCTTACACGATCAATGTTTTCCTCAGATGTTCTTGGTCGTCCACTCCTCCCTTTATCAAACACTGTCTCTGTCTCCATAAATTTCTTGTGCCATGCATGAATTGACGGACGTGACGGTGGAACTCTTCCATACTTAGTTCTGAAGTTTTTCTGAGTCTTCAGATCCGATTTTGTTTCAATAAACCATGATACACACTGTGCCTTCTCTTGAGGAGTAGCCATTTCTGTACGGGGCTCATTTAACAGTACCTCATTCCTCAACAAGTTACCTGAAATACACAAATGTAATGTGATAATAACCTTGATAACCACTGAGTACATAGAACAAATCTGATGAAGAAGATATCTCATCAATTGCTTTTGTAATACATTTGTAAAGAGACTTTATGGACACCCCGTATAGCCACAAAGGTTTGGATGAGAAAATGTGAAATATATAATTTTACACTCTGTAAATGATTTGAAATCTGAATGGAAATTTCCTCACACAGTATCTGCCTGGTTAGATATGCCCATATCTGCACTTTATTAATTAACCGAAAATATGTTTTCATTTCACTAAATTCCAAAAACAGCCAAAAAATCTTTAGCCCCTAAATTCCAAAAAATCTTTAGCCCCTAAATTCCAAAAAATCTTTAGCCCCTAAATTCCAAAAAATCTTTAGCCCCAGGCCCATAAAATCTTAATCCGGCCCTGAATAAGATCCATGTAAATCAAATGGCTAATATTGAATATATCCTACTCATTCAGTAGCCTGTTATTTATAAGAAAACAAACATAATTTATTATTCCATATATATTATAGGGTTTAACCCTTTCGCTGCTGAGGCATTTCACCCCTGTGCTGAGCTCATTTTTACCGGTTTCGCTCATCATGCTTAAACGCATTTTGAAGCCACATTTTATTATATAGTACAGGAGGGGTGGGGTCGCGCCTATTCCCCGATGGGGCGGCTGCAACAACCAGATGTATCCAGCCCAGGAACATGTATAAAACACAAGAAAAAAATATATGTCATCTGCGCTTATTCCCATTATTTTTTCTTGTTATTTTATTATATGACCCAGACATATTATATATCGTTCTTTCCGGGAGACTCGGCAGATTCATAATATATCTGTATATTATAACAAAAAATGCAATAAAATTAGAATTTTCAATAATTTTCAACGTGTAAAATGTTTTTTTCACATTTTAACATGCGAGCGTTTGCGGTTATATTTTCTATGAGTTGCGCTTGTTAAAAAAATTAGAAATGGGGGACATGCTACATATTTTGGGGGGAAATGACACGATTTTTAACAAACGCACCCCATACAAAAATCGTTAGTGCAGCATCATTGTTCACATTATAATTGAAATGGGAACAATATTGCTGCATTAACAAAAAAAAATGTTTATTTTTTTTATTATTATTTTTTTTAAAAACAGTTCTTAACTTTTAACATGGTCATGTTTGGTTTCGTTGGAAAGGCCATGTTCTGCCATGGATTGGGAGATAGGGGGTTCCAATGAACCCCTATCTCCACCATTGGTGGCAGCTAGGGGTTAACTCCAGAACTGACATCATCGCGCTATGCACGATGACGCCAGTCGTCAGCGGGAGATCCCAGAAGCTTGACCGACATTCAAGATGTCGGCCAGCTCCGGGAGAGGATCGCGATCTGGCGCTTTTTGCCGCCGATTCGCGATTCGGCGCACAAGAGGTTAAATACAGACCGCCGACTACATCCTCGAACCACTGAATGCCACCAAAATATCACCAAATTGATCCTTTAAACCGGCGAACACATCCTCAATCCACCGAATGCAGCCGAAGACCCGCCCAACAGACTGCCGAATGCATCCTCAAACCACCGAACACAGCCAAAGACCCGCTGAACAGACTGCCCAAATGCATCCTCAAACCGCCGAATGCAGCCGAAGACCCGCTGAACAGACTGCCACGGTCGATCGCTGGCTGCAACGTGAAGACCCGCCGAACAGACTGCCGCGGCCAATCGCTAGCTGCAATGTGAAGACGTGCTTAGCGCATTGTCCACACGCTGAGCGCGATTGAGACGATGCGCTGGGCGCGTCTTCCCCAGCCAAGTGGTTAATTGAAAATCACTTGCTAGTGAAGGCGATAAGCTTTAATAAATCCAGTTAGCATTTTAGCTATTGAATCTGTATACATCTACATCTACAAGGAGTTGATCCTGTTTATTCCGCATCCCTCTGGATATTGCAGACTCAGCTTTCTGGTCCTTCCTCCATATCTACCGTAGGGGATAAGAGTTTCTGGCGATCTTTGAAGCGGGAGCATTGGTATCAGATTGCAGAGTGAAGCAACAGGAAGACCAAAAGCTCAGCAGTAAAACATAAAAAAAAATCATTTTCTTTTCATATTTTCAGCTCCATAATAAACTATTTCTGTATCCAGAAAGCCTTTTTAAATATTTAAATTCCAATTCTTTATAAAGATGCTCTGAAAGAGATGCATTTGGTCGTCGTAGATATAATGGTCTATTCACTAAAGAGTGAAACTCTGGAGAACGTTTGGAGAAGTGAAAATTCTAGCAGGGTTATTCAGAGAGAGGTGAAAACCAGGAGAATGAATGGAGAAGTGAGAATTCTAGGTCAAAATAGCCAAACCAGAAAAATTCTCCCATTTATCTCACTTTCCAAATCGGCTATTTTGACCTAGAATTTTCACTTCTCCAAAAGTTCTCCAGAGTTTCACCTTTTAGTGAACAGACCCTGTAATATATAATAGGGCAGGGCTCAAAATTTCCACTCGCCCACTAGCATTTGGCGAGTGGAAAATAAGTGAGGGCGAGTGGAAATGCACATGCCAGCAGCACAATAAATTATTTTGTGCTGCGTATTCCAGCGGTGCCACCATGCATCCCCCCTTCCCCAGGCTGCACGATGGCAGGGATCAGCTGCCTAACCTGACCCAGCTCGTCTCTGTCACTGGCAGGGGGTGGAGAGGAGCTTCTTTGCCTCCTCGCTCTGCTCACACTGGGGTCTGATGAGTGGGTATACATGTATCTGGGGTCTGATGTCTGGGTATTAATGTTATTTTTGTACCTTTATTCTAAATAAAACCTTTAACAGTGAAATTTCATAAGATAATTTAAGGGGGTATGTTTAGGGGCAGAGTTAAAGGCTGGGAAGGGGTTAGGTGGAGCAACTGGGGGTGAGTAACTCTTATGGCCTGGTTAGTAGCTTGAGACTTTAAATTTTGAGCCCTGTAATAGGGCATAACTGAATATCTCATATTTTGGAATGTTTCCTTTAGATCAGGGCTGTCAAACTCTGCCCCTCCCCAGATATTGTTTGTCTACAATTCCCAGAAAATAATGTATGCAGTAGATGGCAAGAGAATCATGGGAGTTGTAGTTCAGCAACATGTGGGGGGCGTGAAGTTTTCTGCTTCAGACGGTTGTTTTAAATTGTTATCATCATGACTGTTAAGTGTGTTTATGCGTAGGATACTCGATGATGTTTAAGAGTCGAGTTTGATATATAATGTTGTTCTATCACCATAAAAAATGTCTCTCTCCGTATCCTACTATACGGTCGTACATTTACAAAGGAAAGTCCTTAAATTAGCTTGCTTAAATAATTTATGACTTCCACAACGTAAGTGGTGAAGCGAGTAAAAATAGCACTAGCTGTGGCTATCATGCCTGGAAGGACGATAAAACAAAATTAAATGTTTTTCTTATTTCATTATATTAAAAGGAAGCTGATGATGCAGTGGAGATGGAATGTAAACTATGCAGCTGAGTGGCAAATTATATGGAAATATGCCTTTCATCTTAATTATAGGCTGGACAGCGAGAATGTAATATATTCTGTTGTACATACAGACGAAGAGAAACTTTCCCATGGTACTTTTCTTTCTCCTTTTGGAGTTTTGTTGAATACGTGCCCATGTGATTTTGTCATGTCTACTTTCCATAATAAGAAAAAATTTAGTAAATGCCTTACTTAGCCCTATCTATAAATGCCTCGTGTGTATTGGTGTATAGTAAAAAACGATGTCCTTGTATGGTTTCCCTTAAAAAACAACTCCGGTCTTTTATAGCCTCGCTCATTATCTGATCGATTTTTATAAATATCCCATTTATGTACATATCGTTAAATAAACCGTGTGCATTCACGCAAGCTACATCAAGCATTTCATGGGTTATCAGGTGAAGGGATTTCCTCTTTGGAAACAAGAAGCGATAATGTGTAATTTTTAGATTTTTGATATGAGAGAACAATTTGGCTCCTTAAATTATGCTTTTTTTACTTTGAATTAAGAGCCATCCCTTCCCTCTGCTACCATCAAAACCAGAAATTAGGAACATATATTTACAGCGTTGCAACATTTGTATATAAATGATTAAACCAAAGATATGTAAATATCCACATCCATATAAAAGAGTTAGGCTGACTGTCCACTGTGTCCATATTCGTGCGTTCGTGTGATTGTACTTTGACGTCCATCATCGTCCGACCAATCCCACAACCTGGAGGAGATTCAGCCCTAGTCCACTTCCTTCGACTTCCATCGGACGACTTCAGACGATCTTTTGCAACTACATCAGACTGGTGATCTGTACCATTTCAATGGGAATTGGCAGATAATCTGGTACAATTTACATGGGAAAAAAATTAATTGTATAGTTAAACCGCCGTGATTCAGTTTGATTTGCGAAACCAATAGGATTCGACTCGATGTAAAAAAATATTTTCGCTTTTTTTATTCAACCATTTATTCTTTTCATCCGCAGCAAAAAGCCTTTTTATTCATTGATCTTTTGTAACTTTTTGAGTATTTATTTGAATTTTTTTAGGCAAAATGTTTGAGTCCCAATTTTTTTCCTGGCATTCGGCAGCAGGTTCTTTCTTTTTTTTCTTTTCTTCAGTCCGGCTGCGTTCAGCGGTGCTGTCCTGGGTGCTGAAACCCCTTTCAGCATCAGGGACAGTTTTTTTTTCCCCTGCAGCATTCGGCAACGTGTTTTTTTTTCTTTTATTCTACCTTCGGTGCCTGTACGCCGGTCGACCGGGTCGTCCACAGATGCTTCCAGTGGACGACCCTGGTCATGCAATGGCATTGTCCATAGTCGGACGACTATAGACCCAGTGGATGGCCAGCCTAAAGACTATATTATTATATGTCGATATAGATGGGGGGTATTCACAGTTTACCCTAAACATATTCTGTCTAGTAGCAAGTCTGTAATCATTCTCCTTGAATCATTCAAAAGGCTTATCAAATAAGGAAATTGGCTATTTTTAAAATGTTTTAAATAGAATATCTTGCAATTTCTGTTTGTCACTGGCAGTCAATTTTGGGGCACTCTTTCTCTATAAGAAGATCTCAATTCCCCTCACTCTCCTCCTCTGCTCTAAACAGAGGTGGGAATTCAAACCCCCAGCTTTGAAATTGTAAGATAAAGAGACCTAGAGGAGTTAGAAAATTGTTTCAGCTGCTGAGATGCTAATGTTCCAAAGCTGGATTTATTAAGGATTAAAATGAAGAATGTCTCTTCAAAGTCTTCCCCGGTGCAACTTGCTAAGAAATAATATAGTTCATTTTGAAAGGTATTTACATGGCTGTGCAAAGCAGAAAGTAGATAGAAATTCTGGGTTAGAAATGTATTTATTTATTTATAACGTATTTTACCAGGGAGGATACATTGAGATTTCTCTCGTTTTCAAGTATGTCCTGGGTTGAAGAACATTGAATTGTTACAGTTGTTCTAGAAATACAAAGTAATAAATGCAAGATATTAAAAAAACAACACAAATATACAGATTAACAAAGAAAATAAATATGTAGGAAATATAGTCATTATGTTACATGTTTACAGGTGCATTCTGTATCCAGGTATGTTAATAGAGATCTCTTAAGTGACTTTAGACTCGGGGAAGATTTGATGGCGTCTGGGAGGTTATTCCATAATTGTGGTGCTCTGTAAGAAAATGAGGATCGAGTCACTTTCTTTTTGTACAAAGCGACAGAATGAGTTATACAATGTAGTAAGTTTATGAAGGTGCGTTTGCGGGGCAGTTGTATGCACTACATCTTCGTATTCAATAGCCGGCATAAGCATTTGAAATGCAAATGATTTACACACCGTCTCTTTTTTGAAAGGACAGTCTGCTTTAGTGCAAGCAACCCTCATGCTAGTGCAATGGTGATATCACAAAATTATAAATATATGCAGGTTGAGTAACCCTAATCCAAAATTTTCATGGAAAAAACGGTGACAGAAAAAAAGGCTCTGAAAATTTTGGGCACTCTTCTATAGTTATCGCTAACATGGGAACTCTAATGGGGAAATTCTGTGCCTGCAGATTTTACCGTATCGTCCCCATTGTATCGTGATATTTGGAGCAGGCGCTAGCTGAGCACCTCATCCCAGAACGCAGCTCTAAACTCAGGACTCCTTGGAAGGTTGCGTTTCTAGGCTGTGAGTCCTGCAGGATCTCGCTTTTGCCAGATCGCGCAGAGCCGCGGAGTGATTGCTGAGGGAGATTTGGAACTATTTGGTCCCAGTCTAACTCTGCTTGCAGCCAGAATAATCAACGGATTGGGCCACCCTTCTCGCCATGGGATGAGAGGTGAGTATGGGATTCAAAGAGAGGGTTTTTTGAGAGAGAGTGTTTCAGGTTTTAGACGTCTGGCTGAGGGGTGCTCTACCTGTGTAGAACAAGGACACACTTGTAGATCTTCAAAATGGCCGACTTATAAAGTATTTTCTCTCAAACAAATTCTCAGGATTGAGTTTCATTTTAAAATTGAGTCACACAGGGTTATTCAGAGAAAGGTGAAACTCTGCAGAACTTTTGGAGAAGTGAAAATTCTTGGTCAAAATAGCTGATTTGGAAAGTGAGATAAATGGGAGAATTTTTCTGGTTTGGCTATTTTGACCTAGAATTTTCACTTCTCCAAAAGTTCTCCAGAGTTTCACCTTTCTCTGAATAACCCTGTAAGAGAACTAAAATACATCCATACAGTACATATAGGGATTATTCTGTTCTGTTAGTATTGCTGCAGTGCACCTCAGCACACCTTAATCCTGAAAAGCCTCTTCATTACTAAGTGATTTTCCAAAAAAGAAAACACTGCCAGGCACCAGTTGTTTTTTTGTAAAATCATTTTAATTATTTAGTTTATGATTATTCCAATGCTTTTCTTACTGTTATAACCTGTTCGGCAGGCAGGTGTCTGGCCTACTGGCCAAGTATAGTTACTACACCTGCATCTGTAGCTATTTGAGCCGTGTTTTATCAGCTGGGAAGGTCTATTAGACACATTCCTAGCAGATTTTCAACAGTTTTAGCACTTTCGGCATGATATCCAGGGTGCTAAAACTTTAGCGGCATGTTCGAGCCAAAAAGCACACAAAATTAATTTGCAACAAACAAATTTTATTTGCTTTTGTCCTTCCCTGCTGCAGATTGGGAGAACTTGATATCGGGCACCTAATGGTGCCTTTGAAGACCCAAGTTAACTTGATCTTGGGAGTGAAGGGGTTAAACCTCAGATTTGGGTTATATACAATTGTTCATTTTAAGAGAAATCAAGAAGGATACTCAACAGGATCCATAGGAAACACTCTGTTACAGGGCAGCCTAGGTCTGTTGGGTGATCGAGAGAACTGCGTGTCACACACTCAAACGGTTTGACTTGGCAGGTCTATGTCTGTCTATCATGATTAAAAAAAAATTTGCAATTATATGGATTTTTTAAATCAACTTTTATGAGAATAACCAATACAAGATCAGCCCTATTTGAACTTATCAATCCTTGTTGTGGAATGGAGTTACAAATACTTTGATAATACTCAGTTAAAAAAAGTAACCTAAAAGCTCATAGGAAATATATAGCTGCATCTTGTGATGGTGTGATTAGTTTTACATTAAAAAGATCTAATAGTCTAGTCGATATTTTGTTATTGTCTAATTATTTATAAAATTTAGTCCTTGCTCAAATATCTAGAAATGGAGTACATATTAACATATGAAAAATATATTAAAGCGAATAAATTAGTAGATACATTAAGGCCCGTGTCAGACGAACGCACTGATCACGTCCGTGTTGCCGCACATTTTAACGTCCGTCGTAGCATAAAATTATGATCAATAGAGACCCACACACGAAGTACGTCCGCACAGAAGTGCGGACGCACAACGCACGTGGCACCGGACGCAGTTTAGGTAAGAATGTCACACCGCTAGGACGGACGCACAGAGTGCGCCACGTCCGCATAGCTTTGCGTGTGAGTGATGGAACGTAGTCAGTCGGACTGCATTTTTGATGTCCAGCATTTTTGACGGACAACATGGTTTTTCATATCATGTATCAATTTTTTTCATTTTAAAATTTGTATTAATTTTATTTCCCATCTACATCAGTCAAAAAAAGTCAGTAAAAAAAAACGGACCATGTGGTGTCTACAGTATCATCAGTCAGAAAGTACATCAGTTGTGCATGGAAGCACTGTGTGCTCAGAATGCGCTCGTCTGACATTAGCCTCAATGAGCAAATAGAAATGTCTATAGTTTAATTACCAAAATGTAGGCCCCATAGATATACAAAATAAATGATTGCATTACATGTTTAATTTGGGAGCCCCATACATTGAGCAATTCCTCTGTCTTGTGATACATGACCTTTGAACATTCCAAAGTACTATGGTATTTTCCATAACGTTGCAGGTCTTTTGAGTGCTTACCCTCCACAGCATGCTGACAAGCATCCTTTCAGTACAATTTTCTGCTCTTTTATCATTTTTGGGTAATTTACAAGTTATGGATAACAAGTTGAGAAAAGTAGAAATATGTATGAATGGTCCATGATATGTACAGTATTATTTATTTATAAAGTATTTTACCAGGAAGGATACATTGAGATTTCTCTGGCCACACACATCCCTTGCACTTCGGCTGAGGGGCTGCCGAACCCAGAAATCCCTGAATCTTTTTTGGGCAATTTGTGCTACTATGCAACTTGCACAGCATAGAAACCGCAAATTGTGCACCACTACGGGACTTGTGCACTTTGCGTACGCACGTTTCATGGCGCCTGCGCAGAATGATGGATCGTAGCTGCATACGCATACGTAGATCCGATTCAATGGCTGCCTTTCTGAGACCGCGCGCTACAGCAATTGGTCTCAGTGAGAGTGGCGTCAGCATGCTCTCTGCGAACTGATGTCACTAGTGACCAATCTCTGTGACTGGTAGCCAGGAAATAAAAAATCCCAGCTGCTGGAGACATTGAGTGGGATGGAGGAAACTCCTCCACTTCACCGGGCAATAAAACCAGATTGTTTAAAACAATATAGTGATCATTCAGGATGAGTAGAGTGTCTCTTTAAAATTGAAGCAAACCTAAATGTGCGCTACACATGTACAGTAGATATCATCCAATCTGTTGTGTATTTGTAGTTATTGGCAAGAACTGTATCTTACAGATCATAAAGATATAAAGTGTGCAGAACATCTGTGACCTTTGTAAATCTGTTGTGGATCTGGCTGATTCTCACGCCTGCAGAACCTTCACAGTAGTACACTTGGGATCCATAAAAAAAAAAACAAAGGTTGTTTCGTTTAATCAGTTCGATTTGTTAGACACTTGCAGGCGTGCACAGAGACAGAAACACAGCAATCCCTCCATATCAGATCAAATTAAAAGTAGATTTACAAAGGCTTTAACTTCATGAAAAACATACATTAATATGAAACCGTGATTAGGTTTATGTGATAAAAATGCACACTCTTTGCTTTAAATAAATAAATTGAACTCATGGCCCTTTTCAGGTTTTATTACATCTTATTTCATAATCCTCAATTGCTCATTTTTATTGTAGGTTTAGATAGTATCATGCCCGACAAAGGGAATAATATTAACACTGGACAACACACAATTTCTCTGAAATGAAAATAGCTAGGGTCATATTACACACTTCACGCTAACGTTAGCGCTCAGCTGTGTGAGGCCACCCATATTACATTTCGAACGCTAATGGGTTAAAAAAAACAGGGTTAAATAAACCATTAGCGATTCGGATCTTGCACTTTTCAGCGCGAGCTTACTGTACTTTGCGCTCCCTATGCTTAACAGTTAATTACAAAGTCCTAACGCTAATTACGTCCCGCTGCGGCTAACTGAAAAGTTACCCACAGCTTAGAGGTGGTGCTAACTGTTTCCGCTTCTTCGGTATCAGTCAGCACCAGCTGGAAAAAAAAAATCAAATACTCACTCCCCCGCCACCCCGTGGCGAAAACGGAGGTCCAATCCGCTTCTTCTTGCCGCCGGGAGCAGAAGGAGACTGGGGGAAAAAAGTCCCCCAGTCTCTCTCCGTGATCACTCCACCAACCTGCCGGATCTCGCGAGAGGCGAGATCCTGTAGGTCATGTGACCGGCAGTGGAAGCCTCAATGGAGCCAATAACTCTAGCACAAAAAGAACAAGTCTAAGAGCCTGATCCTAAATTTCGGAAAGGTTCTATTCAGCAAATTTGGAAAATTCCAAAATCTGTACAGTTTGGATTACAAAATTTGCTGCAACAAACCAAAATTCTTGGTTGTGCACACGTCTAATTACAATAATATGAGATTTGTAGTAAAAGTTTATTATTCTATAACTCAACATCATAAATGCTACCTAGATTTTCTTCTGCTTTGAGCGTACAAAAAAAAGGAAAACTGTAGGGGTTATTCAAAGAAAGGTGAAACTCAGGAGAATGGCTGGCGAAGTGAAAATTCTAGGTCAAAATAGTCAAACCAGAAAAATTCTCCCATTTATCTCACTTTCCAATTTGGCTATTTGGTCTAGATTGTTCTCTTCACCAGCAAATTCTCCAGAGTTTCCCCTTTCTCTGAATAACCCTGTAATTGTTGTTTGTATTAATTGCTATCATAGAAAGAGATGCAAATAATGGTGAGTTATAAAGGTACTGCAAAAAAATAAAACTGCTACTTGTTTCTTGTATGTAATGTTCCTGATTTGATAAACCCATTGAAAAAGTCATTAATTATAACCAGCAGTTATAAAAGAGCAATGTTTTGGCTGCCAAAGCAGCCTTTCCTAAATCCACCAAAATGGCCTCACTTTGAAATTTCAGTGCCTGGACCTCCTCTCTTTGCAATTTTAATTTAAGCCACAAATCTGGTAAATTTTGTAATGACACCAATAATAAGAATTTATGTAGATAGGTCAACTCCAGTGCCAAGATGATTTATCATTATATTTAAGTCCATATAATACGTTAACTAAAAATATCTATTTAAGATCCTACTTACAGTGCTTTAATATTTTATATATATGAGGCTGGCTGAGGGGATTTCTGGGGTGTGTTTCAGGTAAACCTAATATGTAGGACTAGGGAGCCCTTTTTACCCAGGTCCGTTACCAGTCCTTTAAGTGGCTGGACTCGGCAATGGTGGTAGTAGTAAACCTATAAGGCAGGGATAACAGATGAGGAAGGGAAACACCATTCTTTAGATGGCGGATAAGGAAGGGAAACACCATTCTTTAGATAGCGGATAAGGAAGGGAAACACCAGTCTTTAGATAGCGAATAAGGAAGGGAAACCCCATTCTTTAGATAGCGGATAAGGAAGGGAAACACCATTCTTTAGATGGTGGATAAGGAAGGGAAACACCATTCTTTAGATAGCAGATAAGGAAGGGAAACACCAGTCTTTAGCTGGCGGATAAGGAAGGGAAACACCATTCTATAGATAGCGGATAAGGAAGGGAAACACTATTCTTTAGATAGCGGATAAGAAGGGAAACACCAGTCTTTAGATAGCAGATAAGGAAGGGAAACATCATTCTTTAGATAGCAGATAAGGAAGGGAAACACCATTCTTTAGATAGCGGATAAGGAAGGGAAACACCATTCTTTAGATAGCGGATAAGGAAGGGAAACACCATTCTTTAGATAGCAGATAAGGAAGGGAAACACCATTCTTTAGATGGCGAATAAGGAAGGGAAACACCATTCTTTAGATAGCAGATAAGGAAGGGAAACACCAGTCTTTAGATAGCAGATAAGGAAGGGAAACACCAGTCTTTAGCTGGCGGATAAGGAAGGGAAACACCATTCTATAGATAGCGGATAAGGAAGGGAAACACTATTCTTTAGATAGCGGATAAGAAGGGAAACACCAGTCTTTAGATAGCAGATAAGGAAGGGAAACATCATTCTTAAGATAGCAGATAAGGAAGGGAAACACCATTCTTTAGACAGCGGATAAGGAGTGGAAACACAATTCTTTAGATAGCGGATAAGGAAGGGAAACACCAGTCGTTATATAGCAGATAAGGAAGGGAAACACCATTCTTTAGATACCGGATAAGGAAGGGAAACACCATTCTTTAGATAGCGGATAAGGAAGGGAAACACCAGTCGTTATATAGCAGATAAGGAAGGGAAACACCATTCTTTAGATACCGGATAAGGAAGGGAAACACCATTTTTTAGATAGCGGATAAGGAAGGGAAACACCAGTCTTTAGATAGCTGGCAGTCAAAGATAGGAAAGTGATAGGAAAATGACAATGTGAGCAAAGGTACAGAACCAAGCGGCAAGCCTTGCAAAGGGAAAAGGAGCCACTGAGGTGAGTATAGAATATCCGTTAAACAAGCTGAGTCAAAAAGGGGTATAGAGATACACGAGTTGAAAACCAAATCAGGTCAATACACAAAAAAGACTGTCAGGAGCATAAATGTAGCGCTTAAGTGTCAGAATAACCTGAATGCACAAAAGGGCAATGAAAAAAGAGTCTAGGAGGTTTATATATTTCAACCTTACACCTGATAGGCCAGCATCATCACAGGTCACCGCGAGGTGCCATCGCATGCATGATGACTTCATAAGTGCGACGGGCCGTCAGCGGCATAAAAGACACGTGCGACCGGTGGCTAGCTCACACGGGACGTGCACCGGCTCCAGAGCCAGAGAAGATGGGCGCTAGGGTCTGCCTGCGTCTGAGAGAGGTCTGACAATATTTCTGAGACTATTTGATGCAATCCATTTTACATGAAAATCTTGTTATCTGAATTTATAGAAAGCTTAATATGGTGCAAACAAACTACCTAAAAATACAATTTTTACTAGAAATTCCGAAATGTTTTAACACATATCTTTTTGGCAAGACAATTTTTGGTTCACCTTTTTGGCATAATTACATAAGTTGCATGATATTCCATAGAACAAAGGTTGAGATTTTCTTAAAAAATAAGATATGGAATATGATCATTTTGAAGGTAAACGTCAAAGCATTTATGGGTGGAAACATCTTTAATTTCACGTGTGTATGTAACTATATACATAGACATTAGTCAAAGTAATGTAACTGGGACAGGACCACTAAACACTCAACAGTTGTCTGTACATGAGGAAATGGTGCAAATCATTCTACATGAATATCTTGTTTCAGAAATGGGAAAAACATATAACGATCTCCTTGAAAACCAACCTAAAATAAGAGGGGCTTATTTTTGTCTCCCATATGTTGAAATTATTTGCTTGCTTTAGCTAAACTAGACTTGTCTCAACAGAAATGTTTTCATCATATATGGTTACAGTTTTGCGTGTTTCTTACAAAAGACTCATTGAATTGTATTTTAATGCATATTGTGCCTGTAGCGTACAATTGTCTTTTTATGAGGAATTTGAATCACTGTACAACAAAATTACAGTAAAACTGAACAAAATCATACTAGCACTGAATTTAGAGGTATTGAAGTTTCTCCAGTAATCAGGGGCTGTGGGAACTTGCATTTTCTTCTTTTTCCCTCAAAATTTAAATTTTAAACTTATGGTTACTTTTCCTGAACTGGATTTCCTTGTATTCCTGATTTTATTTAATTTTTTTCCCCCTATATCTTAGCTTGCATTTTTTTATTTTAAATATATGTTTTGAGAGCAGTTTATTACAACTTACTATAAGGAATACTTAAACTTAATGAATAAACTGAAAAACATTATACCTGAAATTTTTTTGTGAGAATGTATTTTACCTGGAAGGATACATTGAGATTTCTCTCGTTTTCAAGTATGTCCTGGGTGGCGAGTATGTACCGTTAGGTGTCTTGCCCAAGGACGCTTACTGGAGAGGTGCTCTTGCTGGAATTGAGCTTGTGTCTCCACAGGCTCTCTCCACACAGAGTAGTGATGTTACCTCTACTCCAACCAGCCGGTACGATACCTGACATTTTAAATATTACCAAATTTTTACACTCCCAAAAATTTCCGTTTGGGAATTTCTGAATCAAAAGATTTCAGATTGGGAAATTTGTTACTCGGACCGATTCAAAAATATCAGAGGTGCATATACTTTTCATCATAAACTCCCTCTCTATACGTTCCTCTATACCCCTCTCCACTACCCTATATCCCACTCTATACCCGCATACCACAAGTTATTTTGGGTGACTTTTAGAGTTAGGGTAAGGATTGAGGTTACATTTAGGGTTAGGGTTACGGTTAGTATTAGAGTTACATTTAGGCTTAGGTTTGCCATTTCTGCTTGTTTTACAATTAGGGTCAAGGATTTTGCATACCTGAGTGATTGGAATTTTTTTCAGTCATCCGAATCAATACGATTTTATTCTGATGGTTTTTGGATCAATGTGGTTCAGCGGATCAGTGGTTACGAAGCATCCAAACCACTGATGTTATTACTATTATTCTTCAAGTGTCATTTATCACCTCTTCTGACTCTTTTCCTACTACTTCACAAACTTTATAATACACTTAAAACTCATACTCTGGTTGAGTCGGTAATGTGAAGCCACTAACACGAAAAACGTGGTGCAAGCTGTGAAGTTATAATGATTCCCCATTAACCGCTCAAAGTTTTGAGAGGTGCCAATGGATACTGGCAGCAGCTCTATGTGCTGCCATTGGTATCCTCTCCATGACTGTTATAAAATCCATGGAGATGAGAGCAAGCCATGTGTGAGATTCAGCTTGGCTGGAATAGCAGATCATGGTGAGTTGAGTGCCCACAGTTGAGTTGAGTTGAGTTGCCCACAGCCTCGGTCTGCGTTCCAAAGCAAAGTGTTTCCCTGTGACCAGACGGCTGTGAATACACTTTTGCTAGATAGCCTTCTGGGGTTCCAGTCAGCTTTGTACCTGCATTGAGAGGCATGAACCGTGCTGCATGTGAGAATGTCACACACACACACATTATGGGTGGCTGATCATCGGTGGTGTTGGGTTTGCGTCCATTTTCCATTGTGTACATTGATCATCTATTAATACTCACAACACATCACAATGGGATTTCCAATTGCTTTTCTGTGTTTCCAATCCTCGGCAGTTCTGATTTTCTGGTTTTGCAATGTCTTAACATTTAAAACATTTTAAGAATAATATTACAGCACAAATATACATTGCATCATTAAATCAGGCTTCATGTCTAAATACCTGAAACGGGTCTTTTCCTTCGGTGTGACAATAGCTTTGGATTTTGGTAAATTTTGCTTTTTTAACCTTCAATTTTAAGTTCTTTAGCTCTGGTTCAAATTAAATTTTCAATTTCCAATTCATTTTTTCGACATCAGCAATCTCAACCTATAGGCTGCGAGTTCAAGCTCCTACACGTCCAATAGCTACAAGCTCATTTCATTAAAACTTTCCTCCAGGTTTTGCTGATTAAACATATTTGAAACTTTGTCTTTGATTGCTAGAGACTGTCTGAGTTCTTCTAGTCACAATAAAATGATCAGGCATACTCTGATAAGCTGATGTAATAACCCTTTTACTAATCATCTTAAATGTCCTCTCATCTAGCCATTTGTTACTGTATCTTTATCCTCTCTTTTGAGAAATCTGTTTTGACATGTATTTTTCAGCTTCAGTCTCCTTGCCCTGAGAAACACGTGCATGTCATTTGATATATCCCAGCTGCTTCTTAACTTAAAGGATACCTTTATGTTTAACCACGGTAAGAGGATAAAAAGGGTTTCAAAAGTATTTTTTGTTCAAAAATAATAAGCTATTTACATTCAACAAGAAAGCACTGACTATACACCGTGCACTACGCATGGGGGAAGCTCCAGTTTCCTCTTTCAACTAATGTTTGTGTCTCTTCCCTCTCATCTTTTTTGCCAAAGGATATTATTTCAGACCTTAGGATAAAAGATTTCTTCACAACAGGACTTCAAGAAGCTTCATTGATGAAGCTTCTCCTACCATAGTTTTAATGTTTGTTCTTGAAACGCTGAAGTTTGCTGCAACAGCAATTTGCAACATCGGAAAACACTGCCGTTTATTGAATAACCCATCAATACATTGTTGTATGTATATTATTATTATTTTTATACTGTATAGTATCAAAATATAATAGTTGCCACCCTACACCAGGGTGTAAAAAAGGCCTTTACCCGATAACACACCCAAAATCGAGTTATGTCTTGTAATGCGTTGAAAAGCACTCATTAGCATATCAAAAGACCATTTTCACACGATTAGTAAATCAAGATTAGTGTGTCCCCTGTGGAGAATCAAAATCCTTTGTTTAATGTCTCTAGAACCACCCTGGAGAAACACAAAACCAGCTGCAAATAGCATCCCTAATCCTCACTGTAACAAAAGGTTCAAATAGATTGCTGCTGCATTACAGCAGCCATGGAGTGGGCAGAATACAGGGATCACTCTGGGGTCACTCACTGCTGTACAGGGATAAGATTCAGGGGGTTATCATGATAGAAAATCCCTGTACAGTACAGATACAAGGTGTTACTGTAGTTTCCATATACAGGCATTATGCCACATACAGATATTATGTTTATTTTAGACATGTGCATTCATTTTAGTACTAAAACGATTTAGTCTGAATTTTGGGATAATTTAGTTTTCGTGTGACTCAAGAGATATGAAACTGCTCAGTACAAAAAACGAAAGAAACTAAAATAAAATGCACTACATTTTAGTTTCAGTCCTTTTTGTGATATTACATTGAGTGAAGGAGACCAGTAATGAAGCGCAACATTGCAAAGCTACAGAAAGGTTTGTATGCCTAATCCTTCCCGACCCCTACCCGAAACTCAGACAGTGATAGAGCTCCAGAATACTCACTCGCAGCACAGACAGCCAGCACTGGAGAAGAAACCTTTACTTAACCCTTGCATGTCTATGAGGCAGACAAGATGATAAAAGCAGCTGGAGAAGGAAAACATTCAAAAAAATCACACTGAAAACTAATGACAGAGGAGGGCTGGATAGTAAAAACCCCTTAATAACAAGCAGCGCTGGGAGAAGAGAGGGACTTTAGAAAACGTGTGTTATCTCCCCTCCCGCTCTGCATAATAGGGGCTTAGGTCTGATACATTTTATATTATCCAGGAGCACTATTCCCCTTTCCTCATCTAAAATACACATTTTATATAAAGGCCCTCTCCTCTCCCAGTGCTGCTTGTTATATAGGTTTGTTTTATGTCTGATACATTTAGTATCCAGCTCTCACAGTTACTCTGTCATTATGAGCCTTCAGTGTGATTTATTTGAATGTTTTCCCTAGATTTAAAGTGCTTTATTTTATTATAAAAGTCAATTTGCACCAGTCATCTCTTCTCTGAGCTTTCAGACAGATTTACCTTAATATTCTACCTCTCCCCTGCTTTAAATATTCCTGTGTCTCCCCACAGAGATACAAAGTTTAAGTAAAAGTTCCCTCTCCTGTGCTGGATAAGCATTGCATTCCGAAGTTCTGCACCCTCCACATGCCAATGCAGTAGGATGTTCTATACAGAGAGGGGAATTAATTAATGCAGGTGGAGGTTGTATACATTATACAGAGAGGGGTATTAATTAATGCAGGAGGATGTTATCTACATTATACAGAGAGGGGCATTAATTAATGCAGGTGGATGTTGTATACATTATACAGAGAGGGGTATTAATTAATGCAGGAGGATGTTCTATACATTATACAGAGAGGGGCATTAATTAATGCAGGTGGATGTTGTATACATTATACAGAGAGGGGTATTAATTAATGCAGGAGGATGTTCTATACATTATACAGAGAGGAGCCTTTTTTTTAGCCCTTTAAATCCAGTGGCTGTGAGCGCTGAGATCGGCTGCTTGTTATATTATTTCTCAGTACAATGTATCAGGCTCAGCTGTTACAGTAACTGACTGTAACAGCGCTCAGCGTTTCAGTAAAACAAGGAAATAATATTGTTCTAACCTCTTATATATAAAAATATTATTTACTAGTTTACTGAAACTCTGAGCACTGTGATGAGCAGCAGTCAGTTACTGTAACAGCTTTGCCTGGCACATTGTGCTGAGAGTGAGTGATACTGTAACAAGTAGCGATCTCAGCCCTCTGAGGAGCCACTACAATAGTAATTGTATCCACTACTTTTTCGGATGAATGAAATTAGTTTTCATACTAAAGAACTGAAAACGAGTTTCTTTAGCAACTAAATAAATTGAATTTTAGGACTAATCCATTAGTTCAAAACGAAGATTTTGTGCTGTGCACATGTCTAGTTTATATTCTACTGGTATGTTTTGGCAGCTGTATTGCTAATAATCTCTATGATCACTACAAATCCCCATAAGCAGGAGATCCGACGATTTTTATTATTTATCTTTATCTCAAAGGTCTTTTCTGCCAGTATGATAACAATACAGACCCGATAGAAATTGTGTAAGATAAAGGACACCATCTAGACGCAGTGTTTCTCAACTCCAGTCCTCAGGACCCACTAACAAGCCAGGTTTTCCAGATATCTGAAGCACAGCACAGGTGATATGATTTGCTACTCGGTGATTGCAGGATTCAGTCTGCATTTCCCTGATGTAATCCTTAAAACCTGACCTGTAGTGGGTTCCGAGGACTGGAGTTGAGAAACCCTGAGAGCTCAGAATCTAACATTTCAACAATATTTCTGTAAAGGATAAACGTATACATGAAAAATTAAAAATGAGCAAATTTACATAAAAATTTTTACCTCTAGAATAACAATTTTTTGTGCAAAACCTATGTTTCAAATAAATGTTATGACAAAAAAAAATGTTCAACAAAAATCCCTTGGTAGTGAAGGGGTTAAATTTGCTTATTTGTGCTTCTAAGCATTAACCAATGGAGACAGACTTGCACCTTCATAGAAAAATGAGGCATCGCCACTGTATTGATTTTTTATAAGCAAATGATTTGACAAACTTGTTTTAATGTATGTAAGGGTCCATCATTTTAAATGCTTTGTTGATTCTTCTTTTTATTTATTTACCTGACTCGTTTTGATGTGATTATTAAACCTAGCTGACGTGTGAACATTTAACCCAAATAACAATTTACTATGTGCAAACTGAATAGGGATTTTTTTTTTCCCTGTAATTATTTTGGATAGATGAGAAAGGGCTTCTAGGGTTGACCTAGGATAGAAATGTGGAAATTAATCTTGTGAGGTGGCCCCATTATAATATGCATGTTCTTTCATGATTGAAGATCTTGATGAAGTGTAAAAGGAAGAGTATCGGAAAAGAACTGAGCAGGACTTGTCTGTGCTAATAGCTTTTCCTCTGAGCATGGGTCGCCCTAACCATTCCTGTATAATTTATTGCTCTTTAGACTTGGACTTTTACAATTTAACGAGTATTCCCATCCTTTTTATCTGACCTAGGCTTCATTCAAATGCATACATGTGCTACTACTTAGAACAAATACCTCTTAAAGTCCATGAACCAGAAAAACTAATTACATTGATTCCAGGGCTGTGTTGAATGCGACCGCTTTCTCAGTCGCAGGGAATTGTGGCTTCAAAGATCTTAGCTCTCTTCCATGACAAGGATACATTGGCCTGGGGAGGAAATCACAGCTCAAAAAATGTGATCTTCATTAACGTCTATGGCTTAAAATGAAAGCCTCACTATTCTTGCCATTGTAAGTATAGGTACTCAAACCAACAAAAGAGCATTTTAAGTTGGTTTTATAGTAGACGCCATTTAAAAAAAAAAAACCTAAATGCACAGACCTTCTGCAGAAATTTGTCACGGTTGTAACGACACTGATTTTCATCATTGTTTGCAGCTATAACAAACACCAGCACTTACTGAGTAACCCACTATAAATTGCAGATGGTCTTCTGCATGGCCCATCCAGATAACATTGATTGCAATGTCTGTTGAATTATGGCGATTGCTTTTCTGAACAGAATTTCGGAATGAAGCTTGTAAATAGAACGTAAAGAATTATATAAAAGGCAGCAATATGTATAGAGTCTTAAGAGGGTGCTATGAATTATTTATTTAATTATAAAGGATTTTACCAGGAAGGATAGCCATGAACCATAGCTGCTTCTCTTTCCAAAACATGGATACATACTACTTTCTATTAAAAACCATTAACTATCCTGTCTGTCTTAAATCTTCTGAGATATTGGCTAACCGTAAACTGATTATCCTGTCCAGCTCTCATGGTTCCACTAGGATCTTCAGTACACCTAAGAGGCTAGCCTCTTTGCGACCAGACTACAGTTCCACAGCAGCCCACTTCTCTTTTGTGGCGCTGCCTTCAGACCTGGACCTGATTGTTGCCTCGAGCTGATCCTTATCGAGCCTTTCTATTTAGCCCTGACTTGCTCCTTCCTGCTGGCCAGATCATCGATTGCCTTTTCTCCTCTGATCCCAATAGGAGTCAGACCTGGCTCCTAATCTGTTTGTTCAGCCTGTTCCTATGTTCCAGAGAACCCCAGCCTTTACTGAGTGTTACAGAGAACCTAGTTTGTACTGAGTGTTACAGAGAACCCATCTTGTACTAAGTGTTACAGAGAACCACAGCCTTTACTGAGTGTTACAGAGAACCCAGCTTGTACTGAGTGTTACAGAGAACCCCAGCCTTTACTGAGTGTTACAGAGAACCCATCTTGTACTGAGTGTTACAGAGAACCCATCTTGTACTGAGTGTTACAGAGAACCCATCTTGTACTAAGTGTTACAGAGAACCCCAGCCTTTACTGAGTGTTACAGAGAACCCATCTTGTAGTAAGTGTTAGAGAACCCAGCTTGTACTGAGTGTTACAGAGAACCCCAGCCTTTACTGAATGTTACAGAGAAACCCAGCCTCTAATGAGTGTTACAGAGAACCCATCTTGTACTAGGTGTTACAGAGAACCCCAGCCTTTACTGAGTGTTACAGAGAACCCCAGCCTTTACTGAGTGTTACAGAGAACCCATCTTGTACTAAGTGTTACAGAGAACCCCAGCCTTACTGAGTGTTACAGAGAACCCATCTTGTACTGAGTGTTACTGAGAACCCCAGGCTGTACTGAGTGTTACAGAGAACCCCAGCCTGTACTGACTGTTACAGAGAACCCCAGCCTGTACTGAGTGTTACAGAGAACCCCAGCCTTTACTGAGTGTTAAAGAGAACCCATCTTGTACTGAGTGTTAAAGAGAACCCCAGCCTTTACTGAGTGTTACAGAGAACCCCAGCCTTTACTGAGTGTTACAGAGAACCCCAGCCTTTACTGAGTGTTCCAAAGTGTACAGCATCCTGTTTCCTGAGTATCCAGCCAATTGTATTGTATCCTGTTTCTTGAGTTTCCAACCCAGGGCACTATTTCCTAATGAATGCTAACATTAGCATTCGGATGTGTAAGCGTTGTCACCAGGATAAGTGACTGTAATGCGTGACTCCCATATTACATTCCTGACGCTAAACCCATAATAAACCACTTAGCACATCGGTTTTCGGCCTGCTTCTGTGAGCTGACTGTACTTTGCGCATCCTGTACTTAATATGGGGAGCGCAATCATTAATTAGCGCTTCAATCAGTAAGGTATACACAGTACTAGCACTAATTATCATTGGGACGCGCAGGGAAATTTTTTAGCTACTTGTAAAAGCTGGCGATAAATGAGTCTGCATTTGTAAAATCATTTAGCACACCCTAAACCCCCCTTTAAATCCGATACTCACCTCTTGTCCCGCTGTGAGAACGATGATCTCATCCGCCGCTTATTGTCGCCGGGAGCATAGTGAGGCGGAGAACAAATAGTTCTTTGCGATCACTCCGTGGGGCTGCGCGACCTTGCTCTCTCAACACATATATTATTCATCATCATTATTTTTGGCTGGTACGTTTTCTTCGCATAATGAGTTCCGATCTTAATGAGATACTGTTGCACTTTAGCAGCACCGCTTCCTGAACATGACACCAAGTAAATGATTCTGCAATAGCAGAATTCTGATTTATATATGATAGAAAACCAGTCAAGACTGTAAAGAGCATATATAAAAATGAAATCAAGATAAAAACAAAAAAAAAGTAAACCTTCGGGGTCTGACGACGACTCATTGCCAACTTATGCAAGAAACAGATGACATACCTCCACCCAATCCTCTGGGAATTAATATTGTTTATTTCGTATCAATGGAGTACTTGTTCTGAACTACGTGAAATCCATGTGCAGTGTAATTTAGCACATCATAATAGAAATGAATAAGATAATTTAAGTTGTTTTTAATATGAATCATTAGGTTAATGGAAGCGCAGTTGACGAGAAAATTATTCCTTTTAATACGTTTTTCCATAAAAACAATAAATATCCTTAATGCTTCATATATCAATGCTTTCACATATAGTTTCCTTTTGAGAAACCGTTCTGATCACAAAAGTATTTTCCCTTCATTACATAATTACAGGTTGCGCTCCCCTCTTACAGGGTTATTCAAAGAGATCCGAATGGCTGCCGAAAGGGAACCAAACTCTGAAAATCAGCGTTCGGTTACCTTTCTTGACCATTCGGCTATCCAGAGAGCAGGCAATTCGCCAAATCTTGGCGAATTGCCTGCACATACGGTGCCTGTTCGAGGGCAGTGAATTTCCATAGAGAAGCACTGCTTCGGCTATTCAGAGAACACAAATCAGCAGTGAAAGGTTCCCGAAATGCCCTGCCATTCGGTGGTTTCATTCGACAGGTTTATTCAGGAGAATCCCATAGGCTTCATTGTTAAAAATATTCCCGTTTTAATTCAATATCTAATAAACCGTTTAATATTATATTCTGCAGTAAAGAGTCTCTTTATTTATAGATTTTTAGGATATTTTAAGCATTTTTCGGGATTTCTTTTTTTTTAAACTTTACTTATTTTTTCTGTAACAGCCCTCTTTATTATCATTCCTTGGACCTTATATGTAAATTTCAGACATTTTCACTTAGTAGTTTCTTTGCAAACAGCGTTTCACTTTTCACACATTCAAGCAAACTGTTTTTCTAATTTATTCACTGCATTCGTCTGCGGTGACGGCTTTTCCGGCGGCTGCGGTGCATGTAATCGGCTCCTGCTCGGGTTTTTCCGGCATTTTCGGCGGGTTAATCCAGATGTTTTTGCAGGTTTCGGTGTGCGTTCGCCCTCGTTTTGCGGTGAGTTTTCGGCGGGTTTGCGGCGACTTTTCCCTGCAATTCGGGGACCCTGTGGTGCTTGCTGAATACACCGCAGGGTTTCCGAAATGGGATCGCCAAATCGAACCGAATTGAAGAGTACGAAAAGTCACCGAACGTGCGGTGGCTTTTCGATTCTCTTTGAATAACCCTGTTAGATTCCGAAAACCAATATTTTTAGAGCCTTTCAGTTATTGTATTTAGTTACCGTCAGGCCTATCCAGTCACATCCGCATCTGTTCCCTTGGCCTTCCCAGCGTTCCATCGTGTTCCTCAGTGCCAGCAAGGGACAGTATATCTCCCATGTATATTTGGAATCCAGGCAGGATTCTGAAAACCCGGAACATTCTGAAATCCGAAATGCTTGTGGTCTTGTGCATTTCAAATAAGCATTTCTATGCCTGATTTCCTTGCATTTCCAACAGATTACATATCAGATACACTCTGATAAAATTAAAGAAAAACCTATGTTTACGTCTGGTTGCTCTGCTTGCAGCTCGTCCTCTTCAGCTTCGGAATCCGGAAGTCCCTGCAGCTTTGCTTCGCAACGGATCCGTAAACTGCACATTGGTCGGGACTTGCACACTTTACGTACACGAGTTCAATTGCGATCGCGGAGATCGATGGATCGAAGATGTGTGTGCATGAGCAGAAATGAGCCATTGGCTGTCTCTCTGTGAATGCTTGCTATTGCAGACTGTCTCACAGAGACTTTGGCACACTCTGCATACTGCCGTCACTTGTGACCGACCTGGTGACCAGCAGCTGGGAAATTCAAAATCCAATATGCTGATGACGCTAAGCGGGTAGGTGGAGGAAACTGCCTCCATCTCGTTCAGTGTTTTCTCCATATCAGGGCAGCGGGGAGGGAGAAGGGTCCAACAGACCTCACATCCTGTCCACTTTAAAACCACTAAAATGGTCAGGATGAGTAGAGTGTCCCTTTTAGGCTAGGGTCAGACGAACACATTTTTCGCATCGACCGTAAAAAAGTGCGTCCGAACGCATGGACGTACTTTTTCACGGAATACGCGATATCAGTCATACGATGCACAATTTCAGCCGTGATTTCATACGGATCCAAACCAGGAAACTTTGGGTGTCTGGACGTTATGTTGGCCGGACATGAGCAGCGTCTGATGTCTCCTAATCACGCACACACGCCGCTATGCGGACGTAGCGCACTCTGTACGTCAGTACTAGCGGTTCGACGTTCTTGCGAAAATGCGTTCGTTTGCCGCTTGCGTTGCGCGGCTGAACTTTCGTGCGCCTGTACTTCGTGTGTGGGCCTATGTTGGACGTCATTTGCTGCTACTACGGCGTCATAGGCTGGGGTCAGACCAGCGCATTTTTAACATGCGTTCTGGCGCACATAATCACGGCCGCACTAGCAGCAAATGACGGGCAATGACAGCCAATATACGAAGTAGGTCGCACGAAAGTCCGGCCGCGCAACGCAAGTGGAAAATGAACGCATTTTTCGAGAACGCAGAACCGCTAGTACGGACGTACAGAGTGCGCTGCTGCGGCATAGCGGCGTGTGTGTGTGATTTGGAGACGTCAGACCCTGCTCGTGTCCGCCAACATAACGTCCAGACACCCAAAGTTTCCTGGTTGGATCTGTAAAAAATCACGCACAAAAATCGCATCGTATGACCGTTTTCGCGTATTCCATGAAAAAATACGTCAATGCGTTCGGACGCACTTCTTTACGTTCGCGTGTAAAAATGCTTTCGTTTGACCCTAGCCTTAAAGTGCGGGTAAACGCACGTTCGCACTGCGTTCGTCTGACCCCAGCCTAAAATAGCAACATAGTAATGTTACTCAGCATACACTTTAACAATATATACTAATGTTAAGAAGCACTACTGTATGTAACCACATATTACTGAATTTACAAGAAATGGTCTGTTAATTACGTGAATATATATGGTTCAGGTCAACACTGTGATAAGTAATAAAAATTCATATTTTTAGATATGGTCGTAATTCTCAAAAATAGGTTAAAGTGGAAAAGAATATCCTTATATTTAGAATATATTGGGAAATATCCTTATATTAATAAAAAACATTGAGTTCTTCTAAGGGTTTGTACTTGTTTTAACATGCAATGATGGTGATGGTGCTCGTGGGCTTCACGATTCCTTGGCCAATTCATCTGCCTCAATCTACTGTAGTTCCGTGGGTTTTTCATAAGGACAATATCAACTGTATATGTTAAAAGAAAATGCAAAGACTATAACATTCACAAATGTTCTCATACTTGTGGCATACAGTGTGTGCATGACATGTTTTTCGGACCATAACCTTATACTTTGAAATAAAACTCGACATGTGCGACTTTGAAACAGAAATGTTGGAAGCTTTTTCCCGGTGGAATTCTGCATACAAGGCCGGACTATTCCAAGCAGCTGTGTTTAGAGTTAGTGAAGTAGCAGGTTCATAATCTCTATGACAACTGCCTGGCCTGCTTCTAAAATACTAATATATATATATATATATACATATATATATATATATCATCACAGAACACAATAACAGTATGTGAAATGTTAAAGTCATAAATCATAAAAACAATAAACAAACCATTAACCTTTATTTACAGAAACAATGAAATGTGCAGATTTTAGAAATCATGCCAACTACAAACACCAACTAAACAACATAACATAAGCTTTTATTCCCATGAACAAGAAAGTAAAGTGAAACAGCTTCAATAAACAATTTGAAATTATGTAATATGTATGAGATTGCATTAGAAGGTATGTTTTGTATTTTGCGTACAACTTTGCTCGAACACTTGTACATGGAAATATCTTTTTTGTGCTTCAGTGAATCAAGACCTCATAAGTTTAAGAAGAGAATCAAAGAACCTAAGGCCCCTATTACATTCTTTGCGCAATTTCTTTCGCGCAGCGCAAATTGTTTTGCGCGCATCGTCCAGCGTTATCGCGTGAAAATTAACGGGGGTATTACGATCCGAACGCATTTTCTCATCCGTCCGAAAATAACGTTCGTAATAACGGCGCGCAAAACGAGGAGTAATACGCGCGCAGTAACGTAGCGCACGTAAATCAGTGTGCGGACTGTTTTTTTCACGGGATTCAGCAAATCAGAATTAAGAACCTTAATTGACATCAATTTACCTTAATTGACTCGCTTAAGTTTTTGCGCCTGTCAAAGGGAATCTGAGTATACATGCTGCAGCAATAAAAAAAACACGCACAAATTCACAATTTTATTGTTTGGGTATGTGTAGAATGTGTAACTATACTGTGCTGTATTTTTTTTTTTCGTGCTGGTGTTTTTCGTTTCGGCCAGAACATTCCGAGTTACAGTTACCACCAGCTTTTCAAAGACGTTAAAATTATGCGCGCAAACGTCGTTCGTAAAAAGATGCGCATCGATTGGAATACCATCGACGTACCAGCGAATGAACAAATTTGCGCTCACAATGTTAAGTATAGGATGCGCACAGTTCATCACGCTCGCGCAGGTCCATCCCCGTTAAACGATAAAGCACATCGTTTGCGCAAACGTTGTAATACGACGGGGATTTTCCCCTCGCGCAAATGCGCATTTGCGCACGCAAAACCAAATGCGCGTAGAATGTAATAGGGGCCTAATATTGTTCTCTTGTTGGTTTTTAGATTCTGTGGTTGTCATCACCCCAATCTATGTGGAGCTGTTTCAAGATGTTTGCGAATGAGAATACGTGTTTCCCTGGAACCTAAAACCAGGCCCTATGCACAGGATGTAAGTGGAAGCTTCTTCATTTCCTTCACTTTTGCTTAATATATGAATCTATTTAGCTGTGGGTATCAGAGTCATTTATTTGACAATGGTTTGACATAGACTGTAGAGATTACTCTCGCTTAATTTTTATTGTTGTAAATTCATCACTTAAGTTTTTTTCTCGTTGCGTTTTAATAGAAGTATCATGTACATAATGAAGTGAGAGACATTTCACTTGTAATATAAATATTTTCTGTGATCAGAATGCATCAGGGATGAAAGTCAATCATGCAAAGAGCTGTGGTGTTTGCCAATTGTTGGAAACGCCAGTGGAAATCTCTATTGATGCTACAAAGACAAATACAAATCCCAGCCTTTCACACAAAAGAAATCCAAACAGTCCCAGGAGAAGTGTCACAGTGAAGTTTCTCCTGACCCTGTTTGGATCTCCCAATGAAGAAACACCGGCGTTTATTGCTTTTGCAACAATGGAGATTTTCGCAAGTGTTTGTAACTCAGCAAACCTCGTCTTTCTCTGAATAATCCCCTAAAACTGATGCACAGGTTTTTCATTGCTACTCTATTCTGATCACAGAAACCATTTGCAAATCAGCAAACACTGAGGCTCTTTGAGTAACCCTTTATGCACCTTAGAATAATGAACAAATAATAGGTTGTGTCATATATGAACAATCATGGAGCCTCAAATGAGCAGTTCTGGTAAGGAAGTAACTGTTAGGAAGGTATTACCTCTACAGTTGTGGATGGCAATGGGGCCAAGCAATGTAGCAGAAGTGACAGGTGAGTAGGAAGGGAATTCCACTAAGTGGCATGAACCAAGTTAAGGGAACATGATGTCTTCCAGTCAAGGAGACCAAGTATTAAGATTGAAATGTGGAACTCGCGAGATCCTGCAGGTCATGTGACTCAGCACTCAAAGCCTCAATGGAGTCCTATGGACTCCAGTAGGGATGAGCTGTTCGGTTCGATCAGTTCGGTGTTCGACTCGAACATTGGCAGTTCGAAAGTTCGCGAACTTCGAACTTTTTGGCGTGTTCGGTTCGAGTTCGAAAAAAAAAAATTTTTGAAAAAAGTATAACAAATGCTTAAAAAATACTAAAAAATCTAGAAATAAAGAGACTCTTTACTGCAGAATATTATAAGCAACGGTTTATTAGATACTGAATTAAAAAAATACCTAATGTCGTCTACTATAGGTACAAAGATTCTCACCTCTAAATGACCTGTGCTCTCAAATGGCGTAAACAACAGATTTGGTTCCTATAGAAGGCTGAGGACGGCCGATAAAAGTCCATCCATCTGCAATATAGAGCCAGGGCGCTTTACGTTTGTGGTTTTTCCTAATTGTGCCTTAGAAACAATTTGCACACTCTGGAACCCTTGAGCTCGGTGTAGCCCCCAAAAGGGTGAGTAATATTCCCTCTTTTGGGTTGGTTGGATTATCGTTTTGAATTGTGATACTGCACCATGAGAATTTTTCTCGTTCTATGTCCTGAGATCTAAAGGGCCCCTATTACTGAAGAAGGAGGGGACCCATAAAAGAAGTCTGGCTGACGGACTGGCCGTAAACAATCCGTAAGGCGAACTAAAATAGAGCTAGAAAAGTGTGAGTGTATCACTGTATCACTGTACCGAACTCTGGTTATAATATATATATTGTATGTTACCAATTGATCTGTACTATTGTATCTCCCTGTTCTGTTTATTTATTTTGAGATCCATGTGGCTCTACAACTTTATGTATATCAATCATTCTGGGAATCATTTTTTCCTCAAATACATCTAACAACGTAAGATACTGTTACCCCATTTTACACTTTGGTGGTGGTGCGGTGGATATACAATTTCTTTTTGAAAGGGAGCGCTGTTCTTCTATCTGTCTATTTCTTGAGGTGAAGGGAACACCACATCTGTGAGAACGTGTAGCGATCCCTAATATCATCTAAGCGCCGTTTATACATCCAAGTCTGTTTCCTTCAGATGTTTATTTAGTGTTTGGAAATAACATGTGCTTCTAATTAGCAATTAGAATGTGATACATTGCTTGCAGACTGGGTGTGGCCTGCACATGTATGAACAAACACTGTTTGTTTTGAATTCTAAGAAGTGTTCATATCTACGTTATGAATCTCTCTGATATGCTGTTTAACCCCTTGAGGACCAGGGCTCTGTAAAGCCAATCATTAATGATGTAGATGTTACCTCATTTGTCATCAAGGGCTTAATAAAATCTTTATCACACTCCTTAGATTTAAACGTAATATTCCAGTATTTGTATGTCATGTACCTCTCCTGAAGGGCCTATGTGAGCATACAATTATTATTGTGTTAGAAATGTCTATCATAAAGCGTACAAGCTGAGTCCCTAGAGTCTCTGACTATCCATTGTCATATATACCTTGCTTTATACATATAAAGCCCCGTTCACACTGTGCGATTTGAAAGTCGCGTGATTTTCCGCGCGATTTTCATATTTGCGACATAGTGCGCTAATGTCGCACAATATCACGCGACGTCGCGGTTTTGTTTGATCTTTGCAAAGCACCACCAATGCAAATCGTAAAATCGCAGAAAGCAAATCTCAAAAAAGTGTCATGTACCAGCGACATGCTACCGCGACGCACGACATGTGACGTCGCGCAGCAAGATGTGAACAGCTCCATTGAAATTCATTGGAGAAGCTACACAGTGCGACGTCGCGCGGATTTTGCTGCAACGTCGTGGCAAAATCCACGTGATAAATCGCACAGTGTGAATGGGGCCTAATACATTCCCTCATCTAACAGGATAGTAGCCAGTCCCTGTGCATTTTAACCCCTTAAGGGTGGCTAGGTGTCTTGAGTGGGTCTCTGATGGCAATGTTTCTATACATCCTACAAATCCACCACTTCACGGGCAGGTTATGGGGACCTCCTAGGCACGATATTTGAAGGAATTTTTCGCTTTTATTTTTAACCCTTAGTTTATGGAAAACTCACTGTTCCTTTAAAAACATCTTTTTTTTTTACTTTTTGTCCTTGTTTCCTGTTCCCCAGGGCACTACCAGGACCCCCATACACCTTTCATGGCAAATATCTTGCATACATGCCCTCTTGGAGGGCACTCTAAAAATTGAACTTTTGTGTCCCATTGACTTGCATTGAGTTCGGTTCGAGTTCGAGTTAGAACTCGAACTTTTGAAATTGTTCGAGTTCGAATGCGAACCGAACACGGGGGTGTTCGGCTCATACCTAGACTCCAGGTGAGGATGCTCGATCAGCCCGTTAGTGCTGCCTCGAGTATCCTCAGGCTTAGCGCTGCATTACAGGGCAGGCTGCTGATTTAGCGCCTGCCCCATAATATGGAGCTAAAATGGGGACGCTAAGGCTAGGGTCAGACGAGCGTGATTTCTACGGACTGTGCGTCCGTGCAGTATGGATGTACGTTAGTTATTTTTGACGGATGTAGGAGGAAAAAATAAATTAAAATGCAAAACCATTTTGTCCGTGAAAAATGCTGGACGTATAAATGCAGTCCGTCTGACCACGTTCCATCACTCACACACAAAGCTATGTGGACGTTGCGGACGCAGCGCACTTTGTGCGGCCGTTCTAGGAGTTCTACGTTCTTGCCTAACTTGCGTCCGTTTGCCGCGTCCATTGTGCGTCCGCAGTTCAGTGCGGACGTACTTTGTGTGTGGGGCTCCATTGGCCTTTATGTCATGCTATCACGGACGTACTTTTGTGCGCCATCACGGACGTGAATGCTGCGCTCGTCTGACCGGAGCCTTAGGGGAAACCTGTAGGCGCTATGTAATACTGCCCTTGGTGTTTGACGTCTCCATTTTATGACAAAAATAACATAAAGACAGTGCTTTATTGTCAAATAAAAAAAAATACTCTAAAACCATGTGACCATGCTGCATCTAATCATTTATGGCTTAAAAATAACACTTGAAACTCCAGATCGAATAGATTTCCTCTCGCTTGACACGTTATCTGTAGTGAATTTCAACATCACGGTCTATAAAATCTCTTTGTAAAAATGCATAATATTTGATGTGATGTTGAGAACAATTCATATTGTCCATTGTGGGTAGAACGCTGCCTGTGTGTTTGACCGGCAGGAAGCAAAATGAAACCTTCATAAAATTAGGATATGAAAAAGAAAACACAGACAGATTTTTGGAACCCTGCTGAGAATTAAAATTAGGCCAAGACATACTACGAATTTTTCTGAAGTTATTTGGAACCAAACCTAAATAACAAAGATGCCTACCTCTGGGAACCAGAAAAAGGGGCAGATGAATCTGGGAACGATGAAATGAGCCAGGAACTTTATATAGTACAATATATGGCTGTTAAATTTTGGAGTTTACAGCTGTGCATGAGTGAAGCGCTGCACATCACAAATCAATCTGTCAAGATTTAAATATTATTCCTTTGCCCATTAACAACTAATTATATCAGTGCATCTATTTATGGACACGGAATAGAAATGTAAGCATCGTCATTAATGTTTGACCCAGAAAGGACGTATCTCAACTCAACGATGCTCTATGACCCATCACAGTCTTAAATGCCTTCATCACAGTTCCAGTGGCAATGTCATTATGCTACCCTCGATAGAGCAAGGTCGTCCAGAATCCTTCGCTCAAATCAACAGCGCAGTCTCCTTGCATGCGCAGTCAGTCGCTAGCACCATAGTACATACTGAGCCTTTTGCGCATGCGCTGTCATGCTTTGTACAGAACCTGACCGCGAGAACCTCTGCACATTCAGCTCTGGGAGCTCCTCCTTGGCGATTGACGCCATTATCATGCACCCAGAGCACCAGACTATAAAACTTGGTGCTCGGTTATCGTTAAGCTACTACTCAGTTACCTGCCTTTTATAACCACCACTGTGTACCGATCGAGAATTCCTATCGACCTACGCAACCTGCTTACTCTTTAATTGAACCTCGAACCCAGGACTATTGTTACTGACCCGGCTTGGATATTTCACCCACGAAAACATGCCTTCTCCTTGTAGGTGCTGCGAACCCTGGACTATTGTTACCAACCTGGCTTTGTCATGGACCCCTGCGGGGCCGGATTAACGTAAGGGCGGATGGAGCGGCCGCTCCAGGCCCCTTCCTGAAGATAGGCCCACAGCAGGAGGAAGTGTCACAGCAGGCCTGCCACACACTGCGAGGGCTGAGGCAGCCACCCGATCCAGACAGAAAGTAAGCAGCATGATTGTATGCTGCACACATCCTGTCAGGGAACCTCCAGCAGCTGGCTGACCGGCTGGGACCTCAAACATCCAATCGACTGAGGCGTTGAGCAGCCGATTGGCTGAGGCCTTGAGCAGCTAATCGGCTGTGGCCCTGAGCAGTCAGGTGGCTGGTTCTTCGAGGTCTGTTCACCCAGTCTGACCCCTGCACTCACTGTCCGGGGCCCTCTGAAGGCTGGGCCAGCACCTGCAGAGGCCCAGTATGTGAGTTTATGGGTATGTAAATTAAATATAATAATAATGTGAAACTGTGTTTGGATGTGGATCTGTGACATTGTGTGGAAGTGTGTGGATGTGCATGTGTGACACTGGATATATGTGGATGTGTGTGGATGTGAATGTGTGGATGTGTGTGGATGTGCATGTGTAGCACTGTGTGGATGTGTGTGTATGTGCATGTGTGGCACTGTGTGGATATATGTGCATGTGTGTGTGTATTATTATTATTATTATTATTTATTTATAAAGCGCCAGCATATTCCGCAGCGCTGTACAATAAGCACAGTATAGACAGGGTTACAATACATTGAACAACATTTGACAAACAGTACAGGAGGAGATGAGGGCCCTATTCCCGTAGGAACTCACAATCTGGGAGGGTTGGGGTTGGAAACAGGAGGAGAGGACTGTAAGGTGAGAGTGATTGATGGTTGTGTCAGTGAGTTGGGTGGTAGGCTTCCCTAAATAGGAATGTTTTAAGGGAGCGTTTGAAGGATGGCACTGTGGGGATATATGTGGATGTGTGTGGATATATGTGGATGTGCATGTGTGGCACTGTGTGGATATATGTGGATGTTTGTGGATGTGCATGTGTGACACTGTGGGGATATTTGTGTATGTGCATGTGTGGCACTGTGGATATATGCGGATGTGTGTGTATGTGTGGCACTGTGTGGATGTGTGTGCATGTGTGGCACTGTGTGGATATATGTGGATGTGTGACATTGTGGGGATATATGTGGATGTGTGTGGATGTGCATGTGTGGCACTGTGGGGATATATGTGGATGTGTGTGGATATATGTGGATGTGTGTGGATGTGCATGTGTGGCACTGTGTGGATATATGTGGATGTGTGTGTATGTGCATGTGTGGCACTGTGTGGATATATGTGGATGTGTGTGGATGTGCATGTGTAACACTGTGGGGATATTTGTGGTTGTGTGTGTATGTGTATGTGTGACACTGTGTGGATATATGTGTATGTGCATGGGTGACACTGTGTGGATATATGTGTATGTGCCTGTGTGACACTGTGTGGATATATGTGGATGTGCATGTGTGACACTGTGTGGATATATGTGGATATGCATGTGTGACACTGTGTGGATATATGTGGATGTGTGTGTATGTGCATGTGTGGCACTGTGGGGATATTTGTGGATATGTGTGACACTGTGTGGATATATGTGGATGTGTGTGTATGTGCATGTGTGACACTGTGAATATGTGATACTGGGTATGTGTATAATGGACACCGTGTGTGGGTATATACAGTAGATGTGTGTACATATGCATGTGTGTCTGTGTGGGGGTATATAGATGTGCCAATGTGTGTGGCGGATATAAAGATTTCTGACTGTGTGGGTTCTCTCACACACTCATACACAGTCAGGGCTATTCAGAGAGAGGTGAAAACCTTGAGAATTGCCAGGAGAATGAACAATCTAGACCGAATAGCCAAATTGGAAAGTGAGATAAATGAGAGAATTTTTCTGGTTTGTCTATTTTGACCTAGAATTTTCAATTCTCCAGCCATTCTCAAGGTTTTCACCTCTTTCTGAATAGCCCTGAGTATAATTACTGTGAGTTTTATTGCTGTGGAGCTCTGTGATACCCTCATACACACTACACATTACTGTGAGTCTTATTGCTGTGGAGCTCTGTGATACCCTCATACACACTACACATTACTGTGAGTTTTATTGCTGTGGAGCTCTGTGATACCCTCATACACACTGCACATTACTGTGAGTTTGTCTCTGAAGGAGAAAGCACTTTGATGGTAATTAAAATAATTAATTTATGTTAACAAAAAATGCTTTGCGCTTTTCCTTTTATTTCAACAAGAAATCCTCAGCACCAGGTCCATGATACTCTTAATCCGACCCTGGACCCCCGGAACCTTCTCACTCCTTATCTGTAACACAAACTTCTTGTTTGCTCCTCTCAGTGTATGATCTGTACTGGCCCCTTGGATTAACAATTTCTGCACACTAACCAAGGTACCTATAATTTTACACCAGACCTTGGATTACCTTCCTCATACATGAACATTAGCTGCCAGCCCCTAACGCCGGAAACAAATGACATCGCTATTTCCTGATCCCTCTACCGAGTCACCTTTTTCCTGACCATTTGTACGCCAAGGCCGTGCTGTATCTGCAACCGGGCTCTATGAACAGGAAGTTCAATCTTTCCATATCTAACAGCCAATGAGCGATCAGTCCAGGTCTGACGCATAAACAGCTAAACAGGGAACAAGCAGTGAAGATATATGTGAACAGTCCATATGGTGCATAAAAAGTATATAAAAAAACAATATCATTCCAGTATGCAAATAAGTTAAAATTCAAATGCAAATAACAACTCGTGCGCTAGTCATGACACACATCAAAAAACAAATATTATACTTGGATGAAAATGGGAAGATATAAGTAGTTCCTCCAATCTGTCGATACTCACAAAAGTTTTCTAATTTTATTTATCTGTTAATTTTTATCTGGACACTTTGATTAGACTGACTGAGGAAGGCTTAAGAGTCGAAACGCGTCTCAATAACGCGGTATCAGCATTTTTTCTTTGAATTGTCACGATTTTAACTTATTTGCATACTGGAATGTTATTGTTTTTGATATGTTTTTTTAGGCGCTATATGCAGTGGTGTACTTAGGTTTTGTGCTGCCCTAGGCCTGACTAAACTCGTGCACCCCCTAATTTAAATTTGACGCACCCCTTCCTGTCAAAGGCACACCCCTTCCTGGTTAATCCCCTCCCTTCCTCTTTAAGCTCCACCTTTTCCTCTTAGAGCTCCGCCTTTTCCTCACTTTATATTAAAAGTGGATACCAAGTGCCTACTTGTATATTTTGTATACCATTTCAAATGTATCTATTGAGATAAAGAAAATTATGAAATGTTTAAATTCAAGCATTTTTACAAAGAACAGCCACGCATGTCAAGTAAACGGGATCACATCCGCTCTAATTGGTTGAACAATAAAATCCACAGAAACGTGCACTGCATATGAGCGTATCACAGAGCTGCACAGCAATAAAACCCACAGAAATGGGCACTGTGTATGAGCATATCAGAGCTGCACAGCAATAAAACCCACAGAAATGTGCAGTGTGTATGAGCATATCACAGAACTGCACAGCAATAAAACTCACAGTAATGTGCAGTGTGTATGAGCGTATCCCAGAGCTCCAGGGCAATAAAACTCACAGTAATATGCAGTGTGTATCACAGAATCCACAGCAATAAAACTCCCGGCAATGCAATGTGCGGTGTGTATGAGTGCATCAGAATTCACAGCAATAAAACTCACAGCAATGCAATGTGTGGTTTGTGTCAGCGTATCAGAATCCACAGCAATAAAACTCCCAGCAATGCAATGTGCGGTGTGTATGAGTGCATCAGAATTCACAGCAATAAAACTCACAGCAATGCAATGTGTGGTGTGTGTCAGCGTATCAGAATCCACTGCAGTAAAACTCCCAGCAAACCGAGTGTATATGAGCACACAGCAATTATGCTGTGGAGCCATCTTGTCAGCAGTGGGGTGCCACTGTCAGAGGGTGCACTGTAGCTTTGATTCCCTTCCCGGTGGGTGTTCAGTCCAGAATAGAGTCTGTGTTAACGAAAGGGCGGGCAGCTGCGCGCGTGCGTTTCACGTGGTTCAGCCAGTCATGTGGTACTGAGACTCAGAGAAATGGCAGTGAAATGCCCTGATGTTCGGTGGTTTCAATCAGCAGGTTTATTCAGGCGAACCCCATAGGTTTCAATGTTAAAAATATTCCCGTTTTTATGCAATATCTAATAAATCATTTATTATTTTAATCTGCAGTAAAAAGTCTTTACTTATTGATTTTTTTTTAGTACCTTTTAGTCATTTTTCTGATTTTTTTGGGCAAAATCTCCCCCCCCCTTTTTTTTAATAGCAGTTTTTCTTTTTTCTGTAACAGAACTTTTTATTATCAATCATAGGATCTTATATGTAAATTCCAGACATTTTCGTTCAGTAGTTCTTTTGAAAACAGCAGGCCACGGGTTTGCATTGGCAGCATTCAGCGGCCGACTCCATGCACTTTGGGGACCCTGCGGTGAATGGTGAATTCACTGCAGGGTGGGGAAATTTTATTCTCCTAAGTGCAGGGAACTACAGAACACCAAAAAGTTGGCGTCATTTCGGTGCTCTGTGAGTAACCCATTTAGTGGTGAGGTTTTTTGCTGCCCCCTGGAAAGTGAAATTGAAAGTGTAAATTTTATTTTTTTATGGGTGGGGCCACCCAGTGCGGGCCGCCGCCCCCTGGAAAAAGTGCAGCCCTAGGCCTGGGCCTAGTCGGCCTAGGCCAAAATACACCAGTGGCTATATGGACTATTCACATTTATCTTCCCTACATGTTTTTATGGGATGCCGGACAAAATCCCTACTGCCAGCTTCCCTAATGCCAACATCCCGGCAGCCAACTTCCAGACAGGACAACTGCCAGACATCCCAACTTCCCTACACGGCCAACTTCCAGACATTCAAAATCTCAGCGGCTAACCCTAATACTAACACCCTAACCCTAGGTTTAGGAGGGTTAGGGTTAGGTTTAGGGGGGTTATGGCTAGGTTTAGGGAGGTTAGGGTTAGGGCTAGGTTTAGGGGGTAGGGATAGGTTATGGGGTTAGGGTTAGTGCTAGATTTAGGGGGGTTAGGGTCAGGTTTAGGGGGGTTAAAGCTAGGTTTAGGGGGTTAGGGTTAGGGCTAGGTTTAGGGAGTTAGAGTTAGGGCTATATATAGGGGGATTAGGGCTAGATTTATGGGGTTAGGAGGTCAGGGCTAGGTTTAGGGGGTTAGGGTTAGGGCTAGATTTAGGGGGTTAGGGCTAGATTTAGGGGGTTAGGTTTAGAGGGTTAGAGTTAGGGATAGATTTAGGGGGTTAGGTTTAGGGGATTAGGGATAGATTTAGGGGGGTTAGATTTAGGGGGTTAGGGTTAGGGCTAGGTTTAGGGGTTAGGGCTAGGTTTAGGGGGTTAGGGTTAAGGCTAGGTTTAGGGGGGTTAGGGAGTAGGGTTCGGGTTTGCCACTGGGGTTTTGGATGTCTGAAAGGTGGCCGTCAGTTGTCTGTGTAGGGAAGTTGGCCATCAGGGAGTTGTCTGTGTAGGGAAGTTGGCCGTCGGGATTTTGGCATTAGGGAACCTGGCTGTAGGGATTTCGACCCAAACCCGTTTTTATGACACAATCTTTTGGATTTTTTAGTGTTGTTATAATTTATTAAGGCTGCATTTATACTTTAGTTTTATTTGGTTTCGCAAACTTTACAAGTTTGCACATTGTTCACGTTTTACTATCACACACCAGCCCTTTTTTATTTAAAGAGGGAGCAAGACCTGTGTCCAAACAGTCCCTGCTTCCTGACATAGCAATTTCACCACAACGAAAGGTCAAAAATTGCATGATCCAGATGTATAATGCTGGCAGAACTGTGCTGGCAGAGATGGTTTATATAAACTTCGTACTACAGTAAAAAAAGAAAAATTGAGTTAGAAAATTGTATATTTTGGCACTTTTCTCTTCTGCACTGTGTTACCCTCTGGATTCTCAGCAAGGGAGTGGAGAAACAGCGCTGCCGGGTCAGCGTGGTACTGAAACATCAGTATGTTTGCAAGGTTTGCAATGGAGCTTTGCTCTGATGCTGCCAGTTCATACTGACACGCTGCCACTTCTTCTCCACTTTGTTTCTGCCGCTCCACACTGATCCGGCAGTGCTGCTTCGGTGCTACGGTGGTGACAATTAAAGGGTTGTTTCCCTCACAATCACCTGACTGAGTGCACGCACTTGTATACCAGCCACCTTCCAGATTTGAAGGTTGCAGCAGCCACTGGGCAAGAAAATGAAGTGGTCAAGGGGACAGGGGCAAGTGAAAGAATAGAGGGGGCATGGTGTGGGAAAAGGGTACACATTTATTTATTTATTTATAAAGTATTTTACCAGGAAGGATACATTGAGATCTCTCTCGTTTTCAAGTATGTCCTGGGTTCAAGAACATTAAAATGTTACAGTTAGAAACATAGAAACATAGAAAAATGTCGGCAGATAAGAACCTTTCGGCCCATCTAGTCTGCCCAATTACATGGATACTTTACCTGGATTTATCTTTTGTTTAGGATAGCCTTATGCCTATCCCATGCCTGCTTAAATTCAATTACTGTTTTGGACTCTACCACTTCTACTGGAAGACTGTTCCATGTATCCACCACCCGCTCAGTAAAATAATGCTTCCTGATGTTACTTTTAAACCTTTGCCCCTCTAATCTAACACTATGTCCTCTTGTTTTGCTATTTTGTTTCCTTTTAAATATACTCCCTTCCTCTACCTTGTGGATTCCCTTTACGTATTTAAATGTTTCTATCATATCTCCTCTGTCTCGTCTTTTTTCCAAGCTGTACATGTTAAGATCATTAAGCCTTTCTTGGTAACTTTTCTCCTTCAAGCCGTACACCATTTTAGTAGCCCTTCTCTGAACTCTCTCCAAGATGTCTATATCCTTCTGGAGATACGGTCTCCAGTACTGCACACAGTACTCCAAGTGAGGTCTCACCAGTGCTCTGTACAGTGGCATGAGCACTTCCTTTTCCTACTGCTAATACCTCTCCCTACACAACCAAGCATTCTGCTAGCATTTCCTGCTGCTCTATTACATTGACTACTTACCCTTAGATCCTCTGAAATAATAACCCCTAAATCCCTTTCCTCAGATGTTGAGGTTAGAACTGTATCAAATATTCTATATTCAGCCCTTGGGTTTTTACGTCCCAGGTGCATTATCTTGCACTTATCCACATTAAAACTCAATTGCCACAACTCTGACCATTTTTTTAGCTTACCTAAATCATTTGTCATTTGGCTGATCCCTCCAGGAACGTCAACCCTGTTGCAAATCTTTGTGTCATCAGCAAAAAGACATACTTTTCCATTAATACCTTCTGCAATATCACTAATAAAAATATTAAATAGAATGGGTCCAAGTACTGACCCCTGAGGTACCCCACTGGTAACAAGACCTTGCGCCGAATAAACTCCATTTACCACAACCCTCTGTTGTCTGTCACTCAGCCACTGCCTAATCCATTCAACAATATTGGAATCCAAGCTCAAAGATTGCAATTTATTGATAAGCCTTCTATGCGGAACAGTATCAAAAGCCTTACTGAAATCTAAATAAGCAATGTCTACTGCACCACCTGTGTCTATTATTTTTGTTACCCAATCAAAAAAATCAATAAGATTAGTTTGGCATGATCTCCCTGAGGTAAACCCATGTTGTTTCTGATCTTGTAATCTATGTGTTTTTAGATGTTCAACAATCCTTTCCTTTAACATGGTTTCCATTAATTTCCCTACTACTGACGTAAGACTAACTGGCCTATAGTTCCCCGATTCCTCCCTACTACCCTTCTTGTAAATAGGCACAACATTTGCTAATTTCCAGTCTTCTGGGACGACTCCTGTTAACAAGGATTGGTTAAATAAATCTGTTAACGGTTTTGCTATTACATCACTGAGCTCTTTTAATAATTTAGGGTGGATCCCATCAGGCCCCATTGACTTATTTGTCTTTACTTTAGACAGCTGCTTTAGAACCTCCTCCTCTGTAAACTCATATGTAAATGTCTCTTTAGTGTTCTCTCCTAACTGAGGTCCCTTTCCTTCCTTTTCTTCTGCAAAGACTGAACAAAAATATTATTGAGGCAGTCAGCGAGACTTTTATCCTCTTCTACATACCTTCCTTCCTTTGTTTTTAATCTAACTAATCCTTGTTTTACTTTTCTTTTCTCGTTTATGTATCTAAAAAATGTTTTGTCCCCCTTTTTTACTGACTGAGCTATTTTCTCTTCTGCGTGTGCTTTGGAAGCTCTTATAAATTGCTTTGCCTCTTTCTGCCTAATCTTATAGGTTTGCCTATCTTCTTCACGCTGAGTTTTTTATAATTATTGAATGCTATCTTCTTGTTCTTCACTATTTTGGCCACTTCTGCAGAGTACCACAGTGGTTTCTTCCCTTTTTTGTTTTTGCTAACAAGCCGAATGCAATTTCCTGTGGCCTTCAATAATGCTTCCTTTAAATAATCCCATTTCTCTTGGACTCCCTTTAAATTCCTCCAGTCTGATAATGACTCCTTCACACAAAATCTCATTTTAGAAAAATCTGTTTTTTTAAAGTCTAAAACTTTTGTTTTTGTGTGGTGCGGCTCCATCCCTGTTCTTATATTAAACCATACTGACTGGTGATCACTAGATCCCAAATTTTCACCTACAACAACGTCCGATACCAAACCTCCATTTGTGAGTATTAAATCCAATATGGCCTCTTTACGGGTCGGCTCCTCAACTACTTGTGTTAGAGATAATCCCAGTAAGGAGTTTAGAATATTTGTACTCCTGGTGCACCCAGCTGTTTTGGTTTTCCAGTTCACATCAGGAAGATTAAAGTCCCCCATGATAATAACTTCCCCCTTCATTGCCATTTTGGCTATTTCCTCAACCAGCAGATTATCTAGCTCTTCTACTTGTCCAGGGGGTCTATAGATCACACCTACACGAGCTACTGTATGATTGCCAAATGTTAGTGTAACCCAAACTGACTCTATGTTCACCTCGCTCACTTTTATTTGGTTCGTTTTTATGTTGTTTTTCACATACAGGGCCACTCCTCCTCCTTTCCTACCTTCTCTGTCTTTTCTATATAAAGAGTACCCCGGTATTGTTATGTCCCAGTTATTTTTCTCACTGAACCATGTCTCAGTAACCGCCACTAAATCTACTTTTTCAGCTGCCATCATTGCCTCCAGTTCATTGATTTTATTGACTAAACTGCGAGCATTTATAGACACGACTCTGAGCTTGTCATTTTTTACCTCGCATGTTGCTTGCACCCTCCGATTTAGTTTTGGGGGACAATCGGGCAGATTGTTTACCCTTTTGTCCCCCCCTCCTAGTTTAAATATTTATTTGTGAAACCTTTGAACTTCTCACTGAGAACATATGTTCCCCTATGAGTAAGATGCAAACCATCTTTTTTATACAGTTCCTTTCTGCTCCAATTAGAGCTATCATGGGACACAAAGCCAAATCCTTGCTCCCGACACCATTCCCGAAGCCACAAATTGAATTCCTTATTGCGCGTCTTTCTATCTTGAATGTTATGCACAGGCAAAACTTCAGAGAATGACACAGTGGACGCAATCTGCTGTATTTCACCTCCAAGAACACAAAAATCTTCCTTAATCTCAGAAACCTCATTGCTAGCCAAGTCATTTGTCCCTAGATGGACTAGAACATCTACTTCCCCTTGCTGCTTTGCTTCTTTGACAATATTGAGAATACGTCTCCTGTCTCTACGAGCAGTAGCCCCAGGAATACATCTCACCAAACCACTACTCTCCAGCTCAACACCTCTTATGATAGAATCACCCAGCAACAATTTCCTTCTATCCAGTCCCACCTTTTCATTTTTGTCCTTGGTTGCAGTGCTGCATACCTTAGGCATAGTGGATGGTGGTTCCTCAACTATGGTGTCTGAGCCTGCATCCGTCTTACCACTACACTCTGAAAGTGCCTCAAAAGAATTAAGAAGAGCCACAGATTGTGGGACATGCTTTCTATCCACAACGCTAAGTCTACCAGATCCTACAGTAGTCCATCTGCCGCTCCTAGGAGGCCTCTGTGGCAGTGGCTTTGTAACAGTCATAGCCTGAGTTTCTCTAACAGATAATTTACAAATCTCAGACTTCAAACAGGCAATTTCCTGCTGCAATAAAGAGAACTGCCTACATATCAGGCACACTCCAAACCTCCAAAAATTGGATCTAAAAACAAACGCATGACAGCTCTTACACTGGACCAAGCCTGCCATTATAAAAGAATGGATTTAAAACCAGCAAATCTTACCTTTTTGTAGGTTTTCTACCTCCTGTCAAACCTCAGACTACAGTTGTTACAGAAATACAATGCTAATAACATGTAAGATATTAAACAAAACAAAATACAGATTTACACAGAAAATAAATATGTAGGAAACAGTCATTATGTTACATGTTTACAGGCGAATTCTGTGTTGAGGTATGTAAATAGGGAGCTCTTGAGTGATCCAAGACTGGGGAAAGATTTGATGGCATCTGGGAGGTTATTCCATAATTGCGGTGCTCTGTAGGAAAATGAGGATCGAGCCACTTGCTTTTTGTATTGTGGTATTGCAAGTAAGGTGCTGGTCCTGGATCGGAGGTTATAGGATGAGGGAACTGCTGGAGGAAGCAGCCTATTCAGGTAGGGTGGCAGCTTCCCAGAGAAGTGTCATGATCCACCTGGGGTACTGTCAGGGATCTCGTATTTTAACCCTGGCAGCCCCTTTAAACCATGCTTTCCACAGGTTCCTATAGACTTGCCTGTAACCTGTGCACACCGAGACTACAGGTTCACCGAATCTCTGTTAATGGGGCCTCCTTATAAGGAGGTCACACCCTCTGATCTGGACTTCCTCATTTGAAGTTAGAACCTTACAGACCTGTGTCCTACTTGCTCCTTGTATCCCTATCTGCTGGACTACCTTCTGCATACCCCTCGAGTTCCCATCAGATCCGCTACCCTTCTGGACTCCTTCTGCCTCACCGGTAAACTCCATCCATTGCTTCCCATTCTTCCCTCTATCTGGACTTTTCGTGTATGACCCCTGGCTATGGACATTGGAGTATTCTGATATCTGTGTACCTCGACCTCGGCCTGAAACCTGACCACGATTATTTGTCTAGCCCCTTATCTGTATTCCTTGCCTCAGACTTTAGTTTAGTTTTCTCTGTTTTCATTTCTGTTTATCAGTAGTTATTCCTTATTCAGTTTCCTCCTGTGTCTATTTTCTTCCTGTTTAATCCTTTCTCCTTTTCATTCTGCTCTTTGCTTCCCTCATCATTCTCAGCCTACCTATTTATTTACTTCTGCTGTTTTATGTTTATTATAAATAAACATCTTGACCCCACAACCTGCATACTTCATTATGGCTCACTGCACATTGGGCTCACACCAGCACTCCATGCATGGTTCTCATGACAAGGAGCTCTTAAACACCAAGTTGGAAAGGTGAAGGGTGCGTCTGGATGCCAGCGATGGCCAGTTTATCTCTTTTAACATGTCACAATGGTGGGTCATGTAGTTACATTGTAGCACAAAGCGGCAGAATGAGTTATACAATTTAGTAAGTTTCTGGAGGTGCGTTTGCGGGGCGGCTGCATACACTATATCTCCATATTCAATAGCCGGCATAAGCATTTGTTGTACAATCTGCTTTCTTACCGCAGGGCTCAGGCAGGATTTGTTTCTGTACAGGGCACCTATTTTGGGATAAAGTTTAGAGGAGAGTTTTTCGATCTGGGGGCCAAAGAATAGATTTCGGTCTAACCACATACCTAGATATTTGAGAGATGTGACTGTAGTCAGCGTGTCATTTGATTTTGTCCCCACACATAGATGAGACAGAGGACGAGACAGAGGAGATATGATAGAAACATTTAAATACGTAAAGGGAATCCACAAGGTAGAGGAAGGGAGTATATTTAAAAGGAAACAAAGTAGCAAAACAAGAGGACATAGTCTTAGATTAGAGGGGCAAAGGTTTAAAAGTAACATCAGAAAGCATTATTTTACTGAGAGGGTGGTGGATACATGGAACAGTCTTCCAGTAGAAGTGGTAGAGGCCAAAACAGTAATTGAATTTAAGCAAGCATGGGATAGGCATCAGGCTATCCTAAACAAAAGATAAATCCAGGTAAAGTATCCATGTAATTGGGCAGACTAGATGGGCCGAAAGGTTCTTATCTGCCGACATTTTTCTATGTTTCTATAGATGGGGATTTTGCAATTTATGTAGTTTAGGTGCTGTTCCAAAGAGCATTGTTATAGTTTTGTCAGTACTTAAAGGGATACTCTAGGCAACATGACCACCTAAGCTTTTTTAGGTGGTCATGATGCCCTGAGTATGCCCTTGTCTGTCCCCCCTCCCTCCGCTCAGCCAATCGGCTGAAACAGCTGAGAGACGCAGAGGACTTTACTCCGCCCTCCCAGCTGTCAGTCAGCAGAGCGGGATTCATATTTCCCGCTTCTGCCGACTATTGCCGAGTAGGAGACGTCATCGCGCTTTCAGCGCGATGACGTCTCCAATTTGCCGCAGTAGCTGGCGGGAGTGAGCCGCCAGCATAGTCTGCGGCTGGGATTAGTGTTGCGCGCATCCTCTTGCGCGTAACACTAATCCAATTAGAAGAGGAAGCCTGCTGATTGGCTGGCTTACGTGAGACGTGCGCATGCGCACTTCTCGCGTAAACCATTAGCCAAGTTCATCATTTTCTGGACGGGAGCGGAAGAGGAGGGAGGTGAGTATATAAAAAAAAACGCCGTTGGAAACAAGTGTTTTTTAGGGTAAGTATTACATTTAAAAAAAAAAATTTATTGTATATATATATATATATATATATAATATATATATATATATATATATAAACTAGGTAGGGAATAGGTGTATTTTAATGTAAAATAAAGGGGGGATTTTTAGCCTAGAGTTTTCCTTTAACCCTTTCGCTCAGCGCGTCCACCCGCAGGTAGGGTTCCATGCTGAGCGCGTCCTCCCTTTGGGGCCAGCGATCGCCTGGATTCCTGCCGATCGCTGTGCCCCCCGGTGCGGGCTGACATCCTCGATGTCAGCCCAGCACCCGGAACTGCCACCGGCACAATTAGATGTCATCGCGGCTGCGCGATGACATCTAATTCAGGCGACCTCCCCGCGTGTGCGGAGGAGGCGCTTGAAAGGGAGGGGGGGAGGTCCTTCGGACCTCTCTCCCTCCCGATCGCCGGGGTGCAGAGGGTTAATCCAGGCACCGTTTGGAAGGGCACAGCCTGCCCTTCCTAACGGTACCTGGCATTAACCCCATGGGGGCCGGATCACGAATCGGCACCGAAAAGCGCTGGTTCGTGATCCTTTCCCAGAGCTGGCCGACACCTTGGATGTCGGCCAAGCTTCCGGGAATGCCCCCTGAGGACTGGCGTCATCGTGCATAGCACAGTTAACCCCTAACTGCCACCAATGGTGGAGATAAGGGGTTCCATTGGAACCCCTATCTCCCGATCCTTGGCAGCTAGGGGTTAATGTTTGGTACTGTTGGATCGGCCAGAACATGGCCGTTCCAACGATATCAAACATGACCATGAAAATGTTGAAAAAATAAATAAATAAATATTTTAAAAAAATTATAAAAAAAACAACTGTTTTTTTCCTTTTTTTGGTTTGTTAATGCAGCAATATTGTTCCCATTTCAATTATAATGTGAACGATGATGCTGCACTAATGATTTTTGTATGCGGTGCGTTTGTTAACCCTTTCGCTGCTGAGGCTTTTCCCGCCTCTGTGCTGAGGTAATTTTTACCGGTTTTGCTCATCATGTTTAAACGTGTTTTGAAGGCTTATTTTAGTATATGACCCAGACATATTATATATCGTTCTTTCCGTCAGACTCGGCAGATTCATAATATGTCATTATTATATGTATACGTCATGACCTGTCTGTATATTATAATAAAATATGAATTTTCAATAATTCACAGCGTGTAAAGTGTTTTTTTTTCACATTTTAACATGCGAGCAATTGCGGTTATATTTTGTATGGGGTGCGCTTGTTAAAAAAATTAGAGATGGGGTCTCGTTACATTTTTTTTTTGGGGAAAATTACACGATTTTTAACAAACGCACCGCATACAAAAATCGTTAGTGCAGCATCATTGTTCACATTATAATTGAAATGGGAACAATATTGATGCATTAACAAACCAAAAAAAAGAAAAAAAAAGTGTTTATTTTTTTTTTTAAATATTTTTTTATTTTTATTTTAATTATTTATTTTTTACAAACTTTTTTCACTTTCGTGTTTGGTATCGTTGGAACGGCCATGCTCTGGCCGATCCAGCAATACCAAACATTAACCCCTAGCTGCCACGGATCGGGAGATAGGGAGTTCATTGGAACTCCCTATCTCCACCGTTGGTGGCAGTTAGGGGTTAACTCTAGGACTGGCGTCATCGTGCTATGCACGATGACGCCAGTCCTCAGGGGGAATTCCCGGAGGCTTGGCCGACATCCAAGATGTCGGCCAGCTCCGGGAAAGGATCACGAACCGGCGCTTTTCAGCACCGATTCGCGATCCAGCTCCCCAGGGGTTAATGCCAGGTACCATTTGGAAGGGCAGGCTTCCAAATGGTGCCTGGGTTAACCCCCGCAACGCCGCCGATCGGGAGGGAGAGAGGTCCGAAGGACCTCCCCCCCTTACTTTCAGGCGCCTCCTCCGCACATGCGGGGGGGGCGCCTGAATTAGGTGTCATCGCGCTGCCGCGATGACACCTAATTTCATCGGTGGCTGTTCCGGATGCTGGGCTGACATCGAGGATGTCAGCCCGCACCGGGGGGGCCAGCGATCGGCCGGAACTCGTATACGTATACATATAATGACGTATACATATAATAATGATATATTATGAATCTGCCGGAAAGAACGATATATAATATGTCTGGGTCATATACTAAAATAAGCCTTCAAAACACGTTTAAACAAGATGAGCGAAACAGGTAAAAATGAGCTCAGCACAGAGGCGTGAAACGCCTCAGCAGCGAAAGGATTAAGAAATATTTGTTGTGTTTGATCCACTTATCTACCTCTGTGAATTGTTCTTGCAGCACGCCCTCCAGCTGTGGGAGATCTGGTTTGCTGGTATAGATTACGGTGTCGTCTGCGTACATGTGTACAGTTGAGGCTTTGCAGATGTTGGGCAGATCATTTATGAATATCGAGAATAGCAGGGGGCCTAGTATTGAGCCTTGGGGTACACCGCATGTGACTGGGAGCGGGAGGGAGGAGCTGCCAGAAATGGACACATATTGCAATCGGTCGGATACATATGATTGAAACCAGGTTAGCGTGCGATCATCAATACCAGAGTTTTTGAGTTTTTGTAACAAGATGCCATGGTCTACTGTGTCAAAGGCCTTGGCAAAATCAAGGAAGATGGCTCCAGTTAGGTTTCCTTGTTCCATGCCTGCTTGGTTATCATTGCAGACTTTTAAAAGGGTGGTTGTAGTTGAGTGATTTGGACGAAAGCCTGATTGATCTGGGGTTAAGTATGTTTGAAGATTGACATTAGACAACGGACGTGGGGCATACCCACACAAGGGAGGGGAAGTGGGACTTAGGGACAGAAGGACAAGTGTGGCACTGGGTGACTTTGGAGGGAAATGAGCACATTGTGAGTGAAGGGGATCACACAGACACATGAGAAGAGAACTAGGGCAGAGGGACACTCACATAGCGGGTAACTACAGTCCAGGGACAGAGAGGGATAGAAAAGCCACAGGGACAGAGAGGGACTGACTTGAGGCACAGGAACTTTGTTCACAGTTATATTAAGCATTGTATCTTCTCGATTTATTGCTGTGTGTAACATGTAACACTGTTTGTTTTGGGTATTAACTTTTTGTAAATTTTCCCCGATTTAAAATAAAATACGCCATTTTTAGGATGAGGATAAGAATTAGAGAAAGGGGGCGGGTAATGGATAGAGTTTCTTTGGAGTGGGTTTGCTCGGCGGACAGGCAGTGGAAGCATTCAGCAGGAGAGATGAACATTTCGACCTGGCTAACAGGTTAGGACTTCAATCATATAATTCTGTTATTATGTTTTAATAAATTATTTTAAGATTTCCAAATGTGAGAATCAAGTGAAGTGTAAAAAAAAAAGCATCCAATGAGGTGAAAAACTCCAGCAGTGACAAAATGCCCTGATCCCCGTGCCCTGCACTGACACTGTAAGATTAACAACAGAAAATGACAACTTATGAAATCAGAATAAACACAGGTGAAGCACCCCCTTATCTGGAATACTTGGGACCCCAAGCATTGTGGGTTTTGGTTTCTTCTGGATTTCAGAATCTGGGAGAATCCTATGTTTTAGAGGAAGGTTATCCCTGCGGGAAAGCCACGATCCCCTTCCTGATGAAGCCACCAGCATGTAGTCACTCTGGATGCTCTTTGTGGGGTTACTCCGCCGATACGATGCTCGGAGTCAGTGCCAGTCCAAGCAGCATGCCACAACCTGGGGCTGCAAAAGGGCTTCCAGTGTACTACGATCCGCTGCAGCACTTGGAGCTGAGTTCCCAAGTGACAGTACCCGTCCAGAGCACCCCCTAATCCAAGATTACTAAAATCAGGCTATTCCGGTTTTCAGAGTCGTCTGGGATTTAGATTTCCGGATAAGGGGCGCACGTCCTGTATGCTATATCTCTGGATTTTTTCAAATGCTGCTCCATGGAAATATCTAACTGAATGTAATCTCATAAGGTGTCATTCCCTATCAGGGTTATTCAGAGAAAGGTGAAACTCTGGGGACCTTTTGGAAAAGTGAGAATTCTAGGTCAAAATAGCTGATTTGGAAAGGAGATAAATGGGAGAATTTTCTGGTCTGGCTAGTTTGACCTACAATTTTTACTTCTCCAAAATTTCTCCAGAGTTTCACCTTTCTCTGAATAACCCTGCATGCGTTTGTCGGAGTTGCAAATACAGACAAAAATTGACGTTATTACGGTACAACCCTGACATTTCACTAAATTACATTAAACAACAAGATACAGATACTGTACAGCTTCTTCTGTCGCTCTTTCGATTTTAGTTTTGGGAAATGATGGTGATTCTTTTGCACGCTTTTTGTGTTACGTTGTTTTGCAATGGTTTTTTCTTTTGAGCTCCGCTTTTAAGCAATTCTATTTTTTGTTTTTTCTCTTCGCCTTCACTAGTGTGGGGCGTTTTTGTCTTTATTCTTTTTTTGCCTTGAACATTAATAAAAGCTATGTTTTACTTACATCTAAGCACAATTGTTCGATTTGATTTTCACCGGTGTTTGCAACACCGTCAAACACCGGCACTTAGTAAATAACCCCTATAAAAATCTAATATATCAAAGTATAGAAAAATAAGAACACTCAAATAGATTTTCATTGTATCTTTCTTTGTGTTCTACCCCCGTGCCTCTATGACTATGTTTCAGTTGTGCTCCCTATATCGCTTGGCTGCTTCCTCGTCTCTTCTTACTCACTTTCAAAGTTCATTTGGAAAGCAGATCACTGATTCAGGTCAGTGATATTGAGCTCAAATACTGAATTTGATCATCTTTAATCTTTAGAGCGTGACACCCTCTTCTGGCATCGGAGCCTGCATATAGTTTAATTTCTTTATTAATTGTAATAACTCTTACAGCTCTGCTATTCTGCAAACGCAAGACGGATCACATGCTCTACATGTAATGCTCATATTTGCCTTATGTCGCAAGATGTTCATTATGCTTGTCTTAAATTTAATTATATTGGAATAAAAATACTAACTTCATGTGACATTCAGAGTTATTACTTGGCATGCGACTATATGTTACTGCAAATTCCATCTTCAGGTTGAATGCAGAGAGCTGTAAACAGCAATGATATTTCATGAAATAAGTCACTTGTTTGCTATAACCAGTGTACTTAAAGAATTGCTAATATGGATCCAGTAGACACTTGTTAACCATATTTTCCAAAAAACACATTACACAAACATAAATTGTGAGATATACATAAATGAGATCAAACAACAGCACATCGGATATGTAACGATTAACCCCATCACTGTTGAGATCAAGAAAACTCAGGACTTAAAAGACACCATCAGGTCCCGATATCGAGAGATGCAGCTCGGAAGGACAAAAGCAAATGAAATACGTTTGCTGCAAATGAATTTCATTTGCTTTTGGGATGTAGAAGGTGCCCCCAATGTTTTAAGCCCTGTGGGCATAATGATGAAAGAAAGAAAACTATGTACGATCAGCTGATGAATGCTCTGACATATTGGGCTTTCTGCAGCCAATGCAGCCAACCATGATCTGCAGCTCAAACGCCTTTAACTCAATTTGGCCGTAAGATGGCGCCATCTGTCTGCCAAATAGGGTATTATGGTAAGAAATTCACTTAAAAATAAAAGGTGACGCATAACGCATACTGTGGTAACAAATTGTAATTCTTATTTCGTTTAATATGTATTTTATGTTTTTATCATTAAAGTGTTTTTATGGTTAATATTGGCTGTCCTGGGTCCATTGGATCAAGAAGGGTGCTTGTGGAAGTTGACTATGTGTTAACTTCTAAGCGCTTTTCCTGAGGACCTGGGTAGTTACATCTCACACCTTGTTAGTGAAATTGCAGCAAGATAATTTCACAATTTGTTGCCACGGTATGCGCTATGGTTCCAACCTTTTAGTTTTAAGGTTCGGAGAAGGTGTACCATACCGAGGAGGCTGTTGGGTGGCTGACAAAAAACCCAGAAGTGAACATTCTCGAGCCGGGGATGGCTCTATAAAATGTGAGTGGAATCAAGTGTGTTTAACCTCCATGAAATAGTTCTTATGGTTACACTATGATGTTTCTTTTTTCTCTTTCCTTTTGAGGACATTGGAGGAAGAAGACTGAATGCACAACTGATCTGTTGGGAACTTATTACAATCCTTTTTAGAACATTGAGCTCGTTTCACACTATATATATTCGTTTGTTGATTTCTGTCAAAAAGTATAGCTGCAAGAACCGATATTTAATCCAAATTTTAATCGGAAATCGACATGCTGATAAACCCATGTTTGAATCAAACCATCCGAAAAATGGCCAAAGTGCAGCCGCAAAAGGTGCTAATCTCAATTATCGGGCCAAATTAAATTGAACCCTAGATTAGGAAGTAGATAATACTTTTCTGCCAAAACATGCCTCTCTCCATGTCCTTATTAAAAGATCAAACTGCATCCGTTAACCCCAGGCCAGGCACATTTTTCAGGGATATACAGTTGCATACTTGCAAGATGCATCCTCCTCAGTTATTATGCCGCTCATTTGAGGCTTCTGATGGTTCTAGTACAGAGGTCTGCAATTCAATATGGAAGAGCGTGATCTAAACAAAATGTCACTAGGCAATTCTCTAAGCAATAATGTGCAAAAAGGTGGTAAACATATTACGTGTATTATTAGCAACGATATTTTATTATATGGCTGCAAAATGTCTTTTTTTACCTACACTATATAAAACCTTGATATACTATCGTAGATACAGCACATGTTGAATAAGGATCATTATTATTGTTTTACATCATGTGGAATGAAATAGTTTTGGGAATATTAAAATGTTAATGCGTAAATAGAAAAAAATAAACCGGTATCTATCAGGCACTTCTTTATGACTTTGGGTTGAGTGGTACGCGTGTATGCTTTTAAATTAAACCTGTGGTTAAAACGACGAATGACCCTACCGAGGTTCACCGCTTGACTGGTCATCACATTTTCACATTTCCTTTTAAAGCACAAAATGTGAAAAAAAAATGGTTTATTTTGGCTCAGAACCATCAACTAATCCATTTTTCATGAAAAAAAAGAAACAAAATATCAGCAATTTAAAACGACGATTCTATCTCCACCTGGGTTCATGTGAGGTTTTAGACCTTTCCACAGTTTTATGAGGACTGGAATTGAAGATTTAAAACCTTAATTTTTGTTAATGTAGGGTAGAGATAATGGTCCAGTTGAATTGAATATCCCATTAAATACAGAATCTACATTTTTATGATCCAGTAAAGCAGCTTCCAATAAATTTTATGTTACGCCTGTAGTCCCCAGGGTTAACTTCTGCCTAAAGAAATGTGTCAGTGAGGCTTGTAATCTAATCTACTCTTGTTAAAACCACCAATAAATACATTTTCATAAAATCACTCACTCTTTTGTGCCTTCCAACAGCTTGTAAAGTATCGTCCTCCTTGTGACACACAGAATGGTAAATTTGTTAAATGCCTTTCAGTTGGAGAACTTGACTTTGACAGGTCATTGACCCAGAAAGGTTAAGTTGAAAAGCCAAGGACTGGAAGAAATACAACCATTCATCCTTCATGACCTCCTGCAGACCTGAGTACAAAACTGTGATCAGATATTCAAGATCTCGCTTTACAGCAATCTTTATTTTGTTTGCAACCCAATTGACAGCTCCGTGTAAAATAAATGAACAATAACAAAGAATTGAATTCCACTCAATATAAGATGTAAAATGATCTGGAGGGGAAAAAAAAATAAACCGTGTAATATTTTTTTATTTTTGCAGGTTTTTTTATGTCATAAAAAAATTTCCTTTTTTGGGATTTTTGAACTCATGCCGGAATGTAACTGTAGGATTCGTGAATTGTAATTATTTGAAAGGCAACAGCATTTTCTGTAATGCTGTACAATATAGGAGACAAAACAAACAAATTAACAAAACATGTGTGACACATAAAAAAGAGGAAACCTGCTTGAGCAAGCTTACATACTTTGACAGCGTGAAAATAAACATGAGAGGTTTAGAATGTATTCATTTTTGATAAATTCTGGGCATTTAATATTATTCAACTGTATTATTTAAGTAGCTAAATAGGAAACAGACATAAAAACAATATGAAAACAGCAGCTCCCTATTACCTGCTCCAAGGTGTTAATTTATTGAAACTATATTGTGATATTTTGTGTTGTAAACTTGCCTCCCCCAAGTACCTTTACATCTATTGCTCCTCACTGTGAGACCTTGGCCCTAAAATGGAGTGAATGGGTCAGGCAGCTGACTCACATAATTGTATTGTGTGGGATGTATTCAAAGGGGTTAGATTTGAAGTCTTTTAAGCTCCCTGTATTTTCTCATTCATCTGCCATCTCCTATCTCAGGTAGCAGAGGCAGGACAATAGACCTCCTGAAGCCTTATTTAAACATTCACTCCTCCACCGCATTAACTGTTAAATTCTGTAAAAGATAAACCACAGCAGTAAAAGTAAAAAAGCACAAAATGGAAACGGGAGATAAAAAAAAGCTGAGCGCTCTCCGTCTCCTAGCAACAACTAGCGGATGTAGCCCAGATATATCTGTAAGCCGCTTTCACGATAGATAAAAAGTCTTAGATCTCTTAGCAACAACGCAGATGCGACCTGGGCATCAATTGAATAATTGTAGCAATTTCTGTCTACCGAGTGCAGACGGAAAGTCGGCTAGAAGCTTTTTTGTTTCCTAGCAACGGCACATATGTAATTCTACTGCCATTGGATACATATGGTGACTTCCGGGTATCGGGTGCGTGCGCACCCCCGGAAGTGTTTCGAAACAGCTGTTGCCGATTACCTATACGAGTACTATACATTTAAATACAGGTACAGATACCACTAAACCTCACTATTGAAAAAGCTGCACTACAGCAGCGAAATGCGTCGAATGCTTATGTTTATTTGTGGATTTTAACTGATCACCTCTTTTTGCCTGGGTTATGGTGGGCATCCTCTAATCATGCTATGACTTACTTCTAACCACATCTTGCCTTGTACTGGTTACCGCTTTTCATCCTGTTACGCTATTTATGTATATGTTAGCTGGGTAAAGTAGGCGGCACGAACCACCGAGGTTAGCTTGCAGGAATTATTGTATATTTTCCCTTTAAATTACAATTGGTTGGAGGTGCCACCGCAGTATTGACTGTTTGATAAGCCATATTCATTTTTGGCTGCCCAGGTTTTACTTATTTTTGCAAACCCTTTTTTTCTTTTGAAATTGTATTTTCACGTTTTTTCACCTCTTGCTGTTTTTTTGTCCAATTACCAATTTAATAAAGGGTTTTATACATATGTTTATGCAGTACCTATATACATCTGGTCATACAGATTTTCTTTGAGTCTCTTTAAATTGTACTTGTCCAATGTCGCCAGAGTCTATTATTTTTGTAATATAAGTTTGCGACAGTTTCAGGTTAAATCCCTTATTTATTCCTTATATGTTTTAAATAAGAATAGGCTGGATCTGTCCATGAAATGTACAAAATCAGTCACAAATCCAGATGTACTTTGTGGCTGATCATTCAATGCGTCTTGCTACCAACCAGCAAATAATTTGTTGACAGCAAAGCGTAGTAAAGTAAAATGATTATCACTTATTACATCTTGGGGTCATTGGTACTAAAAATATCGCTAGATGATTATTTGTCCAGATCTCACAGGCCTAAAAATTTAGCATGTCAAATTAAATTCAGATCATAAATATGCTCTTAATTTGCTGGTAGCTTATAATGAGAGTAGGCCCAGGGGGGATAATTTATAATCAGGACAAGTACTTCATGTTTTTGGGAGACAGAACGCCTTTTGTTACTGTTGCTTCACTCGTACTAGCTGATTACTCTCTTATTTGCTTTAGAACACAACGTTAGATGTTTTTGTCAATGTTCCATCGAACAGAACATTAAACAGCTATTGGACTATAATAACCATGTCTTAATTCTTAATTAACAAAGAAATTGATACTACCAGCTAAATGTTCATACCTAGCATTTGAATTCATGCTAGTTAACTATTGGAGCTAGTTAAGAAAAGGTCGGTAGTAAAAACTGTCCTCTTGTCTGCATTGCTTGGCAATATATCATTTTTACCCCTCATTGGATGCAGCTATGTGTGTAGCTTTTAAAAATAGATACAGTAGTTTGTTTATCATGTCTTTATTAGTTAGGCGCCTAAAGCTTTTAACCCCTTCACTACCGTGATCGTGTATACATGATCAGCAGGAGCGGACACAGCAGCCCGCGATGGAGATATTGCAAAATAAATTTGTTTGTTCGCTTGCAATTGGTCTCCAGAAGATGCCCCCAAAGTTTTAGCAGCAAAGGCATGACACGCGAGGTGGTGCAACAGTTTCTACAAGTGGATATCTCTGTGTGACAGAGATGTTCACTTGTTGCAGCAAGGAGCCTTCGCTGCAGTAGCTCTTTTTGGCCAGTAGATGGCAATGTCTGACTCATACGTTAAATCACGCACTATTCCCACTTTATAATTAATGAAAACTCCTCCCTGGCAGTGGATTTGTGCGAAATCACTTGAAAGATGGAGAAGAAAGGAAGGGAGATAGCACTGGTGCTCAGCGTTAGCATTAGCTGTAATATAATAATAAAAAGTATAAAAAGGAATCCTTTGAGAAATTCCTTTGGGAATATCTTTTCTCAAATGGCCACTGTATGAACTGTTTTTGGCATAAAATTCCTTTTACACCCCGGCATGTCCTCACACATCTTCATATGTATGATATGACATGTTCTGCTATGAATTATGACCATCTTTATACTTTTAAAGAGAATAGGGATAAATATCAGCTGCTGTCGCACTCAGATTCCATATCAAACAATTGTCTTTGGACATTACAGCATGCAGTTGTACATCTTAACGTGGGAAGGTGGATCCAAAAGAGCAAAATTACAGTAATGCAATAGCTTGCGATCTTCGGTATGGAATGTCTAAATGCATTTGTAGAATATAAACTTCACACGCCCTGCGGCTAATATAATTGGATAATGTTGAGAAGAAAAATGTCAAGACTGCAACTGCTCACTTCACAATAGATGCTGCTTGATGTAAAATCCTGCAGCATACACATGGGGAAAATTGCTATTTTTTTTCTAAAATGAATACATTGATTCTATTTTCACAACAGACAAAGGAATCGATGAACGGAAATAATCTATATATGTTTTACTATTAATAATTTCTAATATTTAGTAAAAATCAATATTATGTTTTGCAGAGATCAATATCATTACAAATAAAAGATCCGAAAACCACTTTTTTTCTGTATTTTCCTAATCTGAGTAAAATTTCATTACAGGACCTAAGCATTTAGCAAATACCTTGTATATTATTTCCCTACTGACTAGTCAAGATGGTTTGGTTATTTGTTGTCCCATGTTGATCCAGAGATTTCTCTGGATATTTTTAGAGAATTTACCATATAGGTTAACTGGTTTCCTGCTCCAAAAAATTAAGCCATGTGCTCACTTCAACTGTTTTTCTTGATCAGCGATGGATCTGCTGTACTGTAGAAGTCAACAAGTTGAACTGCTGCAGAGCCAGTACACACAGCGCCCTGATAACCTGCTCAGTCACAGGACTGCAAATAGGTCAGGATAACACACACTTACAGGGTTATTCAAAAAGATCCGAATTGCTTGAGAACGGTAACCGAACGCTGAAAATCAGCGGTCGGTTACCTTTCCTGGCCATTCGGCTATCCAGAGAGCAGGCAACTCGCCAAATCCTGGCGAATTGCCTGAACATACGGTGCCTGTTCGGTGCCTGTTCGAGGGCAGTGAAATCCCCATGAAAAGCACTGCTTCGGCTATTCAGAGAACACAAACCAGCAGTGAAAGGTTCCCGAAATGCCCTGCCATTCGGTGGTTTAATTCGGCAAGTTGACCTACAGAGCACCACAATTATGGAATAACCTCCCAGACACCATCAAATCTTCCCCCAGTCTTAAGTCACTCAAAAGCTCCCTATTAACATACCTCAATACAGAATGCACCTGTAAACATGTAACCTAGTGACTATATTTCCTACATATTTATTTTCTGTTAATCTGTAAATTTGTGTTGTTTTTTTAATATCTTGCATTGTATTACTTTGTATTTCTGTAACTGTAACACTTCAATGTTCTTGAACCCAGGACATACTTGAAAACGAGAGAAATCTCAATGTATCCTTCCTGGTAAAATCTTTTATAAAAAATAAATAAGTTTATTCGGGAGAATCCCATAGGCTTCAATGTTAAAAAATATTCCCGTTTTAATTCAATATCTAATAAACCGTTCATTATAAAATTCTGCAGTAAAGAGTCTCTTTATTTCTAGATTTTTTAGGATATTTTAAGCATTTTTCTGGATTTTTTTTTAAAAGTTCGTTTTTTTGTTGTTTTTTTTACTTTACTTATTTTTTCTGTAACGGCCCTTTTTATTATCATTCCCTGGATCTCATATGCAAATTTCAGACATTTTCGCTCAGTAGTTTCTTTGCAAACAACGTTTCACTTTTTAATCATTCATGCAAACTGTTTTCCTAATTTATTCACTGCCTCTTCTGCGGTCTCGGCTTTTTCCGGCGGCTGCGATCGACTCCTGTTTGGGTTTTTCTGTGGTTTTTTGATGGTTAATCCAGATGTTTTTGAGGGTTTTCGGCGTGCATTCGCTGGGTTTTGCGGTTAGTTTTCGTCAGGTTTGCGGCAGCCTTTCCCTGCAATTCGGGGACCCTGTGGTGCTTGCTGAATACGCCGCAGGGTCACCGAAATGGGATCGGCAAAAGGAACCGAATTGAAGAGAACGAAAAGTCACCGAACGTGCAGTGACTTTTCGATTCTCTTTGAATTACCCTGTTAGATTTGATGAATGGTGACTCCATGTGACACAGGTAGAAAAACAACGCGTTTTTGTTAATACAGTGTTTCCCAACCCTGATCCTCAGGTTCCCCTAACAGGTCAGGTTTGCCAGATATCTGAAGCACAGCACACGTGATATGATTTGCTGCTCAGTGATTGCAGGATTCAGTCTGCATTTCCCCAAAATAAACCTTAAAACCTGACATGTTAGGGGTTCTTCAGGACAGGTATGGGAAGCACTGGCTTAACTAGACCATACTATTGGTGGTAGCAGACACTGGAGCACCAAGGGCGGCACCAAGCCTATTTATACAAAAAGTTTCTCTTTGATGAACGGCAATCCCTACCGGTTATTGTAACCTTTGGGTTTCTGGGAATCTGTGGGCAGGGGCTATCGTCCATCTTGATTGATAGTGGTTTACACTGAGTTAAGAAGACAGCATGGGCCATCCAATAGATACTTGGCATCAAAATCTGACTGCAACTAATTCCTTGGTAGATCTGGGGAATTGCCAGGTATACCCACATAGATAAACAATTTACTGAAAGTCTACATTTCAATATTTTAAACCGTTTAATGATCCTGTAATATCTTAATAGGATATATGAATATCCTGTGTTTTTATAATACAAGGTGTCCATAAAGTGTCTTTACAATTTCAAAAAATTATTACAAAGGCAAATGAAAAGACAGATAAGTGAAAATTATTATAAAATTAGTCGTATATGTTTAAGGTTTTGCCTCATTTAATACCTCTATATGGGCACTATTAGTTGCAAGAAGCACATCAAGACGATACTCGATTTCTTGCCATGTTGGCTGTAGCATACCCTTATCAATGGTGGTAATGGCATCGGTGATCCTCTGCTTTAGATGAATGTGTGGTGTGGGATCATGTGCAATCAAATCATTGGTCCGTTTTTCTTCGGCGAGACATCAATTACTGCAAATGTTTACCTTGACCTTTTGACTGAATACGTGGCACCACAACTACACGACCTTCAACCAACCATCATTTTCCAGCAAGATGTTGCACCACCACATTGGGGACTGCATGTTCGTGGGTTCCTAAATGAAACATTTCCAGACCGGTGGATTGGACGGGGTGACCCAATCCCCTGGACACCTCGTTCACTTGATATCACTCCCCTCAACTTCTTTCTATGAGGTTATGTTAAAGATAAATTGTATGGAACAAAGGTACGGGACATCACGAATCTAAAGCAGAGGATCACTGATGCCATTGCCACCATTGATGAGGGTTTGCTACAGTGAACATGGCAAGAAATCGAGTACCGTCTTGATGTGCTTCGTGCAAATAATGGTGCCCATATAGAGGTGTATTAAATGAGGCAAAAAAAATTAAATATATGGTCTCATTTTGTAATGATTTTCACTTATCTGTCTTTTCATTTGCCTCTGTAATACATTTTGAAATTGTAAAGAGACTTTATGGACACCCTGTATTAAAATGTGTTTTTTTAATGTGTTAAAACACACAGTCATTTTGTAATTGCAGAATATACAAGCTGGCCACTGATTCAGTGTGAAATTCATCTAATACCTTTAGGTCTGTTCCATTTGCTTTTTTCCATAAGTAAGTCAAGATGAAAAACCAAGAGTTTATGTTTTCTGAATGTCTGCTTGCAGCTGTTTGGGTATAATGCTTGCACTTTTCCAAGTGTTTTATTATGAACTAACAGAAGGATTTAACTTGACTGAGGTTATAAGGTCACTTACAATTTTTCGGTATTATTTATTATGGATCTGCTTGCAGAGCAAGTATAGGTTTGTTATACGATACGATGGTTCCTGTATCTGGCAAATATTTATTAAAATAGATTAGGAAAGCAAGAAGGCTAATGACTTGTAGTATTGTTGTACGATAATGAACAGGGGCTGGTTTAATTATTGAATTTCCAAGAGTAATGTGAAAAAAATAATATTTTGCCGTGCATTGGCATAATCCAAGTGGCTGATTTTGACCTTGTGTTTGCTAATCATTACAGGTCTGTCAGTAATATTTACTTATCTAAATGCAACTATTATACAGCACATGCAATAATCCGTAACCTCATTCAGTTGTGGTAATATGGATTTGAAGGACTAATGACAGGAAAAGCAGCAAATAAGCATTACATACCTTGACCATCAGTATGGTCAATAGACTGGAGATCGTCATTTAAGCCTCCTTAGTTTCAGAGCTATCTACTTGGAGTAACGAGGTTTAGTTCTTGATGTTGTTTTAGTCCCTCAAGATCCTAGTGATTATTTGTGACATTGCATCTAAACAGCAGAAATGAAACAGTGAAGACAATTCATCACATGAAAAATAGAGGGAACCAGGCACTCCTTCAGGTCCAAACAGGCACTGTTTATATAGAGAAACATCGTTTCAGCTGCACCATCGAGCCTCAACTAGGGATGTGCGTTTCGGGTTTCGGAATTTTCACGAAATTTCCCGATTCATGTTTTCGGATGCGGCCGAATTTCCAAAAATTTTTAGATCCGAAAATGGCAGATCCGAAAAGTTTTCCGAGCCGAAACGAAATATTTTCGGAATTTTCGAATGGACTTGAAATGTGTCAAATCGAAATTTATTGCTTTGAAACGAGGAGAACAGACGTTCCGAAAAAACAAAAATTTCCGAAATTACGAAAAGTCGATACAAAAAACGAGCAAAGTGACACGAAAATACGAAAAATGGTCGATATTCCGAAAACATGTACAATTCCGAAAAACGAAAATTTCCGAAATCACGAAAAGTCGATACAAAAAACGAGCTAAGTGACACGAAAATACGAAAAATGGTCGATATTCCGAAAAAAAATGTACACGAAAAACGAATCGAGCCGAACCGAATCGAAACAGAAATCGGTCGAAACGAGCCCAATCGAAAAGTTTAAAAATCCGAAAAATCGAACCGAATCGAACCGAAAAAAAAATCGGTGCACAAGCCTAGCCTCAACAAAGGTGCATAGTCAGCTGAAACGTCGTTTCTCTAAATCAACGGTGTCTCTTTGGACCTGAAGGAGTGCCTGGTTCCCTCTAAAAAAATTTGGTTCTACGGAGGAGCTGGTTACTCCAGAGGCTTGTTGAGCACCCACTATTGACCCTGAGTATACTGTAGGTGGGACTATGTGCATTATTCACTTTACATTCCTTATCCAAATCACAAAGGTGGAGTTGCGTAGCACATTATGAGATTGTTATGTCTGGATCGATCTATAGTTCCAGGTTTGAATATGATGCCAGTGATATTATTAGCAATGTACACAAATCTGCACTGAGGAGAAACAAGTGTTCAGAAAAACATGCGTAGTTCCTCACCAACTGCTTGCAGAATAGACTTAGAACCATTGGCAACATAAACAAGATAAGGCATTGGGTGTTTTTTGCTTTGATTAGGGTTACATTTCCTGAAACAATTGTTGTCTTACTCATTTTGATAATAAAAGCCTTGACAAAGGGTACATAGCCAGCCAAAATGTTGTTTCGCTAAATAAGCAGTACTTGTTTGGACTTGAAGAAGTGCCTGGTCCCTTCTCATTGTTTGGTTCTACACAGGAAGTGGTCAGGTTACTCCAGTGACATGTTGAGCTACTGAGTCCGTATTCTACGTTAGGTGAAATTTTTGGATTCCCAATTATTTTAAAAAGATGAGGCTATTTTTCTTTGCTGCACGCAGCATTTTTTTTTCTTTCCTTCAGTTTGGCTGTGTTCGGTGGGTGCTGTTCTTGGTGCTGAAACCTATTTCTTGCTCCGGAGCCCTGTGGTGCTGCTGTCCTTGATGGCAAAAAATTTATTTCAACACCAAGGACAAGGGGAATAAGTATTTTTTAACCCTCATTTTCTTACTCTAATAACAGTTATTAATTCACCCGTTTCCACATTCCGAAATAACAAATAAAAACAAAATAACAAATCAAAACGCAATAACGAATCGATACGAAATACGAATTATTAAGCTCTCGAAATAACGAATCGATCTAAAATACGAATCACAGTAACATAACGAATGCACTGAAATTGCTTAAAAAAATGTAACAAATTGATCAGAAACAAAACAAAACATAATTTTTTCATTGTGCACCTGTCTAACACAGATAAGACATTGAGCATTTTTGGTTTGACAAAGGGATAAATTTCCTGAAATGACCATTATCTTGCTCATTGTGATAATATGTGTAGTGACCCTAGTACAACTAAGTATGGCTTCCTGTAACTTTGTTCCCAGCAATGCAGCCAGACAAGACCAGCAAAATATTGGTAAGAAATTCATATTTTTTTTAGTGGACTCACACTGATTCTGCCACCAACCCTCCTATCCTAAAGCACCCGGTTTTAAGAAACTAAGGGACACTAATCTAGTTGTGGTATACAAACAAAAGGAATTTATTTTATGGGCAAACCTAATATATTTCTTGTAAAAATGCTCAAAATCTTACTAGCCAAACAATATGAAAATAATCATCTGTAATAAGATAAAAAGGGTTATTCAGAGAAAGGTGAAAACCAGGAGGATGGCAGGAGAAGAGAACACTATAGCCGATTTGGAAAGTGAAATAAATGGGAGAATTTTTCTGGTTTGGCTATTTTGACCTAGAATTTTCACTTCTCCAGTCATTCTCCTGGTTTTCACCTCTCTCTGAATAACCCTGATAGTGTAATTAGCTGTGTTTTAATCCAAAAGGAAATTGCAGATTTGGTGTCATTCGTAAATGTTGGCTGCTAGAAGTCACATGAGTACAAAATGAGAGCCCATGAAAATATCTTTATCTGACAAGGTTTGTATCTTTGGTTAAAATATTTGCAATTAAAGAAGGCAGTTTTGTTTGCTATGTGACTGGTGGCCATGCAAATTTAGATGATGGGAAGATAAAGCATGACACCGGCTGCACGTGTATGGAGCGCTGGGAGGAAGTGACGTTATATGAGCACTTCCTCCCAGCGCTGCCGCAGCGCAGAATGAGTGTGACTCGTCACTGGTAGGAAGCAGACTTTTACTCCCCGCAGATGTCTCGTGTATACCGCGACCCCACCGATTTTAAGGTTGTTTTTTTTTCTCAAAAAACTTGCGGTATACTCATAGTTACATAGTTACATAGTTACATAGTTATATAGGCTGAAAAAAGACATGCGTCCATCGGGTTCAGCCTCTCCCACATAACCTACTGCTGTTGATCCAAGTATCTCGAGTATCTACGGTATTTACTCATGGCACAACACATGATTCCATTTAGAATTACATTTAATTCCTTCAAAATCTGTCATTACTTAACAAATATATACAGCACAGGCAGAATTACATATTTTACGTACAATATTATATTTTACAATGTTAGGTACATTATATTGTAACAGGTAATACAGGGGCACATTTTGGGATGCTCTAACTTAAATGAACACGGTTACGCTGGCTTGCAGGACAATACTTTAACATTAAAATTTCTACTTTTCTCTTCAAGAGAATGTTTAGGTTTGTCACTCTTGACAGATGAATTGAAGGAAATGGTTAATTATATAATTGCATAAACTGCTCAGGACAGGAGATTTCATAGACATCTGACATGGTTAATTTGTCCTTGAATAACCTCAGAAATTGCTCGTAATGGGAAAGAAATCAAGATGTCATAAAATTGCCTTATTAACGAAATCTATTAAGGCCTCCATTTGATCAACAGTTTGTACGCATATGTAATAGATGTAAGTGTAACAAGGGCTATGGATCTTTATGAGAGGTTCATCTATGCAAGCACAATAACATAGACCAATAATGAGTTTCAGTTTGAGGAAATGATTCTAGTTTGAGGATTTTATACTCGTATTGGGTGGTTAACAATGTTATGTCTAGTTTAATTGCCTGTGGGACACATGGGTAAATGCCATTAGTGCTTATTTAGTCTTCTAAAATATGACTAAAACTAAATGGCATTTTAGCCTAAGGACTATGACTAAAACTAAATTATAATTAGTCCCTCTCTAACATTTTCATCTACTTTTTACTAGTCAATGAAAATGTCAATAGATTTTGGTCATAGTTTTAGTCAAATGTCAATAGATTTTCATCATAAGTTTAGTCATCGATCTAAAATATGACTAAAACTAAATGGCATTTTAGCCAAAGGACTACTACTAAAACTAAATTAAAAATCGTCCCTTCCTCACATGTTCACCTAATTTTTATTAGCCAATGAAAATGTCAATAGAGTGTTGTCATAGTTTTAGCCATCATAATTTAGTTATAGTCTAGTTTTCATCACTGAAAAAATATAGTCAATTAAATCGTTGATGTAAATTAATAGACTAAATTTGACTAACTTAACACTGCCCTTAGTAAATGGTCCGCTGTTGATGTACTCTAACGATAGACATGACAATCAATTTTGTAAATGCACTGCATTTACCGAGGTTATTAGAGAAAAACGTCGAATTTTGCCATAAACAAGTGTCAAAACTGTCAAGCTAACGGTAACACGTGTTTTTTTTTTTTTTTAAATTACATTTTTATTGGATATTTCCAGACAGACAAGAAAAATATACATACATTCAAAAACCTTGGGGGAAGGAGGGAGGGGGGAAAAAAAAAAGAAGGGGGGGAGGGGTTTGCAGCAGGAGGTATATAGCTCAAACATAGACTTTTACTAGAGACCGCATGCCTTATATATTTTGTGTACATCCCAAAGTTTCCATGGGTCCCATTTGGGAGATTGTAATCCTTCCGCCATTGTTATCCTAGAATCAAAGCTACGGTATTGTTCCAAAAGGTCGGTCACCTGTTTGCAAGTGGGAACCAACATAGTTCTCCAATTTCGTGCGAGAAGTAGGGCGGTTGTAGAAATGAGGATAAATAACATCCGTAGCTGAGGTCGTGGAAGTTTAATCATGCCCAGTAATAAGACTTCAGGTGAGTGCGGAATCTGTGTACCCAATATTTCTGTCGCCAGTGACGAAATGTCTCTCCACAAAGGGGCTATCCGAGGGCAGTACCACCATATGTGGCTCATAGATCCAGTCTCCAGGGAACACCTCCAGCAGAGATCCGAATGTTGTGGAGCAAATCGCTTGATCTTGTCCGGAGTGAGGTACCACCGGTATAGTATTTTTCTTTGAGTCTCTATCAGAGTAACACATCTAGTCGCCCCCACAGCGAACATGAAGGCAGATGCCCATTGTGTAGGTGTAAATTTTTGACCAAGTTCTTTTTCCCAGGTGTTTTGGAAAGACCAGACCACAGTCCGTGTTGGCGTGTTAAGTACTCTATAAAATAACGAAATCGGTCTAGCGGTTGCAAGAGGGTCTAAGCAAAAAAGTTCAGTTTCAGACAACAATGGCAAAATAGCTCTCAACTTAGATAATACCGATTGTGACCTAAAATAGGATTGTAATTGTAGATAAGACAAAAACATTGTTTGTGGTACTTTAAATTTGGTGCATATAGTCTCGAAAGGAAGAATGGCGGCCGTGTCAAAGAAATGGTGGAGATTCGTAATTCCATATTGTAGCCATTGACGGCATCTCCCTTGTGGGAGAATGTAACGGAGTGCTTCCACTGGCATCGCCATGGAGATGGGGTGAGGGTTCGTAATAAGGGGGAAAATTCGATCCCAAATATACAGGTGCAGAGACGTGGTAGCCAACGGCGACTGGAACCGCGGTCTGTCCTTTGGAGGGACCCATAACACTTTGGCCAAGTCATGTCCATCCATGTATGTTGCCTCAATGGTGAGCCATTGTGGCGTAGGACGGCTATGAAACACCTCTGACAAGGAGGCAAGGCATGATGCCCATAAATAATGTTGGATATGTATCATGTTCAATCCCCCGTCTCTTTGTCTGTAGCATAACAGTCTGCGCGCTATTCGCGGTCTCTTATTATTCCATACATAAGACACCAATATAGACTGCAACGTAACTAGAAATGACCTAGGTAGTTTAAGCGGTAGAGCTCGAAACACATAAAGTAATTTCGGTAAGATCACCATCTTTGCTGCCGCCATCCTTCCCATCCATGAGACTTCCCTCGATCTCCACAGATGTATTAGTGACCTAGTCTCAGAAAGAACGCGTTCATAGTTGTGTTTATATAGACCGTCTGGATGTCCCGTGATTCTAAGTCCCAAATATACTAAATATGTTTTGCGCCATTCAAAATTATAATGCATTTTAAGATTGTCTAGTGATTGATGTGGAATATTAAGTGGGAGGGCTTGTGTTTTTAGCAAGTTCACTAAGTGGTATGAGACTCTACTGTACACTTCCAGCTCCCCATTTAGGGGGCGGATAGGGAAGCCTCCGGTTCTGTCAAGGTCAGAAGAATATCGTCAGCATACAGATGTATTTTATGAATCGTCGGACCAACGGCGATGCCTCTAATATCATCATTTTGCGGTATAGCCTGAGCAAGTGGCTCCAACACTAAGGCGTACAAAAGGGGAGAGAGGGGGCATCCCTGTCTTGTGCCATTCGTTATCCTAAATTCCTCTGAGAGGAATCCCGAGTTAACAACTCTAGCGGAAGGGGAATCATATAGGGCCTGAATTGCAGCTAATACTGGAGGTGGAAAACCAAACTTTTGAAGAACCACACGAAGGAACAACCAACTCACTCTATCGATCGCCTTCTCAGCGTCTAAAGACAGGACCAGGCACGGTTGTCCCGATCGTCTTAACACCTCCATCAGATTGATCAATTTTTTCGTACTGTCTGGGCCTTGTCGGCCCGAAATAAATCCTACCTGGTCCTGTCCTATCAATGAGGGCAGAATACGCTGCACTCTATTCGCCAGTATCTTACTGTAAATCTTTATATCCACATTAAGCAACGATATAGGACGAAGGTTACGACAGATGTCAGGGGTCTTGCCCGGTTTAGGGAGCGTGATAATATGAGCTCGTAACATGTCTGGTGGAAAAGAACCTTGCTCTCTTGCATCCTCAAAAACTTTACTTAAGTGTGTGAAGAGTTGGGGAGAGAAAGTCAGATAGTATAAACCCGTCAATCCATCTGGACCTGGGGCCTTCCGTTTCGGTAAAGCTTTAATTACTTCAGAAAGCTCATCTTGGGTGATGGGAGAGGCCAATTTATTCGCTTGTGTAGCCGATAATTTTGGGAGGTTGATATTGCGTAGATAAGCGTCAATAGTATCGGACGTGGGATGAACATTAGTGTCATCCACCTCCAGATTGTACAATTTTTCGTAGTAACACGCAAATTCATTTGCCATTGCCATCGGATTGTAAATAATTCCACCATCCGTTTTAAGATGTGAGATCCCAACGTTTGAAGGGGAGGGTTTAAGTCTGCGGGCTAGGAGTCTGCCCGGTTTATTTTGAAACGCATAAAATTTGGCACGCATTCTATTCATGGCTATGCGATATTTATCAGCCTCTAAATCCGTCAGGGAACGTAGCGCCGCGTCTAATTCATCTGCTAATTCTGGAGTCGGAGATGCTTTGTTACGTGTGTCTATGTCATTTATATTTCGTAATATAGTTACATGTTGCGTCATGTATAATTTCTTAAGTCTAGCCCCCCCATTGGATACACGTCCCCCGAACCACCGTCTTATGGGCTTGCCAAATAGTAAATGGGCTCATTTCAGGGGACACATTTTCTTTAAAATAATTAATTAATGTTTCCCTAATCGCTGTCAGCGCCGGTTCATGTTTAAGTAAATGTTCCCCAAATCTCCAGGGTGATCCAGTGTACGATTTATAGTCATCTTGTAAAACAATAGTCATCGGGGAATGGTCCGACCACGTAAAAGGAGTATATTGCAGTCAGTAATGCGTGGAAGTAGGTTGGTTGGAATTAGAAAGTAATCAATGCGTGAATAACTATTATGCACCCCTGAACGAAAAGTATAATCCCTCTCTGTGGGATGAAACACGCGCCAAGCGTCATAGAGTTGGTGTTGTCTGAGAAAGGAATGAAGTTTGTGTGTCTGTTGTCTCGAATGGGTCCCTGAGGGATGCGATCGGTCTTTAATTGGATCCAAACAAACGTTAAAGTCTCCACACATTATTAAGTCACCTGAAAGTACATCTGTAATTTTATTCATTAGATGTGTCATGAATTGAGTTTGGGAACTATTAGGAGCATAAGCTGACACAAGCGTATAAAGTCTACCGTCAATAGTGCACACTAATATAATATATCTGCCTCTGGGATCAGTAACAATACGATGAGTTTGCAGCGCAACCCTATTATGAATCAGTATTGTCACCCCTCTAGATTTAGCTCTATAGGTGGAATGAAATTGAGTGCGATATTGTGGTGCATAAAGTTTTGGGTGGTCTAGTCTTCGAAAGTGTGTCTCCTGGAGGCATACAATATCAGCGTCGTAGGTGCGTATATCCCTGTATAAAGAATGCCTTTTAACGGGCAGGTTCAGGCCCTTTACATTATAGGTAACTACTTTCATAAAATTCTATACAAACACTGCCATTTATATTCATGTACGTTGCCTCTGTATATCTATCTATTAGCAAAGTATGATAGGGGCTGCATCCCCCTAGGATTAAAGAATGGGAGGAAGGGAGGGTTAGAAATAAAAAAAGAACAAATAAGCAAATAAACAAGTTATAAACATTAACAAAACAGAGTGCGTTCAGGAACGCCATACTCTCCATCGGGAATTCCCTACAGTGGGAGGTTCCCGTACCCTTATACAAAAAGGGGGAGAAACAGGAGAGCAAAATAAAAAATTAAACCAAAAGATGGGGGGGGCCCATCTGCAACCAGCAGCGAAACGACAGTTGGCTGAAATAAAGACAGCAACATTACCCAACTGATACCGTGGAGCAATCCAATTCAAATGGGACTGCTCTGTTTCGGAGGAACCAGGTGGGGGCGACTTTGCGTTCGGAAGTCCCAAAAACAAAATGTACCATTCAGCGAACACGCCATTCAGGCAGCAATTTTGGCACTTGTGACAGTCGCTCTTGGACATCGGGTTCTATTTGTAATCCCCAGGATTCCAGAGTTGTTCGACTTTCCTCTGTCGAGTTGAACACCGTAGTTGTGCCGTCTCGGAGAACAACCAGCTTGGTGGGGAAGCCCCAGCGGTATAAAATTCCAGCCGAGCGTAGTGTAGTTGTGATAGGCCGAAACAATCTACGCTGTTGCAGGGTTGCTTTCGAAAAATCAGGATATACCGCAAGGTGACCATATTGGGATCCCAAGACATCCGGTTTACGTAGTGCACGTAATATATCCTCTCGCGGCTTGTAATAGTGTAATTTCAATATTACATCCCTGGGTGCTTTCTGGGGTGCCGATGGCGGTTTCGGCAATCTGTGGATCCTATCGTTTCCGGAGTGACCCCAGGGAGCAAAAATGAAAAAAAATCCGCTACATATGTCCCGAGATCTCGGGGGTGTATTGACTCTGGGACCCCTCTGATTTTTAAATTGTTTCAGCGGGACCTGTCTTCAAGATCCGCTACTTTATTGAGACATTGCTGTTACTTAGCTTCAAGCGTCTCCACCACACCAGCCATTTCATTATGCGCTGTCGCCATCTCGGACATTTTACCCTCCAGATGAGAGGTTCGCTCACCAATATCCTGAATGTCTTTCCTTATGTCCGCAGACACCGTGTCTAAGCGCGTTGTTAATGTCTCTGAGAAGTCTTTAAACAGCGTCTCCATCCGGAAGGTGAATGTGGCCAAGTCAACCTCTGAGTACGTAATCGTTTTCACAGGGGAATGAGGTGTAGATCCGCCGCCATCTTGAGGATCCGCATCCTCGCGGCGTTTGGTAGGCCGGGGAGTAAAAAACTCCTGTTTCCCTGCGGTTTTCTTAGTTTTAGCGGTAGCCATCCCGATGACTTCAAGTTCCCAGTATGTGTAGCAAGTTTTGGGGTCTGTATGAGTGCGATGTCCGCTTTAAATCGCTTGCTGGAGCAGGAGCTGAATTAAAGCACGTCCACCATGCTCGGCAGTCGGCCACGCCCCCGGTAACACGTGTTTTAAGATTACCAAACTCAAATGAGGAAGAGAATGTCCTGTGAGTTGACAAGGAAATTGTCCAATACATTTATTTAAGTCAAGCACAAACACCAAAGTTTGCATTTGGGTACAAATAACCCAATGTGAATTCTACCTAAATTATTTTCAGCCAATGCTGATAGTTTCTAGGTTCTTATTTCAGAATTTTAAGTTGGTAATTCAGTGCCTCCACTGCTTTTTGAAATAAAATGGAATTCGCTTTTTTACAATGATTCCCTAAAACCCAACGTATCATTATATTTAAACATTAATATAATTTTGGGTGTGGGGTGATGGATTAAGTGCAACATGGCAATGGTTAGGTGTAGCATCCTACGCTAAAAAAAAGCTCTGGAATTCTGCACTCACCACTAGCAACAGTCCTCTGTTGACGCCTGGGAGCCGACCTGTCATCACCCCCCTCCGGAATGAGCGGGTGGAGGTCTCCAGATCCTCTTTCCGCTGCTCTCGTGCCACAGGTGTCCCCCGGTCAGCAGTTAGCCCCCATGTGCCTGGGCACACGCCGAGCAGTGTTTTATAACTGGCTGGCCCAAGATGATACACGTGGCGCTCTGACGTCACCAACGCACGACCTCCTCACAGCACTATATAAGGAAGACGCCGAGTTTGAGTCCTTGCTCCAGAATGGTATCCTAGAGCTTCTCTTGAGCTTATATTCTATTGAATCATCTTGTGTACTGAACCCTGCTTGTGACCCGACTTACGTTGATTGTTATATCCTCAACCTAGATTTTACTTCTACTACATTGCTCTCTCCAATTCTTTACCTCCGGCTTTGTGACCCCGACTACGATTTAAAGGATAATGATTTAGTACAGCACCTTGAATTCTACACCATCTCCTGCTGTCCTTGCTGTCCAGAAATAAACTCAGTTCTGTGTTTATTCGCATGGGTGACAGAAACAGTTTTATTATTTTTGAGCTGGGTCCCTTGAGCTATGTAAAGCTCAAAAAAGGGTAAGGTACTACAGCTTTTGCATTTACTAATGGTGGTACTTTATTATGCCACAAATGTCTCCATTCTTGTCCTTTGAGGATATGTGTGGAGTTACTTTCGGGTGAATGTGTGGCAGACAGATGGGCCCATAACAATCAGAAAGGGGATACCTTTGGAGCTGGGTAGCTCTTAAAGATTGTGAGTGCAGTGCACTGTATACAATTGACCTACTGTATACTGTATACAATTGACCTACTCATACACGCAATGTTTCTATGTGTTTTTCATTTTTGTCGTTGTGATATGTGAAGAATATGAAAAGAAAATAACAGTATACAATTGACCTACTGATGCACATTATGTTTCAAAGTAAAGTAAAACTGTAGCACAGATTTTAGTCAATGTTGCATCATGGGAAAAATCCACAAAATGGAAACAGGAGATAAACAATTTTACTTAATTTTTCCTTTTAAAATGCAATTATTTCAAACAAAGAAAACCAAAAAACAGCAGCATGTGTTTTTTGTAATGCACAAGTAATATAATTACAGCTTATGTTAGTGGTAGTGTCCTATGTTAGGCTTTAAAGGGGCACTCTATTGATTGCGACCATTCAGTGCAGATTGAAAGGACACAGGGACCTGGGTATGCTGCACCCACCCTCATCTCAGAGGGTTGATTCAGTGATCTGAGAGATGGGATTATCCCCAAATACAAAGGTAAAATCAACAAGCGCTGATTTGACGTCCTGGAATAAGTGAGGAGGATGCGGTTACCTATTTGCAGCAAAAAGGGCCTTCCAGAATAGAAATATCTCCTCTGCAAACAAGTAGTTTCATGACTTGATTACCCTATAATTTAGAAAGACTCTACAAATATAGAAATAAAACAAAACTTAATTTATGGGAACACAGAGAATGGACATGGTTTGGATAGCATGCTATTCCGTGGCTCATACACTATTAAGTGCCTCCATAAAAATAAAAAAATAAATAAAAAAAACATTTTAAAAAGACTTCCAGATTTATAACATATTTTTTTCATTGATCAGTGACCTGTTTTTGGAAGATGAACATTGGAAACACGATAACATGACACATTTACAAGGGGAAAAAATGAAATAAAACAATGTCCACACAGAGTTTTATACGGGATTTTTCATCACCTTTTAGTCTGCTCAGATGTGTAGCAGACAAATTTGGCTGAAATAACAGGGAGTTCACCGGTAACTGTGGTTTAAGCAAGACCTTTTTTTTTATTATTTTTTTAGGAAGGCATGTAAAATGTTTTTGATCTGACTTCTCTGACTTCTAAAGGAATCTGAAACTTCCTCCTGAAAAATAGGGATGTCAGTAATCTGTTTTTACATAAAGCAAAAGATTTTGCCTAAATCATTTGGTGTATGAAAGCTGTACATTTATTTACTTAATAAAGTAAATAAATTATTATAAATTGCTTTCTTAAGGACGCGTACACACTGCTTTGCTGCTTTTTTTCGCGTAGTTGAATTCATTAAATATTACTGACCTTCCTTGCAGTTTTTGATATGTTTTTTTGCTCCTTTTAAATAAATATATACCAGTATTATGCTGTTTTAGAAGTGTTTAAGATTGAATTAAAAATGACTGTGGACTCTAACATTTGCGAGTGAACCTATAAGCAGGTTTTAGGCCGGTGTCAGATGAGCGCACTAGGTGTGCCTGTACTGACGTGCCTTTCGGCGTTCGTCGCAGCGTTCTGCGTCGGGGCTGGCCACACGCTGTTGCGCGTGCACAAATTGCACGCAACAGCGGCCTTGTTTCATCCGTGCAGCAAGCTAGGACGCGAATCCTACATAGGAGGATCGAGCCTTGCAGTGCTGCACGCACTAACTGCGCTCAGCGAGGCGGAAAGACGGGCGTCACATGGGCGGCGAGTGGAAGGAACGTCCACTCTCACGGACGTTCTTCTACTCTTACTACCGCTCGTCTGACCCCAGCCTTAGCCAGCGCAAACTGCCCAAGGCCTTGATAACCTTTATATCCAGGGCATCATCCATTGCACAGCAGTATAGCACGCCCATTCAGCTTTCTGGTCTTTCTCCAGCCCGCTTCCCTTCCCAGAGGCCGATTGCCATCATTGGCTGAACTAAGGTAGTCCCCTTCCAGCCAATGATGGCGGTCGGTCTGCGAGGAAGGGAAGTAGGCCAGAGAAGGATCAGAATTCAGCAGGGTCGCTATGCTGCATCACAGCATTTAACAACTTCACTACAAAGTGATTTTCCAAAAATCCACTACCAGGAACCAGTGGGAATATTCCCAATGTATTTCGTACTGTAATAAGCTATTTGGAAGGCAGATGTCAGCATCTACTGGGCAAATGGAGTTACTGCAGTTAGAACTGTAGAGACCTGCAGCCCGTGCCCCTGTGTCAGCTGGGGAAAGGCCGATATATCAGGGGAGATTCGCCAGCTGAAAATAAGCAGTTTTAGCACCTTTGGCATCATGTCCACAGGGCTAAAACTTTGGCGGCACCTTCCGGAGCCCAAAAAAAATGAAATCCGTTTGCAACAAATGAATTTAATTTTCAATCACAGCACAGTGCCAGAGGGTGTTAACACCATATGGGGCAGCTGTGTCTGCTACCCCAGCTCATGTATACATGATAATGGTAGTGAAGGGGTTAATCCCGCCTGCCACCAGCACAAGCCGCATCGCTAGGGGATTAACCTAAATCTTAAAACATTAATTGATTTTACTCTTAGCGACTTTATGCCTGAAAACATCCTGTTTGATAGAAATGGTGGCATAAGCAGCAGTGAATTTGGAATAGCTGTTACACTTCTATAAGTTATAGATGTACGGATATATAAAAAAAAGGTTGTCATTTGCGCTCACCACTGTAGTGTCATGCAAAACAAAACACAATCAGAGGTTTTGGTTTACTTGAATGGCCATTGAAGTGTAAGCTCACCTGCCACGTCGCGGCACCTCTGGTCAGGAGAGTCCTACCTAATGAAACCAAGAGCTGCTTTTCTAAGCAGTCTCATATGTATTTATATGTAGTTATAAGCAAAGAGATAGGATAATCATATTAAATCAAGGATCTTAAACTCTGCCCCCAGATGTTTCCGAAATACAATGCCCATGGTCCTCTGGCTATCTATTGCATTCAAAGAATTCTGGGATTTGTAGGCAATAAACATATGGGGGGTTGGATTTTGAAATCCATGTAATTAAAGCATGATTATTTTAAATTCTATGGGCCCTGTTACATTCTTCGCACAAATGTTTGCGCCCGCTCAAAAATGCATTAACGCGAGGGGCAAAACCCTTTGCGCTGAACGTCGTATCACAATGTCAGCGCAACAAACGTGCATATACTGTACGTCTACCGCGGGTGAACCTGCGCGAGCTTACTGTACTTCGCGCGTCCTATACTTAATATTGTGAGCGCAAATGCGTTTGTGCGCTGGTGCGCGGATGGTATTACAATCTACGCACAGCTTTTGCGCGCATAATTTTAGCAACTCCTAAAAGCTGGTGTTAATGGCAAATTTCTGCGCGCAATGTTGCTGTACGCGCGCTTGTGCGCATCCGTTTTACGCGCGTTTTTGCTCGATAGATGAAAAAATGCGCGAGGATTGTAATACCAGCATTGTTTCACGTGCGTTAACGTTTAACGCTTCGCGCAAAAATTCACGCATTCTGGGTGCGTTTTTGCGTTAAGAATGTAATAGTGCCCTATATGTACAGTTTTCTGGTGGTGAAGCTAAATGTGAACTGCACAGCAGAAGCAGCAGACTGGTGGAACTTTTGGGTAATATGAGTTCAAATGCTCCATGCTTATCACCTCAACTATGTCCTTGCGCTGCTTCAATACTTCAAGACAACATTCCAAAACCTAGATCAAAGGGGATGCCATAGACATCCTGACAGGACTAATGTATCCAGTTATAGCACAACCTGACCAAAATAGAAGGATGGTGCTTTTACTTCCCTCTAATATTACAGAAATAATGTTAGAGAGAAATAGAAGCCTCAACCTCATATTCTGGATAAAAGGTTTGAGGATGTTTTAGAATACATACAGGAACGTCATACACTTGTGCTTGTGTATAAAACAAGAAGAGATTATATAATTTGCTTGCCAATAATATTTGTTGTTTTAGTATACATTGTGTACATTAATGATATTTTTATTAGTTGGATTACTAGGATTTGTTGACGTGGCAGTTGAGCATCATTCTTTTATATATTCAGCTGTTAGAGCTTGACCCCAGACCCCCGCTCAGAGTCCACAGGAATATTTGACTTCACCAGTTAGATAGCAGTGTTCTTGGCTGTCTGTGAACATCGCATTTGTTATAGGTCTACGGAAACCATATGACACCACTGAGGACTGAGAGGGACTGACACCACCCTAAAAAGTGCCAAAGGTGCAAAACATGATCCGGGGTCTTAATTCTAGGCTCCAACATCAGTTAGTGGCCTTAATCCCCAATTTCATGATATTTGGAACTTTTTGGTGTACAATACTGTCACCACTGTGGTAGAGGGAAAGAGGGTATGAGCCCAATGTGCAGTGAATAATGAGCTGAGCCACGTAGATAGGTATAAAAGGGGGTTTAGTATATACAGCAGTACGGATGGTGAGGGACGGGGCAGGAATGGAGCTGATTGAGGAGGTATGATCAGAAGGGGAAACAAGACATAGGGAAACACTAAGGGAAACACGGCAGGAAACCTACAGGAGACACGAGACAGGCGGGACAGGAAGAGGGCTGACAGGAGACTTGGAGCAGGGACACTGGAGACCTGAGGATGCATGGACACTGGAGACTTGCGGCTGCAGGGACACTGGAGTCTTGAGGATGCAGGGACACTGGAGACTTGAGGATGCAGGGACCCTGGAGACTTGAGGATACAGGGACACTGGAGACTTGAGGATGCAGGGACACTAGAGACTTGAGGATGCAGGGACACTGGAGACTTGAGGATACAGGGACACTGGAGACTTGGAAACAGCAGTAGGAAGTAATTGTGGTACAGTCCAAGGAATGGGTTGTGGAAGGCGGCTGTCAAATTAGTCAAAATTCCAAGCAGGGCTCGGTACACAGGAAATCCAAGTGAAAGGGAAGGAGCAAAGGAAGGGAGCAGGTGTCAGGAGAAAAGGCTATCACAATGATGGAGCAACCATAGGACTTTTATGAAGGGAAACACAGGCCTCATATTGGGAGCACCTGGTGTGAGCACACAGAGCCAGAATCTGCCTGAGGGAGAACAGGGCGGCATTGCAGGAAGGATGCAGCCCAGGAATCTTCAGGGAGCAGTGGTGGTTTTGACCTTCCAGCACCGGCAGCAACATAGTTCATGACAAATACCCTATGCAGATCTTTTTAATCTTTTGAGCACCATGTGGCACCAGACCATAAAGAAGGGCTGTGCCACCCCATAGATGGCACCAGGCTTACTAAAACAGAGCTGGTATCTAAAGGCCCTTCAACAGGTGAGTGGCAATTGTTTTCACCACATTTGTATATGCAGTATTGCACTATGTGTTTTGTTGCTATGTTTTCTTTGATATCACTGCAAACGCACCGAAGAAGGACTATTCCTGAATCTAAATATTATTGTTAGTACCGTGTTTCCCCTAAAATACGACCTAGTGTATTTTTTGGGATAACTGCTAAAATAATAAGTCCTACCACAAAAATAAGACCTCGTTGTAGGACAACAAGAGCCATAGAAGAGGCGGGAGAGAATCAGTGATGCCAGCGCCAGAGGAAGTGAGACAGTGGCGGAGGGAGCAAAGCCACATAAAGCTGCTGTACGCGTCCGTTCTTTGGGCAGAAGAAATGTCCGTGAGAGTGCACGTTCCTTCCATTCTGGCGCCCGTGTGGCCATCTCGCTGAGCGCAGTTAGTCCGCTCAGCGCCACAAAGTGCGATCCTCCTATGGAGGATTTCACTTTGTAGCCCTGTCTGCGTCCATCGTAGCTTTTTGATGGGGAGGTTGAAATCACATCCGTTGGTAGCATGTACAATTTGTGCGCATGCTACACACTGTGGCCCTCAACATCCAGCCTTCACAAACCTGCATCGGACGCAGGGAAGTGCGGTCACACAGACGCACTCAGTGCCCTCGTGTGACCGCAGTCTTAGCCAATGCTTCCTCTCAGTGGCGTCACTAGGGTTGGTGTCACCCGGTGCGGTAACTTATGGTGTCACCCCCCCCGAGTTTTACAGATTTTTTTTAACTACTCTTACTCCTAAATCAGTACTCCCATATAACACTGAATGCTCATACACACAGTGCACATTACTGTGAGGTTTATTGCTGTGGAGCTCTCTCATATGCTCACACAACTTTTTGCCAGCTGCCAGCAAGTACGTTGCCTGTTCGAAGGCAGTGAAAGCCCACATGGATATATATTGCCCCCAGCAGCTCTGGATATATTGCCCCCAGCAGCTCTGGATATATATTGCCCCCAGCAGCTCACCCATGGATATATATTGCCCCAGCTCACATATGGATATATTGCCCCAGTTCATAGTTATATATTGCCCCCAGCAGCTCACCCATGGATATATATTGCCCCCAGCAGCTCACCCATGGATATATATTGCCCCCAGCAGCTCACCCATGGATATATATTGCCCCAGCTCCTCTCATGGATATACTGCCCCAGCTGCTCTCATGGATTTTGCCCCAGCTCCTCATGGATATGCCCCAGCACATGGATATGCCCCAGCTCCTCTCATGGATATTGCCCCAGCTCCTCTCATGGATACTGCCCCAGCTCCTCTCATGGATATACTGCCCCAGCTCCTCTCATGGATATACTGCCCCAGCTGCTCTCATGGATTTTGCCCCAGCTCCTCTCATGGACTTTGCCCCAGCTCATGGATATGCCCCAGCTCATGGATATGCCCCAGCACATGGATATACTGCCCCAGCTCATGGATATACTGCCCCAGCTCATGGATATACTGCCCCAGCACATGGATATTGCCCCAGCTCATGGATACTGCCCCAGCTCCTCATGGATATGCCCCAGCACCTCATGGATTTGCCCCAGCACCTCATGGATTTGCCCCAGCACCTCATGGATATGCCCCAGCAGCTCATGGATATGCCCCAGCACCTCATGGATATGCCCCAGCACCTCATGGATATGCCCCAGCAGCTCATGGATATGCCCCCAGTAGCTCATGGATACTGCCCCAGCAAATGGATATGCCCCAGCAGATGGATCACTGCCCCAGCAAATGGATATGCCCCAGCACCTCCTGGATAATGCCCCAGCACCAGATGGATACTGCCCCAGCTCCTCATGAATATGCCCCAGCTCACCTCTGCCGCGTATTCACTCCCTGCGAGCGTCCAAGCATGCAGCTTGTATACTGCCCCAGCTCATGGATATACTGCCCCAGCTCAAGGATATACTGCCCCAGCTGCTCTAATTGATAATGCCCCAGCTGCTCTCATGGATTTTGCCCCAGCTGCTCTCATGGATTTTGCCCCAGCTCCTCTCATGGATTTTGTCCCAGCTCATGGATATGCCCCAGCTCATGGATATGCCCCAGCACATGGATATACTGCCCCAGCTCATGGATATGCCCCAGCACATGGATATACTGCCCCAGCTCATGGATACTGCCCCAGTTCATGGATATTGCCCCAGCTCATGGATACTGCCCCAGCTCATGGATATGCCCCAGCAGCTCATGGATATGCCCCAGCACCTCATGGATTTTCCCCAGCAGCTCGTGGATATGCCCCAGCACCTCATGGATATGCCCCAGCAGCTCATGGATACTGCCCCAGCACCAGATGGATACTGCCCCAGCTTCTCATGGATATGCCCCAGCAGATGGATACTGCCCCAGCACCTCATGGATACTGCCCCAGCAGCTCATGGATATGCCCCAGTACCTCATGGATTTGCCCCAGCACCTCATGGATATGCCCCAGCACCTCATGGATATGCCCCAGCAGCTCATGGATATGCCCCAGCAGCTCATGGATTTGCCCCAGCACCTCATGGATATGCCCCAGCAGCTCATGGATTTGCCCCAGCACCTCATGGATATGCCCCAGCAGCTCATGGATTTGCCCCAGCAGCTCATGGATAATGCCCCAGCACCAGATGGATACTGCCCCAGCTCCTCATGGATATGCCCCAGCAGATGGATACTGCCCCAGCTCCTCATGGATATGCCCCAGCAGATGGATACTGGCCCAGCTCCTCATGGATATGCCCCAGCAGATGGATACTGGCCCAGATCCTCATGGATATGCCCCAGCTCACCTCCGCCGCGTTTTTCGCTCCCTCAGAGCGTCCGGCGGCGTGCAGCTTGGGCGCTCGCCAGGGGGAGCCACGTGACCAGCCGCGATTGGCTGGTGACGTGTTTCCTCCAGGTGAAGCTGCATGCTTTGGACGCTCGCAGGGAGCGAATACGCGGCGGAGGGTGAGACACCCGCCCTTAGGGTGACGGTGTCACCCTAAAGGCGGGTGTCACCTGGTGCGGGCCGCACCCCCCGCCCCCACGTTACGACGCCAGTGCTTCCTCTAGCACCAGCTCCTGTCACAGGCAGAGTGATACCAGATGTACATCGGCAAAATAAGCCACCGACACCGAAAAAAAAATTAAGACCTACCCTGAAAATAAGAGCTAGTGTGTTTTTTGGGGGACAAAAATATAAGACAGTATCTTATTTTCAGGGAAACACTGTATTATTGTTATTGTTGCACCACGTGGTGTTTTGTCACCGACTGCTTCTGAATTATCACTATATACACTCACTGTATACACTCGCACTGAGCAACTTTCCTTTCTTATTGTAAATTGTCTTCATTTGGGTCTGCATCCTTTTTCCTTTCCATTCTATCATTATTATCATTTCCTTTCCTGGTAATTTTTAATATCAAAACAGACTTGATCATTGATATCACATTTATTCCATCATTGCAATAAATATCTTTTTGAGGACACGAGTTGATGTGCTCCTACCATCAGACATACTTGTATTTAAACTGATTTCAACCACATGCAAAGCAGATCTTGATAACATTAGTTTATATTGAGACGATTTATACTAAGTAACATTTAAGCCGGATGTTAAAAAGAAATGAAAACTATGCGTGTTCCCCATAACACATTCCTATAATGCTGCATACCTTAGAATTCCAAGGATTTACACTCATTTAAACACATTCATGCAAATAAAAGTAACGTTACCTGAAATAGCAATCGTTTTTTTTTTCCATTTGCTTATTTTGTGAAAAGCATGCTGTGAATTCTAAAGATTGTACATTCATACAAAACAGATGTGTCTTTGAAACGAAGTATAGAGAGTATGATTGATACTGTTCAGGTCAATAGTTGAAAAGGGGAAGGGAGCATCTTGCGTGCAGCCTAGTAAAAATTAAAAACTTCCACTCAAAATATGTGCCAACTGTGTTAAATGTAACCTTTGGTAAATCACTGTTTTTGGGGGATTTTTATGAAGGATGTTAAGGTTGAATGTAGTTCTACTGTAAGAAAAAGTACTGTAAAGATATATGGCTATTAAGCTATAAAATATTCGCATTATGAAGTATATAATACGGAGGATGTTTTTTGAAAATATATTTATTCCATTTTTTCCCCAAAGGCTTGAGGGTAGGCACAGAAAAAAATATAGGAAGGGAAGGGTATGGATCTTGCAACAAAGTGCAATAAACATCGTGAGAAACAGGCATGGTAAAAGTCACATAACGTGAAAATTAGGTCACACATTGGCAACTTGGAGGCATAACGTCATTCCAGCGAGTCAGTCAAGGGTAGCTAATCAATATTCTAACTCACACAATGCATCAATATTCTCTAGGACCAAGAAAAAAGAAGGTGATTGCATAGGTAGTATAAGGACATTATAAACAAGAAATGAGAGCGTATCCATGACACCCAAGGGTCTCATTCTGGTGGAAACAATCCAAAAAACTGAGTTGCTAAAATATCTTGAGCTCTGATGTTAAGTGAGATGCCTTGTCCTCTAAAATTGATGGAGCTATTCATGTTTTCCAATCCATCGCAATTAACAAAAACGTACAGGTGGTGATTATATAAAACATTTACAGGTCTATTCACTAAAAGGGGAAACTCAGGACAATTGGCAGAAGAGAACGACAGGGAGAGTTCCTCCAGTCATTCATTAAACAATGTAATACAGGATAGATCACCTCAAAATACATTTCAAGCTCTGGGCCATTCAAGTTAATGGATAATGTTGAACGGGTTACACCTACAGGGATGGCGTCAACACTGTTGATTTGGATTTACCAATGCTATAATGCAAGCTGAAATATGTTATGAAGGGCAGTACAAATATATCCCAGAAGATGAGGGACAAGAGGATTCCCTTTGTCAAGAAATGAGATTTAAATGTGTTGCTTTGACCTAGTCTTTAAGGAATATTTCCAATAAAAAAGAATTAACATCAGAAAAATAAAGAGGATTGTAATGTATCCAGTAAGATGCCAACATGTGACATTGAGTTCCAAATAACTTTTCAGATAATTGAGATGGGAGCTTCCCCAAACAGTGCTAATCTTACATCTCAGGAGATCGGCGAAGTAAGCCCCACAGAGTAATTTACATGAAAATTCCCAATAAGACACTTATGGAAGGTAAATATTCATAGTACCATAGTGTTTGTAGCATTGAGTAAATCATCTGGAGTGTGGTTAGGAAGATCATTCATCCTGGGCACAAGGCCACTCTTCTGTCCATTCCAATCAATGATTCTTCTGGATAGTTTGCAATAACCGTCGACATACTCCGACAAGTTTGAAGTGCTGTTCTTCAACAACAACGGTGAAAGCTATGCTGAAGAATTTCATCAACAATGATGACGGTGAAAACTACAGAAAACTATGGTGGGACTTCCCTAGATAGTGTATTCACCATAATTTCACCCTAGTTGATGAACCATAGTTTGCCAAAGTAAATCCACTGTTGTTTTCTCTAAACTAATGATGGTTAGTTAGTAGACCTTCTCACGTTTAGTTAAATGTTTCATTTAATAATTACATCTATCAGTGAGAACCTGTATTCTATACAGTTTGGGAATAACTTTACTCCTATGGCAGAATGTTAAATGACATTGAGCTTTATGACTTGATTTGTGTAGTGTGATGTTTATTCTAACCACCATGATACTTCAGCTTATTTATGTGGATATGGGGACCGGAAACTGTTTTGTGAAGAAGGTTTCTAGTCTCCATATAAGGCAGGAGCTCTACCTGTCACCTTCCATAACATAGTCATATATATAATATTCAAATAAGGAGATTGTGTTCAGAGTGAGTCAGGCATTCGTTACATCTGACCTATTCGTTTGGCTTGCAGTGTGCCCCCAGCGTTCTACTGCTGTGCCACTTCGGGTTGATGATTCACAGTCCATTAAAGTGGTACAACCACGTTAAGCATTTTGTGGAAATGGATTTCTACTTCACCGGAGACTCATTTTAGATAAGCTAAATCTATAGGGGTTATTCAGAGAGAGCCGATCTGTGCCCGAAATGTAACCGGACACTGAAATTCAGCGAACGGAGACATTTCGGGGTTATTCAGAGAGCAGGCAATTCGCTAAATTCTGACGAATTGCCTGCACGTACGGTGCCTGTTCGAAGGCAGTGAAATCCCCTATAGAGAAGCAATGGTTCGTCTATTCAGAGCACACCGAACAGCAGGGAAAAGTTGCCGAAATACCCTGCTGGTCGGTGGTTTCATTCAACAGGTTTATTCATGAGAATCCCATTGGCTTGAATATTAAAAATATTCCAGTTTTAGTTCAATATTTAATAAACCGTTTATCATTTTATTCTGCAGTAAAGAGTCTCTTTATTTTTAGATTTTTTTAGGATCTTTTAGGCATTTTTCAGGATTTTTTTGGCAATTTTTGTTTCCCGCTCTTTTTTTTAAAGCGGTTCTTCTTTTTTCTGTAACAGACCTTTTTATTAACATTCATAGGACCTTATATGTAAATTCCAGGCATTTTCGTACAGTAGTTTTTTTTCCAAACAGCTTTTACATTTTGACACTTTCAATCGTATTTTTTTGTTTGTTGTTTTTTTCACCCCTTTTGTCAGCTTGTCAGCTTTTTCTGGCAGCTGGTCTGAGCTGTGATCGATGGCTCGTCGGCTTTTTTCCGATGTGTTTGGTGTGTTTTTTGCAGCGGTTCCAGCGTGTTTTCGGTGGGTTTTTGGTCGGGTGCTTGGAGGGATTGCAGTGGATTTGCGGCGGGTTTTACCTGTTGACAACATTTCGGTGCTCTCTGAAATAAGAGAAGTTCCCAAGAATACCAGTAACTGAAGTGTTGGTATTGAGCGCATGTTAACACCCGAAAGGTAAAAACAATATCGTTCGTCATGTCAATAGGATATAAAATATTAAATACATACGATGTCAGAAAAAATAGGACAAGATGAAATCTGTGCAAAAGTAAGATTTTAAGAAATGCTGTAAACCTGGTCATGTTAAAATATTAAGGGCCAAATTACGATCCTAGCGGTAAAACGGGGGCGCTAGGGAGGAAAAACTGCACCCGCAGTTTTCCCCCTAGCGCGCCCCCGTTTTACCGCTAGATTACAATGCAGGCGCTAAAAAAGCTGCCTGCATTGTTGCCGCACGCTAAGCCCTGGGATGCGTGCGGCAGTGCTAAGCGCAGCCACGCGCATCCTCTCAATGGAGTCCATAGGACTCCATTGAGCCAGATGCCGGCAGTCACATGACCTGCCGGATCTCACCTCGCGAGATCTGGCCGGTCAGCGTAGTGATACGCAGGGGGAGACTGGGGGGACTTTTTCCCCAAGTCTTTCCCTGCTCCCGCCGGACTGAGGAGGCGGACGGAGCTACGGTCCTCGCCGCGGGACAGAAGGTGAGTATACAAATCATTTTTTTATTTTTTTGGCTGGTGTTAACGGACTCTGCAGAAGCGGAATCCGTTAGCACCAAGTTCTGGGTCTGGTTAACTTTTTGTTATACGCGGCCGGACGTTAATCAGCGTTAGGACATTGTAATCCTAACGCTGATTAACACTTTGCACTCCCCATGTTAAGTATAGGGAGCGCAAATTACAGTAACCTCGTACTGAAAAGCGCAAGATACCAAACGCTAACGAGTTTCTTAACCCGTTAGCGTTTGTATTGTAATATGTGTAAACTACTTCAGCTAATGTTAACGCTCACGCAGGTGAGCTCTAACGTTAGCTCCAAGTATGTAATTTGGCCCTAAAAGTGTTTATTCCAAGGAAGTACAACTATAGGCACAGTGTTATAGCTTAATTATTAGACATGGAATGCATTATTCTTTAGAGAACGTGTCTTACAGTCTCTAGAAACATATCTCAGAACAGGTTCAGTTCATGTGGTTTATGACATCATCCTCAAAGGGCTGTTAATTGTCAGATGATGTAACGTTCAGGAAAAAAAATGCATTTAGTGTTTATGAGGTCTCGAGGCTCAATGTGTTACAAGCTATAAAAGTTCATAATGCATTCACATATAGCATGGAAAACTAACATTATACATGAACACCTCAAACAGATGGATACAGAAGGAAATTTTAACACCTTTAAAAGATGCAAACATGAGTGAAACACTCAAAATTTCACAATCATAAAAGTGTTTGGCCTAAAGATTATTTTTAACCTTCTATAGTATAAAGAAGTATTTAAAATAAAGTCTATATAGGGGCAGTTTGGGCATGTACAGTGGCAAGAAAAAGTATGTGAACCCTTTGGGATTACGTGAAGTTTTGCAGGAATTGGTCATAAAATGTGCTCTGATCTTCATCTAAGTCACAACAAATTGAAAAACACAGTCTGCTTAAAATAATACAACACAAACATTATCAGGGTAATTCAAAGAAATCCGAATTGCTTGAGAAAGGTAACCGAACGCTGAAAATCAGCGTTCAGTTACCTTTCTTGGCCATTCGGCTATCCAGAGAGCAGGCAATTCGCCAAATCCTGGCGAATTGCCTGCACATACGGTGCCTGTTCGGTGCCTGTTCGAGGGCAGTGAATCCCCATGAAATAGCACTGCTTCGGCTATTCAGAGAACAAAAACCAGCAGTGAAAGGTTCCCGAAATGCCCTGCCATTCGGTGGTTTAATTCGGCAAGTTTATTCAGGAGAATCCCATAGGCTTCAATGTTAAAAATATTCCCGTTTTAATTCAATATCTAATAAACCGTTCATTATAAAATTCTGCAGTAAAGAGTCTCTTTATTTATAGATTTTTTTTAGTATACTTTAAGCATTTTTCTGGATTTTTGTTTTTTAAAAGTCCGATTTTTTTTTTCTTTTAACCACTTCCATGCGGAGGACGCACTCAGCGCGTCCTCTGCATGGCTCCCGCGGTGCGGAGGACGCGCTGAGCGCGTCCTCCCTTTGGGGTCAGCGTTCAGCCGAGTTCCGGCCGATCGCTGGCCCCTCCGGTGCGGGCTGACATCCTCGATGTCAGCCCAGCATCCGGAACCGCCGCCGATGAAATTAGGTGTCATCGCGGCAGCGCGATGACACCTAATTCAGGCGCCCCCCCCGCATGTGCGGAGGAGGCGCCTGAAAGGGAGGGGGGGAGGTCCTTCGGACCTCTCTCCCTCCCGATCGGCGGCGTTGCAGGGGTTAACCCAGGCACCATTTGGAAGGGCACAGCCTGCCCTTCCAAATGGTGCCTGGCATTAACCCCTGGGGAGCTGGATCGCGAATCGGCGCTGAAAAGAAAAAAAAAATTACAATTAAAAATAAAAATATATTTAAAAAAAAAATTATAAAAAAAAAATAAACATTTTTTTTTCCTTTTTTTGGTTCGTTAATGCAGCAATATTGTTCCCATTTCAATTATAATGTGAACAATGATGCTGCACTAACGATTTTTGTATGCGGTGCGTTTGTTAAAAATCGTGTAATTTTCCCCCAAAAAAAAATGTAACGAGACCCCATCTCTAATTTTTTTAACAAGCGCACCCCATACAAAATATAACCGCAATTGCTCGCATGTTAAAATGTGAAAAAAAACACTTTACACATTGTAAATTATTGAAAATACATATTTTATTCATTTTTTGTTATAATATACAGACATGACATAACGTATACATATAATAATGACATATTATGAATCTACCGAGTCTGACGGAAAGAACGATATATAATATGTCTGGGTCATATACTAAAATAAGCCTTCAAAACACGTTTAAACATGATGAGCAAAACCGGTAAAAATGACCTCAGCACAGAGGTGTGAAAAGCCTCAGCAGCGAAAGGGTTAAGTTTACTTATTTTTTCTGTAACAGCCCTTTTATTATCATTCCCTGGACGTCATATGTAAATTTCAGACATTTTCGCTCAGTAGTTTCATTGCAAACAGCGTTTCACTTTTCAAACATTCATGCAAACTGTTTTCCTAATTTATTCACTGCCTCTTCTGTGGTGTAGGCTTTTTCCGGAGGCTGGGATCGGCTCCTGCTTGGGTTTTTCCGTGGTTTTCGGCAGGTTAATACAGATGTTTTTGCGGGTTTTCGGCATGCATTCGCCTGGTTTTGCGGTTAGTTTTCGGTAGATTTGCGGCAGCTTTTCCCTGCAATTCGGGGGTCCTGTGGTGCTTGCTGAATACACCGCAGGGTCACCGAAATGGGATCGGCAAAAGGAACCGAATTGAAGAGAACGAAAAGTCACCGAACGTGCGTTGACTTTTCGAATCTCTTTGAATTACCCTGTATATGTTTTCATGTTTTTATTGAACAGAACATGTAAACATTCACAGTGCAGGGTGGAAAAAGTATGTGAACCTTTGGACTTAATAACTGGTTGACCCTCCTTTGGCAGCAATAACCTCAACCAAACGTTTCCTGTAGTTGCAGATCAGACCTGCACAACGAGTAATTTTGGACCACTCCTCTTCACAAAACTGTTTCAGTGTGGCAATATTCTTGGGATGTCTGGTGTGAATCGCTCTCTTAAGGTCATGCCACAGCATTTCAATCGGGTTGAGGTCAGGACTCTGACTGGGCCACTCCAGAAGGCGTATTTTGTTTTGTTGAAGCCATTCTTTTGTTGAATTACTTGTATGCTTTGGATCAGTGTCCTGTTGCATCTCCCATCCTCTGCGGAGTTTCAGTTGGCGGACAGATGGTCTTACGTTTTCCTGCAAAATGTCTTGATAAACTCTGGAATTCATTTTTCCATCAATGACAACAATCCGTCCAGGCCCTGAGGCAGCAAAGCAGCCCCAAACCATGATGCTCCCTCCGCCATGTTTTACATTGGGGATGAGGTTTTGATGTTGGTGTGCTGTGCCTTTTTTTCTCCACACATAGTGTTTTGTGTTTTTTCCAAACAACTCAATTTTGGTTTCATCTGTCCACAGAATATTTTGCCAGTAGTGCTGTGGAACATCCAGGTGCTCTTTTGCAAACTTCAAATGTGCTGCAATATTCTTTTTGGACAGCAATGGCTTCCTCCGTGGTGTCCTCCCATGTACTCCATTCTTGTTTAATGTTTTCCTTATTGTAGATGTTCAACAAAAATGTTAGCATGTGCCAGGGATTTCTGTAAGTCTTTAGCTGACACTCTAGGATTCTTCTTTACCTCATTAAGCATTCTGCGCTGTGCTCTTGCAGTCATCTTTACAGGACGTCCATGCCTAGGGAGAGTAGCAACAGTGCTGAACTTTCTCCATTTGTAGACAGTCTGTCTTACCGTGGACACATGAACATCAAGCCTTTTGGAGATACTTTTGTAACCCTTTCCAGCTTCATGCAAGTCAACAATTCTTGATCGTAGGTCTTCTGAGAGCTCTTTTCTGCGAGGCATGGTTCACATCAGGCAGTGCTCCTTGAAACCAGTAAACCCAAAACTGGTGTGTGTTTTAAAAAGCGCAGGACAGCTTTCAGCAACACATCGAATAATATCACACTGATTGGACTCAAGGTTGGCTCACTCCTGGCTCCAATTAGCTCTTGGAGAAGTCATTAGGCTAGGGGTTCACATACTTTTCCCACCCTGCACTGTGAATGTTTACATGTTATGTTCAATAAACACATGAAAACATATAATGTTTGTGTTGTATTATTTTAAGCAGACTGTGTTTTTCAAATTGTTGTGACTTAGATGAAGATCAGAGCACATTTTATGACCAATTCATGCAAAACTCCACGTAATCCCAAAGGGTTCACATACTTTTTCTTGCCACTGTATATAATAGTTAATCAGCACCTTACTTGAAATATTCTTATTTTAGGTTTCTTAAAGATCTAACACTAGAGTTGGAGATATATCTATTAAAATGCACATAAAAGGTTAAAAAGGAAACTACAGAATTAATTAATAAATGACTGACTTCTGTTACATGAGCATCAGTTATATCAGGTCTCTTCGAAGAAAGGTGAAGTTCAGGAGAATGACTGGAGAAGTGAAAATTTGAGGTTAAAATAGCCAAACCAGAAAAATTCTCCCATTTCTCTCATGTTCCAAATCGGCTATTAGGTCTAGATTGCTCTCTTCTCCTGCCAGTTCTCCTGATTTTCACCTTTCAGTGAATAGACCTGCAAATATCTGATTTGGAAAGTGATATAAATGGGAGAATTTTCTCTGGTTGGCTATTTTGACCTACAGAGTTATTCAGAGGAAGGTGAAACTCTGGAGAACTTTTGGAGAAATTAAAATTCTAGGTCAAAATACCCAATTTGGAAAGTGAGATAAAAGGGAGAATTTTTCTGGTTTGGCTATTTTCATCTAGAATTTTCACTTCTCCTGTCATTCTCCTGAGTTTCACCTGTCTTTGAATAGATTTGAATGTACAATGTTCCACATTATGAACAGATTCAAATATTTCCTTGGCCAAGCAAATAAACATGAATTTAAAAAAAAGGATTTCGATCAGGTCAGATCTCTGCATTCCTTTCCATAAAATAAGCAACTTTAACATATGAAAACAGACATTCCTCATTGGTTCTACTATGATGGCCAACGAGTAAATCCCACGTTTCAGTTGATCCTGTCCATCAAGTCACAGGGAAATAATTATTGTTGAACGTGAAGAAAGTGGATATTACAAACAATTGAAAAACAAAACTATCGGCTGTCTACAGCGTTCGCTAATCTCCCGTTTTACCTGTTGATTACGGGGCAGGTGCTAGCCTGCCCCATAGCGGCTACTAGAGTCCAGGATGCTTGGGTTCAGTGCTAAAGTGCAGTCCCGAGCATCCCCTCCATGGAGTCCCCTCTGGAGTCCCCTCCTATGGAGGCTTCTGCTGCCGGGTCGCATAGCCAGCAGGATCTCACGAGAGGCCAGTCGGCGGAGTGATCGCCGAGGGAGACTGGGGCCTTTTCCCCCCAGTCTCACACCGCTCTCGTTGGCCAGAAGCGGCAGATCGGGCCACTGTTCTCGCCGCGGGATGAGAGGTGAGCATTTGATTTTTTTGGGGGCGGTTCACACCTGCAGAAGCAGAATCAGTTAGCTACAGCTCTAAGCAGCAGCTAACATTTTTCGTTAGTGACAGCTGTTTGTAATTAGCATTAGGACTTTGTGATCCTAACGCTAATTACTCTTTGCATACTCTTTGTGCTCCCCATGTTAAGAACAGGGAGCGCAAAGTACAGTAAGCTCACGCTAAAAAAGCGCTAATACCGATTCGCTAACAGGTTTTTAAGCCGTTGGCAATCGGGAGGTGATGTTGCCGAAACACTATCACCTCAATTATCTAGCGCTAACGCTCATTTATGTGAGTGCTGGCGTTAAGGAGGTGATAGGGCACACTATAATTTGTTATACAATTCTTCAATTCTCCGTTCGGCATTTAACCCCTTCGCTGCGGATGACGTGTGGGGAACGTCTTCATTGACTTCCGCTATATGCGGAGGACATTCCCCACACGTCATCCGCTCAGCGGGAGCCCGGAGAGATACTCACCTGTCTCCTCCGGAGTCCCGTGGCGGTCTGACTTCCCTGAAGTCAGACGTGTCATTTAAGGGCCGCCCCACGTAAATGACGTCATCGCGCCATGCGCTATGAGTTATGACATCATTTTAGGGCGACCCCGGGACATCGCACGGAAGGGTGGGGAGATCCTTTCAGATCCCTCTCCCTCCCAATCGCAAGGTCGCAGCTGCACAAACCAGGCACCGCTTAAGGCTAGGGTCAGACTAACGCATTTTTCACGTTGTCTGTGAAAAAGTGCGTTCGAACGAATGGACGCATTTTTTCACAGAATACGCGATAGCGGTCATACGATGCGCCTTTTCGTCCGTGATTTTGTACGGATCATCAATAAAACACTTTTTGTGTCTGGACGTTATGTTGGCCGGACATTAGCAGCGTCTGACGTCTCCCAATCACGCACACACGCCTCTAGCGGACGCAGTGCACTCTGTACGTCCGTACTAGAGGTTTGACGTTCTAGAAAAAATGCGTTCGTTTGCCACTTGCGTTGCGCGGACGAACTTTCGTGCGGCCGTACTTCGTGTGTTCCCCGGCATTGGACGTCATTTGCTGCTAGCACGGCCGTGATTTCATGCGTCTAAACGCACGTTAAAACTGCTTTCGTCTGACCCTAGCCTAAAAGGGGAGAGTCTCCCCTTTTAAGCGGTGCCTGGTTTTAACCCCTCACATACCGGGCTACGATACAGCGCCATCCGGTGCTGTGTCGCAGCCTAGCTCCGGTGGGGGCCACCATCTTGGATGGCGGCTCCACCTCCGGATCCACCCTGGCTATCTAACATCATCGCACATGGTGCAATGACGTCAGTTAGCCAGGGAACCCCTAGCTGCCTGGGGTTTCCCAAGGATATCCGCTGGTGGAGATAGGGGGTTCCTTTGAACCCCCATATCTCCCGAACTGTGGCAGCTAGGGGGTCATGTATGGTATCATTCGAAAGGCCTGAGCACCAGATACAAAGTAATAAAAAATAAATAAAAAAAAAACATGTTTTTTTGGGTGTTGTTTTTATTAATGCAGCAATATTATTCACATTTCAATTATAATGTGAACAATGATGCTGCACTAATGATTTATTTCTATGGGGTGCGTTTGGAAAAAATCACATAATTCCCCTCAAAAAATGTAACGAGTCCCCATTTCTAATTTTTATACAAGCACACCCCATAAAAAATATAACCGCAAATGCTCATGTGATAAAATGTGAAAAAAACACTTTACACACTGTAGATGATTAAAAATTCTAATTTTATTGCATTTTTTGTTATAATATACAGGTAGGACATGACTTATACATATAAAAATGATATATTATGAATCTGCCTAGTCTGCCGGAAAAAACGATATATAATATGTCTGGGTCATATAATAAAACGTGACTTCAAATCGCGTTTAAACATGAGGAGCTAAAGCGGTAAAAATGAGCTCAGCACACAGCGGTGAAATGCCTCAGCAGTGAAGGGGTTAAACAACATTGCAGGGTCTCGGATCATGGCTTTTAGATTTCACATGTCTCATTTTAAACATTGTGGAAAAAGAAAAATCAGCAGAAGGCAAACAAAAATGTCCCCTAAGAGAGCTCAGTAGCTCTATTAGTCCCACGTATCATCATTCTCAGCATGATCAGTATAGTATGTCCAAGGCGGCTCTAATTTTTAGTTGTTTTTGGATATGATGCGAGTTTACTGCAGTCTTGGCTTTAAGCGAGATAAGAGTTATGTCTTTCAATTTAAGCTGCCAAGCTAAACTTATGCTTTGGTGTGAAATCACGTGTTTAACCATGTGCAAACTTAACCGTAATATCTGATTGTACGAAGGTTAATGAAATCTTACCTAACCAAGATGTCTCTTAACCTTCATTATAACAAAAAAAAGAAAAAGAAAATAATAACATTTGTTATTGGTTCCTATTGAGAACAAAAAAAATGTTGGTTTCAAATAAAGTTGAGATTTCTCTGTTCAGATTAAACATAAAATACAATTATTTAAACCCATGATTAATTTATTTTATTCTTTTATATTTTATCAGATTGAAAAACGTTGTGGTTTGCAATTTTGTTTTCTAATATATGTCAGCGTCTGATAGAGTTATCCAGGGGTCAAGTCATAAATGTTTCAGTGTGGGAACTCACCAAGATTTCTGTCCCCCAATTAGCAATTATCATCTCACACGTAACATAAACATACACTCAAATCTTATATATTTATGTATATTTGTGGTTTAGTAAAAATACATGATAATCAGTGGCGTCACTAGGGTTGGTGTCACCCAGTGCGGTAACTCATGGTGTCACCCACCCCCCTGAGTTTTATGGTTTCCTTTTTTAACTACTCCGACTCAAAAATCAGTACTCCCATATAACACTGAATACTCATACACAACGCACATTCAGTGGTGTATTTAGTTTTTGTGCTGCCCTAGGCCTGATTAAACTCATGCACCCCCTAATTTAAATTTGCACTGCGTATGAGCGTATCACAGTGCTGCACAGCAACAAAACCCACCTGTCCCCAGGCCGCCAGCTCATATGGATATATTTGCCCCAGCTCACGTGGATATATATTGCCCCCAGCTTACACATGGATATAAATATTGCCCCCAGCTCACACATGAGTATATTTGCCCCCAGCTCTCACATGGATATAATTGCCCCAGCTCTCACATGGATATAATTTCTCCCAGCTCTTGCATGGATATATTTGCCCCAGCTCACATAGATATATTTGCCCCAGCTCTCACATGGATATAATTTCCCCCAGCCCTCACATGGATATAACTGCCCCCAGCTCTCACATGGATATAATTGTCCCAGCTCACATGGATATATTTGCCCCCAGTTCTCACATGGATATAATTGCCCCAGCTCACACATGGATATAATTGCCCCAGCTCTCACATGGATATATATTGTCCCAGCTCACATGGATATAATTGCCCCCAGCTCTCACATGGATATATATTGTCCCAGCTCACATGGATATAATTTGCCCCAGCTCACATGGATATATTTTGCCCCCAGCTCCCCACTTCGTCAAAGCGGTGCGGCGCACCCCCCCCCCAAACCTGGGGGCTGGATCCTGCGTGCCTCCTCTCCTCAGGTGGCATCTGCAGAAGTGGAGCGCTGGCACTGGGAGGAAGTGACGTTATATCACTTCCTCCCAGCGCACAATACACACTTCCTCCATGCAGAGTGAGGGTGTGTGCAGAGGTAGCGCCCAGCGGCCTGTGATTCAGTGAATCAGCATGTCCTGTGGGGCAGCCGGTCACAGTGAAACTGCCGCCCCCTGGAAACTGCCACCCTAGGCCTAGGCCTTGTCAGCCTAGGCCAGAATACACCGCTGCGCAAATTACTGTGAGGTTTAATAATGTGGAGCTCTGTGATACGCTCATACACAGCGCACATTACTGTGAGGTTTTTGGATGTAGAGCTCTGTGATACGCTCACACACTCTGCGCATTACTGTGAGTTTTGTTGCTGTGCAGCTCTGTGACACAGTAATGTGCCAGTGTATGAGTGCATCACAGAGCTGCACTGCCACAAAACTCACAATAATGTGCGCTGTGCATGAGCATTCCCGGCAGGCAGTGGCTGCCTCAGAGTGATAGGAGTCCTATCACTCTCAGACAGCCTTTACATGATGAAATCAGTGAGCTCTCAGCATTTGCAGTCTGCCTCAGAGTGTCTGGCCTTCCACCCATGCAGTGGCACAGTGGTTGAGGTCTAGGAGGGTGACAGTGCCTGGGAGTGGCACAGTGACTGGGTGATGCAGGAGCAGTGGTGTAGCAGAGACATTAACTTTGTGGCGTAATAAAGGCAGTGACCAGGTAGTGTAGTTTACACACACACACACAACCTGCCTGGCTGGTTGTCCCACACTGAGAGAGTCCAGGCGGGGTGAGGGGGTCCCCCGCGGTGACACGACTCACCTCGCTCTGCTCGTTCCTGAATCTCACGTGACCGACTGACGTCGGCGCCAACCATGCGAAGCGTGGCGTCAGCATGAAGGAGGAGCTTAGCGGAAGCCGGGAACACTGCTGACTGGTGGAGCCGATAGGAACATCTCACGCACGCACAGCCTGCTGGGATTGTACAAGCACTCGAGCAGGCTGCACGAGAGGCTGCCGCTCATGCAGCCTGCTCAAGTGCTTGTACACAAACAGCAGGCTGCGCGATATGTTCAGATCGGCTCCAGTCTCCGCCACTCAACTTGCCCCCAAGGAGTACTGCAGGTGCCGGACGCATTGTGGCAGCTTTTTTTGCCACCCACTGGAAAGTGCCGGCCTAGGCCTCTCCTACCCAGGACATACTTGGAAACGAGAGAACTCTTAATGAATCCTTCCTGGTAAAATACTTTGTAAAAAAATAAAAAATATATAAATATTTTTTAGCACTGGGTGTCGCCCTAGGAACGGTGTCACCCGGGTGTGGGCCACACCCTCTGCCCCCCCTTGCAATGCCACTGATGATAATTGACAATAAATATATGATTTAAAAGGGAAACACATGATTAAACACCGGGATACAAACTTTGTAGAGTATAGGACCAATGGGAACTTAGCTCTCTCTGCAAAAATAGTGGTGGAAATGCATTCCCCCTCGACTTGACCTCTGGAGTTATCCCATCTGAAAATACACAAATTCAATGTGAGGAAGATCACGATACAAGGATTCAAGGGTGATGTGGGGGAAAGACACAACGGAAGGATAAGGGATGGGGAAAAGGCACAATGAGGGAGAGAAGAATTGGAAGAGACTCACCAGAATCTTCCATTGCAGGCACCTGAACTTCATAATCCAGCACTGCTATTCACCACACTGAATGTGAGTGTGTCAAGTTACAACGAACTTGCGAAATGAAAGTGAAAATCTAGTCAATAACATTTGGATTTAGCTTTCCATCACATCTATTTTAGTGCTATGTTTCGAAAATTAATTGAACCAATCACAAAATATTATTTTAACCTTTAACCGGCACAGGGCATACTATGCCTTCCTCGCGGCGGATAGGCCTTGAAGCTGTGGGGGCATAGCAGGCCCCACTGGCTTTAATGGGCCTCTGTGCTCCTGCCCACCAGTTGGCACACAACGCGCACCATTGGCTGCCATGGGAAGGCCTGAACTCAGTCGGCCCTCCTGCAGCCAATGCCGCATGCCACACATTGGGGCCCACCGCAGCAGCCGGCCAGTGGGGCGTACTAGTATGGCCGTTGCCGGGCACAACCCACCTGGCGGAAAGAGGGTTAATAAACCCCTTATGCTTAAAGAAATAACAACAAAATAATATTGTTTTCTATATGTTCAAAATGTCAATAAGCTGCATATGCTGTAACACCAGTTTGTCATTTTTGCTGCTGTTCCTTTTTCCATGTTTTTGTTTTCAACCCCAAATGGGAAGTGCTTGGTGAAGCTGTGGATAGTACTCAGATTACCTGGGTGAAGCTTCAGACTTGCAGATTATGCAGATAAAGTGCGAATTTTTCAGCTCTTCCAGACTGTTACACAAGGGCAGTTGGTTAGTCCTAAAATTACCCGGGTAAAGTCTGAATTTTTTTTTTTTTCAGCTTTACCCAGCGGTTTTGGGTAATGTCAGGATTACCCGGGTAATGTCAGGATTACCCGGGTAATCCTAGGATTAACCGCACTTCAGGCTTTACCCGTAACATATATACAAACACTATGTTGCTTCATCATGGTTTGGTATTTGCTTGAGAAAGGATGGTTTTTTTCCACCGCTCCACATGCAAATTTCTTATCCATGTTTAAACCTAAAGATAGGCTGTGTTTTAGGGAATTATTATGATAGTTGTAATAAATATCATATTTAGGGTGATTTAATAAGGAAAAATATGAAGCTAGCAAAAGCTTCTCAGTTTGTGGGCCAAAAAGGTACACTATTCCTTCTGAGAAAATAATGGACTAGACCCCTGATTAAACGTGACTATTTCCCAGACTGGAGTGCCGTGCTCCTTTTTTTATTGGATAAGGTACCTGTGAAGTTCTTCTTGGCACCTCTTGGTTCACCAGAGCACCTGTCTCATATATTTGGACGAGTCTTTGTGGTTTGAATTTTTTTCATTTTCATGTTGAATCGATATGACCTATTGACCACTGATGAAATATGTTGGTCTAACCTGTTCAAGTCTGTATTGTTTGATTATTACCACTGCACTACCTTTGGTCACCGCCTTAATAAAAATTATAGAAGCCTGATCCCTCCAGCTTTCCATCTCATTTTTAGATTAGAACGCCCGTATAAGTAATGTAATGCAATTAGTAATAACAACATTTCTACAATATCATGCAATGCCACCACGTTTATATCTGTCCGGAGCTGCATTACTGTGTGGCCAAGATCTTGTAATGAGGATGGGAGAGTCGGACGCTGCGTAAAGTCTTCTCCAGCACATTCTCCCGAAGATTCTCAATGGGGTTCAGGTCTAGACTTTGTGGTGGCCAATCCATGTGTGGAAATGATGTCTCATGCTTCCTGAACCACTCTTGCACAATTTGAGCCCCATGAATCATGGCATTGCCATCTTGGACTATGTCTGTTCCGACAGGGAATCTGCTCATTCAGTTTACCTTGTTTTGTCACAAAACGTTGCTGAATCTAGACCTGACCAACTGAGGCACCCCCAGATCATAACAGGCTTGTATGGTATGTGGTTACTTTTCTAGCCAGGCACTGTATATAAAAAGTCATCACTATAGTAAGATTATTGTCCAAACTTAACCAGTGTAATAGTTAAAAGCAATCATTGTAAAATGTCTCAGTCTCAGATGTACTTGGCACTATACTACTTTGATGTTACCACTTCCCGTTCATACATTTGTGTCAGTAGTTACAATTGCCACTGGACAATTCTGAAGTGAATACAGTTATTACAATTTAACTATAGAAAATTATCCATTGAAAAATATAAAAAAGAATCTCTGAAAATGCTATGCTATTTTTAAAAGGTGCGATAATTTCTGCATTTTTTTCCGCTATTGGAAACTTTTCATTTCTCGTTTGTGCAGACAAACCTCGATTTGTTGCAGCAGTAGTTAAAATGCTAACCAATTAAAAAATAAAAAGATTTTATTTTATACTATCTCTGGTTTTTTCCTCCCTCATTTGAAAGCTGCGCTGGGAGATAGAGACCCACTTAAAGTAAATGAGTCACTTTTGCTTCTCAGCCAGGACAATTAAACGTCTTGTAAAAAACATGACCTGAGGCCTTTCATTCACCACACCATTCCTCCTGTGATTCCCAAAAGGTCAGCTCTGACATTTAGCAGCTAAATAAAATCTGCTTTTGGATTACATCAAGCACAACTGCTCTCTTTCCCTTAGAAAATATTACACTAATCAGATTTATGTAACAAGCATCATTGAATTAAGATAAAACACATTATCTCGCGTCCATGTATACTATACAAGCAGCAAAGGTGTAAGCCTTGTACCTCCATCTTTATTTGGACTATGGGGGTTATTCAGAGACCACCAAAATGTTGCCGACATTTCGGTGCTCTCTCGTTCCCTGCACTTCCCCCCACTTCGCAGAACCAAATTTCCCCACCCTGCGGTGAATTCAGTATTGAGTCCCGAGGAGCAGGGAAAACCCGCTGCAAACCTGCCACAATCCCGCCGAATACCTTCCGAACACCTACTGAACCGCTGCAAAAAATACACCAAGCACATCGGAAAAAGCCAACGAGCCACCGAACACAGCGCAGACCAGCCGTCGGAAAAAGTAGACAAGCTGACGAACGGAGTAAGAAAAAAAAAACAATACGATTGAAAGTGTCAAAATTTAAACACTATTTGCAACAAAACTACTGAACGAAAATGCCTGGAATTAACATATAAGGTCCAATGAATGATAATAAAAAAGACCGTTGCAGAAAAAAGAAAAAACTCCAAAAAAAAAACCAGAAAACTATTTGGCCGAAAAAACCCTAAAAGATCCTAAAAAAATTATTAAAGAGACTTTTTGCTGCAGATTAAAATAATAAACGGTTTCTTAGATATTGAATAAAAAAAGAGAATATTTTTAACATTGAAGTCTATGGGATTCGCCTGAATAACCCTGCCGAATGAAAGCACCAACAGCAGGGCACTTCGGCAGCTTGTCACTGCTGTTCGGTGTCTCTGAATAGATTAGCCATTGCTTCTCTATCGGGGATTTCACTGACTTCGAACAGGTACCATACTTGCTGGCAGTTCTCCAAAATTTGGTGAACTGCCTGGTCTCTGAAAAGCCGAAGAGTCCCAAAATGTCACCGTACGGGGAAATTCCCCGTTCGGTGACATTTCGGGGCCACATCAACTCTCTCTGAATAACCCCTTATAATTCACATCATTTACCATGTGTTCTGCCACAAAGCCTAGGTTGGACATGCTCGGCTGAAACTGTGAGGTCTATTCAAAGAAAGGTGAAACTCAGGGGAATAACTGGAGAAGTAAAAATTCTAGGTCAAAATCGCCAAACCAGAAATTTTTTCCTATTTATCTCACTTTCCAAATTGGTATTTGGTCTAGATTGTTCTCTTCTCCTGTCAGTTCTCCTGATTTTCACCTTTCTTTGAATAGACCTGACTGTGTTTTCTTTAAGTGTATAGAATCCTAATGATTCTTTTAGACTGGCGGCACACTAGCAAACATTTTGTGTCCGTCTGACCGTACTGTTTGCTGTCCGTCATAGCTTTATAAAGGAGTCAATTAAACACACCACACGTAGCCCCTGCGCACTTGTTCATGGACGGGCAAAGAATAAAGACACGGACGCAAAAATAACACCGACGTGAAAAAGCTAAACGGACACAGAAACAACGCTGCCATGTATTTTCCTAGGGTGTGGAGACTTCAGACATTACGGACGCACTTTTATGCAGTACTCACAATATCTCCCTTGAAAAAGTGCGTCCGTAATGGACGCAGTACAGTATACTAGTGTGCCGGCTGCCTGTTATCATGTTTAATTCCTTCATTATGGATATAACGTTGGAATTGGACTGAAATTCTGAATATTTTTTTAAAATATATTTTCTGAGAGTAGATGTACTGATATTGTTCTATAACATGTTTTTCATGCAAGTAATGGTAGGAGAATATGCTCAGCATATGTTATATTAATGGAGGTTGTTATGGAGGTTTTGAAAATGTACAAGCAGAGCGTTTTAATTGTTTAAGGCTGGGGTCAGACGGAGCGTGGTGTTCACGTCCGTGATTGCGCCTAAAAGTACGTCCGTGATAGCATGACAGAAAGCCCATTGGAGCCCCACACACGAAGTACGACCGCACTGAACTGCGGACGCACAACGGCCGCGGCCCACGGACGCAAGGCAGGCAAGAACGTACAACCCCTTGAACGGCCGCACAAAGTGCACTGCGTCCGCAACGTCTGCATAGCTTTGTGTGTGAGTGATGGAATGTGGTCAGGCGGACTGCATTTATACCAAGGAAAAAGAGTGTCATCTGCGCTCGTTTCTACGTGTTCCATGTACAACAAAAATGAGGTTTTTGTTTGTTTCAATGGCCATTGCAACGTAAGCCCACTTGCCACTTCAAGGCACCTCTTAGGAGTGGGTACTACTGAGCAGCTCCAAGCCCCTCCAGCTGCTTTTCAGCCAAGGAGAGGCAAAGATGGTGGCTTTTATTTATACACGCACCAAACACTTCCCATTTGGGATCAAAAACAAAAACATGGAAAGAGGAACAGCTGCAGAACGACAGACTGGTGTTACAAGCATGATATACATAGATACAGAAAAAATGGCGTCGCGCCCATACTCACCGGAGCGGCAGCAACTGCCAGGAGTAACAGCCCAGTCAATGTATAAAACATAACAAGGAAAAAGAGTGTCATCTGCGCTCGTTTCTACGTGTTCCATGTACAACAAAAATGAGGTTTTTGTTTGTTTCAATGGCCATTGCAACGTAAGCCCACTCGCCACTTCAAGGCACCTCTTAGGAGTGGTACCTAACAATTGTAACCAAAAGGCCGCTCTACTGAGCAGCTCCAAGCCCCTCCAGCTGCTTTTCAGCCAAGGAGAGGCAAAGATGGTGGCTTTTATTTATACACGCACCAAACACTTCCCATTTGGGATCAAAAACAAAAACATGGAAAGAGGAACAGCTGCAGAACGACAGACTGGTGTTACAAGCATGATATACATAGATACAGAAAAAATGGCGTCGCGCCCATACTCACCGGAGCGGCAGCAACTGCCAGGAGTAACAGCCCAGTCAATGTATAAAACATAACAAGGAAAAAGAGTGTCATCTGCGCTCGTTTCTACGTGTTCCATGTACAACAAAAATGAGGTTTTTGTTTGTTTCAATGGCCATTGCAACGTAAGCCCACTCGCCACTTCAAGGCACCTCTTAGGAGTGGTACCTAACAATTGTAACCAAAAGGCCGCTCTACTGAGCAGCTCCAAGCCCCTCCAGCTGCTTTTCAGCCAAGGAGAGGCAAAGATGGTGGCTTTTATTTATACACGCACCAAACACTTCCCATTTGGGATCAAAAACAAAAACATGGAAAGAGGAACAGCTGCAGAACGACAGACTGGTGTTACAAGCATGATATACATAGATACAGAAAAAATGGCGTCGCGCCCATACTCACCGGAGCGGCAGCAACTGCCAGGAGTAACAGCCCAGTCAATGTATAAAACATAACAAGGAAAAAGAGTGTCATCTGCGCTCGTTTCTACGTGTTCCATGTACAACAAAAATGAGGTTTTTGTTTGTTTCAATGGCCATTGCAACGTAAGCCCACTCGCCACTTCAAGGCACCTCTTAGGAGTGGGTACCTAACAATTGTAACCAAAAGGCCGCTCTACTGAGCAGCTCCAAGCCCCTCCAGCTGCTTTTCAGCCAAGGAGAGGCAAAGATGGTGGCTTTTATTTATACACGCACCAAACACTTCCCATTTGGGATCAAAAACAAAAACATGGAAAGAGGAACAGCTGCAGAACGACGGACTGGTGTTACAAGCATGATATACATAGATACAGAAAAAATGGCGTCGCGCCCATACTCACCGGAGCGGCAGCAACTGCCAGGAGTAACAGCCCAGTCAATGTATAAAACATAACAAGGAAAAAGAGTGTCATCTGCGCTCGTTTCTACGTGTTCCATGTACAACAAAAATTAGGTTTTTGTTTGTTTCAATGGCCATTGCAACGTAAGCCCACTCGCCACGAAAAAAGAAAAGCTAGTTTTAAAATTATTTTTATTTATGCTTAAATTTTTTATTTTGAAAGAAAGTGTAACAACTTGACCGACAGCAATGGCTTCGCAGGGCTTGACTTATGATATAGCAAGAACAAAAACAGCACGGGGTAGCAAAAATAAACTTAAACAAAAAGTAACTGGGAAGAGGAAGGGTGCTAGGCATATCGCTTTGTAGAAGATGGTGACCAAGAAAGAAAGAGAAAGGAAGAGAAGAAAACAAAAAGGGGGAAGGCAAGGGCCATCACCGTGATGCTCCTGGCGCACTCCCAAAAGAGACCATGGAGGGAAAATGTCACGAAACCTAGTTTTAAATTTTAAGCTGTGTCACAAATTTAGTATTTGAGTCAAATTAAACAGTGAAACAAAATAAATTTGTTTCATAAAGTCCTTTCCTGACTAATACTTGTATTTTAAGTTAAGATCAATTTGATAGTTGATATGAATTTGATAGTTCATTTCAAATTCAATAGTTTATATCAATTATAAAAATTTTCTTTTATGATGATGACACGAATAAATTCGTTAGATACCATTTCGCTTTTTTTCGAATTGCAATGAAGAGGAAGAGTTACCAGCAAAGGACACAGAGAAGGACCTTTTGGATAAATAGGAGTCAACCCAAGCGCGTGCAGTGTCACAGAGACCAAGAGAGCTGAGGGTTTGTAGAAGGAGGGGGTGGTCAACAGTGTCAAAAGCAGCCGAGAGGTCAAGCAGGATGAGAATAGAATAGTGGCCGTGTTTTTTAGCAGTTAGGAGGTCGTTGGTGACTTTGGTGAGGGCAGTTTCAGTTGAGTGTAGGGGACGGAAGCCAGATTGCAGGGGGTCAAGTAGGGAATTGGAGGACAGGAAGAGGGAGAGGCGGTTGAAGGCTAGTTTTTCTAAGAGCTTAGAGGTAAAGGGAAGCAGGGATACAGGGCGGTAGTTGGATGGAGAGTTGGGATCGAGGGATGGTTTCTTTAGTAAAGGGGTAACTAGCGCATGTTTGAAGGCGGATGGGAAGGAGCCGGTGGAGAGAGATAGGTTGAAGATGTGTGTGAGAGCAGGGGTGAGGGAGGAGGAGAGGGGAGGAATTAGATGTGAGGGAATGGGGTCGAGCGGGCACGTGGTGAGATGTGAGGAGGACAATAAGGAATGGACTTCCTCCTCAGTGGCTGGGAGGAAGCGGCAGAGGGTGGCAGAGGGGACCTCTGGGAGTGGAGGTGGCAGATAACTATCTTGTGTTGGGATGTCGCTTCTGATAGTTAGAGTTTTACTAAGGAAGAAATCTGCCAGGTCTTGAGCGTTGAAGGCAGCTGAGGGGGGAGGTGCGGGTGGGTGGAGGAGGGTGTTGAAGGTGGACCAGAGCCATTTAGGGTTAGAGGACAGCGTAGATATAAGAGATGAGAAGAAGGATTGTTTGGCCAGGTGGAGGGCAGAGGTGTATGACCGGAGAATAAACTTGAAGTGAACAAAATCAGCTTCAGAGCGGGATTTCCTCCAGGCACGCTCTGCAGTGCGGGAGCATCTTTGCAGGTAGCGTGTCTGGAGGGTGTGCCAGGGCTGAAGCTGGCGGCGTGGGGCCTTACAGAGTCGAAGAGGAGCAAGAGTGTCTAGAGCAGAGATAAGAGTAGTGTTGTAGTGATTAGTGGCAGCATCAGGGCAGGTGAAGGATGAGGTGTGAGGGAGGTGGTGAAGTAGATTGGAGAATTGATGGGGATCCACAGCATGTAGATTTCTGCGAGTGTGTGTGCGGGGTGGGGGAGCAGGGTGTTTAGGAAGTCCAGATAGGTTGCAAGAGAGAAGGTGGTGGTCAGAGATGGGGAAAGGGCGACAGGTGAACTCAGAAATCACATATAGTTTGAGCCAATATTTCCATTAGTGCTTGACAAAGTCAAACTGGTAAATAAAATATCAACATTAGCAATCACAGTAGCGGTGTAGAGGATCCAGGTCAGTTTTTATTATTATTGTTATATTATATAATCTGAAGGAATGACAATATATACAGCCCGAAATGCATTTAGTTTGATTTTGCAACAGGTTGCTGCATCAAAGTGCTAAATTTTGTAAATTCAATGTATTCTGTATTATGCATAAGTTGCAAAACATTAATAATGTGGAAACTTCCAGAAATGAGTAATTATGCAGAGAGATATAAAACAAAAATGTACACATTTTTTTAATTTCACAAACATTCGCTCTAAAAATCAATTGTCAAATTATATTTTGTAGTTATGAATTGTGTTAGGTCAAGCATTGCGTTAACAACTGTCTCCATCAAATATTATCATTAAACTATAAATAATACAGTGAATAGTTGAGCATGACATATACCAGTGTGATGACAACTTTATAATGTCAAAATATTTATGCTAACAAATAGTTTCCATAATTATATACACTAATGATAAATTGTATTAATATTTATGTTACTTGACCTCTGATAATGTTGTTCTTTAAACACAGTAAAAGTGTCAAGTTACCAGAGCATCAGCTACTCAATGAGATCTGATCGTCATTAATCTTTATATGTATTTTTTTAATATTAAATTGAACAATCTAAATACCATGATTACCATCTAAGGATTATATAATACTCACTGCATAGGTCATTCTGGAAGAGGTTTCCTATCTGTTTCCCTTTACAGCAGTGGTTCCCAAAGCTGTGCTCAGGCCCCCCAAAGGCTGGGGTCAGACGAGCGTGCTATGTGCGCCCAATGGCGTCGCAAGGTGGGGGCGGGGTGCGGCCCGCACCAGGTGACACCCGCCCTTAGGGTGACACACGTCACCCTAAAGGCGGGTGTCTGACCCTGCTACGCAGTGTTCGACTCCCTGCGAGCGTCCGAAGCTATGGAGCTTCGGCGCTTGCCTGGGGGAACCACGTCACCAGCCGAGTTCTCGCAAGATCGTGGCTGGTCACGTGGCTCCCCCAGACGAGCACCCAAGCTCCACGTCGCCAGACGCTCAGAGGGAGCTGAACACGCGGCAGCGGCAGGAGGTGAGCTGGGGCCTGGGGGCAGTATCCATGAGAGCTGCTGGGGCAATATCCATGAGAGCTGCTGGGGCAATATCCATGAGAGGAGCTGGGGCATATCCATGAGAGCTGCTGGGGCAATATCCATGAGCTGGGGGCAATATCCATGAGAGCTGCTGGGGCATATCCATGAGCTGGGGGCAATATCCATAAGAGCTGCTGGGGCATATCCATGAGAGCTGCTGGGGCATATCCATGAGCTGGGGCAATATCCATGAGCTGAGAGCAATATCCATGAGAGCTCCTGGGGCAATATCCATGAGAGCTCCTGGGGCATATCCATGAGCTGGGGGCAATATCCATGAGAGCTGCTGGGGCATATCCATGAGAGCTGCTGGGGCATATCCATGAGCTGGGGCAATATCCATGAGCTGGGGGCAATATCCATGAGCTGGGGGCAATATCCATGAGAGCTGCTGGGGCATATCCATGAGAGCTCCTGGGCATATCCATGAGAGCTGGGGCATATCCATGAGAGCTTCTGGGGCATATCCATGAGAGCTGCTGGGGCATATCCATGAGCTGGGAGCAATATCGTTGAGAGCTGCTGGGGCATATCCATGAGCTGGGGCAATATCCATGAGAGCTGCTGGGGCATATCCATGAGCTGGGGCAATATCCATGAGCTGGGGGCAATATCCATGAGAGCTCCTGGGGCATATCCATGAGAGCTCCTGGGGCATATCCATGAGAGCTGCTGGGCCATATCCATGAGAGCTGCTGGGGCATATCCATGTGAGCTGGGGCAGTATCCATGTGTGCTGGGGGCATATCCATAAGAGCTGCTGGGGCATATCCATGAGAGCTGCTGGGGCATATCCATGTGAGCTGGGGCAGTATCCATGAGAGCTGGGGCAATATCCATGTGTGAGCTGGTCTGGGGGCAATATATCCATGTGTGAGCTGGTCTGGGGCAATATATCCATGTGTGAGCTGGTCTGTGGCAATATGTCCATGTGTGAGCTGGTCTGCGGCAATATATCCATGTGTGAGCTGGTCTGGGGCGATATATCCATGTGTGAGCTGGTCTGGGGCAATATATCCATGTGTGAGCTGGTCTGGCGCAATATATCCATATGTGAGCTGGGGCAATATATATCCATGGGTGAGCTGCTGGGGGCAATATATAATTGTGAGCTGGGGCAATATATCCATATGTGAGCTGGGGGCAATATATATCCATGGGTGAGCTGCTGGGGGCAATATATCCAGAGTTGCTGGGGGCAATATATCCATGTGTGCTTTCACTGCCTTCGAACAGGCACCGTACTTGCTGGCAGTTGGCAGAAATTTGTGTGAGCATATGAGAGAGCTCCACAGCAATAAACCTCACAGTAATGTGCGCTGTGTGTATGAGCATTCAGTGTTATATGGGAGTACTGATTTACTGATTTACGTAGCTGCGGCAACGTAATCTAACTGCGTAAATCTTCAGCTGCTGGGAGGATGTCACATTGTGAGGAAGGACCTGGTACATCCATTACTGGACATCATCCCTGTCAGTGGAGGTTGTAGGCAATGACATGGAAGGACATACAGTGGGGATAGAGATAGATGAGGAGGAGGAGGACCTACGTAAAGTTTTGCACCAAACGGGATGCGTGGCGGGTGGTCATATGTCACCTCAAGCACGTGGTACCCAAGTGTCCGGTGTTTATCCCACGCTTCAGCCTCCTCTGACATAGATTACAAATAGCAACGGTGGGGTCTGCTGCACATTTCTTAAAGAACTCCCAGACAGCAGAGTTCCTGCATGTGTTCTTTGAGACAACAGCGCTCTGCACCGGAGCAGCTCTGACATCTGATGCCTTGGACTGGCTAGTGCTACGGTTGGTCACAGAGGATGTTGTGCCTCGTGTTTGCTGTGCCTCCTCCTCCCCCTCACTTGATTCCTCAGTTTGATCTGGCACCCAGGTGGAGTCAGTGACCTCATCATCAATGTCATCTTCACCCCCTATCTCCTCGTCACTGGAGCCAACTTGGCAGTATGCTGCAGCTGCTGGGGCAACATGAGTGCCAGTTATTTGTGTGTCATCACTGGCACCCCTTTCCTTTAGATTGATTATACTCCCTTGCTCAACCTCAGAGATTGAATCAGAGCACTGTAGTTGCTGCACATCCTCAAGCAGCATGTCACTGTCATTGTAGTCAAACAATTCAGCTGACTCCTCCGTGTGTGATAGCGAGGCTACGGCAGGAGTAGCTGTGGACATGGAGGCTGCATTAGATGCTGTGGCAGCTGAGGTGGACTGTAAAGCACTAGAAGCCTGGCTGGCAGAGGACTCGGAGGATGAGGATGACCTGGCTAGCCAATCCACCAAATCCTCTGTATGTTGCTGCAGGTTAAGAAGAAGGCCAGCACCAGTTATAAAGGACAAGTGTGCCCCTGCAGAGGATGCACCACGTCCACCACGACCAGAGGCACAGCCTCCCGACACAGGGGCTGCTTGCCCTCTTATCTGTGTCTGGGAGCGTCTGCCTGTCCTTTTTGTTCTTTCAGACATGGTGAGTGATATATAGATTAAATATATACAGAACTCTGATTCAACTCTGGTATAAAGATTAAAAATTTACAGAACTCTGGTATAAATCAGTGAGACCCTTTGATGGGTAGCAGTGAAACCTCCTATAAATCAGTGAGACCCTTTGATGGGTGGCAGTGAAACCTCTTATAAATCAGTGAGACCCTTTGATGGGTGGCAGTGAAACCTCTTATAAATCAGTGAGACCCCTTTGATGGGTGGCAGTGAAACCTCCTATAAATCAGTGAGACCCTTTGATGGGTGGCAGTGAAACCTCTTATAAATCAGTGAGACCCCTTGATGGGTGGCAGCCAGTGAGAACACACGGATTATAACAATTCCCAAATATTTTGTAGAAATTAGTGACCCCAAAAATACTGCGTGGTACTGGCTGTGTGACAAGACACAGATCACCTAAATTCACAAATGTTTAGTAGAAATTATGAGCCCCAAAATACTCCATAGTACTGGCTGTGTGACATATAAGAAAAAATAGAACATGCAGTACAATACAACCTTATAGATGGTCAGATACTTTTGATGATACAGGATCTTCAAGGAAGTGCAGAGCCTCTAAAATCAGAGCATACACAGAAACATAGCATAATACTGCCAGATATTTAATAAAACATAAAACCACAAAAAGAAGCCACTCACAAAATTAGTGGCACACAATGTATAAAAGTGTGCAAAAGCGCATATTAAGCCAAGATGTTCAAATAGTCACCACAGCCGGAAAGATGTTGTCCTTAAAGCGTAATTTCTGCAGGAGAGCCTGGCCAGGATACCACTCCGTGCTGAGAAGTCCAAATACCAGGTGGAGCCACAGTCCTTCAGAACGACCAATTGGGGAACCGAAGACCTGGATCCATCCGAAGTGAATAATGGACGATCCGACTCGCGGACGAATACGAATGATGGACGATCCGGCGGGCGAACGAACGAAATGGCGGAAACAAGCAAGTCAGTTTGACGCGTTTCGTCCTCTGACTTATTCATGAACTGACTTGTCCGTCCGAATCTTCTCTCTTTTAAAGTCCACATTTCTTTAATTAACAATCTAAAATACATTCATGTGTGGATACCGGAAATGATAAAACTTCCGAAATTCCCCCGAACGAACGCATCGGAAATGCGTCCGAACGGGCGCATCGGAAGTGACACCACCCAACATCAGAATCCATTAAGATTAGTACTGGCTGTGTGACAAGACACAGATCACCTCAATTCACAAATGTTTTAAAGAAATTAGTGAGCCCCAAAAAAACTTGCTGGCTGTGTGACAAGACACAGAAGATCACCTCAATTCACAAATGTTTTAAAGAAATTAGTGACCCCAAAAAACTTGCTGGCACAGTGACAAGACACACATATCAATTCCCTGATATTTTGTAGAAATGAGACCCCCCAGACCCCCCCAGTAGCGTGGCAGACCGGCAGTAACAACACACAACAATCTCCTCTGAAATTTCCTCTGAAATGCGTGCAGAATCGGCGCGTGGAAACGTTATATAGTGTGCTGCGGGACTTAGCTCTGTGAGCCCATGATTGGGCAAAATTTGCCCAATCAGGACTCTGAGCGGTGATTGGCATACTGTTGAACCTGTCTTGCACCAGACCTGTGGTCAGGTGCAAGGCTGTAGCCAATTACGAGCTTCAGGCCAGTGGGAAAATGCAATGTGGGCCATTGTGATGCATCGTGGACTCGAACATGCGCCGAACACCCGGAAATGTTCGGAGTTCGCAAACTACCCGAACAGGCTAAGTTCAGCCCGAACTCCGAACTGTCCGAACCCGAACTGCTCATCCCTAATCCTGGGTCACTGTCGTAAGTAGGGCCAGTGTGATCACTGGGAAACAAGGCGTTGCATAGCATACCTACCAATGTTCTGGTCAGTGTCTGCCACTGGACGCTCCTGGTCTCGTGGCACCCCATGCGGATGTCTAGCTCGTCAACCCTAAAGGCTGGTAATGTTCACACTAACAAAAACCGATCACTAAAATGCACTATAACTACAGTAGTTAAACTAAGAAGGGTTTGGAGTTTATAACAAGATTTTGTGGTTTAAGAGTTCTTATTGAAGTTATTAAGTAGTTATAATATTTTTTTAAACCTGATCTGCTTCGTGTTGTTAAACATATGAAGCAAAATAAAATAATAATAGTCATAAGAAAATATGACTGATTTAGCTTAATGTTTGACATGCAATATTTTGCACTTTTTAGGCTCCAATTACAGCTAGCAGAAATTTTACCTTAACCTTTGACTGTCTTTGGAATAATGACCTAAAGAACAAAATATATTTTTCTCCATAAGTAGAAGGCAATTTAAGTTGTATAGCAAAACCAACGCCCACGTGCAACCATAGAAAACATCAGCAAACATTTGCTTTAGAAACAAACCAAAACTTTATTAGTGTCTCTATGCTGACACTGCCAAAAAGGAAGAAAATAATCTTATGTTCTCTACAGGTCAAAATGGTATGTAACAAGAGGCAAAATAAGTAGGGATTTTCTATTTCTTTTTATAAAGAGAATGTAATATACGTAGTGAAAACTATATTCACTTAAATGTAGTGCTTGAATGACTACTTTTAATTCTAGAACAATCTTTGAAAGGAAATGAGCTAAAGACTAAATTTAAATATAGCTTCACAGCACAACCCAACTGAGGAATGTTCTGGCTATAATAATGGGATAATAATGTGCTGTGCTTTTTTTCTGCATTGAAATATTTTCAAAGATACATAACTTACAAAAGTACAAATAAGACACAGATTCGAACTCTGATTAACATTTCCATCTTTCTTTTTCCACTGGTAGTAAATATAAACAAAGATGTAATTTAATATGTAAAACATGTGTTTGATGTGTTTTCTTGCTCACTTTTAATCAAATTATGTAGTTCGTTTGGTCATGCAATTGAAAACCAAAGAAAGGGTTTTCTTTTCCCCAACAAAATCCTAAATAGCATACAAAATGTTTATAATTCACCAAAAAGTGGAGCAAAATAGAAATGCTTCACTGTGAAGCTTCTCCTTACACTGTTTGGATTTTACTTTTGTGAAATGCCGACATGTATTTGCTTTACAACAACGGTGATTTTTGCTGGTGTCTGCAAAAATCTGCACACACTGGTTCTTATTGAATAACTCCCAAATTAACCTAAATAATTACAACTTTTTATAACCTGTAGATTTTTTAAATTGAATTAAATTTTATCAGAGCCCAGACAAAAGCATGACCTGTTAAAATTTATTTATAAAGTATTTTACCAGGAAGGATACATTAAGATTTCTCTCATTTTCAAGTATGTCCTAGTTCCTGTCATAGTTCACGCAACTCTGGATTAGTTGGTAGGGAATTCATTATACTATACATGTCAAAACAACCTAGCTAGCCAATGCATAGAGTGTACAATACAATTTTGAGTAAATCCCTACTAACTGTTTGGCTGTGGAGGACGTGCGCAGAACATCGTTGGGATTTCTCCCAGCGTGCAGATGACACGCTAAGCGTGTACTCTGTTGGCAGCCGTGATCGGCCAATATTTTGTCCGACCACGGTGTTCTCTTGGTGCGGACTGACATCTTGGATGTTAGCCTTGCCTCCAAGACCTCTCCCCACCTACTGACGTCATTGTGCATGAGCACGATGATGCCAGAAAGGGACGTCCCCCCAGCCAGGCAAGGAAATCCCTATGATGAAGATACAGGGGTACTTTGGACCGTGTTATATAGAGAGTCATGCATGGTATCGCTGGAAAGGCCAGAGCATGGCCTTTCCAATGATACTAATCACAAGCAGGTTATTTGTACAAATAAAATAAAAATAAAAATTTCTTATTTTTGTTTTCCTTTTTTTCTAATGCAGCACTATTGTACATGTTTCAATAATAACGTGAACAATGATGCTGCACTAACACACCTTCTCACTTCCCATGATGTCAGCAAGTTTGAAGGCGATGGTTCATCGAAAACCTAAATCTCTGCACTGCTGCTAGGGTCGCAGGGGGCACTTTGGAACCCTTTAAATCTGATCTTTACACCACACAATGTCAAGTGAGATGTCATTGGAAAGGTCAGAGTGCAGCCTTTTCAACAATACCAAATATGATAACATAATGTGTAAACATAGAAAAAGGAAAAAAATGCAAAAAATACTTTTTTTCCCCTTTGTTCTAAGGTGGTGGCATTATGTGCTGGTACTTGTAAGGCAGACAATGCCGCTGCCCTAACTCACCTTCTGATTTTCCATTCCAGGACCAAATGTGTACGTGATGACATAAAGTGTTATTACACATTGGTCCATCTAAAACACAAGCTGCTTCACCTTTTCAAGGAGAGCGGAGGTCCTTTGGACCCTTGTAGTTCAAATCTTTACACCCCACAAAGTCATGTTAGGTGTCATTGGACAGGTCAAAGTCTGGTCTTTCTAATGATACGTAACATGGCCATGTAAAGTAAAAAAACAAACCCACAAGAAATCATAAAATAACTATTTTTTTATTTATTTAGTTCCAAAGCGATGGCATTGTCCATTTGTGACGTATAAAATGAACAATACCACTGTCATTACTCACCTTTTGATTTCCCACACTGCAAGCACGGTCAGTGTTTTATTCATAGTCATATTATTCATAAAACACAATGCAGCAAAATACAGGCAAAAAAACGCCATTTTTTTAGTTTTAGTTAAAACTGTATATTTTCTCAGATAAACATAGTAACAGGTTCCCATTTCTATTCTTCTTTAACAAGTGTACCCCATAGAATATATATCCACAAAGGTTTGAATGATATCCTTTTTTTTTTTTCTTTTTAATTGTTACAGCATTCTGACAGGACATTACGTATACATATAATTATACTATATTATAAATCTGCCGAGTCTGCTGAAAATAAGGATATATAATTTGTCTGGGTCCTACAATAAACCATGACTTCAAACGGTGTTTAATTATGAGGAGTACAAAACGGTCATAATGAGCTCAACACACAGGGGTGAAATGGCTCAGCAGTGAAGGAGTTAAAGGATCTCCCTTGCCATAAACCAATCCCGCCATTCACTCTCGTTGGCATATGTTAACAACTGAAGTTTGGATAGAGTAGAAGAGGTGTCCTGCCTGTGAATCTTCCACTCATTGTGGCCAGGCAATTATTAACTTGCTAATGAGTTACCATCAAGGATTAATTATGTGAGAGTTTTACAAATTGCTCTCTTTATGTAGCCACCAGGAAGCAGTCCATTGGCAGCACTGAAACAAAGAGTTAAATAAGCCATGCCATGCTTGACTGGACATCATGGGAGAGGGTTCTGTTGATGACTGATCACTTTAAAGAAGTAGATTCTTTTGGTGCCAGTGTAACTACAGGTTTATGATGATATCCCTGGGCTACCAGGATAAATATGTCTAGCGACCAAATGACATGCCAAATGTTCGCAGGCTCTATGGCTGTAGGGATGCAATGAGGCCATTGATGGTCTTTGCTCATTATTTATTTATATATTTATAAAGTATTTTACCAGGAAGGCTACATTGAGATTTATCTCGTTTTCAAGTGTTTCCCAACCCTAGTACTCAGGTCCCTCTAACAGGCCAGGTTTGCCAGATATGTGAAGCACAGCACAGGTGATCTGATTTGCTGCTCAGTGATTGCAGGATTCTTTTCACTAAGGTAATACTTAAAACCTGGCCTGTTAGGGGTACCTGAGGACCGCAGTTGGCAACCCCTACTCTACATGGATGGCAGTGCAATAGAAGTGAACAAGATGGTGTCTCTCTATGGCAGTCAAAGTGGTTTTTCGGGGTTGTTTCTTGTTATTGGTGCCTACTTTACCATTGGTATTTTCACCTGGCATACTTTTCTTATTACCCTTATGCTTTTTTTTTTCCATACAGGGAGGAGAGGGACTTTGCTTTTTGAACTTAAAATCAAACGATTAAGGACTACCAATCCCACACACGACAAAAAACATTATGTTCGTGCAAGACAGTAATTAATCTCTGCCCCACATGTGGAAGACCTTACCCTTTCATCATCTGATTGGGGGGCCCCGCGGATTAATGAGTGGTCCAAACAGCTGCACCAATGCTTCAAACAAATGCTCTCCTGACTTTGTTAGATCTGTATTTTCTCAAACTAATTTGCAGGCTAAGGAAACGTATTATGATGCAATGGCCCTTTATCAGTCTAATTGCAATGTCACAATCACAAATTGCACCAGATCTTAAGTTTTTAAAAAAAAAAAAACGCATAAGGAATCGCGATGCTTAAAGATCTGCAATCAAGTTCAGCTCTGACAGTTTAATTAGGCATGACACAACGTGCAACTAACGATAAGGCCTATCTACAGGGGGGGAAAAAACTAAGAATAAGGCTAGGGTCAGACGAACGCATTTTTCACGTCGTCCGTGAAAAAGTGCGGTCGAACGAACGTACGTATTTTTCACGGAATACGCGATAGCGGTCATACGATGCGCCTTTTCGTCCTTGATTTTGTACGGATCATCAATAAAACACTTTTTGCGTCTGGACGTTATGTTAGCCGGACATTAGCAGCGTCTGACGTCTCCCAATCACGCACACACGCCGGTATGCGGCCGCAGCGCACTCTGTACATCAGTAGTAGCGGTTTGACGTTCTCGAAAAAATGCGTTCGTTGGCCACTTGCGTTGCGCGGACGAACTTTCGTGCGGCCGTTCGTCGTATGTTCCCCGGCATTGGACGTCATTTGCTGCTAGTACGGCCGTGATTTCGTGCGGCTAAATGCACGTTAAAACTGCGCTAGTCTGACCCTAGCCTAAAGGGCCCTATTCCATGGTTGCCACAAAAAGAGAGACAATTAATGAAACAATCTGCACAAGGACATTTTCCTTACCGTCTCTCTTCGTCTCTCTTTTACTGCACCTATTCTGCAGCAGCTTGTCACAGAATGAATGGCAGGTGCAGTCTGATGCCATCACCAGGACCGTGCGGCGCTACAGGTATCGACTCCTTAAATTCATGGAGCCCAGTTCATCCCAGTCGCGAGTCACAGTTGCAGGATCGCACAGGAACCATGGATAAAGTGTGGAGGGAGAGTAGGAAATATTTGTGGGATGACAGGTAAATAAGTTTTTTTTAAAAGGGGTTTTTCTAAGTGTTAAGTGATTTTGAATAGCAAACTACTTAACACCAGGATATAGGAGTATTTGTTTGAGAAATACAGGTTCCAAGATAGAAGACCAAACTACTATGGAATAGCTCGTTCTACTACACCCAGGGGCTAATTAACACCTCCTATACAAGATATACAAAGTTTAGGAGACATTACTTTACAGTAAGGATGCGCAATGCTCAAATTGCAAGCATAGTTGAAGGCAAGAGTGGAATAGCGATCCCTGACGTTAGCTAACTTCTGCGGGCATGATGTATAATATCTAAAATATCAAATCGTGAGATGCAATCTGCAAAGAAAAAAAACCCACAAATAGTGTAAAATCACATTGCACCAAGTATGTAATAAAAATTCTAATGCTGATCATTTGCAATTGTCGAATCTTGCAATGTCGGGTGTCGACGGAAACAGCAAAGCTGTTGTGAAGTAACGGAAATGACCTCACATCCGCCACTGGGACCGCATGGAATGATCAAAGTGGAAAGGATATGCTGACATACATGTGGGGGTACCAAGATGGCGGTGAACTCACAAGAACCGGATGTGGGGTGAATTTGCCCAACCAGATTGCAAATTAGTGGCGTATATAAAACACTGGCCTAAGGGGACTGTATAGACAAATTTCTTTTCTCTTGAGGAAGTCCAATAGGATGAAATGCATCGAACTTCTACAATAACGCATATCCTCCTGCTTGGACCTTGACAGGTTGAGTATTTGAGAGTTTTATTAACCCTTCATTGAGTTTTTTTGGGGGATTTGTAGGCTTTTATTTAATGGTTTTAATTTTTTTATTATTTTTATATTGCATGCTTGTTTTTAAAGTGTGTATTAAAATCAGTTTAAATATGGATCTATAACTTTTTAAATTTGTTTTATTTTTGTTGCTTTTTATTTACTTTATGTTTATATGATAGTGTGTCCTGTGTCATGTGGAGGGGAGGTCTTCACTCCATCAGGATCCATAGCAATTGACTGATGCTGATTCTTAGTCACATATGTGGCTCATAAGAATTCTTATTACATACTTGGTGCCATGGCATTATGCATAATGTCTCAAGTAATTATCTCAACATCAACTGTGGAGCAGAGTCCAAAGTTAATTGGTGAAGAAGCAGATGCTTAATGCTATATTAATTTATTAAAAGACTGAACTTGTTGGTGTGCATTATATTACCAGAATGTTGTGTTGTTGTCATCACTCAGTCACAGATGGACTCGTGCCCGCACTGGGGTCAACCTGGCTGACTGACCCCAGGTCCCGCTCCGGGTTTTCCCTGCTGCTCAGGAGCAACCCAGCCCATTTGTCTTCTATCCTGGGTTTGCCCTGATCCTCTCTGACTACCTCAAGTGTGGTCAGCCGCCCTGATGCATTTGTTTAAAAGTGTGCCTTTACGCAATACGTCTGCATTGTTCAACTAGCCAGCAAACTAAGAAGACGCCTGTTCCCTGCCTTGTGGCTCCTACCATCCAGAGCCTCCTGCTTTGCGGTCTCCAGTCACTTGAGCCCCTGCATCCTGGTTTCCAAGTCTCCAGTGCGATGCTACTCAAGTCTTCAATCAGCCCTTTTCCTGTCCCATGTCTCCTGTAAGTCTCCTGCTGTGTTTCCCTCAGTGTCTCTTTGTGTCTTGTTTGTCCCTTCCTTTGTTGCTTCTCCCTGCCATTCCCCATTCCTGCCTTGTTCCTCAATAGCATTTTCTCTTGTTTATATATTGCCTTTCCTGGACTTTGCAATAAACCCCTGTTTGACCCTATCAACACCTCCTGTTTATCACTGCATCCCGGGTTCATCCACCTGCCCGTTTGCACGGTCCTGACAGTTGTCGACATGTCCCAGAATTCCCAATAAAAAGGAGAAAACAAATGAGAATTCCACTGCAAACCCCCTTTTTTGGGGGGGGGATGTAGGTATGTTCATGCAAATATACAATAATATTAATTCAATATTTAGGATATCCATTATTTAGTGTAACAATGCAATCACTGCTTTGGGGCTAAAAGTCAACAATTTTTAAACTATGATTTTGGTCTTTGTCTGAACAGGGTATAAAAAAAACCCAACTAACTCTTGGCACATAAACGTTCACTGGAGAGACAAACATTGAGTTATTGGCCCCACCTTTACCTCATGCATAAAAAGCTTTATGCAGCGTTTGGACATCAGAAAGGACAATCGATGTTAGGGTTGTGTCCTTAGAAGGTCATACACGTATAAGCCTTCAACAACCTAGCATTTCTTGTGTAAATCTACTTTTTTAATATGCGCGTATTGTCTTCTTATCTTCAAATTAATGAGGATATGCAATTAGAAAATCTGTAGCATGTATAGTCAAGGTTAAACATTTATTGCTCTTATGAATGTAATGCTTAATATCTGAGGTCACCGTCCAAACAACATTGTATTATCAACTAGATCGTTTATAACATTAACTTTATAGGTGGTAACTAGTGCAAACTGCATTTGTTGTACTTTGTTTAATCTTCAGGCAGTATGCTGTTAGACAATAATGATTTAAAGGCACATCTGTTGTTAAATTTTCTATTAAGAATAGGCATCGTCATATGGGATCTTGTTTTGCAGAACCTTGGC